>NW_004624734.1:36369058-36380414 GCF_000247695.1 Heterocephalus glaber | reverse complement strand
TCAATTTTGAAAGATAATTTTGCAGGATACAACAGTCTAGGTTGGAAGTTATTTTCTTTTAGGGCTCGAAATACTTCACTCCAGGCTCTCCTTGAGTTTGAGGGTTTGTGTTGAGAAGTCTGCCATGATTCTGATGGGCTTTCCTTTATAGGTGATTTGTTTCTTTTCTCTAACTTCCTGTAGGATTTTGTTTTTCTGTTGGGTTCCTGGGATCTTGACTATTATATATCTAGATGTAGATTTTTTTTGATCATAGCTAGGTGGAGTTCTATATGCCTCGCTTATCTGTATGTCCAATTCTCTACCTCTGGGAAGTTTTCTACTCTTACTTTTGTGAACAGTTTTTTTATGTTAATTGTGCTTTCTCCTGTTTTTTCGTGGACTCCTATCAGTCTTATGTTATTCTTCCTTGCATCATCTAGCAGCTACTGGATTGATTTCTCATGGTCCCTTACTATTTTTAAGAAATCTCTGTTTTCATGGTCCTTCACTGCAATCCTGTCTTCTATATTTAATATTCTATCTTCAGATTCTCTTAATCTGCTCTGCATGCTTTCAATGGAGTTTTTAATCTCCTGAATATCTGTTTGAATCTATTTCATGGGTTCCATTTCTTTCTTATGTTGGGGGATCATGGTTTCCATTTCTTTCTTATGCTGGGCATTCCTGGCTTCCAGCATGTTTCTGAGCTCATCGATTTTTTTTTTTATCAGTTTCTGTTCTAGAGCCTCTAATCATGTCTTTCACTCTGCTCACCATCTCTGTAGTTATCTGGGAGATTATTTCTGCTTTGAATTTTTCTAGAGTCTCATTCACCTGTTTTGTTACTTCCTGTGCTATCAGTTCAGGGTGTCCAGGCAGTTGATTATCAGACTTTTCCACCACATTTCCCCCAGAATTTGCCTTCTGGGGGGGGTGGAAGTCTGAGTTTGTGACTTGCTTAAATGTCTTCTCATTTTTGTTTTTGGTACTGTCCTTGGTTTAGTTCCTGGGTTGATATTTTGAAGTTGCTTCTTGTAAGTATCTTTGTTGATGTATTTAGAACCCTTATGGAATGATTGCTTCTCAGAGGTGTCTTCCAGATATAACTGGTCTTTGGGTTTTGAGTCTCTAATGGCTCTGAGGCTATCTTATTTTCATTATACCAGGAAAGACAACTGATTAGATCAATCAGAACACCTTAGCCCAAGTGATACAATCAGCAACACCATAGCATCAAATACATCATTAGAGAATGACAATTTGTGTTAGTTATTAATCTATCACCTTTAAAAATGAAGGGCCATGGGCCGGGGATTTAGCTCAGTGGTTTTACTGCCTGCTGTGCAAGCACAAGGAACCAAATTTGATCCCTGGTACCAAAAAAAAAAAAAAAAAAGGACCTCCTTCAGGGCATGTCTCTGCTGTCACAGTAGACAATGTGGGCAACAGTGTGCAGTTATAAGTCAATGAGTCTCAGTAAGCTAATCCCAGACCTGTGAGATCCAGGCAGATTTCTGGCTGCAAGTCCCAAGTTGAGCTCCCTGTCCTCCTGCAGAGTTGCACTCTGCAAGGTTCTGTTGCAGGTTTCTGCTACCTTTCCCCTGAAGAAAGTCAAGGTTCCGATGGGAGGTGATGATCCCTCTGACTTACCAAGCACGGTGGTCTGGTGTGCCTTTACTGCAGAGATTCTCTTCATTTTTCCAGTGGGCTTGTTTTCATCTGGGAGCCTGAGAGGGGCCCTCTCTCTGTTGTTCACTTCTGCCGCTCAGGACAATGGCTTTTCTGTTGACCTGTGGCTCCTGTCTTGGTCGCAAGCCTGTCCTGGCCACAAGCCTGTCCTGGTTGCAAGCCTGTCCTGGTCGCAAACCTGTCCTGGTTGCAAGCTGGTGGAGGAAGCCGGAGGAAGCAGGTTCTAGTCAGTCTGCAACCACTTGGCCCACTCGGCCAAGCTGGGGCTGGTGGTTGTTGCATGGGTAGTTCTAATGTAAATGGAGTGTGGGTGGGATAGGGAGTGTGACCCGCGTGTTCTTCAGGAGGTACGTGGCATGTTTTATTCCTCTGCTAATTTAAAAGTCATGGAAACAAGCTGGATTTGGCGGCACACACCTATAATCCTAGAACTCTGGGAGGCTGAAGCAGAAGGATCACAAGTCTGAGCTCAGCCTGGGTAACTTAGTGATTTAGTAAGACCTTGTCTCAGAAGGGGAGAGGGACTGAGGATGTAGTTTAATACAAAGGCCCTGGGTTTAATCTGCAGTGCTGCCAAAAGAGAATAACACTAAAACCTTGGATTGTGAGTAACTTATTCCAAGAGGGTTCTGCAAGATGAGCAAATATTTGTAATACATTTTAACTTGATAAATGAGTGATGCCTTGCAATACGAGTAGTACAAGATGCTGAACGTCACATGATCACAACTGAGCCAGTGGTACCCCCCTCACTGCAGGCTTTGTGGGTGGTCATCTCCCAACAGCAAGAGGTTATGGAAGAGCTCTCACTTGCAAAGAAGGAGAAAAAGGCAGGGGTATCCCTCACTTCAAATGAGATTAGGGAGATGCATAAAATACAGGAAACAGTACAAAATTTTATAGAAAAGCACCACCTGAACAGACAGCAGTGATTCCCTTAGTGATAGTGAAAGTTGTCCTATGCAGTAACCCTCCTCTCTCTTAATCTCCCTCACACCAGCCATGGTTTTCAAACCTAAGTGCAGGTTAATTTATTTTTCTTTCTATCTTGTATTTTCTTGTATTATAGTACAGTATTGTAATTATTTAATATGAATATTTTTGGGTTGTGGAACCAATTATCTGAGTTCCCATTATTTCTGATGGGAAAATTCACTTTGATATACAAGTGCTCCAGATTGCAAGCATGTTTCTGGAATGAATTATGCTTGCAAACCAAGGTCTAACTGTGAATAAGTCTTGGGGCCAGGGATTTAGCTCAGTGGCACCACCGCCTGCCTCGCAAGCACAAGGTCCTGAGTTCAATCCCCAGTACCAAAAAAAAAAAAAGTCTTGGAAGCATAGGCCTAATTTGAGTCATTTTAATGACCCACATGGATGGAACTGCTGCGTTGGATTTCAAGGTGATGTTTAGTGTGTGTGTTTATGTTCACCTTGGTGCCGTGAGATTATCCAAAGTGACAAAGTTTCAATTATTTTAAATACACTTCATTTTTGTTACTTTTTTCCTTAGTATATGTTGTGATACATAGTAAATTCATTCAGCTGTGAGGAACTGGTACAGATGCATATTGCATCCTTTTTACTTCCCCTCACCCGGCTCCTTCCCATCTCCACGTAGACTGAAGCCCTTACGCTGGGTTCACTCTTGGTGGTGCACATTCTGAGTTGTGACAAATCTCTAGGGACACGTGTCTGCCGTCATAATATCACACAGAATACATCATTGTCCCCCAAATCCTCTTGCACCACCAGGCATCCCTTCCTCACCCCTAACTTCTGGCAACTACTGATTTTTTTACTGTCTCTAAAATACTTGCCTTTTCCCGACTGTCCCTAGTTGGAATCATACCTGTCTATCTTTTTCAGATTGGCCTCCTCTCCCACCTCCCCCCTCGCCCCCTTTTCTCCTTCTTTTTTGGCAGTACCTGGGATTGAACACAGGGTCTTTCCACTGAGCTTGTTCCCAGGCTTTTATTTTTTTTTATTTAAAAAAATTTTTTTGGTACCGGGGACTGAACTCGGGACCTTGGACTTTAGAGGCAGGCGCCAGAACCACTGAGCTAAATCCCCGGCCTCCCAGGCCTTTATTATCATTCTGTGGTACTGGAAATTGCACCTGGGACCTCCCACTGGGTAAATCCCCAGGTCTTTTAAAATTTTATTTAATTTTTATGAGGAAAGAAAAAAATGGAAACAAAGTCTATGCAAATAGGGAAGAGTGGAGGGGTGAGGGGTGCACAGGTAATGGGGAAAAAATAAGAACCAAGATACATCATGTACAGGTACAAGCACCCAATGATAAATGTAAAAGTATTGTATACCTAAAATGTACCAATAAAAGGATTTAAGCAAAAAAAATTTTTTTTAACTTAATTTTTAAACTTTTGAAAGAGTCTTACTAAGTCACCAAGTTGCTCCAGCTAGGCTTGAATCTGCCCTCCTCCTGCCTCAGCCTCCGAGAGTGTGGGGATTCCAGGCCTGCACCACCATGCCCAGCTCTTACTGGCTTCTTTGCTTAGTACAATGCGCTTATGTTTCTTCCACATCTTTTCATGCCTTGAGGCTCATTTCACTCCAGTAGTGAATAATATCCCGTTATACACATGCATCACACTTTACAGAATTTAGCTTTTAATGCAGTCTTTTTCAAATTAAAGTATTCTGAAGGAAACCTCAGGTTACAAGCTGACTGAACACTAGTTTAGGAGCCAGAGAGCTTTAGAACACCTTGGAGCATAGGGAAAGACAGGGCAAATCCATGGATGTTAAGATCTCCGTGGAGAGTGTAGCTGGGTCTGCTGTGTTGGATAAAATTCCTTTCCCTCTCTTCTTCTCACTCAGACTTTCCACCCTCCCTGCAGTTAGTGGCCTTGAGGATGAGTTCTGACAGTGAGCTCTGAGGAAGAGTGGCCAAAATTGTTAAAGGGTAGTTGTGACGAGACCACCAGATGCAAGGTCGTACACAGACAGTCCCCATTTGATGACTGAGGCCTGTTCCCGGGACTAGGTCATTAGCTGAATTGATCACTAAATGAGGAACTGTATATAGTATGTACATTACAATATTCAGAACAAAGAAATGGTCAAAGGAGGCTCCAATGTGATCACTTTGCTTTTATTTGCATAACTCTTACATGCACTACTGTAATATATAACAGAACATAAAACTACAGCACTGTACTGTACAGCACAAACTGCCAAAATTACAGTACTGTACTGGAGAAGTGGCCACCCAGAATGCACTGCTGCTCACCTTCCTATATCATGAGTCCAAACGCAGCTCATAAGTCCAAACCATCGCTAAACAGGTAGGTCGTTAAACAAGGGATGTCTTACAAAACTCAGTTGTATTTCTTTTTACTAGCAATAAGCAACTTAAAAATGAAATTTCAAAAAAACAATTCTATTGTCAATAGGTAATACCAAAAAACACCATCTAGGAATGGTAAAAGATCTGTAAGACCTTATATAGAAGACCGCAAAACATCACCAAGGGATGTTAAGGAAGTGAAAAAGAGGCACATACTATGCTCATGGATTGAAAGAAGATCGTGAAGCTGTTAACTGTCCCCAGTTTATCTACAAATACCATTCAATCCCAGTCAAAATACCAGCAGATTTATATGTATATATGTAAAAAGTTGAAAGTAAATTCCAAAATATAAAGTGCCAAGAATAGCCTGGACAATCTTGAGAAAGAACAGAAATAGAGGATATAAATTACTGATTTTGAAGGTATAACAGTTAAGGCTATAGCTACATGGACTAAAATAACAGAATACTGTCCTGAAGTAGACCCATTGTTATGTAGTTGCCTGATTTACAGTGCATGGGAAAGGCTGGTCTTTTCAGTAAATGGTGCTGTTCCACTGGATATTCAAATAGGGTGAATCCATCATACCAAACACAAAATTACGATGCAGATAAATCATACATCTAAATGAGAAGGCCAAAATAATAAAGCTTCTAAAAGATAACATGGAATATTGTCATGACCGGAGAAAGCAAAGATTTTAAAAAATAATATACATGGATACTAAGCATTAAAGAAAAAATTAATATTCTATATATTTCACTGAAATTCAAAACTTCTGCTTATTAAAAATACTATGAAGAGAGGGAAAAGGAAAGTTACAGAATATAGTAGCAATGCATATAATTGACAAAAATAATTGTATCCAGGATGTATAAATAACATCTTCAAATCAATAAGAAAAAGATAGACTGCCTAATAGAAAAAGTAGGACAAAGGCTTGGACAGGAAATTTTCAAAGTGCCCAAATGAGCCTATAAAAAGGCACTCAGTATCATTAGTCATTAGAGATAAGCAAATCTGCAAAAAACAGCAAGGAGATACTGCTGTGCCCACACCAAAATGGCTAAATGAAAAAGACAATTACAAGTGTTAGCAAGGATATGGAACAATTAGAAGTCTTGTGCAATGCTGACAGGCATGCCAATTTGCATGATCATTTTGGAAAATTATTTGGCAATGTGTGCTAATGTTTACATATGAATTCCCTATGACCCAGCAATTCTACTTCTAGGTCCATATCCAGCAGAAATGTACACATATGTGGAATAAAAGATGCATTCATAATAGTCTCGTTGATGATAGCCCCAAACTGAAAACAGCCCATTGCTAAGTAGGAGTAGAATGGATAAATAAATCATGGTCATTCATGCAGTGGATTGTTTTACAGCAATGAAAGAGAATGAAGTACAGTGGTACTTCAGTTCATAAACTTAATTCTTTCATGATTCTGGTCACAGAATTCATTCCATGATTCTGGTTGCAACCAAATCATCTGCCCAGTTAAATGACAAAGACTCCAAGGACCTAGGAGAGGGTGGAGCTTTGGGGGATTCTTCATGAGCACAGAGAATGCGTACAGGGCTGCAAACACCCACTTTGCGTTGTGATGTAAGTGAAAATAACATATTGTTGCGTCTCTGAAAAGTTAGGGTCATCCATTACAGTAACCAGTGTTATGGCTTCTTGACCTTTTGGCTAAGATCAAGTGTAGTACAGTAACCAGTGTTAATTATCCTCGGCAGACTGTGAAGTGACACATAATATGTGATGGCAGGGGGTAACGTCAACATGCTAGAAAAATCATAAGAAGATGAGGCTGAACTGGGCATAGTGGTGAAGACCTCTCATTCGTGCTACTCCATAGGCTGAGGCAGGGGGATGGCAAGGTCAAGGTCAGCCTGGCAACTTGGCAAGACCCTGTCTCTAAAAGGAAGGAGGAGTGGCACATGCCTGTGGACACACACTTGGGAGGCTGAGGCAGGAAGGTTGCTGCGAGTTGGAAGCCAGCCTCTTCTGTTTAGTGAATTCAAGGCCAGCCTGAACAACAAAAAACCAAGCAACAATAACAAAACCAAAAGGGGCAGGTACTGAGGATGTAGCTCAGCCATCCTTGTGTTCAGTCCTCGGGGCAGCAGGGTTGGGGGGACGGTCGGGGTTGGGGGGTGGAGTATGAGGCTGCTAGCAGCTGGGATTGTCAGGAAAGTCCTTTTCCCCTCTCAAAAGCTGGAATTCATAATAATAATAATAAAATAAATAGAAAAGCTGGAATTCAGATGGAGCTCGGGGCTTGTGTAAGTCACAGGGGCTGATACGCGAGCAGATAGGATAGAGGCTAAAGTACCCAGCCCCTGCAGGGGAAGAAGACACATGTCAGCCTCCACGGGTCCCCTGCCGGGTCCAGAAGGGCCCACGGCTGGGCTCTGGGTGGCAAGGACAGGGGCTCAGCCAACGCAGCCAGCACCGCTTCTCAAGGAGCACTGTGGCTCTCTGCCTGCCCCACTGTCCTCTGTTTCACAGTCACTTGCTCCTGAGAGCACTTGTGGAGTCTGCTGAAGAGCTTCACATCGCTCACTCGGAGCTCCAGGTGTGCTGGCCGGGTTCCAACTTCTGAAGTTCCCAGCTCTTCGCAGAGCTGCCAGGTGCATTTCCGACCTTTTCCCTTTGGGAAAAGTGTCTCTCAGTGTCTGGGAGGTGAGCATCTAAGGTGACGGAGGGAGGGAGGAGGAGACCGCCTTTCTCACAGTCTGGCAGTTCACTGGGACTAACGAGATACCACGCAGAGGCCATGTGTGCCTGGGTGTCCGGAACAGACCAGAGAAAAGGCAAACGTCAAGGATGTGGGAGAGATAGCAAAACATAACAGAATGAACTTCCACATACCCATCATTCTACTACAATGATTAGCAACGTGTTGTGCGTCTTTTTCACCTGTCTGCCCGTCCCCTCCTGTGGCAGTGGAACTGGGATCAGCAAACTACAGTCCCATGGCCAACCCAGCTGGAACACAGCCACACCTGCTACTGCTTCACAGTGCAGGGCTGAGGAGCTGGGGCAGAGCTGGGGGTTTGTCAACTGCTACGACAGGGCCTTAAAGCAAATACTAGACACCATATCGTCTCTCCTGGAAATGCTTCAGGGTCAATCTCTCACAGCTAAGAACTTTATAAATGCCACATTAGGGCTGGGGATTTAGCTCAGTGGTTCCGGCACCTGCCTCGAAAGCTCAAGGTCCCGAGTTCGATCCCCGGTACCAAAAAACCAAACAAACAAAAAACAAATGCCACACCAATAATAGAATTATCATACTTAACAAAATTAATAATGTCCTAATCACATTTAATATCCAGTCTGTTTAAAATTCTCTTATCATGTCCTTTTTTTTTTCCTTTTTCTTGAGACAGGGTCTCTATGCAATTCAGGCTGTCCTTGAACTCACTATGTAGCCTAGGCTGGCCTCAAACTCAAAGCGATTCTCCTGACTCAGCCTCCCGAATGCTGAGATTACAGGTATTTGCCACCACATTCGGCTTTCTTGTATCTTTTTACAGCTGACTTTTGCACATCATGATCTAAATAAGGCCTGTGTGTTACATTTGATTGATATGTTTCTTAAGCATTTCTTAATCCATTGTTATTTCTCCCTCTACTCAGTTGCTTTCTTTTACTGACATTTATGTGTTGAAGAAACCAGATCTATTGTCCTGTAGAATCCCACATTCCAGACGAAGCTGTGAATAGTCTCACTGAATCATTCAACATGACCACAGTGCATGTTTTTTATTTCAAAACTTTTTTTAAGAAAATTGATTTTGTTTTGTTTCTTTAAGAGACCAACCATGTTGTTCCACCTGGTCCCAAACTCTTATGCTCGGGCAATCTCCCTCCTGCCTCTGCCTCCCAAGGAGCTGGGACTGCAGAAGCATGCGACTGTGCCTCCTCAGTTCCCACGTAAGTGTCTGGGCCACATCCAGTGACATGGGCAGCTCCCTATGCCCTCTCCAGGGAAGATCTGTGGCCAGATGTTGAAGGAGAAGCTGGTGGGCTCAGACCCGGAACTGGGCCTCCGGGATGTGGAGGAGAGAAGCAGTTACAGCTCTTCATGCTCTGCCATGCAAGCTGACCAGGAGGGAGGCAGAAGTCCCTTAACCCAACAAATGTTCAAGCTTACGGTGGACAGGAGCAAGAATAAAATCACTTTCTCCTGAGGAACATCTGTAAGGTGTTCAGAGTCAGCAGCATAGCATCTAGAGTAATACCCCATGTATATAAAGTGGAAGTACACACAAAACACTCCTACTTCCTTGACCGGGGCCTGGGCAAGCTATAGAGCAGGTGAGTGGGGGCAGGAGGCAGGGAGGAGAGGTGACTGAGGAAGGAGAAGACCTCCAAAGGCAAGAGCAGGTCACTCGGCGGTGGCTGCTGTGCACCAGAGAAGATTTGTGCACCACACATCCTAGCACCAGGAGAGACCACAGAGCTTTGCTAGAGCTAGCCTCGGAGCTGCCTGCTTGCTGTGGGGTGCTGAGCAGATCCACCACACCTCTGGCTGGCGAGGAACCTTTCCTGGAATTCAGTCCCCCTCCGTGCCACACCCTGACCCTCTGAAGGGCAGTGGCTCAGCAAGGGCACCTCCGCCTGCAGATGACAGATCCTGAGACAAGATCCTGGAGAGCTAGGACCTCCTCGCCCCACAGGGAGGGAAGGAGGGGAGCCCAGGACCAGGATATGGGAAAGGCAGCAGATTGAGAAAAGGAGAAGGTGGGGAGGGAGAAGAGTCATGGGCCCACCTCCTTGTGAAGGAGACAGACGTCAGGAACCAGGGAAAGGCAGTCCAGAGAGGGATACTTGGGGAAACTTAGACATAAAATGATAAAGAAGCTGTGAAGGCCATGATAGTCTGACCCTTGAGCTAGGATCCCAGGAAGGGGCACTGGATGAGTGAAGGAGGCGGTGTGGTGGGAGCTGACCTGCAGACACTGAGCTCCTCAGACACAGAGACCATAGCCTTGAAGGGCCAGGGTTGCTGGGGCTGCTGCTGGAGGTCACACTGAGACCCCAGGCAGGTGTGGACAGAATGGCAGAAGCCAGTGCAGGCCTTCTTCCTCCTCACAGCCACCCTCAGCCAATGAGAGCTATTCCCTGGGAGCTGTGTCTTCCAGAACAGGAAGTCCTCTCTCTCCTTAGGGTGGCCAAGCTGGTACCATGTGAGGCTGGAGCTGCCTGGAGCCATATTGAGCCTGGCCCAGTAATAAAATCTGGGTCGTTAGAGGTAAATCCTGTTACCAATATGTAAGCCCCATGATTCTGTCCTACCCAATCCATGGACACCTAAGGAGACCTAAGGAAAAAAGATAATTGTGAGTAAAAAGCAAACTGCCTCTAAACCTCTACAGGAAGGGCCACTCAGTGACAGGATAGAAGCATTTTCCTGTCACTTAACAGAGCACCACCAGCTTTGGTGTGGGGAGCCCTTCAGGGGCAAGGCTTGGGAAGCAGGGGCCAGAGGCGCTGACCCCTAGTGCCACAGCGTGCCCAGCAGGGACAGTGACGGAAACAGTGCCCCAGGACAAGTGTCGCTCATAAATGCCGGTGTGACCTGCATTTCTTCTCCCACCTTGCACATATACTTTCCATTTTCCTGCGGGGGTGGGAGATTGCTTACTTCACAGAAGGTAGCAGGTGTAGGCTGTGAAGAGCTACGAGTCTGTGAAATCTGAGTATTGTACTTGCTGTGTCTTGTTTGTCCCCATGGGCCGAGGTGTCCTGGGAAACTCAGGCTATGTTTGTGGGACCTCGGTAAAGTTGGTAGCCTAAAGGCCAGTGTTTTTGTTATTTCTTGTTGTAGAAAAAAATTGCTCCAAACCCTAGAGATTTAAAATAACAGCATTTTTTTGTCTCACACAGGTCAGGAATTTGGGACTGACTTAGTTGGGTAGTTCTGGCTCAGGGGTCTCAAAGATCTGCAGCAATACTTCAGTCAGAGCTATAGGATCACTTCTGACTGGGGCTACACCATCCACTTTTTTTTTTTTTTACAGTAAACTCTTTTATATAAGTAGGATTATGCTCTAAAGGATGAAAAGCACAGCATGTTATGATAAGTACATCAAACAGTAACAGTCATTTATCACACTATCGAGTACTGTGTACTGTATGTAGTTGGATGTGCTTCTTCTGGAGACACACCCTTCTCTCCTTTGATCGCAGTGACTCCTCCTTCCCAATCCATTGATGAGCTCCAGCCTAGTCTCTATCTAGATCTCTTCCTATAGTTTTAAAAACAATCTATATATGGATTCTTTCCAGATTCCAGCCTGTAACCTGATCTCTTCTCTTCCACTCCTGCCACCCCTGCCCCTTTGAACC
>NW_004624734.1:36331013-36368350 GCF_000247695.1 Heterocephalus glaber | reverse complement strand
GGGGGGGGTCTGATTTTTTCAGTTCTTTATATATTCTAGATAGTAGTCCTTTGCCTAAGGTACAGCTGCTAAAAATGTTTTCCCACACTGTAGGTTGTCTCTTAGCTCTGTTGGTGGTTTCTCTTGCAGCGCAGAAGCTTTTTAATACAATGAGATCCCAGTTGTTGATTCTTTGTGCTAGTTCCCATGCCACTGAGGTTTTGTTCATAAAGTCTTTACCTATGCTGATGTCTTCATGAGTTCTACCTGATACAAAAAAGTTTTAGATAACTTAATAGGTTGAATATTAAGGTAGCTGTAGAAGCAAAATAAGTAATCTGTTCTTTTTAAGATTTGCTTTTCCCTTAACTCCTTGTTTAAGGTGATGATTCTCTGACTCTAACCAGTAACTTCATTAACCTAACAAAGTTACCATGCCAGGGTGAATTTACAATGTGTATGTGCCTATCTTGTGTCTGTGACTTGTAAATAGGAACTGGAATTATATTTACACATCAAAGACCACAAGGGATGAAATAATAGCTAAAAAGGATATAAAAAGGGAAACGCTGAACAAAGGGCATTCAGATACTGACCAGACTGGTTTCTGGCATTCCTGCCTGCTCGCGAGAAGAAATTTTATTATTTTATCCGAATTCTGTGTCTCTGTGAATTTCTTTCCGAGATTTCTGCAACATACCTATCTTCCAGCAAATTTAGTGTTTCTGTCTTAATATTTAGATCTTTAATCCACTTCAATCTTAGTTTAGTGCATGGTGATAGGTATGGGTCTAGTTTTAATCTTTGGCAGCACCGTTTATTAAATAGGCTATGTTTCCTCCAATGAGGGTGGTGGGTCATTTGTCAAAGATGAGGTGGCTGAGTATGTCTGTAGTTGTTTCTTCCTCTTCTAATCTATTCCACTGATCCTTGGGTCTGTTTCTTTGCCAGTACCATGCTGTTTTTATCACAGTAGCTTTGTACTATAGTTTCAAGTTGGGGATTGTAATACCCCCAGCCATGTCTCTGTTGCCTAGAATTGCTTTTGCTGTTCTAGGTCTCTCCTGGTTCCAAATGAGACAGTATTTCTTGAGGCCGGGTGCCTCGACCAATGGTGCCTGCCAACTGCAGCTGCGGGGGTCCTGAGAGGCTGCCGGGGCAGCGCTGCCTCCTGATCCACTCTTCGATGCCTTTCTGAGCCCAGGCAGCACTCACCGCGAAGCTGTCACCTTCTGGGCTCTCCCTGCGCTTGCACACAGCGGCCGGCTTGGAGTGAAGTTTCCCCATGCTGGGGGCTCGGCGGGCAGGGACATCCTAAGCCATGCGCCTGGCCCTCCGGCCCTGAGCCTTGCCTCACTCTCCTCCTCCCGGAGCAGACCAGGAGCCGAGCAAGCCCGAGGTGGCGCAGGGATGCCCTCCTGCCACCGTCTCCGAGGCCCGACTGCCCCCCTTTTTTTTTAACTTGGCATTAAACCCAGGGCCTTCTCAGTGAGCTACATCCCCAGCTATTTTTTATATTTTTATTTTGAAGCAAGGTCTCGCTGTCACTAAATTGCCCAGGCTGGACTCAAACTTGTGATCCTCCTGCCTCAGCCTTCCAGGGGACTGGGATTACAGGGATGCACCCCTACTCCCAGCTTGAAGATCACTTCTAAATAGGTTCCTGCTCATAGCTGGCAGATTATCCTGGCTGGTGGCAGGCGGCCTCAGTTGTTGCCCAAGTGGACATCTCCACAAGACTCCCAATTCAGTGGTGGATTTACCCAACAACAAGCAACCCAAAAGACCCAGGTAGAAGCCACAGGGAAGATTCTAGCATCAGAACGCTCCACTCTTCCCTTTCTGCAATCCTTTTTTTTGGAGACAGGGTCTCGCTATGTAGTTTAGGCTGGACTTGAACTCACTGTGTAGCCCAAGTGGGCCTCAAATTTGAGGCGATCCTCCTGCCTCAGCCTCTTGAGTGCTAGGATTACAGGCCTGTGCCACCAGGCCTGGTCCTTTCTGCAGTACTTTCTCATGCACAGCACAGCCCAGTCTGATAACTGAGGTGGCAGAAGCACGGACGTGCCAGCAGGCAAGGCTCCCTGGGGCGTTCTGGGAAGCTGGCTACCGTGGCCAGGATCAGCAAGTGTCAAACCCTAAGGACGAACCAGTTTGACATCCAAGAGCCTGGAAAGCAATCGAAGTCTTTGTCTAGAAGAAGCACAGAGAAAGGAGTTATACTGTGGGGCAAAAATTCTAAAGTTCTCTTCACCCCGTTTCCCCCAAAGCTCTCTTCCAAACCTCCTCGAACCTTCACACCTCTCCATTGTTCCCTCTCCACCTCAGTTAAGCAGATCAAGCCAACCTTTCTCAATGTTCAACTCTCCTATCTACCTCGGAGGCCCAGGAGCCAGGTAGACAATCACAGACACTCCCTTCATAGAAAGTGAAGGAAGAGGGAAGGTTGTGAAAGATGATGTACTAGCATTTTAGGACAATCTAACGTTATACCCTAAGAGCCTCACAGGGTGCCCAGAATATAGGAAGTGCTCACTAAGTATTGTTGAGTTATGGATGACGGCATCAAACAAACTCTACAAGGAAATGTTGGTATTCGGTGGTAGAACTATAGCAATGAGTTTTCAAATAGAACACAAAAATGTTGCTGTACTCTTTTTTATTTTTTTGTACTGGGGATTGAACTCAGGACCTTGTGCTTGTGAGCCAGGTGGAGGAACCACTGAGCTAAATCCCAGGCCCTGCTGTACTATCTTTTTAAAAATTCTTTGTGGAGGCCAGGTGTGGTGGTACACGCCTGTAATCCCAGCACTTGGAAGGCTGAGGCAGGAGAATTGCCTTGAATTCAAGGCCAGCCTGGGCTACATAGTGAGTTCAGAACCAGCCTGAACTATATGGCAAGACCCTGTCTCAAAAAAAAAAAAAAAAATTCTTCATGAAGCTGGGCATTTCTGTAATCCCAGCACTCTGGAAGGCTGAGACAGGAGGATCAAAATTTCAATCCTTGCTGAGACTCTGTCTCAAATAAAATATAAAAAGGGCTGGAGCTGGGAGTGGTGGTGCATGCCTGTAATCCCAGCACTTGGGAGGCTGAGGGGAGGATCGCCATGAGTTTGAGGCCTGCTTGCGGTACATAAAGAGTTAAAAGCCAGCCTGAACTACACAGGGAGACCCTGTCCCAACAATAAAGGGGGGAAGGGGGTGGAGATGTAGCTCAGTGTGAAGGTCCTCAGTTCAAACCCATGACTGTGAAGAAAAAGAAGTACTCATGACAAGCCATGTGTGATGGCACATGACTGTAGTCCCAGCCCTTAGGAGCCTGAGGCAGGGGAAACTTGAATTCTAGGGCAGTCTGGGCTACCTGGGGAGTTCAAAACTAGCTTGGACTACATAATGAGACCCTGTCTCAAAAAAGCAAAACAAGGGCTGGGGATTTAGCTTAGTGGTGCCGCAGACTGCCTCACAAGCACAGGGTCCCAAGTTTGATCCTCGGTACCAAAAAGAAAAAAAAGCGAAACAGAACACAAGTTCATGAGGAGAATATGTAATGGTACTTTTCTGCACACACACATGTACATATGTTTATGAGGATGTATACCATACACATACCGTATTCTCTTCTAAATAAGCTTTCTGAAAGTAGGATCTGTGCTTTCTCCTCTTTATATTCCCACAGCCCCCCACATCTGGCTTGGAGTAGGCAGGAATTCTGTCAATTTGTCAAACATTTACAATGTGTGCAGCCCCGCCACCCCCGGGCCCGGCCTGATACATAGATGAGCTCACTTCATTCCCCCAGGGACAGCATGAGGTCGGCTGACTCCTTGTCCTCTTTATTCTTCAGATGAGAAAATGAGCTTGGCAAAGAGGTTGAGTCATCTGCTGGAAGTTACAAAGTTAGACCCAGCAGCCTCATCCTAGAACCCGCAGCTTCCCTCTCGGCCCCATCTGTGTTTGGGGACCTGAAGTAAAGCTGCCTAAGACGATCAGCCACGCTTCCTCAGGGAAGGCTGTGGATGGAACCTCGGGGGAGGACAGGAAGTGGCCAGGCCTCTGGGTTAGGAAGCGATGAAATGTGTTAGGAAGAAAATCAAATCCACAAACACCAATAAAACCAAGCAGCTGTATTCAAGTTCACATCAAAACAGAAACTCAGCTGGAGCCGGGACTGGTAGATGTATCCCCAGATCCCCGTGACCCAGGGCTGGGTAAACACATGGCCCCGGCAGGGTCCCCTCTCCGTGACTCTAGTCACCAAGCCCTCCTATGCTGGATTTGCAGATAGGCTCCTCGGGATGGTAATATTTACAAAAAAAGTTTTAAATCACCAAGGGAAACCAGGAAGTAACATTGCTTTTTAAGGCACCAACTAATGGAAAGTTTTCTAAAATAAGCAATGCAGTTTAAGTTTCAGCGCTGGGATTTGTGACATCCCTTCCCTGTCACGGCTCTGGTCCACATTGTTTAGTACCACAGAATAGAACTTTTAGCCTTCAGGGTATTGAAACTGCATAACTACTGCAACAGTTTTAAAAGAATGGGAACAAAGCTAGGCGTGGTGGGATTATAGACAGCTAAATTAGGTAGAAATATTATAGGCAGTCAGATAGGGCTGGGTCAGAGCCTTCACTGTGACTCCTTTCTTATTTATTTATTTATTTATTTATTTATTTATTTTTGGTACAGGGATGGAACTCAGGACCTTGCACCTATGAGGCAGGTGCAATGCCACTGAGCTAAATCCCCAGCCCTGTATTTATTTATTTTTGAGACAAGTTTTCATTAAGTTGCTAAATTGCTCAGGCTGGGCTCCAGCTGGTGATCCTTCAATTTTAGTATATGTGCCTTCGAAGCAACCACTCAACTGGTGATCCTTCGGCCTCAGCTTCCTAGAGTGCTGGGATTACAAGTGCCACTGATACAGGGGAAAGAAATGTAACTCCCAACCCGCCAGATGTTAGATACGCTGAGTTCGTGTTTCCCAAAATGAAGAATGAATTCTGAGAACAACAAAGGTCAAGAGTAGGAAATATTTATTGAGAGAAATAGCTCCAAAGACAGGAGGGGACCCAAAAATGGGCTGCCAGGGACCCCACTTCACAGAGGAAGTTTTATAGAGCAAAATCACAAGGTAGGTACAATGTGGGTCAAAACTGTGGTCAACCATTAAGATTACAAGTATAGTCACTTAGGTGATATTGATCCAATGGGGAAGCAGGTCAGGTAGCAAGTGTACATGGGAAGAACAGAGAATTTTTTAGGAAGGGATAGATCTGGAGGTCTTGGTCACCACTGGAGTGACTGATGTCTGTCTAGACTTTATGGGGCCAGCTGAGGTGATACCACTTATTTTATCCCTTGGGGAAGTGTGCAGGCCTGGTCATTCCATCTTTATCTTGAGGACTGGCCTCCAACAGATGTGTTGTAATGTGTTTTCATCTTTTGTCCTGACTGTCGAGGGTCCAGCCCTATCTGACAGAGAGAGAGAGAGAGAGAGAGAGAGGAGAGAGAGGGGATTTCATAGAGTAGCCTGTTTCCCAAATAAGTGCCCCAAAGTGGATATAGGAAAGCTGGGTTTGGGAAGGGGAGGCAGTGTGGGATTTGGGAGGACAGCACTGGCTCGGGTTTGCAGGACTTGGCTCGGGACTGCAGGCTTGTTATTCACGTGCTCTGTGTATTTCCAGGGACACTCAGCGCTTAGGCTCCGACGGTGCTGCCTGGGTGTGGGGAGGGCTGTGGGGGACAAGTGGGAGCCAGCCCCGAGGTGCAGGGTCAGGGCTGAACTGGGAGGCGCTTGGTGGCATTTTCTATTTGCTCAATTCCTTTAACTCTCCTGCTTTCATGGTACTGTGTATATTTTCCTAAGCATCTCAGATCCTTGATGATATGAAGTAAGGATATAACGATAATCTTTTTTTTTTTTTTTTTTGGTACCGGGGATCGAACTCGGGTCCTTGCACTTGTGCAGCGGCGAACCCACTGAGCTAAATCCTCAGCCCAAGATAATCTTTTTTTTTTAATCCTCAAAAGTGAATTGATTCAGAAGGCTAACCACAGAACAACCACATGACCCAGGAATTCCACTTCTAGGTAGAAGTGAAAGCAGGGATTCCGGCCAAACATCATGGTGCATGCCTGTGATCCCAGTACTCTGGAGGCTGAGGCAGGAGATCACAGTGAATTCAAGGCCAGCCCGGGCTACATAGTGAGACCTTGTCTCAGAAAACCCAAAAAACACAGAGAGAAAGTAGGATAGTAGTTAATGGGGGCTGAAGGGTGAGGGAAAGGGGAAGTTATTTAACGGGCGCAAAATTTTTGTTAGAGATGTGCAGCTTTAGGTAGAGTGGTGATGATTGCATCCTCAAGGTAGTTAATGCCACAGAATTGTGCACCTATGCATTGTTAGAACAATAAATATTCTGTTATATATTTTACCACAATAAATAACAATGAGGGCCGAGTAAACTATTAAGTATTTACCATAGAGAAAAGAAATTTTCTCTAAGTCTTCCATATATCTCTTTCTGTCTTATATCTCTTCCTATAGATAGGGAAAGACTCAGTCTATCTATATAAGACAGCTGATCTGGGGCGTGTAAAGTGAATCGACCCACGACACAATGGTGGACGGAAGGCCCCTGCACATCTGATAGGTAGAATCTCTGTGTCGGCCCCCCCCCCCGGCCGAGGCCCCAGGCTGCTCCTTCAGGGGTCCAGCACCAGCCAGGATCAAAGGAGAGCCCTTTGAAACACCACCATCGTTGGCTCCACAGAATCCCCAGCTTACATGACACTTCCCACCACAAGGATGCAGTGCGGAAAAGCCAACCGGGGACCACAAGGGGGCCCTTTTATTTTTGCACCGCAGTGGAGGAGCCCCTCCATGGTTAGTGACAGAGAAATCTCAATCCTTACTGGGTCTGTTTGATAAAAGCTAGAAGCTTCCAGGCATACCCACACACACACACACACACACATCCATTTTTAAAGTAAACAAAACTTTATTTGAGATTCTGTCTGTTGGACTTAGAATGTGTTTCCAATTCCTGTCCCTGAGCCTTTGCACCTGGTCTTGAATACCGTATCCCTCACTGGAAGCCTGTTGACAGCCTGGCCCTGCCTGGTCCCACTTCCTTTATGGACCTGCCCAAGGAGAGTATCTTCCCCCAGCGTAGTTGTGTGTTAACTGGAGCTTGCATCAGACTGTGATGCACTGCCTGTGTCAAGAGCTACCCCTATACAAGGTTCTCCCGCTCTAGATGTTTCCTTAAGGATAGGGATGGACAAGAATGGAGGCTTTTATGTTTCTTTGTGCCTCCCCTTGATCCAAGTAGATAATTCAATGGGAATAAAACTTTACAGATTCTGCTCCTTGAAAAATGGTGACTTTAATCTCCTGAGGTCCAGGGAACCTTTCATACCCCTGGGAATTAACAGCTAACATCTTCAGAGCTACCCGCTTCTGTGTCAGCCTGAACAGTTGACTGCTGCTTTAAACAATGAGGTGTTTGTGTTTCTACTGTGAGTGTTGGGATGGCTTCAGGGAAGGAGGACTGGGTGTGGGAAGGGCAAGAGGATGGGCTGGGAGTCCGCCCTCCTTACAGAGTTGTGGTCCTCAGGCTTTTGGAGGGAGCAACTCAGCACAAGGTCAGCTTTAGCTACTCAGAGGGAGTTATCAAGAGCCATCCTATACCAGAACCAGAGAAGGATCCAACTAAAAAGAGCTACGGCCAATCTCCCTAATGAACATAGACGCAAAAATCCTCAATAAGATATAGGCAAACAGAATGTAGCAAATCATCAAGAAGGTTATACACCTTGACCTAGTAGGATTCATCCTAGGGATGGCTCAACATTCACAAATCAATAAATGTAATACATCATATTAATAGAACCAAGGACAAAAACCATATGATCATCTCAATAGATGCAGAAAAGGCATTTGACAGAGTCCAACACCCATTCATGATAAAAACCCTACAGAAAATTGGAATAGATGGTCTTTATCTCAATCTGATAAAAGCCATCTGTGAAAACCAACAGCCAACATCATACTAAATGGACAAAAAGTAAAAGCTTTCACTCTAAAATCAGAAACAAGACAAGGATGTCCACTGTCACCACTTTTATTTAATATAGCTCTGGAAACATTAGCTGGAGGGAGCACTGGGACAAGAGAAAGAAATAAAAGGAATAAGAATAGGATAATATTTCCAGATGACATGATACCCTACATAGAAGACCCAAAAAACTCCACCAAAAGACTTCTAGCTAGATTTAATAACCAAATTAAGTAGCATAGCTGGATACAAAGTCAACACTCAAAAGTCAATACTCTTCCTGTACACAAATAACAAACTCATTGAGAGAGAAATTAGGGAAACAACACCTTTTACAATAGCATCAAAAAAAAAAAAAAAGAAAGAAATACCTAGGAATCAATGTAACAAAGGAAGCAAAAAATACCTCTGCATAGAAAACTACGGTACTCTGAAAAAAGGAGATCAAAGATTATATCAGAAAATGGAAAGATATCACCTTGTTTTTGGGTAGAAAGAACCCATATAGTGAAAATGGCCATAGCCCCAAATTGTTATACAGATTTAATGCAATCCTGATCAAAACACTAATAGCCTGTCTCACAGAATTAGAGAAAACAATCCTAAAATTCATTTGGATTCAGAAGAGACCTAGAATAGCAAAGGCAATTCTGGGCAACATAGGCAAGGCAGGGGGCATCACAATCCTCAACTTGAAATTATACTACAAAGCTACTGTGAAAAAAAAAAGGTACTGTGATAAAAACAGCTTAGTACTGGCAAAAAAAACCCCACAAAAAAACAGACCTGAGAGGGGCTGGGGATTTAGCTCAGTGGTTCCAGTGCCTACCTTGAAAGCACAAGGTCCTGAGTTTGATCCCCAGTACAAAAAAAACACACAAAAAAACCAGACCTGAGGACCAGTGGAACAGACTAGGAGAGGCAGAAACAACTCCAGACACACTCAGCCACCTTATCTTTGATAAAGGAGCCAACCACCCTCACTGGAAGAAAGATAGCCTCTTTAATAAATGGTGCTGGGAAAACTGGCTTTCCGCGATCTGAAGGTTAAACCAGACCCATATCTTTCACCATGCACCAAATTAAAATAAAAATGGATCAAAGATCTAAATATTAAAACAGAGACATTTAATCTTCTGGAAGATAGAATAGGTAGAACTCTTGAAGACATTGGTGTAGGCGAAGACTTTATGAACAAAACCCAGATCACAGGAAAAATGTCACAAATAATCAACAACTGGGACTTCATTATTAAAAAGCTTTTGCAGAGCAAAAGAAATCACTAATAGAATGAAGAGACAGCCCACAGTGTGGGAAAAAATTTTTGCCAGCTGTTCTTCAGACAAAGGACATATAAAGGATAGGATATATAAAGAACTCAAAAAAAATCAGACCCTCCCAAGGTTAAAGACCCAAACCAAAAATGGGCATCTGAAATGAACAGACACTTCTCAGATGAAGAATGAGAAATGGAAAATAAATATATGAAAAAATGTTCAACATCACTGGTCATTTGAGAGATGAAATTAAAACAACACTGAGACTCCATCTCCAGAAAGAATGGCTATCACCAAGAAATCAACCCACAAATGCTGGCAGGGCTGTGGGGTAAAAGAACCCTTGTTCACTTTTGGTGGGAGTGTAGACTGGTGCAAGCACTGTGGAAATCAGTGTGGAGATACCTCAAAGAACTAAAACTAGAGGTTCCATTTAATCTATCTATTCTCCTTCTTGGTATCTTCCCAAAAGAATTAAAACAGCGATATGTGCACACCCATTTTGTAGCAGCACAGTTGGAAATAGCTAAATCTTGGAAGCAGCCCAAATGCCCATCAATTGACAAATGGATAAAGATGTGAGTTTTTTAATACAATGGAATATTATTCTGCCGTAAAGAAGGATAAGCTAGGGCTGGGGATTTAGCTCAGTGGTTTTGCTGCTTGCTGTGCAAGCGCAAGGACCCGAGTTCGATCCCTGGTACCAAAAAAAAAAGAAGGATAAGCTAGAGACATTTCTAGCTAAATGGATATATCTTGAGACTATATTCTTAAGTGAGATAAATCAGACACGCATGTTTATGTTGTGTGTGTGGGGTTTTTGGGGGGGTTTTTTTGGTATTGGGGATTGAACTCGGGTCCTTGTGCTTTCAAGGCAGGCAGCAGAACCATTGAGTTAAATCCCCGGCCCAGACACACATGTTTAAATACCACATTTTTCTGTGGTGTGAGAAACTGAAAGTGTAAATTAGGACCAAAATGTATAATAGATATTGGGAAATGGGAAAAAATGTTCAAATGAGAAGGAGAACAGGAGGTGGGGGAGGAAAGGAAAAAAGGGGAAAAAAAGAGAATAGAAGGAAAAAATGGAAACAAAGCTTTTGTAAATAAGGAGGGGAACAGGTGTTGAAGAGGGAGGAATGGGGAAAAAAGAAGAAGCAGGATATATCATGTACAGATACAAATTCCCTATGATGAATGTTATCATTTTGTATATCTAAAATGTACCAATAAAGGTTTTGCTTAAAAAAAAAAAAAGAGCTATCCTAGCCAGGTGTGGTGGCACACCCCTGTAATTCCAGCTCTTTGGGAGGCTGAGATAGGAGGATTACAAGTTTCAGGTCAGCATGGGCAACGCAGCAAGACCCTGCCTCAAAATAAAATACAATATGTGGCTCAACACTCCCTGTTTTCAATCTTCAATACAAAATAATAATAATAATGATGATAATAATAGTAATAATAACAATTCTTGTGCAGAGATGTAGCTCAGTGAGTGGTAGAATATATGCTTAGCATGCACAAGACCCTGAGTCCAATTCCCACACCTAAATAATAATAATAATAATAGAAAAAAACCCAAGTATTATCCTCAAACTTTATGATTTAGTCCCTACTTGCATTTCTATGTCTAAATATCCCAGTAAATTATTTCAATGACTACCAGAGCGCATGTACAGACTTTTCCTGCACTCAGGTGGTGAGAGCTTTCAGAAACCCACAGGATCAGGCATTTCGTTTATGTGTTTTGATAGCACAGCCCCAGATCTGGTGTTTCTGGTGCCTTTGCTCCTGTCCTGCGACCTGGCCCGGGGCCTCAGGTAGGTCTCCATATGTGACTGTTGCCTCATTTCCCCTCCTTGCCATCTGCACAAGCGTGCTATAATCTTCATCCCACGGTTACCTGTTTAACTCCTCCTTCCCTGCTGAGCCACGAGCTCCACCAGGGCCAGTGACCAGGCCTGTCTCGACCAGCACTGTGCTGTTGGCTACTAGCAGCGCAGCCTGGGGGCATGGGGGGTGTTAATATAAATTGACCAGGAAAATACCTGGCAGAAAGTAAAATGGAGAATTAGCACAGGACCCAGCAGTTCCACTGCTAGCACGTATCCAAGAGAATAGAAAGCATTTGTCCACTCCAAAACTTGCACGTGAATGTTTGCATCAGCATTATTCATAATAGCTGAAAAGTGGAGCAGCCCAAATCCCTACCTGCTCCTCAGTAAAGCATGGAGCGTGCATATGATGGGATACTATCCGACACAAGAAGGAATGCAGTCCTGACGCATGGTACCATGGGAACGAACTCGGAAAGCGTCATGCTCAGTGGAACAGGCCCGAAGCTAAAGGTCATGTATTGTATGATTCCACTTTTATGAAATGTCCAGAGCAGGCAAATCAATAAAGACAGAAAGTAGATTAGTGGCTGCCAGAGAGCTGATGTGATAGGGAGGGACTGCTAATGGATACAGAGTTTCTTGTGGTGGTGGAAAAACTTGAGAATTAGAGCAAGGTGATCGATCGTTGTACAGCATGGTGCATATACCACAAAGCATTGAATTGTCAACTTCACTGTGAATGTCACGTGACATATCTCAATTTTAAAAACAACACATACATGAGATGTGACTGAAAAATAGTTAATGTTTAAATTTTTAAAATTTAGTACAGTATAAGACGTTGCTACCAACCCACTCCCCAATACTCCCCTCACTTCAAATGCTCTTATCCCATTGTTCTTGCACTGTCTGAAGCAGTTCTGGAAGTCCTCTTTCATGAGCGTCTTCAGTTTCGATGTCTGGCTGCTTCAGTGTCCTGAATTCATTCAAAATGTTTATCTTTCATGGTCATTTTGACTTTGAGGACCTCACAGAACCAGTGGATAAAGTGCATGAGGACACACCGTGATGTTTTCACGAGTCAGCCTTTCTGCTGGATGGCACCCAGCAGCAGCATCCACTGTGTTTTTTATCACATCTCATACAAACACTCATGAAAGATACTGATTCATCCCTGGAAAAACAACCAACTCAGGGGCCTCTGGATCAACTCCAAGCTTTCTTGATTTTCCTGGTAGCTCTGGTTCATGAGAAACTTCACCTCTAGAGGTTGTGATGTTGGCACCTTGTGTGAGAAAAGGGCGTGGCTGTGATCCATCTGTGATCCTTCGAGGCTTGCCTGTGCTCTTGCTGGATTCAGTCCATCTCTGACAGCTTTCTTTTCTTTTCTTTTCTTTTCTTTTCTTTGAGACAGGGTCTCAATATGCAGTCCAGACTGGCCTTAAACTCACTTCATAGCCAAGACTGACCTCGAACTCACACTGATCCTCCTGCCTCAGCCTCCCGAGTGCTGGGATTACAAGAGTATGTCATCACGCCTGCCTGGGACATTTTAGAGGTACTGTTTTATGGCGCTCTACAGGCAACGATGGCACTTGGGTTCAGAGTTCTAGCCTGAATTCTCCAATTCTGTCATCTGCAGAGAGCACTAAAAGCCAGAGGGTGTGGCCTCTTGTGACCTGTGGCCCCCTCCACCCCATGGCTCCCGTGGGAGGGGAGGTGTGGAATCTGAAGCTGTGCGTCTGCACAGAAGCCTGTTTGCTCTAAGACTTTTCTCTGCAGTCTGTGCACCTTTTGCTCTTGAGGTCTTAGGACCTCCCCTGGCCAACCCCCATGCCTGTTCTCTGATACCCAGCAGTGCGTGTTTTTGTGGGGTTTATTTTTATTTTTTTAAATTTATTTAATTTTTTTGGTACTGGGGATCGAACTCAGGACCTTGTGCTTTCGAGGCAGGTGTGGTACCACTGAGCTAAATCCCTGGCCCTTATTTTTAATTTTTCATCAAAAGCAGTGCTTATTACAAGGTAAAGCCAAGTAATGTCTTAATCTGCAGATGCAGACAATCTGTGTGTCAAGCAGGGCCCCACTTCTGGATGCCCTCTGGGGTTTGGCTTCTCTGCTGGCCCGGGTGAAGAACACTGTGGGACTGCTTGTCCCTGTCCTGGCCCCCCACAGATCTCTTTTCCTGTACCCTCAAGCCCAGGTAGCCACACCCCTCTGGGAACCTGGCAGTGGCACTGTGAGCCCATGGACCCTCTAGGATTCATCTTGAGAAATTTGCGATGGAAAGTTTGGCCTCACTGCAACAACTTACTTTTTTCTTTTTCTTTTTCTTTTTCTTTTTCTCTTTCTTTCTCGCTCCTTCCTTCCTTCCTTCCTTCCTTCCTTCCTTCCTTCCTTTCTTTCTTTCTTTCTTTCTTTCTTTCTTTCTTTGAGACAACTTACTACATAGCAAGCCTAGCCTCAGACTTAACATCCTCCTGGCTCAGCCCTCTGAACACTGGAATTATAGGCATGCACCACCATACCTGGTTCATTGAAACATCTTTAAACAAAGAGGGTGTCTTTAAACTGGGGGTGTATCTCAGTGGTAGAGTGCATGCTTATAACACAGCACTCTGGGAGGCTGAGGCAGGAGGATCACAAATTCAAACCCAGCCTGGGCAACTTAGTAAGATCCTATTTATGTCTCAAAATATAAATAAATATCATCTCATTTAATCTTCTCCATGATCCAGTGAGACAGACACTATTCGTAGGCCCATTCTAGAGATGAAGAAGCCAAGCTTGACATGGGTATCTTGGTCTGAGCCACACAGATACTGAGTAGCAGAGTTAGGATTTGAAGCCTGGTCCATTTGATGGCAGAGCTCAGGATCTCAGTAGTGGAAAGAAGACTTCAGCAGTGTGATTTCGAGTGCCACTCGTGGCATGATCTGCTTGGTTATAGAGACCGGCATCCTAAGTGCATGACCTACACAAGCTTTCCCTGCAGCCCCTCTGCCAGGGCTTTCGGGGCTCAGAGACAGGAGGAGACTGGGCAATCAGGGCACGATGCAAGCTTGACAAGTACTCAGTCACTCTCTGATGTTTCAGACAAGGAAAGTGAGGTCTGGGGAGATTAAGTAAAACACACCCTGTCTGCAAGTACAACATGGGTATCCTGGCTCCCACAGCACTTAGAAAGTGGGCTGTTCTCTCAATCAGCAGGCCAAGGCTCTGCGAGATGCCCTGACTGACCAAGCTGTGTGGAACCGGGACTCAATTCCTTGAGGTCCACCACGTGCTTCAGTAACCGCGGGATGCTAAACCCATGTCTGAGGAGTCCCTGCTCTTCAAACCCTTGGAGGATGAGTCAATCATAGGTGTTGGTTTCCCAAACGTGCCTTAGTGGAAGAGTCATCTGCGACACGTGTTACAAATGAGGCTCTCGTCCAGCTACCGGTCTTGTCCTGGTCAACTGCTTTCAATCTTGGTCCAAATAACCCCCAATATGTTGTTCTTCCCTCCCTTCCATGAACTGAAAGGCAGTCTGTTTAGACTTGGTGTCTCTTAGGGATGGAGCACAGCATCAACCACCGCCTTCCTGCTTTCATCCGCAGTGCTGCAGCGGTGTCCTCTAGGGGGCAGCAATGAGCCATGTGTGCATTCTCTGGGGCTGACCTTTGAGACTTTCCCAGACTTTCCCAAGAAAACAAAATAGCCAGAGGGGGCCAGAAAGGAAGCAGACACTACACACGCTTTTCTCACTAGGTTGAAATGTGATCCAGAATCCTCTATGAGACAACATGCCCGTAAGAACTCAGGCTCTGAACTCAGAGACCCAAGTTCAAATCCAAAGTCAAACAAGTGTTTGAAGAACACCTCCCATCCTTGTGACCCTAACTGGCTATTTAAATTCATCAAGCCTCCGTTCCTTGTTCTGTACAACGGAACAATACAAGCCTAACAGGATTGTCATGAGCCTTCTACTGTAAATGGTAAAAAGTCAGCTGCTATTATTACTTCAACTATTCCAGCTGCTCTCTCTAAAGACATATGATTATGGTAGATTCTACTTTCTTCCATAGGTAGCTAAAGCTTCCTAAACAAGCATTCATTCGGCTCACTCTCTTCTGAGCTCTATCATAGGATGACATTTCACATGCTGGGATAAATACATAAATAACAGAGGCCACAGTGACAGAAGGATACTTGTCTTCCTTTGAGTTCCGATAGAGATCTGAAATGTCCCCACCAAACACTTATGTGCTCAGAGGTGAAGGGGGCAGGTGACTGGGTCGCGGGACTCTACTCATAAGTGGATAAATTCACTGATAAATCCACAGCCACATGTGCTGCTAGGAGGCGGGGCCTGGTGGGAAGAGGTGAGGGCCCTGAGGGTGGGCCCCTCCTCCCCCCTCCCCTCCCTCCCCTCCCTCCCTGGTTCCTCCCTTTCTTCTCTGCTTCCTGACCCCCAAGATGTCAGCAGCTTTCCTCCACCAAGTGGAAGACCACCTGACCTCTCTGCCATACTGTTTCTGCCTTGGATCTGGCTGACCATGGACTGAAACCTTGAGCCAAAGTAAACCTTTCCTCCTTTAAGGTGTGGCTGTCAGGTATTTTGTCCCAGGGATGAAGAAAGTGACTAAGACACTTCATGAAAGCAAACCCATATGCTCCAGTGTTGGTCCCAGTTGGCAGGAGCCTCTTGTTAGAAAGATCAGGAGGGCCAGGGATTTGGCTTAGTGGTTCTGCCACTTGCCTTGCAAGCACAAAGACCCGAGTTTGATCCCTGGTACCAAAAAAAAAAAAAGAAAGAAAGAAAGATCGGGGGCTGGGGATTTAGCTCAGTGGTGTCGCCGCCTGCCTCGAAAGTGCAAGGTCCCGAGTTCGAGCCCTGGTACCAAAAAACAAACAAAAGCATATTAGAGGGCTGGGGATTTAGCTCAGTGGTTCTGTTGCCTGCCTCACAAGCGCAAGGTCCTGAGTTAGATTCCCAAGTTTGATCCCTGGTACCAAAAAAAAAAAAAGCATATTAGAAAGATCACTGGATCCTCTGCCTCTGTGTTGTCCCCAAGATTTTCCTTCCCCTGGAGATTCCTCTCTCATCTCACTTGTAGCTTTGCCTGGAACAGCTAACAGAGGTCAGAAGAACAATGATGGTGGCAGCTACAATTTGTTGAGCCCTTCCTGTGAGCTAAGTGCTTGTTATGGGTTCTGTCCTTCCATTTCAGCCTACAATGTCATTTTACAGAGCGGAAGTAGAAGTGCTTGCTGGCAGTAAGAAACTTACTCAAGGCCTCTGGGGTAGTCAGTGAAGGAGTTTAGGTTGAAATCCAGCAGTCTGACTCCCAGCTGAATTCTAAATCACGCAGCTCTGAAGGAAGTTGAATGAATGCAAGCCGTGCCGTCTACGTCTTCCAATCCTCACTTCCTTGGGAGCAGTGTTAAAGACCAAGGCCCTTGGCAATACCTGTTTTGTCCAGAAGCTTGACTACAACCAAGCTCCCTCTGTCAAGGGGTCAGTGGGCCTGGGAACATCATCACGCAGTGAGGGAGCTGCACTCCACAGCCATATTCTTCACCGTCTCCTACTCTGCTTCCGCCCTCCTCTCCCATGGCAGGCTCCCCCCGCTGTGGGAGGCACGGGGAAGAACCCCTCTCTGCTCCCTGGGTGTGGCCCTTTGCAAATGCTCTCAAGCATGGAGAAGGGGTGCATAGCTCCTCTGAGGTGCACTTAGCTTGCAGTGTCTGGCACGGTGGGAAGAGACACCTTTGAGGTCCTCTCCGACAAACAGCCTTGCCCCAAGCACAAATGCTGCTCCTTCTTGTCTCTTCAGTGCCTTGTTTCATTGCCACTGTGAATGCAACACTCCACCCGGCAAGTAAAGACATGATCCTTGGCCTGGAGATGAAGAATCTGTCACAAAGGAAATTGAGGTGTTGAGGTTTCTTGCTTCTGCGCTGAGAAAAACCCCAACTGCCGACAAACCTAAAAAACAATCGCCCAAGGACGCTGGAGGGGGCTGGACAGCAGCAGGCTGATTGCAGAAATAAGATCACAAGATGTCCGGGGCACAGACACGGAGGACAGAGGATGAGAAAGAGAAGGCTTGTGTAGAAGAACAGGGATGCTTGAAGCTCAGGAGGAAAGAGGCCAGCGTGGTGTTGTTCACCTGCTGGGGCAGGTGAGGAGGAGAGAGGAGGAGGATGTGTGGGAGCGGATCTGAAGAGAGGGCTTCTGTGTCCTAAAAAGGAGGAAAGAAACAGTGGCAAAAGAAAAGCACATATAGAGCCAGGCCTGGTGGTGCACACCTGTAATCCCAGCACTTGGGAGGCTGAGGCAGGAAGATCACCAGGAGGCCAGCCTAGACTACACAGTGAGTTCAAAGCCAACCTAAAGTACATAGTGAGCGCCTACAAAAAGCAAATGTTGCAGAGATTCAACAGGATAGGAATGTCCCTTATCCACGTGCTGACCCTCGGGACCTTCGTGACTCACAGGTCTAGGTGGTAGGTCAGGGCGGCTGTGGAGCCTGCCGCTGTTCAGGGACTTGTCCAGGTACAGCAATTTGTGGAGGAGGCGGAATGGAAGGAGAGGAGGAAACAAGGGCGGTTCAGGAAATATGTTTAAAAACTTAGCAGAAAGAGCAACATACTCTGCTTCCATTTATATAACATTCTAGAAAAGGCAAAATTACTCAGACGGAAATCAGGTCTGTGGCTACAGAGGCGAGGGACAAAGGGGAAGATTTCACTGCACAAGGGAATCGAGAGACCTTTGGGGTGACGGTTACCTGACTGTGGAAATTGGTCCAAATGCCTTGAAGTGAATACTTGCAAAGGTGGATTTTATTGTAAATCGTGGCCCCTATACCTAGCTTGAAAGCAAAGTTGCCGGAGGTGTGAGACATCACACACTACAACCCAGGTGTGTATGAAACGAGAGAGCTCAGCGTTGTGGAGCCGACCTGTAATCCTAGCACTCTGGATTGCAAGTTGGAGCCCAGCCGGAGCGATTTAGCAATTAAGCAAGATCTTGCCTCCAAATAAAAACATAAAAAGCGCTGGGGAGAGAAGGAGCGAGGGACAAATCCTTTATTCTTTAGGATGGTTATAAACTTTTCCTGTTCTCCTTTGCACTAATATTGAGAGTTTAAACCTGACAAAGCAAGCCGGTCTCTTCTGTTGTAAATTAGTTTAGATGAATCCAGTCTCTTTTGTACAGATATTCAGTCGAATCTCCACCTGGATTGTTACCATCTCTATACATGCGTCCCCCTCCCCATCTGAGGCAGAAGTCTGGGGCACCCGAGACGGCCAGAGAAGTAGGCGTGACCCAGGACACTTCCGAAGCGCAGTTCTCACATCCCTGAGAGCGGACTTCTCGCGAGAACTCAAGCAGGTTTTCCATAGGGCAGCTGGACCTGACTCAGCTGAGGCGGCAGATGGAAAAGGGCCGTGGACCTTGAGGGCTCTTTGGTGCTGTCCCTCTCACAGTAATCCCCCTCACGCTGTAGAGGACACCTTCTTTCCTACTTTTTCTTGGCCTAAATTCGCTCTGCAGAGCCTGTTTCTCTTCCTCCCTTTAATAAATATAAAACCGTGTTACTGTTTGCGCTTGTCTTGACCAAGTCTTTGGGCTCAAGACAGAAAGAACCTAGACACCACCTCTAGAAGGAGACTCCAGCACCCCAAACCTGACACACAACCACCTGTGCATTCCTGGGGGTTCTTAGGAACTTCTGGGTTTCTCCTGGGCCATACTCGAGCCGGGGTGAGGCGGGGGGAACCCCAGGTCCCTCTCCCAGACTGGACTCACCGTGGTGCCTCTGCCCTCTGTGCAGGAGGGCAGGGACCCTCTGCAGGAGCTGCTCGGGGAGGATCGGGCTCACACGGTTCTCACCTCTGGCACGCTGTTGCAGCTGTTCTCACCACCACTGGGGTTTGGCATGGTGACAGCAGTGGTGTCCGATCCACCCTCACACCCCGCTCCCTCCTGGCTACAGAGGCTCTGCGTGTCCTGTGTTCCAGATCCCACCGGTCCTCATGTCCTGTCTTTCTCCGGCCCCAGGACCCTAATCCTGTGAGGACACAGCTCATTGATAAGGAAATGCCTGCCAGTGGGGCTGAGCAGCAGGGTCTGCTCCCGCAGGGCCTTCAGAAGTTAGGTTATTCCCAAGGGAGTGTTCTAGCTGGCCTAAAAGGGGTCTCTTTGAGAGTAATGCGTGTCTTCCAAATGACAGAGTCCCCATCACCAAGAAAGGCAACCCAGGCTCCATTTTCTTCCCCCCACCCCGAGCCTCTTCCTCCTTTCTGTTTCTAATCAATACCAGCGCTCAGCTCAGAAGATGAGACCCTTCCTCAGACCTTGTCTTATTTTACCTTCCATACCTCACCCATCACCAGCCCTTCTTCCGGCTTGCAGCATGCCTACTTCTGTCCCTGCCTCCCTTCCCCAAAGCCCGGAACAATGGTGCATGCCTGTGATCCTAGCACTCAGGGAGGCTGAGACAGGATGATCCCAAACTTGAGTCCAACATGGGCAATTTAACAATTTACTGAGACTGTCTCAAGACAAAACAAAATAACAAACAAAAGGCTGGGATGTTGCTCAGTGTGAAGGCTCTGAGTTCATGCCTCACCATCACCCCCCCCCCACACACACACACGTGAACCTCTAGGTCCTTGTGCCAGTGTGCCATGGCCCCTGCCCACCTCTGGAGACCAATCTCCTTCCCTGTTGGGAAAGGCTGGGTCCTGGCTGTGCCTCTGCACATGCTGCTCGGTCCCAGCGTCTCCTCACCTCTTGTCTTCAGCTCAGAGTCCCTTCTGCTTGAAGTCTTTCTCAAGTCTCCAGCACAGACCTTTTGCAAAGGAAAAGAGAAGTAAAAAGAATTAAAATGTATCGTGTACATGTAGCAACTCCTCACCATGAATGTAATTATGCACTTCAAACATATACTAATAAAAACAAAAAAAATTTTTTTGAGATGGTCTCACTATGTGGCCCAGGCTGGCCTCAAACTCACTGTGCAACCAGGGCTGGCAGGTGATCTTCCTGCCTCAGTCTCCCTAGCGTTGGGATTACAGACATGAGCCACCACACCCAGCTAAAAATATTTAAAAATTTATTATAGAAAAAGAAAAAAACTCTGTGCTTTGAGTTAGCATAGTACCAACTAGGTCCATGAGGGCACTTACCACATAGACTTGGGTCACAGTGCCAGGCTGCTAACCTGGAGTCAGTGATGGGGAGGAGGAGCCTCAGTTTCCCCAGTAGGTAGCACACAGCTTGTCTCAAGCCAGCCCAAGGCTAAATATTGAGCAAAAGACCTCGGTGGTGATCAATGTTTGTCTTTTTCCAGTGAGTCTGAGAATAGTGATTGGTGACAATAACTACACCTGGTGCCTTCTACTTTGCAGAGCCACAAGCCACAAGGGAAGAGCTAGGTAGGCCAGCCAGGTGTGGGCAGGGGTTAGTGAGAAGTCGCTAGAGGTGGAAACTTAAATCAGGGCTTGGTATGACATATGCTGGAGCTGGAAAATGGGTCAACTCGGCAAAGGGTATTTTGTAAAAACCCTTGTTCCTCTCCCCTGCACTGTAGGGATGATGTTACAATGTCAGCACACGCAGCTGGCACCTGCGTTGTAATAACAATGCTGTGAATAAATTTAAATACAGGCCTCATTTATTCTCTCCTGATTTGTTTGAGGCTCAGACAATGTATCCAGCCTGACTGCACTTCCATGATCGTGGGGGTATTTTATTTGTATTTTGTGACTGAAAAAGCAGCTGCACTGAGGAAGGGCTCCTCTTATTCCTTCCTGGAGATACCACGTGGAGGGGTAAACAGAGTGTGTGGCACTGTGGCCTCCAAAGGGCACGACTTAGGGAAAGCCACATGACTGCCCCCAGCCTCAGCTTCTCCCTCTGTAAGCCTAGAGTCAGGCTACCACTGGACTGGGCTGTCGTGGGAATGGAAGCAAGCACAAGGGCAGTCACCAGCAGGGGGGTAAATGCACTTCAGGAGCTAGAATACCTGGGTCCAGACTCCTGTCCCACTTCTTGAAAGGATGTGAGCCCAGATAAACTGCTGATTGTTTTCTGCCTCTCAGCTTCTGCTCCTCTTCGGTCCCACCTCTCCATTTGCCACTTGGACAGTGCCCGCTGGCCACATAGCTAACAACCCTAAAGTATAAGAGAGTAAAAACTGAGCAGGGGTCCGGTATGCCACACACTGGAGTTCCTTTCTCCTTTCCCTTCGAGAGGGAGCCCAAATTCTGCTCATCTGGACAACTTCCACTGAATGCACATGACCTTGGCTGGTGGTCTTCAGCCTAGCCCTTGCGATAGATTGGAGAGACCAAGTCCTCCCTTCCCCTATACATAAATAAACTCTCCCTCTTGCTCACCAGAGTCCTCCATCCCCATGCCTGACGCCTCCGGAATAATAAAGGAGGCCCGGCCCAGGCATGGAGCTGTGATCCACACTGTGGCCTGGGCCCTGGCTCTCAAATCCTCTCTGAGGCCTGTTTGGACCTGTCAGCTCGTGGGTTTATTAGTCTCAACTCACTTGCAGGACTCTCAGCTCTGCATACCAACTGGTCACCTCCCAAGTCTGACACACCCCAGGCTTAGGGCACAGCCCTGGACCAGGTGGAAGGAATCAGGTAAGATAAGCGCCAGACTCTGAATTTAGAAGAAAGTGAGCCAGAATTCTGCTGGCCATAAGCTGAACACAACAGCAAAGGTTTGTGGGTCCTGCTTCTCTGTCTCTTAGAAACCTTCTACCTTTACAGTTCCAGGCCCAGGATCCCATGTGTAGAAGAATCCTCAGAACTCACCTGGGCCCGGTTGTCCCTTACTGAAGAAGGGGGCTGCACCCACCACTGCATCCAGACAGATGACCCTGGCCCTGCCTCGGTGTGCTCTGGAACAGACTGCACCACCTTCTGCCCCTGCTACGCTATTGCCGCATTTCCCAGGCTTGAAGTCCAGCTCCTGGGTCTTTGGCCCCATACTTACTGCTCAGTGTCAATAGGAGCTGTTAGCTGCTCACTTCTTCCCCAGGCTTCTCCAGCCACAGCCTCATGATTTCTCACAGCATTTCCAGCCCTCATTCTTCCCAGGATCTCCTCTCAAGTTAACAGAAAAGCCACAGGAACAATAACATTAAAGCCAGAGATGCTTAGGGAGCATCCATTGTGTTGGCAGCATCCGGCCAGGTGCGGGCTGGGTGGGGACAGAGGTGTCACACCTGGTCACTGACCTCAGGGAGCTGCCAGCAGAGGGAAGAGGGAGACAGGCTGACGCTCACAGCCACAGGTCGGCAGAGGCCCCTGCTGTCTGCCCGAACCTTTCTTAGCTGGGATATCTAAAGGCTGCAAGGGTCCTTCAGGGGGAACCAAAGTGTTCTCAAACTGACCATGACAGTTGCCCGATTCTGACTATTCTAAAAACCAGCAAATTACGCACTGAATGGGTGAACTGGAGGATGTGTAAACTACTCTCAAGCCCTTTAAAAGTTTGGAAGTGTAACATTTAAATAAAATCTGTCCTCTCTTCCTACCTTGAAAAATATTCGTTCCTAATGAGCCGGAAGTCCCCGTTTGAAGCTGGAGTCTCCAGTGTCCCTGGAGTTCCACAAGGCAACATGGCAGCACAGGGAGAGCACCTCGTGCCCTCCCCCGTGTGTCCTGAGCCTTAAGAGGCCTGTGATGAGCTGGGTTGGTAGTGCACACCTATAATCCCAGTACTTTGGAAGGCTGAGGCAGGAGGATTACAAGTTTCAGCCTAGCCCGGGTAGGCAATTTAGCAACTTACTGGACTCCCTAGTCAGGGGTCTGCCTTTGAGAGGTCAGACCCAGGGCAGACACCATTATAGGCCCAAGTGGACTAGAGGCCTTCTGACCAGGGAATTCTGGTTGGGCCAGAGCAGTGCCATCCTATAGAACACTGTGGGATGCCAGGAATGTTCTGTCTACATTGCCCAATTAGCCTCAGATGACAGTTGAGCACTTCAAATGTAGCTAGTTTACTTGAGGAACTGAATTTAAAATTTTTAAATTTAATTTTATGATTATTTATGTATTTATTTTGACCTCTGTGCTGAGCTGCATTTATAACCTTTTTAAATTTTTAGGTTTTTTTTTTTTTTTGAAGTGACTACCCGTGCCTAGTGGCTACCATATTGGATAGCATAGGCCCACAGGCAGGCAGGGCTCTACTAGAGGCATCCTGTCAACTCTGCTGACCTTATCCCTCAGGAGGGAGAGGCGACAGCAGGAGGAGGATCAGAGCAGGGCTCCCAGGACCAGGGAAGTCCATGCAGGGGGCAGGAGACTTGTTCTCAGAAGGAAACTGCCTTATAAGGGAGCCTATTCCTGCCAGCAGCAAGGCCTCCTGGTCCCTGAGGACAGGGAGACAGATGGCTATAAGCTGGGAGAGGAGGAATGATTTGAGGGCACCCCAAACAAGTCTTCCTGAGATTTTTACAGGGACCTGTTTCACACAAGAGGCCTGCTCTGGTAGTTCAGGCCTTCTAGGCCTGTGGGTCTTGGCAGAGAGGGCCAGCTCTGTTATTTTTTCTTCCGAGGCCATGTGAACGGGGCAGGCTGTGTGCATAGTTTCCATGGCATAATCTGGCTCTAAACCCTTGTATGTCTGTGGGGGAGGGAAAGGAAAGGCCTCGCCTGGCCCCACTCACTTGCTCGGCTCTGTTCCTGGTGCAGGCGCAGGAGGCACATTCCCTCCCCATTCCTGCAGGGTCCCCCGCGTGGGCAGGGGTGGCTGCGCCTGGCTGCCCGGAACTGTGGGAAGCTCATTTGGTTGCTGATGGGGCGAGGGCGTTGGCTCTTTCAGACGCCTGAACATGAGGTAGAGGAAAGATTATCTCCCTAGAACTGGGCCTGGCTGAGCTCAGGCAGAGCACAGGATGTGAATTCATTGAGATGCAAAGCAGCAACAGGCAAACCAGGGCCTCCTGTCTGTGCTCACAAGTGGCTCCCAACTGGGACGCAGGCAGGCCCCATCCCTGAGGAGGACAGGAAGAGGATCATTTCCCTGGAGCAATTTGGGGGAGGTTCATTAAACACCTTTCTCTATTGGACTGAGGAAGCCTCTAAAAAAAAAAAAGGCCTTCTACTGGCTTCCTAAAACTGTAGTTTCTTGAACAAAAGCCAGGGACACAGAGCAAAGGCTGATTTTATTAAGCAACTACGAGGTACCAGGCTCCATGTTTTGCTTTTCTGATTTCGTTGGGAGCAACGTAGATACCAGTGGACCAGACAAACAATTCATTCAATCCTCCCAGCTCTCCCTATCAATGGAGGAAGGAATCTATGCTTTATCTGTATTGCCCTAAATCACTCAGCTAGTAATTATCTCAGTGGGTATTTGAACCCAAGCACTTCTGAGTGAACACCCCTGTTCTTTAGCACCATGTTTCCTGACCATGTTCTAGATGTGGGTTTTGTGAGGGTGCTTTCCATGGCCTTTGAAATGGTTCCACAGCTCTGAGTTACCCCGCTGGTCCCAGAACTGCCACCCCCCCACCCCCCCGCCATTTCCCTTTTCTGCCTTGGCTCTTTGGGGTTTCCAGCCTGGAGAGAGTGGTTGTCCCTTTGCCTGTTTTGAGTTTGTTGTGACGGTGCTGGGTGGCAACCCGAGACAATCAGGCCTTTCTGAGAGGCGGACTCTGCCACAAGCCTGAGGATGCAGCAGGCACACACAATGCCCTCTCTCTCCACCAGCGCAGAAAGGCACATTAGTACAGGTCAGGTGACATTTATGGTCTGCACACCCTCAAGAGCCCCTCCCCGGCCAGTGGGCACAGCCAGAGGCTGGACAGGGAGGGGCCCCACAGTCTTTCCCCTGAGTCCCGCCTTGCTTCTCCCAGGTCAGACTTGGTCCCCCCTCCCCACAGGTGGTTCCTTCCCCCCAGCCCGGGTCTCACGGGAGGCTGTCCTTTCCCACGCTTCTGGGAAGGGCTAGGGGTGAGTTCCATGGTAGGGCACTTGCCTAGCATGCCTGAGGCCCTGGGTTCATCCCAAGCACTGCAAAAATAAATACACAAACCAGTAAATTGCTTCTGGGAAAGCACGGCACCAGGCGGCACCAGGCACAACAGGCGACTTTCTCTTTTGTTTTTCTTTCCTGGCATCTCCTGTTTGGACTCTGTGCAGGTTGGTAATTTTGATAGAGACCCCGGCAACAGCTGTGTTCTTCATAACAATAACAGTCACAGTTTACTAAGCCCTTAGCATGTGCTGACATCTGGCCAAAGCCACAGAATCCTAACAACATCCTGGGGTTGGGGTGGCTTGTACTAGAACATCCTAAAAATCAGCCTCCTGGAACTCGAGGCTTTCCCAAGGTGGCGAAGCTCCATGCTGAACCCGGGAGCCAGACTCACTTAACTGTTTTGACCATTCTATTAGGGCACTTGTGTTTCTTTCCTAGGGCTGCCCTAACAAAGTCCCCAAAGCTGGGGGACTTAGAACATTTGCATTTACTGTCACCTGTGCTGGAAGGTAGAAGTCTGAGATCAGAGTGGGGCCGAGCTGTTTCCTTCTGAGAGCTTGAGGGAAAATTGGCTCCATGCATGTCCCCAGTTTCCAGTGTTTGGGGGTAACTTTGGTGCTCCTTGGCTTTTAGAGCCATCACCCTGATGGTTCCTTCATCTTCACAAGGTGTCCCTGAGTCCAAATTTCACCCCCTACAATTAGGAAACCAGTTATAAAGGGTTAGGGCAGACCTGATAACTTCATTTTATTTATTTATTTATTTTTGGTACCCGGAATCAAACTTAGGATCTTTTGCTTGCAAGGCAGGCGCCGTGCCACTGAGCTAAATCCCTGGCCCAGACTTCATTTTAACTTACTTACTTACAAAGACTATTTCCAAATAAAATTAAATTCACAAGTACTGGGGAGTTAGGACCTCACCTTTTTTTTTCTCGAAGCAGGGTCTTGCTATGTAGTTCAGGATGGTCTTGAACTCATTATGTAGCCCAGTCTGGCCTCGAACACACACACACACACACACACACACACACACACACACACAGAGCCTCGGCATACTGGCAAGGATAGCTATAATCAGGACAGAGTCTGAACTGCTATCTTAACATCTGGGCCCCATGGAGAGGAAACAGCACCACCATCTGCCTCGGCCATGCCAAACCCTGGGGCAAACACCCCTCACTTCCCTCCCCCATTGCCATGACCTGCCTTGTCCCATGTCACTGTTCCTTCTGTTGGTCCCAAGGGCCACCTGCACTCTGAGTTGGGCAGAGGGAGTGGCTTGTGATGTGGACTGTGCCATCCACTTCCATTCAAGTCACTGACCTGGCCCGTCACGGCTCCTGCTGGGCCTCACCTGCCAGGCTCCACTCATTTGGCCTGGGGGCGGGGAGAGGCCTCACAGGCATGGGGATGCTGCTTCCCCTCGGTGATGGGGTTCTTCCAGGGCGGGCGGGCCTCTGGGGCCTCAGGGCACACACTCACACACATTTTACTGAGTGAGGTCACACAGACAGTCCCTAATTTTTGATGGCTTGACTTGTGATTTTTCAACTTCACAATGACATAAAAGTTACACGCATCAAGTAGAGATTGTGCTTAGAACTGTGATCTTCCCCAAGCTAGCAACATACAGTACTGTCCTTCTCAGGATGGTGGGTGGTGGCAGGGAGCAACACAATCCCCAGGGGAAAACGCCCAACCTCTCCTGTGTGCCGAGTTGCACCGTGTGATGTCCGGAAGATGAGGGTGCTAAATGCATCGTGGACCTAGTGATATTCTCAGCTTTGTTAGGATGTAAGCCCATCCTAAGTTGAGGAGCATCTGAACTTTATATGATCACACAAGTTCACAACACACGCACCTCACACAGTCACATGTACACATACGCTCACTTTATGGTCACACATATTTGCACATACACATGTGTTTTACCTACATGTTTGCACACAGTTTACACAATACATGTTCACACACATGCTTTGTGCAGTCTGACCCTTGCATGTCCACACACTTGCTTTAGATGCCATCGGAGGCCCACACTTACACTCATATAGACTTACACACTCACACATGTGCACACATTCACTTAGGCACTTGTTTTATTTCTCTGAGTCTTCTTTCTTTCTTTCTTTTTTTTGGGGGTACCGGAGATCAAACTCGGGACCTTGCGCTTGAGAGGCATGCGCCGGAACCACTGAGCTAAATCCCCAGCCCTCTGAGTCTTCTTTCTGAGATGGAAAATTGAGATAGTTACCCATTTCACAGAATTGTGCTGGAATTGGAAAATGGATTTGAAAGATTAGCATAAATAGGGCATTTGTTATTTATTTCAAAATTCAATTTTATTTACATATTAAAATAAATAACACACAGTCACATGATTTAAAGTTCAGAAAGTAGGAAGGTAAAGATTCCTTCCTACCTGTCCTTATATCACATAGCTCCCTTCCAGACAACCAAATGTTGCCGGATTCTTTTATTTCTACCAGGAGATACTTTTACATATGCAAATAACTATATTTTATTTACTACTGTTCTTCTTCCTTTTTTCCCACAATGGCCCAGGCTCTGTGCCTTACTTTTCTTGCTTAACAATATATCTTAGTGTTCCTTATCAACAGCATGTAAAAGTCTTCCTCATTGTTATATTGGCACACTGAATTCCATTAATTCCATTATATGGAGTGTGTCATTTATTTAACCATTTGTCAATAGATGGGAGGTTTAGGTTGTTTCCAACCTTTTACCACCTCAGACAAAGCTGCACTGGAAAGTCTGTGTAGACATTCTTCCTCACAGGTATAAGTATGTCCATCAATATTGTAAATGCTGTAAAACAGACACCAAAAGTTTTTTCTCATCTGGGTCCCTCTTCCTCTTTTGCATCTACAAACTCTGGCCACTAGAAGTCTTCAGGGGACACATTGCAGGGCACTGGGCTGTCTAGTGCCCAAAATTAACCCCATTTACCCTGCTTTGGTAAATGGAGTTTCCTTTGATGCTTAGAATTTCAACTGGATTTTTTAGATGTGGAAGAATGGAGAAGAATATTTATAGACAGAAGCATATTTGCAAACCAAAGAGCACATCCCTCCTGGGTTGCCTATTGCTTCACTTAGAGCCTGTTGCTGTATACCTGTTGCTGTACTGCGGCTGCAGGTATCATGGAGACCAGACAGAGCAGGCTCTGCCCTCATGGAGCTGGCTATTGTGGGTAGAGTCAGATGCAAAGAATTCTCAAATGGTGCAATCAGTGAAGAAAAATCAAGGAGTCAAAAGAACACTCCTCAGCTTAGACAAATCCACACATTTCACAGCAGAGGGGCATAGCTTTGACTCCAGAGCTACCCCCAGGGTCTTCCTCCCACCCTCTCCCTCCTTTCCTTCACCTGCTCTAAGCACGGCGGGGTTGAGAGGTGTATGCTGCCAGCTGGGCACACCCAGAGCCATGGTGGCATCGAAGGCTTCTCCAACAGGCCTTGGAGAGCTGCTGTGTCATCCGTGGGGGTGGAAGGGAGACAGCGAGGAAAACTCAGCTGCTGAGCATGGGTCTTGCCAGGGAGGGCTGGGCAGCAAGCTGGAAGTCAGGGAAGAGCTGCCTTCCTCTCCTGGCTGCCAACAGGCCCCACCTGCCTGGTGCTCTGTGCTTATCCGAGTGGGTGCACCCCTTCCTGACACACAGGAAGGCAGTGATCTGAAAACACGCACTGCACTACCTCCTGGGATACGCTTTGAGGGCTTTATTAACAGCAAAGAAAAAAAACGCTAATTATAGAGGCCAGTAGACAGGTGGGAAGGTTTTTGTTTTTGTTTTGGTACCGGAGATCGAACTCAGGACCTTGCACTTGCGAGGCAGGCAGCAGAACCACTGAGCTAAATCCCCGGCCCTGGGAAGGTTTTATTTAGGGAATCACAAGGGCTTCCTCCACTGGCCACAATTTGCCTTATTTGGGACGTTTGGCGTGATATTGTTCATAGCCTTCACCCTGGGTTTATTGCTGTGAGGACTCGGCGGACACTAAACATTTGTTTAAGTGTGGGAGATGGGGCCACTGTCTCCATCAAATGCTTTTTAATCAGGTGCTCCCCGTGCCTGGTAAGAGGCCACGTCCATTGTCACTGAGCATCCCAAGAGGGGGAACAGCACTGACACAATCACAGTTGGTAAACAAGGTGTCTTGGTTTTCAACCTCTAGACTAAGTCTATTGTAACATACGATAGGTGGAATTAAATGTTATCGCCCATCAGGATGTAAATGTAGAGGCAACTGACAGAAGTGGGGTGGAAAGACAGATAAGGACCCTACTGAACTCAATGGATTACTCAGAGACTGCTAAAAATGGGCCTCTCACTACGTGTGTACACTTCGAAACATGTTGAACACCATAAATATCTATGGTTCTATCTGTCAATTTTATTCAATAAAAATAAAAATAAAATAAAACGGGCCCAATCAGAAATCAAGTGAACTGTAATCACATGGTGTGGTTATAAAAATCACAAACAGAATGACTGAAAAATGCAATTACTTGGGCTGGGGATTTAGCTCAGTGGTTCTGCTGCCTGCCTTGCAAGCACAAGATCCCGAGTTCAATCCCTGGTACCAGAAAAAAAAAAAAAATGCAATTACTAAAAATAAGAGGATGGCCGGGCATGGTGGTGCACAGCTGTAATCCCAGCACTCAGGAGGCTGAGGCAGGAGGATCACTGCTAGTTCATGGCCAGCCTGGGGTACACAGTGAGTTCAAAGCCAGTCTGAACTACATACCAGTAGTGAGACCCTATCTCAAAAAACAAAAAATAAAGCAAAATTTAAGTATGACAAAATTTACCATCTTAACCATTTTAAGTGTACAGCTCAGTCCTGATAACTGTATTCATGCTATTGTAAAACAGATCTCTAGAATTTTTTCATCTTATAAAATGGTAACTCACTAAATGCTAACTCCCCATTTCCACCTCCTCCCCACTGAAACTACAGTCCCACTTTCTGTTTCTGTGAGCTTGGCTAGTTTTTTTGAAACAAGCTCTTGCCATGTAGTTCAGGCTGGCCTTGAACTCACTTTGTAGCCCAGGCTGGCCTCAAACTCACGGGGATTCTCCTACCTCAGCCTGCCACCAGTGCTCAGATTACAGGTGAGAGCCATCAGACCTGGCTAGTTTTTATTATTATTATTTACTTATTTTGAAGTGCTGGGGCTTGAGCCCAGGGGCTCAAGCATAGTAGGCAAGTGCTCTACCCCTGAGCTAATCCCCTGACTGAGTTGACTGTATTATATACTTTATATAGATGGACTTATACAGAATTTTTTGCTTTGTGACTGCCTTTTTCACTTAGCTTAATCTTCCCAAGGTTCATGCATGTTGCAGCATTGGCAGGATTTTCTTCCTTTTATGGGAATAACATTCCATTGTAGAATATTTCTATGCCATATTTTCTTTATCCATTCAACTATCTATGGATATTTGCATTGTTTCTGCCTCTTGGCTGTTGTCTGTTGTGAATAATGGTGCAATGCATATGAGTTGCGAGCTTTTTTTTGAGACAGGGTCTCATTATGTAGTTCAGGCTGGACTTGAACTCGTGGTGATCCTCCTGCCTCAATCGCCTGACTGCTAGGATTTCGAGTATGTGCCGCCATGCCTGGCTGCAAGCTTCATTTTCTTTTTTAAAAGAACATATGTCTAAAGTGTGGTCAGAGACATCCAGAACTTGTGTATGTCCCTCCTGGGCAAGAGCAAGCCCAGGGTATAAACTCACCTTCACCCTCCTAATAGCTGGGGAGTCATTCGAGGCTGGATATCTTGGGGAGGTTGGCCCTGTGAGCTGCTGGGAGTGTTCAGCAGGAGTCAGGGGATAGCATAGAACGGACTAAGGGAGCGAAGTTGGCACCCGCCTGCACACATCCTCCTTGTGATCCGTGGGCCTGTACAGTGTCTCCCATGTCGAGAGGCCACGCCAGCCCAGTGGCCTGCTTCTGGTGGCCAGGAGCAGCTGTGATGGGAGTTTAACGGGAATAATCATCCTATGTTCTTTCCATAAATTTGCTCATTTTCTCTCTGCCTCTCTCTCTCTTTTCTCCCTGGGCCTATGCCTTGGCACAGGCCTAGCTTAGGTCTTGCCTGGGTTATCAAGACCCATTCACCTCATCCCTAACTATCCTGATAGCGCTGACGCCTTTCCTGGCTGGAGACTGTGGGTGGAGCCCAGGGCCACTCCTGCTCTAGGGCTTGGATGGTTTCCCACTGTGTGAGATGACAGCTTGTTCTTGGAGAGGAAATTATTTAAGTTCCACTTTTCCTGGAAGGCAGGCAGTCGACACATGTGGAGCTGACATCCTGCAGGGAGCTGGCCATTCAGAATGTGAGCTGTAGGGCCGGGGATTTAGCTCAGTGGTTTTGCTGTCTGCTGCGCAAGCGCAAGGACCCGAGTTCAATCCCCAGTACCAAAAAAAACCCCAAAACACAAAAAACCAGAATGTGAGCTGTAGTCCTCAGGCCCAGCTGAGAAACTCCCCAGTGGGGAAAGAGTGTGGGCGTGGAGTCTCCAGAATCACAGTGGTGGGAGTGGGGTCCCTGTGGGGCTACTGGGAGGTGTGGAATCTACTTCCTTCCTCACTGGGCATGGCTCTGGGGCCACCTGGTAGCCTCAGATGACTTTCACAGGCAGCGGCTCTCAGGGCTGGGTGACAGTTACCAGAGTTCAGGCAGCTGATGTCTTTGTGTAGGAATGAGGCGACGCCAGGCGTCTTCCCACTTCCCTTCCTACACATCTGCCTTTCCTGATGTGGCCACTGCTTTCGGTGCTCTGCTCCCATTTATCCTGTCCTTTCCCCTTCTAGGCCCTAGAGGTGGATAGAGAAAGGATGTTCACTAGGCCTCGCTGTCCAACACACAGCCATTAACTACATGTGGCTATTGAAGTTTTAAAATTAATTTCAATGAACAAAATGAAAAAGTCAGTTCTTAGTTGCATTCATTACATTTCAAGTGCTCGCTGGCTGCATGTGGCCAGTGGCTACTGAAACGGGCATTGCAGATGTAGAACATTTCCATGATTGCAAAGAGTCCTGCAGGACGCTGCCACCCTGAGCCTCTGCCTTCCTTCCTCTGTGAGTCTGAGCTGGACTGACTGGAAGCTGCGATCCCCCAGTCCGGGGTTCCCAGAGCTCACTGCCTAGTGAGAATCCAAAGGCAGAGAAAGGGCCGGTGAGAAGTGCCTTCAGTCCTCATTCAACACTGAGTCCAGGGTGGCCCTGGGCTCTCTCAAATCTTGTTCTTCCTGAGCATGACATCTTCAGTGCAGATGTTACCAAGCCCTTGAAGTGAGTTCTGGCCAGCAGTGCAGTTTCTGCTCTGTTGTCCGGCTTATCACCAAATCCACTTGCTGCATTTGGCAGGCAGGGAGGGTGTGGCAGCCTCACTGCTCTTCTGATCTTGCCTCTTTCATAAAACATGGCACCTTCTTGAATGTGTATCCAGGAACAGGCCTGCTGCAGTGGTCTGGGCCAGGTTGCTGCTTCTGCACACAGGCTCTCTCACCAGTTTCCCCAAGAAAAGCCCGGCTGCTGGGGGTTGGGAGGGCGTAGGGACTGGTGTCTATCTGGAAAGTCCTAAATCAGATGCAGTTTGAGAAGAGCCCGGCACAGCCTGGCCTTCTTACCTAGGCCAGCTTGATGTTGTCTGGGTCTTTCAGGTCTAGCCCATGGCACTACCCATTCCCCACATGACAGCCAATAGATTCCCTCAGTGAATCCACTTACCTGCTTGTTCAGAAGCTTGAGAAAGGGTGAAGGAGAGAGACTAGAAAGGAACTTCCTCTTTTTTCCCTGGGGTTGCCAACTCCAGGGGTAGCCCTGCCTCACACTGACAGCCTGGCTGTAAGGTAAGGTGGATCTCAGTAGAGTAGAAAACATGAAAGAACAGAAAACCCCACAATATTTTCAGAGCCCCAGCGCCAGCTGGGCTCTAATGCTTTGTGAACTACTGTCCCTCCATTTTCCAGTTATAATAGTCCTTTGTGCTTTGGTTAGTTTGAGTTGAGATTCTGTCACATACAACCAAGGGAATCCTAATGCAGAGTTGTCCGTCAGAAAATTTGGAGAGAGGAAGCATCTGAAGACAGGATTCCTACAAGGAAGGCCTGGCCGGACCAACATGCCAAGTGAACCAGAGACCGTTCTGGATCACGGCATGCCTTCCTGAAGCTGTCTTTTGCTCCTATTTCTTTTCCTCTTCAGCTTCCTGAATCTTCCCTGTCTCTCCAGACTCTAGTTAGAGCCCTCCACCCCCGAAACCTTCTCTGACCACCCTGGCAGTGAGATTTCTACCCTTTGGTACCAATTATCAAAGGGTAGCAAACTGTGTTACTTGGTGTCTGCTTCCATGGGACTAGGATGACACTTTAAAGATTTTGCTGTTCACAGTAAAATCCACAGGGTCAATGTCAGAGCTCGAGTGTGATGCTTGTGTGTCCCTGACAGGAGCCCACAGAATACCTGGCATATAACACACCCTAGTGAATGTCTGAGGATTAGAAAAGTTGTGGAACATGATTTTAAGATTGAAAACAGCTGGGATGTCACAGTGTAAGAGCAACTGGAGTGAAGTCTACCTGTGTCTCTCCTTCGATGAAAGACAAGCTCACAAGGCAAGTGCCCAGGGAGGCCACGGCTGCATTCCTACAGCAAAGCTATCTAATCTCCTCCTCATGGAGGACTTCCATATCAGGGAATGAGGATGGAGGAAGGGGCAGAGCAGGAAGATCTCGAGGGCAGGGGTGGGCTGACTCAGCCCCTTTGGATGTCCAGAGCTGTGTTGGAGGCCATTGTCAACCTGTATTCTGAATCCAAGTTAATACAGCTGAGATGGAATTTCCCACCAGACAGGAGTCTGAATGGTGCTCAGCTATTTCCCAAACATCCTACCCCTACCTGAAAAAGCCAAGGATCTGTCAACACTGAAACGATTAAAAATAGTTGAGCCAGGCTTGGAGCTGCACGCCTGTGATCCCAGCACTCGGGAGGCTGAAGCAGGAGGATCACTGCGTGTTCAAGCCAGCCTGAGCTGCACAGTGAGTTCTTGCGCATAGCAAGATGACCCTGTCTCAAACAAAACAAAATTTGAAAGGTCTTTTGAGTGATAAGAAAATCTTCAAGTTAAGCATATACCCTCATTCTTTGAAAGGCAATGCTATTTGAATCCAAACATTCTGAATTATTGTTAAAATAGGAAGGAATCTCTTCTTTCAGTAAACATAGCACCGCAAATATATTGTAGTTAATTGCTGGCTGAATTTATTTCATTTGGTTATAAAAATCTCTCCTAGGACAATGCTATGTCTTTTTTTTTTTTTCTTTTGGTACCAGGGATCGAACCCGGGACCTTGTGCTTTCAAGGCAGGCGGCCGAACCACTGAGCTAAATCCCTGACCCCTGCAATGCTATGTCTTATACTTAAGTGTACAATTCCCAGCAACCTGGACCCTCAATAAGTGACTTATCAGATGGAAGATGGTGTATCAGTCAGTATTTACTAGAGAAACAGATGTAACACAAAATATACAACTATATAAGAATTTACAAGATTGGCTTACAATGGCCACCCACAGAGACCGATGAGGAAGAGTACATATTGTAGACGGAAGGATCCAGTTAAAGTTCTGGAGCTCACTGCAGTGTCCCGTCTGAGTCTGTAACAGGAGGCTGATGGGTCTGCGATGGAAGACTGAAGAGTCTAGGGCGGAGGCCAGGAGATGACATCCAAGGTGAAGACTGGAGCTCCCAAAGGAACAGAAACAGCTGGGTCCTTCCTCCTTTCCCTTGTCAACAGTGAACCATGGAATGTCAGGCATCTCTAACTCTTTCATAGTGGGCCATCTTTTGGTCCACACTTCTGCCAACCAGCCAAATAAACTATTGGACAGCATTTCTTTGTTTTTGTTTGTTTGGGTTTTTTTGGTACCAGGGATAGAACTCGGGACCTTGAGCTTGCCAGGCAGGCATGGTGCCACTGAGCTGTATCCCTGGCCCTTGAGCCAAATAAACTATTAACGCCTTCCTTCACTCCATGAGCTACAACATCAAATTCAGACTCCCTCCTTACTGGGCCCATATCAACAATCTCAGCCTGATCCAGGTGTGTGTTTTTGCCACAACTATCCCACACCCGTAAGATCCATTCCCACACTTGCTTATCAGGCCTCTGCTCATAAGAGTTAGAAAACTCAGGAAGTTCTTTGGGAGAATAGCGGACCTCCTTGTGGGTCACACTGTGAACCTCACCCTTAGGCGCCTTCTTTGATTTGAGCCTGGTTATAGGCCTAGGGACAGAAGTGGGTGGTGAGTGTGTGTCCTGAGAAGTGTCAGTGTTATCAGGCATGGTGAACACAGGATTAGTTTCCTTGGTATGCCGGGGAGGCCAACGCCACGGGGGTGGGGTGGGAAATCTCCTCTTCCTCTGGCAAAATAATCTCATTAGCATCTAGAAATTCAACATCCTCAGTTTCGTCGGGATCCTCCCAAACCTCTCCATCTCAATTTATGGGATCCCATTTTTTTCCGATCAGTGCCCTCACCTTCGCTCAGATATCCTTTGAGACTTTGCATTAAGCTTATGTTGTAGTTCAGCTCATTGAATCATGAGGGCCTTCATTTGGGTTTCTGCAATCTCAGCCCTACAGCTAAAAGACAGGAGCTTTTCCTTCAGGACATGCATAGGAGCTTTAAAATTTCTGATGTGTCTGGAGCTGGGAAGTTGAATCTTGTTTTCCTGTACTAGTTTGTCCAGAGATGATAAGACCAACCAGCCAGCATCATTTTATTTCCTGATCTTCCAAAAATATTCAAAACTTTCGTGTATGGAGTCAATAAATTCCTTACATCTCACAACTGGTGAAGTAGGATAATCAAATGGATCCACCTTGCATATTTCTTTAAACAGTTCACGCCAAGGATTATCAATATTCCCCACAGGAGTAGAAGGAGAGACCATGGCATCTTTAGGTCATATCAAATTAGAGAGCTGACTCCAGGAACCCCTAAAGGCATTAACGAATTTCATCTCTACAATTCTGTTTCTCTAGAGCCACTCCTGGTACCAAAAGATGGATATTCAATAAAGGCCTACGTAGATACATAAACAATAAGAATAAAAAGCCCTGACATTTTAAGATATAGCTTTCTGTCTCCTGTCTCTGTCTCTCTCTGCTTGTCTCTGTCTCTGTTTCTCTCTCTCAATGGTACTGGAGATTTGAATACCGGGCCTTGTGCAAGCCCCCTGCCCCTTTATGAGACAGAGTCTTACTAAATTGCTAAACTAGGGGCTGGGGATTTAGCTCAGTGGTTCTGGCGCCTGCCTTGCAAGCAAAAGGTCCCGAGTTCGATTCCTGGTACCAAAAAAAAAATATTGCTAAACTGCCTAGGCTGGTCTCAAACTTGCAATCCTCCTGCCTCAGTTTCCCAGAATGCTGGGAAATTAGCCACCAGCCCTGGCTACTATCTCATTCTTAGAGGTGTATGTGTGAAAATTACATAAATAAAAATAGTGCCATTAGGTGACTTCTAGGGCCTCTTCTAGCTATAAGATTCTCTGACTTGATGAGGCATTAAAGAAACTAAGATATTGAGGTAGAGCTTAGGAATCTAACTCTTAGAAGCTGAAAAAAAAAATTATTAGTTAACTCTTTATGTGCATTAGGTATTTTGCTAAGCAACTTTGTGAAGTTTTTTTGCTTTTTGTTTTTTTGAGTCTCACTATGTAGCCCAGGGTTGTCTTAAACTCACAGTAATCCTTCTGCCTCAGCTTCCTGATTGCTGGGATTACAGGCGCGTGCCTTCAAGCCTGGCACTCACAAATATTTTCTCATTTCAGCTGGGCATGGTGGTGCATGCCTGTAATCCCATCACTTGGGAGGCCGAGATAGAAAGATTGCCATGAGTTTGAGGCCAGCCTGGGCTACATAGTGAGTTCAAGGCCAGCCTGAACTACATAGCTAGACCCTGTCTCAACAAAACAAACCAAACCAACAAAAAACCTAAATATTTTCTCATTTCAAACTGAGGCATCAAGAAGTTAAAGGGCGGGCTGGGGATTTAGCTCAGTGGTTTTGCCACCTGCTGCGCAAGCGCAAGGACCCGAGTTCAATCCCCAGTACCAAAAAAAAAAAAAAAAA
>NW_004624734.1:36280334-36308840 GCF_000247695.1 Heterocephalus glaber | reverse complement strand
GGACTCCTATCAGTCTTATGTTTTTCCTCTTTGCATCATCTAGCAGCTGCTGGATTGATTTCTCGTGGTCCCTTACTATCTTTAAGAAATCTCTGTTAGTTTAGTCACTAACTGCCATCTTGTCTTTTATACCTGATATTCTATCTTCACATTCACTCAGTCTGCTGTGAATACTTTCAGTGGAGTTTTTAATTTCCTGGATATCTGTTTGAATCTGTTTCATGGATGCCATTTTCCTATGTTGGACAATTATGGTTTGCTTTTCTTTCTTATGCAGGGCATTCATGGCTTCCAACATGGTTCTGAGCTCATCTATTCTTTTATCTGTTTCTATTCTAGATCCTCTAATCATATCTTTCACTCTGCTCACCATCTCTGTGTTTATCTGGGAAATTATTTCTGTTTTGAATTTTTCTAGAGCCTCATTCATCTGTTTTGTTACTTCCTGTGCTATCAGTTCAGGATGTCCAGGTGGTTGACTATCAGACTTTTCCACCTCGTTTCCCCCAGAGTTTGCCTTTGGTGGGGTGGAAGTCTGGGTTTGTGCCTTGCTTAAATGTCTTTTCAGTTTTGTTTTTGGTACTGTCCTTGGTTTAATTCCTGGGCTGATACTTCAAAATTGCTTAAGTATCTACATTGCTTGTATTTAGAACCCTTATGGAATGATTGCTTCTCAGAGGTGTCTTCCAGATATAGCTGGTCTTTAGGTTTGTAACTGTGTGAATTAAATCAAAATCGAGGACTAGCCCAACATATATTTATAGTGAAGATTCTTCAATATAGCAGCTTTACCCTTTGGGATGGGGAGTTAGAAGGAGTTGGGGAGGGAGGGATAGATAGAAGGATAGGGGAAGGTTAGGAGTGAGGCCAGAGGACATAGGAAGATCATGCAAACTCTAAGAAACTGTTAAAGACAAGAGGAAAAGATAGAATGAAAGAACAAAAATGAGAACAGAACAACCTAACAGCAATAGGGTGGCTAGAAACTGTATTTACTTTCCTTTAAAGCTGATGACAATCGAGAGAAGGAAAAAGAGAAGAAAAGAAAAAGAAAGAAGAAATCTGAATTAGTGCCAGAACAGGAACAAAAAGGGAGATGAAGAACAATGTGGGCCAGCGAGAGAATAAGAGAATGAGAGACAGAGAGAAAGAAAGAAAAGAGAAAAGAAGAAAAAAAAGAAGAAAAGAGAAAAATTTGAAAAGAGTAGAAAAAAATTAAAAATTAAAAATAAGAGCAAAGAAATAATTTTCAAAATAACAAAAAATAAAAATGAAGGGCCCCCTTCAGGGTATGTCTCTGCTGTCACAATAGACAACGTGGGCAGCAGTGTGCAGATACAAGTCAGTGAGTCTCAGCAAGCCAGTAGCAGACCCGTGAGATTCAGGTGGCTGCCAGTCCCAAGTTGAGCTCCCTGTCCTCCTGCATGATTGAACTCTGAACTCTGCAAGGCTCTACTGCAGGTTCCAGCTGCCTTTCCCCTGAAGAATGTCCAGGTTCCAATGGGAGGTGATGATACCTCCAGCTTACCAAGTCCGGTGGTCTGGTGTGCCTTTATTGAAGATTCTCTTCACTTTTCCATTTGGCTTCAGTTTTCATCAAGGAGCCTGAGAGAGGACCTCTTTCTGTTGTCTGCTTCTGCTCTGTCTTCTGGAGCTGAGCACAATGGCCTTTATGACCCCCTGTGTCTCTGTAGTGTGGAACCAGGTACCAGCGCAGCCAGGAGGCCAGAGACGAGTTGGGGGTGGGGGGCTTGGCTGCAGGCGCCCAGGCGGCTGAGCTGCTCCCTGGGGGGCGGGGCGCAGGCAGGAGGGAGCGCAGCTCCACACTGCCGAGGTCTTCACGGTCTGCTCGCGGGTTGCTCCTCTGCTCTGGGTCTAGTCTTTTTTTTTTTTTTTGGTACCGGGTATCGAACTCGGGTCCTTGCGCTTGCGCAGCAGGTGGCGAAACCACTGAGCTAAATCCCCGGCCCGGGTCTAGTCTTAATTCACTTCCAGCCAAGCAGATCACCAACTATCTATCTCTTGAAGGGATCTTGCCTTTGTTGAAACAAGGAGACCGAGGCAGGATGATCGGCAGGAGTTCAAGGCCAGCCTGAACTACAAGCCATGAGCAAGACCCTATCTCAAAAAAAACAAAAACAAAAACAAAAAACAAACAAACCAGGAAAGAAAAATTGGCACTTAAATTCGGGTATAGATGAGGACTTTCCATGTCTGTTGTTCATGGCAAAAAAAAAAGCCCAACCCAAAACAAATTTAGAAAAACTGATAATACATGATTCAAACTCCAAAAGGGAAAATGTATAGTGTCTCCCACCTCTGATTCTAAGCCACCCAGCTCCCCATCCTGAGACTTGGTAGAGGTTCTTGTGTACTTTTTTTGGAGGTAATTCTGCCCTTTATCCATCACAACTGCTAGTGCCTTTTTAAAAATTTCTGTGTGTGGAAGTGTGTGTTAAATAATTGTTTATAGGTTATATCCATTATCTAGATATAGATACATATCTGTGGATTGTCTTAATTTTATTAAATAATGTTATTTTCATTCTTTTTTTTTTTTTTTTGAAACTGGGGCTCATTCTGTAGTTCAGGCTGGCCTTGAACTCATTTCATGTAGCCCAGGCTGGCCTTGAACTTGCAGCGATCCTCCTGCCTCAGTGCACTTCTGCTTGCCAAGCATGTGTGAGGCCCTGGGTTTGATCCCCAACGCTGAGGGGCAGGGGGAGGAAAGAAGAAAGAAATCCTTTCTGTTCTGATTGTATAAACATCTATGTTAATATGTGTTCCTGTAAATTGAAGTTTTGCCTCCCACACTCACTAAATCCTCTGGTTCTCAGCCTGGGTGCACATGAAAGCTGCACAAGGGGCTGATGCCTGGGCCAAACTCTGGGTCAGATGGGCCGAGTCGGAGTGTCCCGGGGTGGGCCCAGCGTGGTCAGGACGTGTGCCTGGGGACTTTGATGTGTGGCCATGGCTGGGAGCCACTCAACCCTGTAAGATGGAACTGATTTTCTTCTTTCCAGAAGAGTAACCAGTTTTTCCAGCATTGATTATTGAGTGGTCTATTCTCTTCCTACTAGGTTGATACTATTAATATTTTTCTCTCTTTCTTGCTTCATTGAGCAATATTTCATACATCTTATAATTCATTGAAGTGTATAGTTCATTGGTTTTAGTGTATTCAGTGTGGTGCAGTCATCACTGCTGTCTGATTTGATGACATTTGCATCACTCCCCAAAGGAAGCAGTTGTGTCCTATTTCCCCATCTTCCAGCCTTAGGAACCACTAGTGCACTTCCTGTCTCTTTAGATTACCTATTCTGGACATTTCATATAAATGGAATCATACATTATGTGGTTTGTTGTGATTGCTTCTTTCCCTTAGCCTAATGTTTTCAAACTTCAGTCCTGTAGCATGTTGTAGAAAGTCCTTCGTTGCTCTCCTCCTCCTCCTCCTTCTTTTTAAGAAGAAAAACTTTATTTCAGACAGATTCAGTGGTATGTGTGCTACAGAGAAGGCTGGTTGTAGCAGTTTCATTCCAAATCTGTAATGATGTGTAAATTAGATCTGATTTGGAAATGCTTAATTTCTGCTAAAATGTTGATTTAATCCAGCATCGTACCAACTGTTACATTATTGTAGACCTTGTATTAGTACTAGAGGTTAAATTTTTATTACAAAAAAAATGAGAATAACCTTATAGCTAGCTACCTATTAAGGTAATGAGCTGTGAAATTAATTCCCTAGTACTGCTTTGAAAATATACCCTTAAGTTGTTAAGAGAAATTCCAGCTTCATCCAGGTGTGTTATTTTACTTGGGTTCTTCAGTCCTCACCACTGTGGGCTTGTCCCTCCTCTTCTTGTCTTACCCACAACCAGTTAAACGACAGTGCTTCTAAACTCTTTGACGAGGGGCAGTTTTGTTTGTTTGTTTGTTTGTTTTGAGACAGGGTCTTGCCGTGTAGTTCAGGCTGGCCTTAAACTTACTATGTAGCCCAGGCTGGCCTCGAACTCATAGTGATCCCCCTGCCTCAGTCTCCCAAGTGCTGTGATTACAGGCATACGCCACCATGCCTGGGAAGGGACAGTTCTTTGTCCCACTTCTGTGCACACAGGATTAGTCAGACCGATCCTGCACATATCAGTCTTGACAGCACTATCTGTTGACGAAGATCCTATGTTGACCATAAGCACTTCTTGGACAGCTTTTGGACCTTTGCTGCTTTCTTTTCACCTTCAGTGCCTGCATCTAGAAAGCATCTAAGTAGAAAACAGAAAATTTCTAACTCCAAGAATATCTCAGGTAAAACTCCACCTGCATTGTGTACCTGCCCCACCGTTCCGCCAGTTTGGCACAAAGTGGGGTTGGTTTTTGTTCCAACTTCAATAAGACCCCTGGAGGGCCAGGGATTTAGCTCAGTGGTTTCACCGCCTGCTGCGCAAGCGCAAGGACCCGAGTTTGATCCCTGGTACCAAAAAAAAAAAAAACAAAAAAACCCCTGGAACAGCACACTGATGATCATTATGTTCTTGCTGCAAAAAGTGATACAGTTTTGGAAAAGATTGGTTTCCAGTGAGTTTTCCTTCACTGTCTTTGGCAACAATACCAGGTCTGACTTCTGTTCCCTAGCCACCTTCAGTGCTCCCTTTAGATTACAACCACCACCATACCTTAAGCCAAAATTCACCCCCTTTAAGGTCGTCAACTTCACAGCCAGGTTTGTTGACATCAAACGACCTAATAACAATAACTTGAGGTTCCAGAGTAAAGTCTCTAGGAGGCACTGGTATTTTCGTTACTGTGTACTCACAGACAACTTCGATATAGTATTTCAGCTGGGCAGAAATCAGAATAATAGGAGCTCCTCCTGCACTGTACCTTGTACACATCCAAGGATCTGTTCATATTGTTCTTTAGCCTGACTTTCTCTTACCAAATTGATTTATTCTGCAGGATCAAAATGTACTTCCGTTTCATGATTTCTATTGCAGCCAGGTGTTCAGAAGCCTGAGGCTGAAGGTGACACTGATAACTGGGTATCAAGGGGAGAGCTGCAATCGTTACTGCGGCACTGTGCAGCATAGCAGCCACCACAGTGTCATGGCCACGACAGTCACCAAAGGGAACATGGCTGTCTAATTTGAAGTTCCCTTTGGTCCCTGGAATGTCTGTAGGAAACTCATCGGTTACTACGAGCCAATGGACAATGTTTTTTTTTTTTCTGCTTTTTAGCTTTCACAAACAATGCTGCTGTGAACAGTTTTGTACACATTTTTGTGTGGATGTGTGTTTTCAATTCTCTTGGGTGTATCTATACCTAAGAGAGTTGCTGGGTCCTATGGCAACTCTGTATTTAAACTGTCTGAGAACTGCTGAATTGTTCCAAATAGGCTGCACAGTGGTACATTCCCACTAACAGTGTACAAATGCTCTGGTTTCACCAAATCCTCACCGACACTTGTTAGCATCCGTCATCTTGATTTTAGCCATCCTAGTGTGTGTACAGTAGTGTTGGTTATGGTTTTTGGTTTGCATTTCCCTAATGACTAATGACAATGAGAATCTCTTCATGTGGTCTTCAATAATGACCATTTCTGTACCTTCTCTGGAGAAATGTCTATCCAAATCCTTTGTCGGGCTGGGGATTTAGCTCAGTGGTTCCGCTCTCTGCCTCGCCGCACAAGGTCCTGAGTTCAATCCCCAGTACCAAAAAAATAAAACAAACAAACAAACCCTTTGTTCCCTTTTAAGTTAAGCTATTTTGTCTTTTTTATTGTTGAGTCATAAGGGTTCATTATATGTTCTGCATGTAAGTCCATTGTAAATATATGACTTACACATATTTTCTCTCCGTGGTTTATATTTTTACACTCCTCTGCCTCCCAGTTTTGGGGATCAAACTCAGGGCCTCTAACATGCTAGGCAAGTGTTCTACCATTAAACTACATCCCCAGAACAAAAGCTTTTATTTTTTAAACATTTACTTATTTTTGTGGTGCTGGGAATTGAACCTAGGCCCTTCTTATCCCCAGCCTCTCCTCGCCTTTTTTTTTTTTTAACTTTTTATTTTGAGACAGGATCTCACTAAGTTATCCAGGCTGGGTTCAACCTTGGATCCTTCTGCCTCAGCCTCCCACTGTGTTGGGATTATAGGTGTGAGCCATCATGCCTGGCTAAGTTTTGAATTTTGGCAAACTCTTGTGGGTTTTACAGATACTCTTCAAAATGTCGGGAGTGCTCCCCTCTAGTTTTAGTTTCTTCAGTGGTGTTAGGGTTTGCGAAATGTTTTTTCTGGATATACTGAGATGATTGGTGGCTTTTTTAAAGTATCAGAGATCAAATGCAAGAGTGCTTTGCCACTGAGCTACATCCCCCAACCTTCTTTATTTTTTATTTTGAGACAGAGTCTTGCCAAATTACCCAGGCTGGCCTTGAACTTGTAATTCTCTTGGATCAGTTTTCCAAATTGGAATACAGGTCTGTGCCACCACAGCAGTAAGTGTTTTTCTAATATAAATTTATTTATTTATTATTATTATTATTTTGAGACAGGGTCTTGCTAAGTTGTGAAGTTGCCCAGGCTCTGGCTGGGCTTGACCTTGTGATTTTTCCTGCCTCAGCCACCAAAAGTGCTGGGATTACAAGTGTATGCCACTATGCCTGGCTAAGAGGTGGCTTTGTACTTTATTATTATCAAATTACATTAATTGCTATTTAGATGTTGACCCATGTTGCAATTCCAGAATAAATCTCATTTGGTTATATTGTATACTTTTTTTTATATGATGCTGGATTCAATTTATTAGTATTTTGGGAGAATGTTTGTGTCTGTAATCATAAAAGATATTGGAATTTAGCTCTTTTTCTGTGATGTATTGTCTAACCTTGTTAGCAAGGTAATATTAGCTTTAGATTGTGTTCTCTCCTATTTTTTTAGATGAATTTGTGAAGAATTGATTTTAAATGTTTGGCAGAATTCACCAGTGAATCTAGTCCTGGGCCTTTCCTTATTGGAAGTTTTGTTTGGTTTGATTTTTTTTTTTCAGTACCTGGGATCCAACTCAGGACCTTGTACTTGCCAAGCAGACACACACCACTGAGCTACATCCAGGGCCCTCTGATTTGGTTTTTTTTTTTTTTTTGATACCGGCAATCAAACTTGGGACCTTGCCCTTGGAAGTCAGGCCCTGGAACCACTGAGTTAAATTCCTGGCCCTCTCCACAGGATTTTGCACATCTGGGCCCTTTTAACCATATAGGTCTCTGCTCAGGAATCACCTTCTTGGAGCTTCCCACACCTCCCTACCTGATTAAGTTCCCCAACCCCAGTCACACTATTTTCAGTGTTCTGATTCTTAACACTTAGCACTTTCCAGAAAAATAAGTGGCTGGAGATGCAACTCAGTGGTAGAGCACTTGCCTAGTGTGCCAAGGCCTAGCAGTACAAAGGAAAAGCAACCAAACAACCGGAAATATATTAACTTGGCTGTCATTTGTGGCCTTGCTCTATAAGAACGAGGAGTCTTCTTGTTCAGTGCTGTGTTCACCAGCACCTGGCACATGGTTTATGATGTCAGTAAGTATGAGGAGCTGGGTGTGCTGGTGCACACCTGTAATCCCAGCACTCTGGGAGGCTGAGGCTGGAGGATGGCAGGTTTGAGAGCCCAGCCTGGGCAACTTAGCAAAACCCTGGCTCAAAATTTTTTTAAAAAAGAACTGGGGATGTAGCTTAGAGCAAAAGCCCTGGGTTCAATACACAGTACCACAGTAAACAAACAGACAAGTAAGAGTGAGTTTGAGTAGTCCTTTCAGACCGGAGTCATCCCAGACAAGGTACTGCAGTTCTGAGTCTGAGCAGGCAGCGGAGGTGAAGCCCCTGCCTTTCTACTCTTAAACCTGTCTCTATGCCTCCACTGGGGGCGCCTTTTTCTCCCCTCAGAAGCACCCACAAAATACCCTCCATGCCGTGTGCCTCAGTCTTCTGGCACATGTTTACACAGCTGCCAAATCGAGATATGAATTGGAGCCTGAGAAGCCTTGGGGCTCATCTCTCCGAGGTTGTAAGTTACAGTGGCAGCACTCACAGAAAATGGCGTAGCATTCTTGGCACTCACTGACCTACTGTGCAGATGCCCCCAGTCCAGGGCCAACAGTGCAGGGATGGAGGAAGGGTGGCCATCTTCGCTCTGGCCTCCCCAGAGGCATCTACAGACAGGTGAGCCACAAATTCCCAGGTAGCTCCATTCTGGCTTCCTTCTGAGGTTGCCCTGCACTGCAAGAACTTGTTCTGAGCAAAGCGTGAACTTATAAAAGGGCAGAAAGTGCTTCAGGGCATTCTGACGAGGGGGGCTGGGGATAGCTCCTTTTCATTCTTTGGCTCCATCTCTTGTGCCCCATGGGTTGCCAGGGGTGAAACCCACAGGGACTCTGGGTTCCAGCAAACCCTGGCTTCCCCTTCCCAGGCTGCCTGGCCCTGGGAGAGAGGGTGTTGCAAGCTTACGCAGAGAATGTGTCAGCACAGTGCCTGGTACACCCTGGTAAGTGTTGGCTGGGATGCCTGCAGTCTGACAGGCCACTTGTGCCTCAGTTTTCCTGACCTGTAAAGCAGGGAGTGGTACTGATGGCCACCTGCCCCTCCCCTGTGCCCTTGCCGTGGGGAGGATGCAAGGGTTAATGCCCTTGGGCTCTGAGGGCCGGGTGGGGGAGGTGCTGCATAGACGGAGTATTGTGCTGGTGACTGATCTGGCTTTGTTCAAAGTCTTCAGTATTTGACTTCCTGCACTTAGTGGCATCCCATGTGCTTCATGGCTGGAGATATTTGCAAGTGCTTAGCTGTGTGAAGCTCCTGGGATTGTAGCCTGGGTCCTTCTCACCAGCTCTGTGTGGTGAGACGCTGCATTTCCCTGCTGGGCCCCCAGCAGCAATCAGGAATGAGAGAAATGCAGAAAGTATTACCCACACGCGGAACTGGTTCTGAATAGGACACTTATAGAAGAGTCTCACTGGAGGCGCGGACGCTTTAATTCCCGAGGCTGTTGGTGGCAGCTCACTGCTCGCCTGCCTGCCCGGCCTGTTAACTGCTGGGCTGCCGGTTGGCTCTCCTGGGAGGATGCAGCACCCTGGCCCCTCACCCTGCCCTCCTGGTGCTTAGATGGGAGCCCTTTTGAGGAAAGCGGTAGGTACCCCTGGGGCCAGGCCAGTGGGCACAAGTGGGGTGTCCTTGGGACTCTGTCAGCCCCAGGCCTCTAGGCTTGGCCTGTCAACCCCCAGGAACCCTGGCCAGCCATAGATCTGGGGCAAAAGGCAGGTTTCCCCCTGAGGGTTCAGAAACTGAGAGCCATTACTGGTGCAGGTATAGTAGAGTGGCTCCTTTTCCTCCTAACTGAGGCCGTTCCCACCCAGCTGGACAATAGCTGGCAGCCTTCTGTTCATTTTGGAGGTGACTGTGAATGCTTTCTAGGGGACTTCAGCGGGTCTTCCCATTGTAAGCCTTCAGATTGAGGTGCTTAGGGACAAACCATTCTGGTGAGAGCCAGCTCACAGGCGTTCACACGCACCCTGGGAGAAGCAGAGTTAATCTCTCACGTCTTCCTGAAGTTTCCCCTTCCCACAGTCCACAGGAGGTGGTTGGTTTGGATCAAATCTAGTGGCAGCTGGTAGAGCAGGTCACCTACGCTCATGAACGTCCAGCCAGACAGGCCCAGCACCACCCACCATCTCTGCAGCGGGTGCAGGGAGGTTAAGGGGCAGATTCTTGTCCTGACCTGGGCTTTTCATTCACCCCGCTACCCAGGTCGAAGCCTCACTTTTCCAGGAGCAGACTGTGGGCCCCTACTGTGATTTTCATGCTGTGTACACCCCAGAATCTGGGCTTTGGTGGCAGCTGCTGCACCTGTCTGAATTCAGCTCAGGGAGAAAGCTCCTCTCCTTCTCTCCTCCTCCTCTCCTCCATGGGGAACTGGTTGGATGAGTTTCTTGGGCCTCCCTGGTGGAGGCCCCTGGGGAGCAGAGGGGTGTGGGCAGGTGCTATGACCCCCCCCCACACACCCAGGATGCGGACCACCAGGGGCAGCTGCACTGATGGTTCAGCTCCCTTGATTTCTCTGTGTTAGGCCCCACTCAGAGCCCAGGGCAAAGCAGAGGGCTTTGTGAGAGGCTTTTCTCCTTTTTCCCTTGTGGTACCTGTGAAGAAGACACCCACGGGTGGGGAGGCCAGAGTGGTCAGTCAGCCACTACAGCTCATGGAAGGAGGCTGCTCAGATGTAAATTCTTTACCAGGTCTACAGGCTCCTGGTGGGAGTGGGTAGGGAGCTGTGTCCTGAGGGCGCTGCCCCACTGGCAGCACCCCCCTTCTGACATGTGTGGGGAAAGAAAAACCCTCACAGGGTGAGATAACCACTCCCCAGCAGCCCAGGTGAGAGCCTGGAGTCCCAGAGGCAGAATCCCCTGTGGCTAAGACCCAGCTAAGACCTGGAATCTGGGTTTTACAGAGTAGGTAGTGCTTTCTGGCTTTTAGAAGCATCTAACATTTGCATACCTTCAGGTTCTTGCCCTTATTTTGAGCCACATTTCTCCCGTCCTCACGTAGTTTTGGAGTAAGTCTCATTCCTCTCTCTTACCCATGTTCCCTGAGGCTCTCTTTCTCCTACAAATGTTCTGTGAACCGTCAGCACCTCTCAGACCTCTGCATTCTTCTACAACACTGTTTGGCTCTAGGGAAAGACCTGTAGCCACAGCCCCGAATCTCAGTTTGTACCTGTTCAGGATACATTCTTGGGCCTGGTCTCGTGGTCCCCTGTTTCCACCTGTCTTAGTAGCTGTCTGTCCTTTCAAGCAAAGCTGGGAAGATGACTTTGTCTGTCTGCAGCCTAACTGCCCGCCAGGCCTCCTGCTGCTGGATATGCAGTGTCTTGGGAGATCCAGGAGCTTTGGGGTAGGATTGGGTTTTTGCATGTGCTGCACCCTTGGCATCAGGTGCTCTCAGATCTCCTCTCACCTGGCAAAGCCTTACCCATCATCCATGACGCAGCTAAAATGCCACCTCCTCCTGGCTTCCCCATCTCCCAGCTGCAGGGTGCTACTGCTTCTGTTAGCACCATTTATTTATTCACACTTCTTTACCAGCACCCTTGTTTTGTGGGTTATCTGTTTATATGGTTGTTTTTCTTCTAGAGTTCAAGTTCCTGAAAGACAGAGACAATGTGTCATTCATTTCAGGTGTCCCCAGGGCCGAGCATTATGCTCACAAGTGTTGAAAGAATTCCCAAACTGAAAGTAGCCAGGAACTCCCAAGCCTCTATGACAAACCGGCTGGGTTTTTGTTTTGATTTGGTTTGGAGTTGCTGGGGCTGGAGCTCAGAGCTCTGTCACTGAGTCCTCCCCCAGCCCATGGTACTATTCTCTACCTCCTTTTGTTACAGATGAACTGGTCTTATTACTCCTAGCAGAATCTGTGCTCTTGGGAGTAGGGGCTGTGTGATTCATGATTGTCTCTACCACGAGGCTGCTGCAGTGTCTCTGTGCAGAGCACCTACTTGATAAATACTTGTCGTTGAGAGACTGAATTCTGAAGTTCACAGTTGGTAGGAAGGGCAACTAGGGTCATCTGAAAATGAGAATGTAGCCATCGAGGCATAAAGAGGTTGCCCACCTGCACCGTATCCAGGCCTTAGGAGCAGAGCTTGGGCACACTTTGAGGAGTGCTGGCTATAGCCCTCAGCGTGCTCGTTTATACACACTCTTCTCCTTTTTTCCTAATGGATAGTCCCTGGGACTTAGGAAATGTCTGAACACCAGGCCTAGGCCCTTCCCAATTTCTTGCTGTTCTGTATCATGTCTTGGCTCTCCCAGATGTCCACCCTGAAGCTGGGTTTACAACCCAAGGACAGTGTCAAGGATGTTATTTTTGGTCACTCCTTTGTGCTTTTCTCCACCCGATGCCTTAACTCAGTGCTCAAGGCCTGTGGTTCAGGGCTCTGTTCTGCCCAAGCTCCTAGTGGTACAGCTCTCTCCTGAGGAACGTGGAGGAATGTTCCCTGTCTCCTATAGCAGTGGGACTCTGACTCACTTGTGAAATATGGGTATCAGGCTCTTTCCTTTCTGGCTAAATTGCTTTATACTTGCCCTTTATATGAGGATGGTCTGACCAGTGTTGGGGCCATAGAGGAACGCTAAACGCTGAGTTGGTGAGGGAGGAGGATTAGATTATGCTGGTTCACCAAGTTTAACTTGTACCTTTATATTAATTTAAAATACAGTAAAGAAAAAACCCCCAAAAAACTACCAGTCAGAAAAAGCTCTTTTCCTGAAGCTAATGGCACAGATAAAGAGATTTACCCATTGTTACCACCAACATCACCGTAAACATTCATACTCTGGGTCAGATGTACTGGTTATTTATTTATATCGGTCATTCTGGAGAGAATCCAGAGAGGGTGGCACTGTTATATTTTGCCAGTGAGGAATTTGAAGCCCACTGAGGCCAAGTGACTTTCCCCAGGGTCCATATAGACAGGAAAGTAGTAGAGGACCTGGATTTAAACCACATCTGCTTGACTCCAAAGCTTGTGGATGAACTAAGTGCATTTAGCCCCTGTAGATCCTCATGTGTGCTTGCATTTTCTCATCTCCTCTGCCTGGAGCTCAGTAGGACCTAATGGAGCCCTTCTGTTCCCATGAGGATCCTCCAGTGCCTTGCACAACACAGCAGTAGATGCTGTAGCTCTGCATGTGTGACTCTTCTGCTGCTTTTTGCAGCTCCCCCTCCTTCCTAGAGCCCTCGCACAGGTAGCACCCCAAATAGGGATGGAGTTGATAAGAGGGGTTTTTGTAGGGCTGGGGCTCAGACTTTTCACTAATAAGTAGCACTGGGCCTGTGAGCCTTTTATTTGTCTATATTTTTAGTGGTGTTGGGGTTCAAATCCAGGATCTCATACCTGATGGGTAAGCACTAAACCACTGACCTGCACACCCACCCTCCGTGAGCCTTGCTGACCCACAGGTGAGAGAGGCGGGCCTCGGAGAACTCTGGATCTGTCCATCATTTCCAAGGGTAATGTGTAACACTGTCTTTATGGCTTTCTCTGACTGCCTTGTGTCATTTAATGCATGGTGACAAGTTCTGCCGGAAGCTACTCTGGCCTGCCCTATCTGTGAGCAACAGCGTTTCTCATATAATCAATAGTGGCTGCCTTCCTTTAGCTTTAGTAGCTGATTGTGAAACTTCCTGGTAGACAGCTCTTCCTGGGATATTTGTCATTGCTGTTCCTTGTCCAAACTTGGCACTTTGCCCTCCTTAGCAGTCTTTTGTGATTGATCACTTAGTATGTATGTATATGTAGCAGGCCCTCTCTAGCTCCTTGGCTGGGACCAAGTAGGACAGAACTGCCAGGGTGAAGGAACATTCACTGGGCCTGGGTACTTGTGGGCTTGCCAGAAACTTGCTGGCAGTGACTAATGTGGATACTCTTTAGTCTAGAAGGAACTGCTTTAGTCCCGACCTCCTCACTGTTTCCCTTTCTCCTGACTATGGGAGTGGCGAAAGGCCTTCCAGGAGTGATCCTGCAATCCTCCCAGCAGGCATTGACTGAGTGAGTACCTAGCGATGCCTTGCCCTCTAGGGTGCAGGCAGACTGCTGCTCTTCACCAGCTGGTCCAAAAGAAATGCTTTCGTATCTGAACCTCATGGGCCGGTGCTTCGAGTGATATCCAGGGTCATTCAAGTTCAAAGAAGAGTCTGTACTAGTTGCTTACTGCTGGAACAAATTCCACTAACTTGGTAGCTTAACGTGACAAATATTTATTACTGTAAAGTTCTGGAGGCCGGAAGTTAGGCTGTGTCCACAGGGCTGTCTGGTGGCTCCAGGGTGAAATCTGTTTCTGTGCCCTTGTGGCCCCTTTCCTTCACCTCCAAAGGCAGCAGCTAGCATCTTCTAATCTCTCTGTCTGCCTGGATTTGTCATAGCGTAAACTCTCTGACGCTGACTCCTGCTGGGGCGCCCCTTTAATTACTTTGGGCCCACCTAGACATCTAGGGTAATTTCCTGTCCTTAATCGGAGGCAAGTATGGTGTCTCATGCCTGCAATTTCATCACTCTGGGAAATTGAGGCAGGATGATCACAAATTCAAGCCCAGCCTGGGCAATTTAATGAGACCCTGTCTCAAAATAAAAATAAAAAGGGCTGAGGATATAGTTCAGTGTGAAGGCCCTGGGTTCAACCCCCAATACTGCAGGGTGGGGGCAAGCCTTAATTTAATTACATTTACAAAGTCCCTTGAGTTACAAGGTACTATAGGTTCTGAGAATTTGGATGTAGATATTCTTGGTGTTATTCAGTCTGTGTGTATGTTGGGAGGGACTGGAAATGGCTGAGGCCTTTTCGAAAGAAGTGGTTTGGCTAAGTTTGTAGAAGGGGAGGCTCTGAGGACTCAGTCCAGGTTTGAAAAATGCATGAGTAAATTTGGGGGTGTAAATGACTGGTTCTCCCTCTGAAGAGAGGTGCCAGGGGGTTCCCTTCCTTCCCTAGGTGGGCCTGAGGGAGTTTTCTGGGCGGCTTGTAGGCCTAGACTTCCTCCTGGAATTCAGGTGAGGGCTCTGCCGGTGTCCCGGGTCCTTTTCCATTCCCTACTGCTCCGAGGTGGTGGGAAAACAAATTCCTCAGGAAAAATGAATTTGAGCCCTCTGGGCTGGTTTGGGGGCCCCAGAAACCCTGGCCATATTGTTCCCACAGCATCTGCTGGACTTGCTGTTCACACTGGACACAGTCAGTCCCCAGGGGGCTTGCTCTGTACTGGGTGCTCTGTGCTGGGTGCTGGTTGCTCAGTGGTTGGTGCTGGAGCCCTGAGCCTCCAGGAGGGATGGGAGGGGTCAGAGGAAGAGAAGAGTCGGGGGCACAGGTGAGGGGCCAGAACCCCTTGGGGGCCCTCTCCCCCAGTGCCTGCAGGGCTGGGAGCTGGAGGAACAGCTGGGCTTTGTGGGGACCTTGGGTGAGTGCTGTGCCGTGGGGCAAGCCGAGCTGTCAGGGAGAGCACGGCCCAGTGGTTCCAGGATCCCGATTAGATCTCAGTGGAAGTTCACGATGGTCCTCACCCTATTTGTCTGGAAGAGTTGTGGCTGCTCTTTTTTGCTTCCTTCTGGCTCCCTTTCAGAGGAGATTCTGGAAGCGGAGTTGGGGGGTTATTCCAAGAAGGGCAAAAGCCCTTTGGCCGCCCTGATTTTGAGGCCTCTGGGATCTCCAGGACACATGCAAGGTGGGAGAAGGCGCACGGTCACTGTCCCAGACAGAGGACTTCCCATGTGCATGTACGGATGGGCTGAATTCCACCCTCGGTGAGGCCGACGGACTTTGGAGCAGTTGCCTTTGGGGGAACCTCCTTGCTCCTTTTCTGCTCACCTCCGAACAGGTGTGAGGCTGTGGAGCTTCCTTGTGGGGTGAAGCACAGTAGGTGAAAGAATGACGTCAGCCTTCCGCCTCTCCTGCTGCAGCTTACGGGGGTGTGGGGCAGTAATGTGCTGATTCCTGGGGATCCCCCAGGACAACCGAAGTGAGAGGTCCAAAGGCTCCAAGTGGGTGCCCTGGTGGGAAGATCCTTCCTGAAGGGACAGTGAGGGAGGGAGTAGTTGTCCCCTCCTCTTCAGTGGCAAAAGGCCATTGTATGTTCCTGGGGTAACTTTTTTCCCCTGCTGGGTCAAGTTGAGGGCCTGGTGCTGAGGCATAGTTGGGAGGGGAAGGATGTGGGGCTTTGCCTGGTCCCCTGTGCCCAGAATCTGGGAGCCTGCTGTAGCCTGCCTGCCTCTGCCTGGGGAGATTCAGGGTCTAGGGGTGGGGCCGTGTAGCCAGGCAAGTGTGGGTGGAGGAAGGGTGTGGATTACATTTAAATTTAGAGAAAGTTAAGGGGAAGGGAACCAAGCTCTCTCCCTCTGCTGCCCTTGGATCCTTAAAATAGGAGTAGTCTACACATCTTAGTCTCATGAAAAGAAGGGTCTTTGGGAGCCTTGTCAAAGAGGGCTTCGAAGTGTGGAATGTGATATGTCGGATTTTCTAGAGACCAATGATTAGACCAGTGATTCATGGGCTGATAACAGCATGAAGTGACTCATGCTGAAAGAGGGAAGAGGTCCCGGAGCGGACACTCTGGGACACGGTGGGCGTGGGCCTGAGTGCGGCTGCTGCCTGCCTCACTCCTCCATCCCCAGCAGACAGTCTTCCAGGATGAGTTTGAGGAACCAGATTCTCCTCCTGGTTTGGGGGTGAATCTTGCAATAGGGTAATGCTTATCAAGTCGGAAGGAAGATTGCCCCTGGCCAGGGAGCGCATGAGTGCCACTTGTGTCTGGGAGGCTGAGTTGTGCACACGGCAGTGGTTCAGATTGGACTTGCGGGGCCAGAACTTGCTCAAACATGGTAGGAGGTTAGGGCTGAGGGTGTTCAGGGGCAGAGTGCTTGCCTAGTGTGCACAGGGCCCTGGGTTCAATCCTCAGCACCACAGACACATACACACACACACACACACACACACACCAGCATTCAAACGCAGCAGTCCGTGTTTTCATCACTATCCAGTGCCCCCTCCTAACAGTCTGCACTTGGACCTGCTTTGCTGTACTCGCTGCCCTGTTTTTCCTTCGGCCCTTCCTTTTCTTGGCCCTGAGTCCTCCTGTCCAGGAGAGAGGTCCTCATGATCATGGGTGGGTCTCTGGGTCACCACAGGGCTTCTTTCACCATTTGAGAAATTTACAGTGTTATCCCGGGGACCTTTTAACACCCCTCCCTTTAAGAACAAGTCTAGGCTGGTCTTCAATTCACTGTGTAGTGCAGGCTGGCCTGGGAGCCGCCCTCCTGCCTCAGCCTCCTGAGTGCTGGGATTCTAGGCGTGTGCCACCATGCCCAGCTCAACTTTTCTCCTTTCTGCTTCTCTGTTGCCTGCCATCCTTTGACCTGGAATCTGTATTTCATCTTCCAATTCTGGGGAGAGGGCATGGCCAGACACCATGGAGCACCAGGTCCAGAAAGAGCCATTTCAGTCTGTGGAGTGTCATGTTACTGCCCTGTCTTTCCAGTCTTCTTGCATCCCCCATGGTTCATGCTCATCCAAAGCCATGGCATCCAGGGCTGTGACTAATCCTTTGCTGATGGCCCTGGCTGGCGTGAAATCCATTATTAAGGAGGCAGTGGCTAGAACACATGGAATCTGGAGCCTTGTTCTAGTCCAGACCCTACCATTTTCTATTCTCATTCTCGGTTCTGCATCTGTGTGATGAGGTCCAAACAGTGCCACTGTGCAGGTTGTTGGGAGCAGAGACTTATCTGTGCACAGCGATGGGAACATGGCACAGGGGCTACTCCCCGTGTTTTGGCCCCAGGAGGATCAAAGCATGGACTCCATTTTGGAAATGGAAGCTGGGCCTGCAGGCGGGCAGCTGTGTTCTACCAGAGAAAACTTTTCCAAGTGGAAGAGGTGCTTTAATTTCAGGGCTGAAGTTTGCTTACCACTCCCACGCAGTGGGGTCCCCAAAGAATGAGCCCCAGGAGGGGCCCTTTAGAGAAAGATCTCCGGATGTGTGCACAGTGGGGTAGAGTGATTCATCCTTTGCTTTCAGGCTGTGACCTGGCAGGCTGCAAAATCCATTTGGGACTTGGGCCCTTTCCATTTAGCCTCCCTGAGGAGCTGACTAACCCTAGGCTAATCTGGGAAAGGTCTTAGGCCACAAGTCCCTGCCCTATTGTCCCAGCTGGAACTGATGGGGAGGGGGGACTAGGGGCTTAACTGCTTTGAAGAATTTGTGGACCCAGGTGGGTTGGGCCACAGGGTTGGGGAGAGCAGAGGTGTGCATGGGCCTTGTGGTGAGGTGGATGGTGCTGCCTTGCCCTGCCTGTGCAGAGGCCCCTGAGGAAATGTAGAGGGAGGAAGCCCAGTCGAGGAGGGAGGCTTCTCCGCTTGGTAATCCTCTGCCTTGTGGTAGAGACACAGTGACACAGGGCTGGGAAAGTTCTGGCTGGGTTAGTTGTGGATGGTGAGCAGGTTTGGACATGCCTGGCTTTTAGCTCAGTAGAAGCATCCATTTAAACTCCACGGTATTTGCCAAATCAGCCCTATGACCTCTGTCTGCCTTTAAGTAACTGATGGGCCAGGGCAGAGGGTCTCAGACTAGGCGTAGTGGCACACAGTTAGTGCTGCCCAAAGAGGGGGCTTGGGGGGCTGTAGGGGTCCACAGCAGGGCCCCAGATTGGGGCACATGGGAAGGCTCCAGGGGAGGTCATTTCCAAGAGACCTGCAGGTTGGGGCGAGGGACACAGGGAGGGTGGAGAGCAAATAATGCCCAGGCAGAGAGAACAGTATTTGCCAAAGCCAAAAGTGCTAGCTCCCAGGTGGGGGCAGAGGCAGGAGAAGGAGGGAGTGGCGTCAAGGGCACTGGAGTGAAGCCTTAGGTTCTCTCGTAGCTCAAGCCTTGGCCCCTGGCTGTGTCTGTGGTGTAGCTGCTTCTCTGTCCTGACCTGGAGTTAGAAGCCTTGGGTCAGCAGAAGTGAGAGGGTTGCCCGGGGACTTCCCTAACCCCCATGGAAATAGCAATCAAATGAGCTTTCCAAAAAGTGGTGCTGGTGAGCTCTGGACCTATGCAGTGGGCGCATGGAGTCCTGTCTTTCCCATGGGCCACAACCTGTGCAGACTCTGCCCACTGTCCCTTCCCCCTCGCTGCCTCAGGTGGGCCGTGCCATCTGCTCTGGGAATAAAGTCCACCCGGGGCTCTGTTAGCCTCACCTGGGTGCAGTTTCCTGCCTTCCGGTTGCTCTGACCCAGCTGTGCTGAGAGAGCTCGTGGACACTCAGCATTGGGTCAGCTCTGGGGAATTTCCTGGCCTGGCTGTGTCAGGAGCCTGCCTGTACCAGGGCCAGGTTGGAGCGGGGTGAAGTTGGCTTAGTCTTGCCACCATCTCCTCCCTCTTCCCATCAGCACCCAGAAGGTTTCAGGTGCATGTGAAGTTGCCACTGCCCTGAGATGCTGCAGTCCTGGGGAGAAGATGACTTGCTGTCCCTGTACGGTGACCCCAGCCCAGGCCCTGATGGGCACGAGCTAGGGGTGAGCCTTCTGATGTCTGTCGGTATCATTGCTGTACTTGTGGTTTATGGAACATTTTCTGTGCCATGTGCCACTCTCAGAGCCCTATGGGCGTCAGATCACTTTGTCCTTTAGGACACAGCCCTGGGGTGTGCCGTATCCCCTCATCTTACAGATGGGCCGCCCCTTCTCCACCCAGAAGGATGGAGGTGGTGCTGCTAGAGTCAGGATGGAATGTCACCTGGACACCCTTGCCAGCACTCATAGAGTCTGAGGGAATGATCCTCCTCCTTACATTCAGGTTTCTTTCTTTGGTACCGGGGATCGAACTCAGGACCTTGCGCTTGTGAGGCAGGCAGTGGAAGCACTGAGCTAAATCCCTGGCCCCTCCCAACTTTCTTTTATTTTTTTGGTACTGGGGATCGAACTTGGGACCTGTGCTTTCAAGGCAGGTGGCAGAACCACTGAGCTAAATCCCCGGCCCCTCGCAGTTTTCTTTTAATTGTGATAAAATACACATAACTTGAAACTTACCATCTCAAAACTCTTTTTTTTTTTCTTTTGAGACAGGAACTAACTAGGTAGCCCAGGCTGGGCTTGAGCTTGTGGTGATCTCTCTACCTCAGCCTCTCGAGTGCTGGGATTACAGGCGAGTGCCGCCAAACCCAGGACCGTTTTAAACCATTTTTAAGAGTACAGTTCAATAATAAATGCATTCACACTGATGTACAACTGTCACCACCATCCATGACTCTGTTCCCACTAACAGGAGCTTCCCACTGTGCTGTCCCCAACTCTGGCAATCTTCTTTCCACTATCTGATTCTGTGGGGGATCAGAGGTTGACCCTCTGTCTGTTTTGCTCCAGAATCTCCCTGAGGTGCCCTCCCCAGGCAGCAATGCCAGGATGCCTGTCTCTGCCACCTTTCATCAAGATGGCAGCAAGGAGCGGCCAGTGAGCCTGACGTCCTCCACCTCTTCGTCTGGCTCCTCCCGTGACAGCCGCAGCGCCATGGAGGAGCCCACTGGCCCCGCGGCTTCGGCCCAGAACGGGCATGCCCCCAACAGCAACAACAATTCCAGCGGCCGGCTGAACGCAAAGGGACCTCTCTCCCCATGCAGCATCCGGGCGGTGGGGCCCACACACCACAAGCTCAGCTACCTGGGCCGAGTGGTGCGGGAGATTGTGGAAACGGAGCGGATGTACGTGCAGGACCTGCGCAGCATCGTGGAGGTGAGTGCTGAGGTGGAGGAAGAAAGTTCTTCCTGGCACATCTGCTTCCCATGGAGCAGTGGGGAGATTTTGGGGTCCTGTCCCTGGAGGCTGTGACTTCACCTGCATCCTGGAGACACCAAGCCACACTGGTAGCTTGGGTGGCAACACTTCCTGCTGGTACCCAGGGAGTAAGCACCATTGATGGGGCCAGGAGGGGCCCCAGCCTGATAGAGGTGCTCTGTGGGGACTGAGCTCGGGCAGTCATATCCAGGTCCCTGCTCTGCCACTTCCTGGCTGTGGTTCTCAGGCAGGCATATAACCTCCTAAGCCTCAGGTTTCTTATCTGCAAAGCAAGGACACAGTGGACTCCCAGGGCTGGTGTAGGGCTTCGCATTGTTCAGGAAAATGGGTTGTGTGGCTGTCTCTGAGGAGCCCTTGGCCCCTCTGGGGACACACACCAATTTAGTACCAGCCAGGTAGCTTGGAACAGCAGAAACAATTTTCACTTGGGAGTTGAAAGTCAAGACATTGGCCTGGAGCCCAAGGGAGAATGCCTGTCCTCTAGATTCTGGTGGCCGCTGGCAATTCTGGGTGTTCCTTGGCCTGTAGCTGCACCCCGTCATGTCATCCCATTATCTTTCTTGTGTCTCTGTGTCCTCTCCTCTTATACAGACACCAGCCACTGGATTTAGAGCTCACTCTAAATATTATATGATATCATCCTGAAAGTCTTAACTAATGACAAGGCCTCCATTTCCAAATAAGGTCATATGCTGAGGTGCCAAGTAGACATGAATTTCGGGGTGGTCACTTTCCAGCCTGGTACAATGGGTGCCGCCTGTGAAATTGCATCATTGCTGTAAAATTCGGGATAGAGTCATGTGTGGGTAGGGGAGGTGAGGGGACAAGGTAGAGAAGGAATGGGCCAGGTGCTGAGGACCTCTGTCCACGCAGGACTACCTCTTGAAGATCATCGAGACACCTGGGCTGCTGAAGCCAGAACAAGTCAGCGCCCTCTTTGGGAACATAGAGAGCATCTATGCACTGAACAGGTACAGGGACTCACAGGCCTGACCCACATTGTGTTCTGCTGCCTGGGCCCCCTCAGGGCTGGCTCAGGGAGGAGCCCTGGGTGTCCCCAGACTCTGGGCTTTGACATGTGGGTCTGGGTCTTGATCTCTGAGGATGAGAAAGGGTGGTCTGTCTCTGAAAAAGGGCCTAATTAGCTCTGTGCTGGAGAGAAGGCAGCAGCTGGGAAAATGTGCCCTGGGCCGATGTACTTACTGGGGACAGGAGAGGTAATTTGAGGACATGTGTTTACTGGGTCCAGCCTAAGGCAGAGCCCTCTTAGGGTACTGCTAGACCCTCGTACATGGATGCTCTTCCTTTATCCTTCTACTTTTTTGGTCCCCATCTGCACATCTTGTAATTTCTTCTTCTTCTTCTCCCAATCCTGAGAGAAATGGGACTCCCTGGAGAGGCTTCACGCAGTAGTAGAGTGAACAGGCCGAGCGAGACAGATGAGAGAGGCTGACCGAGGCCTGGTGAGGAGCTGTCCAGGTCTGCTGCTGGGGGACCGCGGACCTCCGAGAAAGGCGCTGCTCAGGGGGAGCAGCATCACAGGACAGGAGGGGACCCTTTCCCTAGGTCCCTTGAGATGGACAGGGGCCTGTGAGCCTGGGAAAGTTCAGGAAGGCAGGCTGCAGACGGGGGATGGGATGGGAGAGGTACACAGGTGGAGGAGGCAGGGGAGTGCCGTTTCCAGGGTTCTCCACAGTGCCCCGTCTAAGATCGGGGTGCTGGAGCTCGCCCTCTCTCTCCCCGTATCCTTCATCCTTCCCGTCTGAAGCTCCTCTTTGTTAGTCTCTTCTCTTCTTCCACCTTTAATCTCTGCTTTTTTGTGTTTGACTCTGCCCGCAGAGGAGCTGTCCCCTCCTGAGGTGGGTACTAATGTCCCCTTCCTCTCCTACTTGCTGAGCACGTGGGGCTCCCTGGCTCCATCTTTGGTGTGTTGGATCCTTTCTGTGGTTGGTGCCTGGGGCAGGGCTCACTCAGAGGGTGGAAGCTCTGGCTTCTAGCATGACAGGGCGGGTGGGGGGCTGGGTCTGAGGAGGTGGGGCAGTGGCACATCTCTGTCAGGAGGCTGCAGAGGTCACATCTGATGGCCTCTCTCTCCACTCAGCCAGCTGCTCAGAGACCTGGACAGCTGCAACAGTGACCCTGTGGCTGTGGCCAGCTGCTTCGTGGAAAGGGTAAGAAGGCCTGGGTCCCTGGCTCTTGCCCTGTCTTGCTGGGAGCTCAGAGGGACAGGAACTCACAACATGAGAGCACGTGAGAGTCTGGGGATCCTTTCTGGGGAAGGGCACGGTGCCGTGAATGGAAGGCTGTCCTGGGGTAGGGTTGGGTCTCTAGGTAGGTAGGATGCCCTAGACCAGTGATAGCAAACCTTTCAGAGGTTCGCCACTGTAGGTTCACCACCGCTGTCCTAAACAAATGGCTACAGAGATGGTCCTGTCTGCACTTGGGGGAAGGGGACTGAGGCCTGTCCAGGCTTATAGTCATATGAGAAACTCCCTGGAATCACTATTTCTGGTCTTTCCTTAGAGCCAAGAGTTTGATATCTACACCCAGTACTGCAACAACTACCCCAAGTGAGTAGCTGGAGGTGTTGAGGCGAGGGAGGCTGAGCCCTCTGGGGAGTCTGGAGCCCCTTCCTCCTCAGCAGGCTGTCCCCAGGCAGTGACGCCCCTTCTCCCCCTCCCAGCTCAGTGGCTGCGCTGACGGAATGTATGCGGGACAAGCAGCAGGCCAAGTTCTTCCGGGACCGGCAGGAGCTGCTGAAGCACTCGCTGCCCTTAGGCTCCTACCTGCTGAAGCCCGTCCAGCGCATCCTCAAGTACCACCTGCTGCTCCAGGTAGCCCAGGCATCCTCCAGAGGGCACTGGGCCCATGGGAAGCCAGGGCCTCACAGGGTTGCCTGGACCACTGTCTCCTGCACAGGAAATTGCCAAACATTTTGATAAAGAAGAGGATGGCTTTGAGGTGGTGGAGGAGGCCATTGACACCATGACCTGCGTGGCCTGGTACATTAACGATATGAAGAGGCGGCATGAGCATGCAGTCCGGCTCCAGGTGCTCTGGGCTGAGGGGCTGAGGGAGACTGGGAGCCCGGTGGGGCTTGGGAGCGGGAATGTGGCACCTTCTGGGCAAGCTGAGTGGGGAGCCTCAGGGCCCATGAGGCCTGACCCTGTGGGCTGGGCCTTTCTCCTGTAGGAGATCCAGTCTCTGCTCATCAACTGGAAAGGACCTGACCTGACCATCTATGGGGAACTTGTCCTAGAGGGCACCTTCCGTGTGCACCGTGTACGCAATGAGAGGACTTTCTTCCTCTTCGACAAAACACTGCTCATCACCAAGAAGCGGGGAGATCACTTTGTCTACAAGGGTCACATCCCGGTAACCAGACTTCCCTGGCTCCTGCCTGCTGGGGCCCGGGTCTCTCTGCTCTGTGTCTGCCTCCTGGGGCTCTGGCACTGTTCTGATCCTGAGCCTGTCGAGGCCTGGGCCTCCTGCCTCCTATCTGACTGCCCTCTGCCTCTGCCCCCAGTGCTCCTCGCTGATGCTGATCGAAAGCACCAGAGACTCCCTCTGCTTCACCGTCACTCACTACAAGCACACCAAACAGCAGTACAACATCCAGGTGAGGGGCAGCAGGCTGTGATGAGCTGCTAGCACCCCTGCCTTTGATTCCTGGCTCCTGGGCTCGGCCCGATGCCCACAGCCCCATTGTTTCATCTGTAATGCGGGGACCATTTCAGGCACACCTTGGGGTTGTGGTGGGGAGTTGAGGCGACCTCGCAGATGCTTGGCATGGTGTCTCTTCCCACCTCTTCTCCCTGGGCAGAAGTACTGCCTGTGCAGGGCAGCTTTGGGCTTGTAATTGTAACTCCAGGTCCCTTCCCTTGGGCCTGCCCAGGCCAAGACAGTGGAAGAGAAACGGAGCTGGACTCACCACATCAAGAGGCTCATTCTGGAGAACCATCACGCCACCATTCCCCAGAAGGTCAGCTCCTGGGACACCCTCTGGGCGCAGGGAGAAAGTGCCCTGTGAGGTCTGCTGAGGCCCCACCCCCTGGTCACTGGCTATGGCTGGACAGCAGCATTAGTGCAGCAGCACAAGGCCTCCTCGTGGGTCTGTTGGGTCTAGTGGGTGAGGGAGGCCCAGTATGTGGCAAAGTAGTAACTCAGTGGATTTCCTTCCCTTCTAGGCCAAGGAAGCCATCTTGGAAATGGACTCCTATTGTAAGTTACCCTTTTCTGCCTGTTTTGTCCCTAATTGTGCACATGGCTAGGTCAGGCTGTGTCCTGGGCAAGCTTTGCCTGGATCTTTTATTTCAAGAGCAGGAAAGCTAGGTGGGCTGCTCCTGTCAAGGGCTGGGGGTCAGTCCTGCCGAGGGACAGGTTTCGAAGTGCCTGGAGCCCCCACGTGGGAGGAGGCGGAAGATGATGGGAGCTCTGGAGGCACCCGCCCCTGGAGCTGGGGTGGGCAGCAGAGGGCTGGCTGGGTATGGACAGGGGCTAGGCCAAGGCCCCTGGGGAACCAGAAGCCTGATCAGCTCTCTCCTGGGTGCAGATCCCAGTCGGTATCGGCGAAGCCCAGAGAGGCTGAAGAAAGCGTGGTCATCCCAGGACGAAGTGTCTGCTCACGCACGCCAGGGGCGCCGGCAGTCTGGTAAGAGAACCCCAGATCGGGCAGGGGCCACGGGACATCACCTGGGGTTGCTGTTTTCACCTCTCTAGTAAGCCCAGGGAAGTGGGGGAGGGCCAGTGGATGCCCGCAGCGCCCTCTCTGTGCTTTCTTGTCCACCAGCGTGGGCAGCCTGCCTCTCTGAGGCCCTGGGAGCGCTTGTTTATTTAGGCCTTGGCATCTCATCTTGGCTCCCCCTCCGCCTGAGCCTCCCTTCTTTGCCACTCAGAATACGTACCAATTTGGCCAGGAAAAACACTCAGACATCATGGATGGCCCCCAGCCCTGTTCTGGACCAACAGAGCAGAAGCAGGACATGAGGAAAATGAGTTAGACCAAGCGGCACCAGATCCAGACAGGAAATATTTACTTTCGGTCTCAGGAAGAAGTTCCATTTTCCTCTCCTGGGTTTTCTTCCATTTCTGGACTTGCTAATGTGTTCTTGGATTTATTGGAATGAATCGTCCATTTAGAAAGAGAAAACCTTACCTTTATTTTATTCTTGGTTCTGCCATGATGAGTGTGTATATTTTCTACATCTGATTTTACTCTGCCATTCTGTCCAAGGCTCAGGGACAGATCTGGGTTAAGGCAGGAGCAGGTGGGGCGGTGTGAGAACCATCATCTTGCCATCTCCTGGAGAGAAAGATTTTAGAAGGACTGGTCACAGTGTCTTGGCTTGGACCCACAAGTGCCTTGGGTTTTGATGGGCCATGTCCCTTAGGGCCCTTGAACACCGTATGGGCTGACATATGGGCTTCGGCCTTCAAAAAGGTGGAGCCAGGTGATCTCTAGACAGCTTTTATGTTTTTGTGTTCTTTGGTATTACTCTAGATGGATCTTGAACCCTGGTCAAACTTGTCATGGTTACAGAAGTTTTGTGGTTAAAAGCCCCACATTGAAGCTGGGCATGGTGGTGTACTTCTGTGATCACAGCACTCAGGAGGCTGAGGCAGGAGGAGTGCCACACATTCGAGGCCAGCCTGGGCTACATAGTGAGTTTAAGGCCAGCTTGAACTACATAGTGAGACCCTGTCTCACCCCCCCCCCAAAAAAAAGCCCAAACTGGGGGTGTTGTTTCATCGACCTGTGGCTCCCTTTCTTTCTCTTTCCTTTCCCTCTACCATTCACCCTTAACTTCCCATTGCTTAGCATTGGAAGCTTTTGGCACGTGGAAGTGCTCAAGTGATGATGGTGGTGGTGGTAACAGTTACACTGCCAGGATACCAGCACCAGAAATCTATGTCCATCATGCAGCTGTCCTCTAACACTGAGCAGTGGTCAGCTCCTCTGAGTCCAGCATGCCTGCCTGCAGTGTCCCTTCTTCTTCCTCGTATGTGTTAGAAATCAGTTGATGAAATGGGAAGCGGTTGTAGAAGCAGAAGTGGGGTCAGGGAGAGAGAGGCTTGGGCCCCATGCAAGGGTAGAGTGCCTGGGCTTAGCCATTTACTCTGCCGGCCCAAGATCTTTTCTGCTGCTTCTTCCAGAGAATTGCACTGGGCAGACAAGAACACTATAGGATGCCTCGGGCCTGTTGTTCCATCTTAAATTAGTTGTGACTTATTAAATATCCTTAATTACATGTTTTAAAATGAAAGAATAGAACATTTTATTTTCTACTTTAGAAACAATTAGATATTTGCTTATATTGATGCAGAGAGGATGTGTGTGTGTTGTGTGTGTGTGTCTGTGTGTCGCAGGAGAAAAGGCGCTCTTCAGCCTGCTGCCCTGCCAAGGATCAGCTCAGACAAGGACCTCCCTCTGCCTCCCCGTTCATAGACAATTGTGACTGGCCCTGAGCCTCGCACTCCAGGCTAGTCAGACTGCAGCAGGGACAGGCTAAGGGCGCTAGAGAGAGGGCTCTTGACATAAGGTCCTCTTATCTGTGCCTTCCTGTCTCAGGTCTGTCCCCTAAAAGGCTGGGTACAGCCTAATGGATGTTTTGTGTCCTGTTCCCAGAGCCGGGTCATCCCCTGTCCAGTTGGGCAACACTCCCCAGCAGGCAGTGAGTCTTCACGATGCCAGGCCTTAAGGGTCGTAGGAAGTCGGGTGCGACCTGGTTTCCGGTTGGGGTGCTGTGAGGGGCTCGGGGGAGAGTGTAGCCAGTGCGCTGATGCGCTCCTCGAAGGGTAGGCAAAGGTGGAGGTGGAGACCCGGCTGGCTGCTCTGAAGGAGCAGCACAGAGCCCATCCCTTCCCGAGGCTCTGGAACCGGGGACGCTGTGGCAGATGTGCTAATGCAGGGACAGGGGCAGTGTGCTGTGGGCTTGGGCTCCGCAGTGGGATGAGAGTGGCCTAGGCCCTGGCTGCCTGCGGGAAGCTGTGAAGTAGCCCCTGACCCTGCCAGGGGCATCCCTGAGGCCCTAGGCTTGCTGGGGGCGAGCTGGGGTGGACCTTGAACTGGTGATGGGCCAGCGGTGCTGTGGGCTTGGGGCTCAGGCCAGGTGTCTCTGTCCCTGGCCCATGCTCACTCTGCCTGTGCTTGTTCCTCCTCAGAGCCGACCAGGCACCTGCTCAGGCAACTCAGCGACAAAGGTGAGCCTGTGAGGAGTGTGGATGGCCGTTCCCTGGGAGCTCTAGGGGGCCAGGGGATGAGCAAGTGAAAGCTTGGTGGCAGGGAGTGGGGAACAGGCCTCACCCCGCGTCTGCAGAGGGGCTGAGCTCACCCCGGCTCACATGGCCTGCCCCCTTCCCTTTCCTGGGGACAGCCTGGACCCCCTGAGCTGAAAGCCCGGGACTGGGAGGAGCAGCCCCCAGGAAGGGTTCGCAGGCCCCGCTACAGAGGCTTCTGCTTATTGGTCTCTTTCCCTCCCTTGCCCCTCGCCCATGTGCTGGGGACCCAGTGGTGGTGTCAGCAGCCAGAGCAGCAGGAATGAAGGTATGTGGGGTCGCGGAGGCCAAGGGGAGGGAGCCTGGCTGCACCAAGGATGGGGCAGCCACGCCTAGCCCCCGGCCCTCTGCGCTCCTTGTCTTTATTCACTCAACACAGAACTGTCCACACCTACACGTGCAGGCTGTGGCATGGGGTTGCAGAGATGACTAACACGTGGCCCTCACCATGGGACCCTTCTCCACACTCTGCCTGGTGTGGAACCCTGAGGGCCTGCCCAGGGTTCCTTTCTCATTTTCCCTCTCCCGGGCCTATGCTCCTGACCAGGACTCAGCCTTCCCACCACGAAATGCCCCACTCCTCACTAGACCCCCACGGGAGGCCCAGGCTGGGAGCCTAGGTGTGGCCTTCATGCACAGCCTCCCCTCCCTCCCTAGCTGCCTGCAGGAAGAGGGGAGCTTGCTCACCAGGTGGGTCACAAGGATGTCTTGTGCTCTGAACAGCATGCAGGCAGTGCTGGCGCCCTTCTGGACTTTGGGCGGCCACGCCAGACACGGGGCCTGCAGTCTGAGGCTGAGGGAGCTGCCAGAGAGGAGGAAGAAGAGGAAGAAGAGGAGGAGGTGGTGGAGGAAGAGGAGGAAGAGGAGGAGGAGGAG
>NW_004624734.1:36061000-36280234 GCF_000247695.1 Heterocephalus glaber | reverse complement strand
GGAGGAGGAGGAGGAGGAGGAGGAGGAGGAACAGGCCTTCCCAGTCTCTCTGGAGGACCTGGAAAGGCATGAAAGCAGCGAGAAAGGGGCCATGCCAGAGCCCCTAGGCTCGGAGGAGGAGGAGGTGGTGGAAGAGAGTCTGGCAGTGGCGGAGCAGGTAGCTGACTTTGCCAGCTCCCTGCTGGCCGCCCTCCACTGCTGGCACTATCGGGCCAACGCTTTACTTTTCTCCCGGGGTGCTATGGTGAGGTGTTTCTTTGATCTTCCCTCCTCCTTGCATGTTCCCTGGCCTGTGCATGCCCATCCAAGAGTCCCCTCCTGCCCCCTCCCACCCTGCCTGCTCCTTCACTCCTGTCAGCACTTCTTAACCCCTCACTCTCTGTCATGCCCTGGTGAGCCCCTGGCATGTAGTCTCCCAGGACTGGGCACTAACTAGTACACCACCCCTGAGGAGGACAAGTGGGGCGGGGGCAGTGGACAAGGCAGAACCAGCAACAGTGGGGCTAGGAGGGAGCTCATCTGCTGGGCCGGAAGGAAGGGCTGGCTGGGCTTCTCACACTGTGAGGATTCCTGTAGCCCAGGCTGGCTGTTCAGCTTGCACTGGAATGGCTTGGGTCCAGGGCTGGCTCAGTGCAGACCTTGGGTGCGGGAGGTGCTACCCATGCAGAAAGGGGCAGCTCCTGATTGTCCTGGAGTTGACAGCTGCCCTCTCCTTGCTGCAGGGGAAGGGACGCCGGGAGTCTGAAGGCCCCAAGAGCTGCAGAACGCCCAGCAACAGATCAACCAGTGGTGAGAAGCACATGAGCTTCGAGTCTGTCTCCTCCCTGCCAGAGGTGAGTGGCTGGCAGGCAGGATGAAGTTAATGTGGGGCAGCTGGGGCCCAGTGTCCAGGTCTGTAGGCAGGTCTCACAGGCCTGGGTGTTCCACTGAGGACAGGGGTTTCCTACCACCAGGACTCTTGCCCCTTCAGGAAGCCTTTGCAGCCTAGGGGTGCGTAGTTTAGTGGGTAGATATCTCCTTTCCTTGAATTAAAAAGAGGAGTTCCTTCCTTGGGCCAGATGCAGGCCCATGCCAAGGGGCACAGCTAGTGGAAGTAAACCAGGTTTTATGCCCCTCAGCCAGGGTACCTTGGACAGGGCACAAGGCCCCATCTCTGCCAGCCGGCCGGACTTTTAAGTCATGCCTGCAGCCACCTGTCAGAGCAGAAGGGTGTCACTATCCATTGGACACCTCCTGCATGTCTAGTGTTTTATCTCTTTCTTCTGCTCCCTGCAACATCTCTAGAAGGAAAAAGAGGCTCTGAGAGGTTAAGTGGTGGCCCTGGCACTGAGGGCAGAGCTGAAATCAGTCCTGGGTCTCTGACTCAGAGGGCCCCTCTCCTCTTCCTGCTGCACCGTGCTATCTGTGGGATGCATGGAGTTGAATCTTTTGCTTTCCCTAAATTACAAGGAAAAGGCCAGACCCCAGGGTGGGTGTCCCAGGCAGGACAAGTCTGAGAATCTAGAGGACACTGAGTAGGAATATAGTGTGGTGTTCTAGTCTGTTGGCGCTGCTATAACTGAGATTGTGTGCTTAAATATTGCTCATAGTCCTGGAGGCTGAGAAGTCCCAAATGAAAGCACCAGCCATGCTTTTTTTAGAAGGCACTAATCCCATCTGTGAAGGTGAAGCCTTTGTGACTTAAATCACTTCCCCAAGGGCCCCTCTGCTTAATCCTATCAGTCTGGATATTAGGTTCTAACATGAATTTTGCGGGGGACACCATTCAGAGCATAGCAAGTGGCGTTGTCCCATAATACTGGAATGCAAGCCCATGTGTAATATACATTTTCTGGTGGCCATGTTTAAAAAAAATTAAAAAGAAACAGGTGAAATTAATTCTAGTAGTACATTTTATTTAATCTAATAGGTCCAAAATATTATTGTAGCATGTAATCAATATAAAACTTATTGACATTTTATCCCTCCTTTTATACAAAGTCTTTGAGATCTGATGTATATTCTACTTGCCTAGCAGGTCTGGTTTTGAACTGGCCACGTTTGAGTTGCTCAGAATGCCAGATGTGGCTGGTAGCTACTGTGTTGGACGGTGCAGGCCTAACTCGTGGTTCCGCACTGCAGATTTTGGACTAGAACTAATGTAATCAGGTCTGATTCCTCAGAATTTATAGAGGGTTCGTTCTTTTCCCTAAACACCTCTCTGGAAAACTGTGCCAGCCAGTTAATGGCTCAAATTACCTCTGAGGTGGTCAAGAGGAAATTCTCAAACATGCTCCCTTCCTTGCCATCTGTGGCGCCCACGGATGGAGAGGCTGGCTGGCCGGAGCTGGTTTTTCTGTCCTGACTTCTGATGGTGACAGCACATACTATGTTGCCCCTTGGATCCTGCTCCCACAAGGGCTCTGGTCCCTCGGGGAAGTTGTGATACCTTCTCAGGCAGCTAGGCCTGGGTTTGTGCCCCAGGACCCTGAATGGGCAGCCTCTAGGGCTTTCAGAAGCTGCCTTGCCATCTGGCAGGGGCATCCCGGTGCCATGGCCCTGGAGGTGCTTGTGAGAGCCATTCTCTGGGAACCGAGATAGCGCTAGGCCTGGTGTCCTGTGCTCCCACGTGCCGATGGTTCCTAGGCAGGCTGCCACCTAGAGGTACCACCATCCTTCTGTGTTCCTAGTGTTTTCCTAGGGTATGAGGTCATGGGCTCAGCACCCCAGCTGCAGGGTGACTAAAGGACATGAGCATTTCCTTCTCCCTCAGAACCTGTCGCCTTACTTTTGAGTCTCTTTTCTTGCTTGTCTTTGGTCCTAAACTGCAGGCCTTCTCTCTGGGCTGTGAGCCAGCTGTGCTTTCCTCATCCCCAGGTCTCATGAAGGAGGCTTTTACTCACATGAGCTCTCTCTGCTGTCTAGGCTGAAGCAGACCCTGGTCCTGGGGCCGAGCAGGAGGTCTTTGCTGTCATGGAAGGTCCTGACACCGAGGAGATGCCTTCAGACACAGAGCCACCTGAAGTCCCAGAAACAGGAGCTGACACTCACCAGGAGCTGCTGGGGATGGACCACCCACTGGACATGGTGGGCTTCATGGTGGCCGAGAGCACCGAGGACCTTAAGGCCCTGAGCAGTGAGGAGGAGGAAGAGATGGGGCCAGCCCAGGAGCCCGAAAGCCTCTTGCCACCCTCTGTGCTAGACCAGGCCAGTGTCATTGCTGAGCGGTTTGCCAGCAGCTTCTCTCGGCGCAGCAGTCTGACCATGGAGGATGGCAGTGGCAAGTCTAGTGGCTTTGGGACGCCACGGCTGGTCAGCCGGAGCAGCAGCGTGCTCAGTCTGGAGGGCAGTGAGAAGGGCCTGGCCCAGTGGGGCAGCACAGTGGACTTACTCAGCTCCCAGCCTGCCCTGGAAGTGGGCATCAGCACGGGGCTGGCCACAGAGAGTGGCTCTTGTGCCAACAGGACCAAGTCCGCAGATGTAGGCTGCCCAGTGGAGCCCAGCAGATCTTCCTGCAAGGACTCAGCACTCTCCACCCGAGATCGCCTGTTGCTGGATAAAATTAAGAGTTACTATGAGAACGCAGAGCATCACGATGCAGGCTTCAGTGTGCGGCGCCGGGAGAGTCTTTCCTATATCCCCAAAGGACTGGTGAGGAGCTCTGTTTCCAGGATCAACAGCCTTCCGGGGCCAGACGTGAAGCCGGCAGCTCCGGTGGGGTACAAGAGACAGGGGGGCTCCCGGGTGGCACCATGGACCTTGTTTGACCTCCCAGGATCCAGCCAGGCGGTCATAGAGGACCCAGCTCCTATCACAGATGCTGAGTTCCGCCCGTCGTCGGAAATTGTGAAGATGTGGGAGAGAATGGAGTCTGCTGAGCGAAGCCCCCAGATGGGACTGGGCCAGGCTCAGGCCAACGGCTTTGACCTACAGGAGCCACTATTTATCCTGGAGGAGCATGAGCTCGGGGCCATTACCGAGGAGTCGGCTACCGCCTCTCCGGAAAGTGCCTCACCCACCGAGCTGCCCAGCCGGGCCCACTTGGCCCAGGAGCTGAAAGAGCTGGTGAAGGAGCTGAGCAGCGGGGACCAGGGGGAGCTGGTTACCCCACTGCACCCGCGCATCATGCAGCTGTCGCATGTGATGGACAGCCAGGTGAGCGAGCGTGTCAAGAACAAAGTCTACCAGCTGGCCCGCCAGTACAGCCTCCGGATCAAGAGCATCAAGGCAGTGCCTGCCAGGCCGCCACTGCAGTGGGAGAATGCAGCTCCAGATATGGACAGGAAGAGCTCCACTGTTCCCTGCCTGCAGGAGGAGGCGGCAGAGCTGTCCAGTGGCAAAGGTATGGGGGAACAGCGAGTCCAGAGGTGAAAAAGCCAGTTAGTAGCCAGTGCCACTGGGGGAGGTGACTTCCAAAGAGGTTGTGCCAAGAATAGGGGTATAGCTCAGCAGTAGAGCACTAGTTTAGAAAAAACAAACCGAAAAAATAAGGTCACACCAAAGAGGGGCAGAGCCCGTGTACCACAGGTGTAAGCCCTGGCAGCCAGTCTGGCACCCCGAGGCCAACCCTGTACTCCTTGGAGCCCTTCAGTGCCCTCCCCTAGCCTTCCCTCTGGAGCAGAGGGAACTGGGAAGACAGAAAGCCTCTCATCACTGCCTTTGATCCCTTGCCCCTTTCCCTCACTTCCTTTTCTTCCTTCTTCCCATCCCCCTTTGACAGAGGGACAGTAGGTGGTAAATTGGATTTCTCTTCCTTCACATGCAAAACCCTAGCCCCTAGCTTTCCCTGGAGCTTGAGGCTAAGGAGGTAGATGGAGGCCTCTGTCCCTGGCTGCGCCTCCTGCACAGTGATGCAGCTGGCCTCTTCTCTCCTCGCAGGCCAGAGGAAGCCTGTGCTGTCTCTCCTCAGCTATGAGCAGTTGGTGGCCCGGGAGCACAGCCCCCTCAAACCCCCCTCTGCTGGGGAGACATCGCCTCGACGCTTCTCCTTCAGCCCCTCTGCAGCCAGTGCAAAGACCACCTCGCCAGGAGCCCGGCTCAGCCCCTTTGACACCGAGACCTTCCACTGGCCTGATGTCCGAGAGCTGTGCTCCAAGTACGCCCATGACCTGGCTGCTCAGACCGAGGGTAGCCGGCCTCGTGCCCCACCAGTCAACCGGAGTCGCTCAGTGCCTGAGAACATGATGGAGCCTCCCGTGTCGGGCAGGGTGGGCCGCTGCTGCAGCCTGAGCACCAAGAGCAGCCAGGGAGGTGGAGAGGCTGCCCAGCCCCCGTCTCCTGGGTCGCCGACCCAAAGTGGACTGAATGGAGGCGAAGCCCTATTTGTCACTGCAGACCTCACCCTGGACAGTAACCAGCGGGTGATTGTCCTTGAGAAGAGGCCACTTCCCAGCCCCACTGTGGGGCCCGAGGAGGAGGGTGGCACGCAGGGACCAGGTTCACCAGAGGCCATGGAGGGACAGGGCCAAGATTCCCAGGAGTCTTCAGAGCACTGGCTGAAGGAAAGAGGTCCCAGGGACTCAGAAGGCCCAAGCAAGCAGGGCCGAGTGAGAAACCTGAGAGAAAAATTCCAGGCTTTGAACTCTGTGGGTTGACTGGCTCCTGTGGGGGAGGAGCCATGTTGGGATGGAGAAGACACCCCCACCCCCCGCCCCCCCTGTCCACAAAAACTGGTCCCTCCCCTGCCCTGGAAGAGAGCTCTAGAGTGAGCATGTGGCCTCCCCTGTGCCTGGTGCCCCCTGGGGCTTGTGACAACTTTTCTCAGGCCCAGATGAGCCATCCCCCCACCCCCCAAAGCTGCCGTGGCCATCTCCCTTGTACATAGTTCTCTGGTAAGAAACCAGGTATTTAAGTTCACCTTGGCCAGGGAGAGGAAGCACTGCTCAGGCCTCCACCTTTGGCTGCTCACTGCCAGGCGGAGGACCTGGGGGAGAGCCAGGAAGCAGCCTGGGCAGGCTTTGCTCTTTGTGCCTTTTCTTAGGACTCAGGCAGAAATGAGGCCAATAATTTATTACTTTCCATCCTGTGGTGTGTGTGTGTGTGTGAGTGATTGTGTGTCCTCCTGTTGTTTATCCCCTCCTGTGAAGAATGGAATGGACTTAGTGCAGGTACTTTGGAGGGTTGTTGCTGACCCTGCTGTTGTCGCTCATGTACACACATTTCATTATTTGCCAATGGTGCAATAACCACTGCTGACCAACTGACCTGTGTGTGGCCTCCTTACTGGGCGGGGGGGGGGTGTCACTCGAGGGCTAGGGGTGTCTTGGGAAGTAAGGTGTTCTACACTCATTCGTCATCCGGGCTCAGGAAACAGAAGTCTGCAGGGTGCCAGCTTGGACAGTTTAGGAAGACCCTGTCTCAAAATAAAAGATAAAAAGGCTGGGCATGTATAGGGTGTGATCGTAGAATACTGTGATGTTAAAAGACATTTAAAAAATTTATTACAGTAAAAGACACATTGTTGTTAATCCTCCGATACTCCACCTCCCTTCAAGCTCACCTCATCCTTCTTGCCACTTTCTGAAGCAGTTCTGGAAATCCTCCTTCATGAGCATCTTAGTCCTACTGCTGGGTTGCCTCGATGTCCTGAATCAATTCAAAGTCTATACCTTTAATGGTCATTTTGACTTTGGGGAAGCCAGAAGTTGCACAGTGTGCCAGAACCAGTGCATAAGGTGGATGAAGACACACTGTGATGTTTTTATGAGCCACTTTCCCACTGGATGGCACTTGGCCAAGCATTCACTGTATCTTTTTTTTTTTTTTTTTTGGTACCAGGGATAGAACTCAGGTCTTTGCGCTTGCGGGGCAGGCAGTGGAACCACTGAGCTAAATCCCCGGCCCTCATTCACTGTACTTTTGATCACACATTGTAAAGACACTCATGAAAGAGGACTTCTAGAACTGCTTCAGAAAGTGGCAAGGATGATGGGGTGTGTATTTGAAGCAAAGGGCAGCCTTTTGAGAGGGATAAATAGTAATGTGACTTTTATTGTAATTTTCAAAAATTAAACATTCATTGTATATTTGGATTACCCCTTATAGCACCCCTGGGGTTCAATCCTCAGTACTATGAGGGAGAAAATGCCAGCAATGCCTCTCTCTCTCTCATTGGATTTTCTGCTTTCTCCATGGAAAATCAGCCTCATTTTGCCCCGTTTGTTCCTGTTGCCAGGAAGGGAGGGGCTGCAGGGCCCAGCTGGTAGAGTGCTCTGAAAAGTCTTCCAGCAGGTCTGCAGGGATGGGGCCTCTGTCTTCTGACCTAGGAGGATGTCTGAACATGTCCACTGAGCCTCACAAAGTCAAGGGGAGATTGGAGGTGAGTGGCAGTCCCTTGTGCAGCAGGAGCGTGGCAGAGCTAGCCCATGTTCTACCAGCTGCCCTGCTTTTTTGAGACAAGGTCTCCCTCTGTGGTTTAGGCTGGCTTTGAACTCACCATATACCTCAGGCTAGCCTAAAACTCAAGATCCTCCTGCCTCAGCCTCCCAAGTGCTGGAATTACAGGCAGGCACTATCATGCCCAGCTTTGTCCTGTGTCTTCTGTGGTCACTTCCACAGGCACTGAGAACACCCCAGCTCCTACCAAGGCCAGTCCCGGGATGCAGTGCTGGGTACCACAAGTGCAGTGGACAGGTGACCCAAATTCGTGTCCCAGCCTCGCCACCAGTCAGCTGAGTCCCTGCAGTTCTTGCCCTTTCCTCGTTCATAGAGGAGCGTTTGCTTCTCAACCCCCATCACTCTTCAGGGGTGGGGCTAGGGAGTTGTAGCTGACCAGCCCTCTCCCTGTGCCATCCCACAGCCATCTGATATGTCTGGGGACCGTGGGACAGGGCAGCATTTTCACTGGCTGCCCCTTAGAGTCATCCGGGAACCTTTTGAAGACAGGCAGTGCCGATGATTTATCCTCCCAGGCCACATGAAACTGCCCCTCTTCAGATGTGTCCCCAGGCACAGACTGAGGGCTGGGGTCTCAGTCCGGAGCGCCCTGGAAGGGCCTGGACTGATCTTGTTTGGCAGTGATTTTGCCCCGCCATGGGCCTTCAGGTTGACGGAATGCAAAGCAGATGATCATGTCTCGGGGCTCAGGTGGGGGTCGGCTGGGAACAAGCCAGCCTGGCTGACCCTCAGTCTGATGGTGCCAGGCCTCCGAGACCCTGTTTAAAGGGAAAGAAGCCTACTCAAATAAGAAACACAAAAGTAGAGCATTATTGATTTATTAGAAAAACTAGTAAATGAGTGTCCTCTGGTTGGTGGAAGCACATTTGAGCAGGTGGAGGACAAGGCCCAGCCGGCCCCAGGGCCAGCCCAGATGAACATGGTCTGTGCAACAGGATTGCATTCCTTGGTGGTCACTTCTTTTGTGTGCTCCCTGAGCTTGCTTGACCAAGGGACCAAGCTATGTGGCCTGCTGGCCGCATCCTCCTCTGAATCTCTGCCTCCTCCCACTGACAGAGGAAGGGGACCCAGGATCAGCCGAGAGGACCTGGCTGCGCTCATAGACTGGAGTGGAGCAGAGGGGCAGCTGAGCCCAATGCAGGCCTCCTGTTTGTTACTACTAGTGGAGGTAGGTGGGGCTGGGAGCCCCAGGTGCCTCCAGTTCTGCCCTCAGCCAGAGTCAGACAAAGGGAAGGAGAGAGGGGAGCAGGACTGCCCGACCACGCCTGGAAGAGCTTCCTCTAGACTGCTCCCAGGAGGAAGCCAGTTGTGCTGGTGTGGACTGGAGCTGTGCCAACCTAGTTTAGGAATACTGTAAGGAAAAGACTGCAAAGTAGAAAATGTAGGGGGGGGGAGGAAGGAAGGAAGGAGGGAAGGAAGGAAGGAAGGAGGGAGGGAGGGAGGGAGGGAGGGAGGGAAGGAAGGAAGAGATACCGTGCCAGGGCACCAGGAGAGCCTAGCCCTAGAGTGGCACAGGGTCTCCTGAAGGTGGGCGCCTGCAGTGTCAGTCCAGTTGGTTGAGTGTCTTGGGGCCTGGGTGACGTGGGTGGATGCGTGGGGCGCTCGGCGGGAGATGATGGGTCACATGCAGCTGGCTGCCCTTGCCCAATCTGGGGGACTTGGGGTGGTGAAATCCTAGCTCTTCCATTGGAGCCCAATTTCTAGGCTCTGTGGAGTCACCTGCTGGAAGTGCCTCACTTTAGGTGCTACTGGGCCCCGTGGAGGGGAGAGGGTGGGCCCTCGTAACTTGGCTCCCTAAAGACTGGCCCAAGGGAACAGCCGAGAGCTGCTTGGGACCTTCCACCCTTCAGCAAGCAGCCTGCGGTCTGCCCTAGAGGTGGACATGCTCTTGAATGCACAGGTGAGTGCAGTCACCTACCTGCCTTTTGTCTTGGTTTCCCTGGCTGGAGAAAGGCTGGTGAATGATACAAACTGGGTTCCCTGTAGAAGGAGAGGGCTACAGGGTCCTAGAGTCAAGGCCAAATGAAGACCCTGGTATGGAGGTAAAACACCTGATCTGGGGATGTCAGGCCCGACTAGCCACCTTCCCTCCTGTGCTTCCTGTTGCTGGAGCTGGTGTCACTTGACAGTGGTTAGGGATCCTGGGAGGCCTATAACTCCGGGTGCCTCCCCCTGTGGCTTCTTGAGCCTCACCAGATTCGTCTCCACACAGCCAAGACTCCTTCCCATGGGGAAGGCCACAGAAATAGTGGCTGTGGGCCCTAGGGACCCTATGGCCTCCCTCAGAGAACACACCTGCTGCCCCCAACATGGCCCCTCTTGGCTATGGCCCAGTGAAGATCACTGAAGCTATATTGCTTTCAGAGTACAGTGGTGGGGAAAGTCCTCATGGACCCCTGGTCAGCACTAAGGGGCCCAGTGGCCCGCCTTTCCAGAAGCTTGGGTACATCTCTCCCTGGGGACAGACTGAAGCATCCCTTTTGGTTCTCGAGGGTGGTAGATGTTTGGTGACCTCTGTATGTGACCCCCAGGACCCAGGCCAGGCCTTCAGGAGCTGATCAAGAAGGGTTACACCCTCGTGGCTCTGGCCCCAGCATCAATCCCAGCTGTCCAGGGGTAGATGTGTCATGATGGCGATACCTAGGTGTGGCTGCATGTGTCACGCCAGGTGGTAACTCTGCTCTCTGCCCAGTTAGTACCCCTAGGTGGGAGCGGCTGCAGACAGGCAGGACACAGCAGGCATTGGCTCTGGGATGCTTTACTCCAGCGCTGGGGTACCCATGTTGCATCAGGGGCCTACACTGCTCCTGGGGGCCCTGCATCTGCTGACTACGGCTGGTTTGGTTGCTACTGGGCATGGCCGGAGAGCTCAGCACAGGGGCAGAGCCTTCAGCATTGTCAGGACCTGTCTGTCCCTCCTTCCCTCTGAGCCCTGAGTCCCATGCTCCAACCAGGGCTTTTGGAGGAATGGTGTGAGAGCTGCTGGTCCTTCCTCCTTACACCAGGCTGGGGCAGCAGGAGGCTACTCTGCCAGGACCCACTAAGCAGGGATGGGGGCTCTGCCCTCCTGGTGAGGAGAGAGGCAGCGGGGGAGTGCAGGCCTGAGGAGGGAGGCCTGTTCCCTCAGTCTCTAACAGCACCTTGCCCTTAGGGGATGGGTCAGCTGGCCCAAGTCCCTCTTCCCTTACCCTTTCCTTGGCTGTGGCCAGGTGGGCGGTAACCCCCAGCAAGGCTTGCTGTGGGAGTGGGCAGCTCTAGGGGCCCATAGCCTGCTCCAGCTTTTGGGGGGCAAGGAGAGCCTGCCAGCTGGGGCGGGGTCGGGGCGAGGGCGAGCGTGCTGGCGGCAGCGTGTAGGGCAGCAGGGCCCCGAGGGTGGTGAGCAGGGCAGGTGTAGGCGGGAGGAGGACGGGGGAGCGGCCCTGGTCCCTGCGTGCCCCCACCCGCAGGGCCGCCCACTGCTACTTCTTTTTGGGGAAGAAGCTGAATCTCTTTTCCTTGTCCTTCTTGCTGAGGCTGATGTCGGGCCCGGCGAGGGAGGGCAGGGGCAGGCTCTGCGCCTTGGTGCGGATGCTCTGGGACTCGGTGATGGCTGTGCTCATGCTCTGCAGCCAGGACAGCATCTCCTCCTGTGGGGCTGCAGAGTCAGCACCACCCCGGGCGGGGTCTCCACCTGCCCCTGTGTCGGGCTGGGCCCCTGCACTTACCTCGTCCTTGCCGTGGAAGAGCCACTGACTGCCATTGCTCAGCCTAGGAGGACAAAGGGTTTCCGGTCATGGGACCTTTACCTGGCAGAGGGCGGGCTGGGACCCAGTTGTCCCAAGCCTGATACCCAGGCCCCTTGAGCCAGCACAGCACAGCACTTTCTGAGACATCAGAGGCTGCAGGTTTGAAAGAGCAGCAGCTCGGCCGGGAACTGGTCCCCTTGCGTGGCCTGCCTGACCACGGTGCCAAGTGAGGCCCTCAGCCTGCGGCACCAAGGGCCAGGGCAGGAAGCCTCACCTCAGCTTGAAGACGTGCTTCTTCTTTTTGTAGCTGACAGCGACCTCGCAGATGGCATGTCGCAGGGCCAGGGGCTCCTCCCCGTGGTAGGGCACCCCCAGAGCCAGGTTCTTGGTGTCCTTGTAGAAGGTCAGCTCACTGTTCCTGAGCACGCAGTAGAGGTTGTTCCAGGACCTGCGAGAGGGACACAGGCGGGTCCCGTGGTCCCGTCAAGGGCTCCCCAGTCAGTTCCTGCAGCTTTATTCCTGTTTGTTTTTATTGTTTCATTTTTGACCTCACAAAGAGTAACAGATTTTTGTTGTTTAAAGCTAGGTGTGGGCAGCTCATACCTCTAATCCTAGCACTCTGGGAGGCTGTAGTAGGAGGGTCATAAGTTTGAGCCCAGCCTGGGCAACTTAATGATTTAACAAGCCTCTGTCTCAACATGGAAAAATTTTAGAAGCCCTGGGTTCAATCCCCAGTACTGGAAAGAGGGGAGGGTGCAAAAATAATCTGCATGTAATTTCACTTTTTTCTCTGCACATAGCCAACGTCAGATTACACTGTATATTCAGTGCGTGTGTGTGCGTGTGTGTGTGTGCGCGCGCGCTTGCTGTCAAACCCAGGGCCTTGGGCATGCACACCCTATGCTCTACCATTGAGCTACACCGACAGTTCTGCATTATATATCTTGCTTTTTTTTTTTTGGTTTAAAAATTTTTTTTACAGTACTGGGGATTTAAACCCAGGGGGATACTCTATCACTGAGATACATTTTATTTACTTTTATTTTGAGAGTCTAAGTTGCCAAGTTGTCCAGGCTGCCTTTGAACTTGAGATCATCCTGCCTCAGCCTTCCAAGTAACTGGGATTAGAGGCAAGTGCTACCAACTGAAATATAGTGTAGACTGCTTTCAAACTTACTACTATGAGTATTATTTTATATGAGACTCTTTCATGTCTCTAGTTGTGCTGTGGTGGCTGCCTCAATGTTCTGAATCAATTCAAAATGTTTAGCTTTCATGGTCATTTCAACTTTGGCGGGGAAGAAGTCACATGGTGCCGGGTCTGGTGAATAATGTGGGTGAGGACACTCCCTGATGTTTTTCCTAGCCTGCCTTCCCAGTGGATGACACTTTGAAGCAGCATTCAACTGTATTTTTGATCACACCTCATAAAGACACTTGCAAAAGAGGACTTCCTGAGCTGCTCCAACAAGTGGCAAGAATGATGGGATGGGAGTGTTTGAAGCAAGGGGGAGTGTTTTGAGAGGGATTAATGGTCTATGTACTGCCAAAGTGAGCACTGAGGGAGATTAATGGTAATGTATCTTTTGCTGTAATACATTTTTAATTTTTTTTTTTTTTTTTTGAGACAGGGTCTCACTTTGTAGTTCAGGCTGGCCTTGAACTCACTACATAGCCCAGGCTGGCTTCAAACTTGTGGCAGTCCTCCTGCCTCAGCCTCCCAAGTCCTGGGATTACAGGTGTGCTCTACCACGCCGAGCACACTGTATATTTTGATCACTCCTGTATCTTCAAAAATTACTTAAAAATAGTTTTAAAGAAAATGGTTTCCCATCACACATACACACAATACCTTTATTGATGGACCTTATACCACTGGAAAATTTATACAATTTAAATAGCAATGCAATGAACATTCTTATTTATAAATATTTATCTGTAATTCTGCTCTTACCTTGAGATACATTTCTAGAAAAATAATTATAGAGTCTTAAGACAAACTGTAAACTTAAGTTTCTGAAGTATTTCTACATTCATGAGATATTTGATTCTCACTGCAGAACTGTGAACTGAGCTGAACAGGGTTTGGTTTTGATGATTATTGTGATTTTTGTTTTAATGATACGTGCCCAGTGTACTGTCTCAGTTCTTTGTAAAGAAACAGATTTGCACAAATCCAGTGCATCTAGGCCATGCCCCTACCCCAGTCTCCTCCCACTTTACAGCAGAGGATGCCAGGGGCCAGATCAGTGTAAGTGGGGCTTGGTTAAGCCCTGGCATAGCTGGGCCATCCTTTGTCCACCAAGGCCTACTCAGGGCCAGGCCTGTGAGTGTCAGTGTTCTCATTCTGCAAATGGGGAAACAGAGGTTGAGTATGTGTATGCAGTGCTGCCATGACAGAACTGAGACAAGCTTTTCCCGTCATGCCCAGCAGTCCCCAGGCTGGCCCTGGGGTGCCCCTGACCAATCTCACTGCACCTGGGCCTGCCCTCCCCACACACCTGTTGGACGCCTTCTTGTTGGGCCCCTCCAGGTCATGCTTTCGGCCCAGGTAGCCTTCCATCTGCACGCTGTGCCCGTGGTCCAGCTGGGCCGGCAGTGTTGTGGGCTCATCACCCTCACTCAGAGGTGTGTCCAGGACCTTAAAGAGGGGCTCTGTGGTGGGCCTGTCATCCCCACTGGACTTGTCCTGCTGCCTGTCCTCATGCTTCCCTGGCAGGGGTGGTGGCTGCAGGTCCGGAGGCCATGACGGCTCTTCTTCCCCCTAGTCAGGGGCACAGGGGAGGAGCACACACTTCTGGGGGCTCAAGCCTAGGGACAGCCTTTCTTGGCCAGGCCCCCACCTGAACCTGCTTCCCTCTGCCTTGCACCCTCTGGGGCTGCCCTGGCCTCTGTCGCTGCCCCTGGCTCCATCCCCGTCTCCTCCACCCATCTCTCCACTCTCACACAGCAACAAGGTTCACAGAGGGAGCCAGAGGGACCTGAGGGATTTCTTATGCAGGGCAGGTCCCAAGACTACTGGCAAAGCTCCGGACCCAGCTCCAGGCTCACCTGTGCTTCCCCAGATTTCCCAGATTGTGTGACCTGTGAGGCTCTGGCAAGGTTTCATTTAGAGAAGGGCTCTGCAGCTAAGACAAGTTTGCAAAGCACTTGTACTAGCACGTTGAATGGGAACTCTTCTGGTACCTTCAAAGTGTGACCAGAGACCTAAAGCTAAGGGCACCAGTCTCCTCCCCCACTTTATAAAGCGAGACTCCAGCTCCTCATGGGCCTTCATCAGGCCTAATGGGCTCCCCTTCCGCCATTCAGCGGGATTTATTATTGGGATAGAGAAGTGGTTCCTAGCCCTGGCTGCCTTTGACAGTCATGCAGTAGGGATTGAGAATCGCTGGCACCAGCCGTCACTGTCTTGGGGAAGTGCTTGGAATTTTCCTCCCTGTGAGCCTGGGGCGGGCACTCCCCAGCCCCTGCCCAGACCAAATGAGGGGGCTTTAAAGGAGCTGCCTAAATATGCACAACCACCCAGGAGAAGGGACGTGAGCTCCCAGTACCTGGCTGGACATTTCATGCAAAAGCCTCACTGGCCTGCCCTTGTGCCTGGTGCAGCAGAATAAAAACAGCGGGACAGATAGGGGTGCCAGGGGGCAGCCAGCAGCCGCCAGGCGGGGCAAGGATGGGTGGGTGTCTGAGGGGCCATGAGCACCAAGGCAGGTGGCCTGCTCCGGCCACGGCCCAGCACTGTCCTCAGCACCCTGCTGCTGGAGACCTCAGAGCACGAAGCGGGAAGTCTCCCAGCCACCTTGCCGGATGATGAAGGGCCACAGGTATGGACGGCCCAGGAGGATCAGAGCCACCCCAGGCAGTCAAGGGCCTCTGCTCTTTCCTCTGTTCCCTCCTCCCTGCCCCAGCAACTGTGTGAGGCCTAGGAGATGGCTGGGGAGGAAAGCAGAGCAAAGGGCCAGGAAAGAGCCAGCTCCATTCTCTTCGTAGTGCATCCTCAAGGGCATGGGCCAAACCTGCAGGAGGAGAACGGAGGCAGGGGAAGATGTGCGCACCACCTCGGAGGTCAGACTGAAAAAACTGCATAAACTGATTTTTAAAGGTCTCACTAAGTTGCCCACATTGGCCTCAAACTCTTGAACCTCCTACCTTGGAAGGCCTCTCACATAGGAGGGATTACAGGGGCACACCCAGCACACCCAGCTGGGTAAACTTTAACAGTGGAAGTGACATAGCCTTGCCTGAAGTGGCATTAAGGAATGTGAGGGGACCTCGATAGAGAAGTCTGAAGGCAGTGGTGGGAAGAAAGGTAAGGCTGGTCATGTATGCACCTCATTGAACCAGGACACTTGGAAAATGCGTTATCGGGGTCCTGTCCTGGTAAGATCTCACGTACAGAAAGGGGAATGTGGCTGGAAAAGTTTAGAAACCACTAACCTAGTCTGATTTTTTTTTTGGTACCAGAGATCGAACTTGGGACCTTGCACTTTCGAGGCAGGTGCCGGAACCACTGAGCTAAATCCCCGGCCCTAGTCTGATATTTTCTATGTGTAATGAGAAAACTAATGCTCAGGGAGATCAAGCAACTTCTCAAAGTCACACATAGGTACAGGAGCTAGGTGTGGTGACATACACATGTAATCTCGGCACTCAGGAGGCTGAGACAGGAGGATTGCTTTGAGTTTGAGGCCAGTCTGGGTTAGATAGTGAGTTCAAGGCCAGCCTGAAGTAAAAGCCAGATCCTGTCTCAAAAAACAAACGGCAGGGCTGGGGACTTAGTCCCGTCGTCAGTGTGCTCTTCTTGTCATTTTTTTTTTTTTTTGGTACCGGGGATCAAACTCGGGACCTTGAGCTTGTGAGGAAGGCACCAGAACCACTGAGCTAAATCCCTGGTACATCTTGTCATTCTTTAGGACCCTTGAGGGTTGTGACTGGGCCACTTTCATCTCTATGTATCCTGCAGTGTGTGTGTGTGTGTGTGTGTGTGTGTGTGTGTGTGTGTGTGTGTGTTAGATGTCTGAACAGCCTGGCCTCCCTTCTCGGGTGTTGGCTCACACAGGCCTAGAGTGAAGCCCCCATGTGCATCTAGGGGAAATGACAGAATCCAGCAAGTCACCAAACCCTCCTGGTGCTGCCTTTACTTAGCAGTGTCTGAGCTGCTGGATTTCTTGAGATCCTTCACCCCACCCCACCCCACCACTGCCTCCCTCCCAGGGGCTTTGCAGAGCAGTGACTTTGTGATCAACATGTCAGATGCCCCCTGCCCGAAGGACAGGGTGTTAGGGGCTGAGAAATGCAGGCAGGCCTCAATCCTTTTCAATTAGGCACCACAGAGCACACAGGTGGGCCCTGCCAGGCAGCACAGAAACAGCCTGAGGCCTGAAAAGCTTGCAGGGGTATTTATGGGGTGGATCCCAACATGGTGAAGCAGAAGTCACTACACGGGGTAGAGGACACCAGGGCATGGGATGGAAGGCTCTGATGATTCATGCTGGACTTTCAGGAAGAGCTCATAAGTTTATAAAGAGAAGACTGTGAAGCCAGGTGTGGTGGTGTATGCAGGATGTAATCTCGGCATGCAGGAGGCTGAGGCAGGAAGATCAGAAATTTGAGATATAACAAAACCCTGTGTTACCACTCCCCTGACCCCACCTCAAAAAAGACTTTGAGGAAGACTATGCCTAGACATATATCCAGCTGGTCAAATCCTTTTCTGAAGCCACCCAGCTTTTAAAAAATTACTCTTCGGGGTCTGATATGAAGAGGGAAAGTTCACAAGACAGTGGAGAGCAGGTGGAGGGAGCACCTTGCTCCCTTGGGTAAATCTTGCACATGGCTGTGTGGAAGGCAGAGTGTGGGGTGCAGAGACCTTCATTTTGTAGTTCATAAGAGAAAAGGAGCTCTCCCAGGGGGTTCCACGTGGAGCCATACCTTTGGGAGGCCGATGCTGATAGAATCTGCAGTGGGGCCCTTGTAGGGAAGCAGGACTTGGCTGGGGTGGCCCATGACGGAGGGCACGGATGAAGTGAATTCGAGAAGAGAATCCAGAATTTTGGTGCTGGAAAGGGGCCTTAGGGTCTCTGATTCAGTCCCTCCTGTCACCCATGGGGAAACTGGGCTCCTGCCCAGGGACACTGGGACCTCAGAGCAGGTTAGTAGTAGAGCTACAGCAAGAAGCCATAGCTTCCACCTCCCTGTCCACACAAAGCCTTCACGCATGAAGGGTGCAGTGCAGGGCTGCTGGCTAGTGCTAGGGTTGCAGGGTGGTCAGGCATGGAGGGAGCCAAGCGGCTGGGCAGAGACCCACCCCTGCCCAGGCTCAAACCTGCTGACAAGTGAATGAGAAGCCAAGGTGTCGATGAACTAGTTCCTGCCTCTAGCAGGTGAGTCGTGACCCCAGCTCAACAGGGGGACCCAGGGTCAGATGGACAGATGGTGTGGGCAGAAGAGCCAGCCTTGCCCAGCCCCCAGGGAAATAAACTGAGGAGGAGAGAGGAAGAGGTGACAGTGCTCCTGCCTCTCCTGGAAGCATGCCACGGACTGAGTGGAGATCTGCTCTGCCCTCAGGCAGAGAATCTGTGGATAAGAGCGCCAGGAACCAGGGATGCTGCCGTGCACATGGCTGAGGGGTGGTTGCAGGAACATGCAGGTTCTGCCACCAGGCAGGGGCAGAGGAGATCTGAGCCCCTAACTGTCCTCTGTGCTCTAAGGTAGAAACTGGCTGCCACCCCATGTGCACTGCTGAGGGGTGCTCAGCATAGGACGTCGGCAGGGAGCTGGGACAACCTTCAGGAGGGGGCAATCCTGAGTGCTGGCAAGGAATCCAGACCATAAGCAGCCATGAGAACATGAGGGCAAGTGGCCAGGCTGGGACTGGAGTAAGGAGAGCACAGCCCGGCTGTCCAACTCAGGGCTCCCCAACTCAGGACAGCAGGGGGAGGCCTCAGAGCAGAGGGTGTGTGTGCCAGCTGCTGGGCGAGGTCAGACAGATGTCCTTGGCTGCTAGGGTTGAGGGACATCAGTGGTGGAAAGACCAGGAGAGCCCTGTCGGACCTCACAGGGTTGAGGTCAAACAGGGAGAGAGTCCAGGGGCTCCTAATGGGAAGTGGACGGCAGGTTGAGAATCTTCACAGAGACATATGAAGTCAAGCAGGAGTCATATGAGCTCTGCCTTGTTAGGAAACTGGCCTCAGTACAGGAAGCAGGCAGAGGCTTGAGGGTCCCCTCCACAGAGGACCTAGCCAGTCAGGGTGGGCAAATTTCTTCTCAGGACTAAGGATGTGTTTCCAGCATCAGCCAGCAGGTGGCACGAGTGACTGCACAGAACCAGCCAAAATAACTGGGCAGGGGCGCACAGGGCTTCTGGGAGGTTCTGGAGGTGCTCAGAAAACTCTAGACACTTTCACAAGCAAAGAAACATGAGCAACAGGGTCTTCTCTCTACATATAATGCTGATGAGCACCAGGTTGCCCCTCAGAGACAGGCAGCCTGACCTTAGCCATGCCATGAGTTTTGTGACACAAACCCAGCGCATGCATAGAGGGGTCTCTAGGATAAGGGTGTTCCAGGCAGGCTGACTTGGGAAGGACAGGCAGTGTTAGAGTCCACATAGAAGGTGTGTCCAACCCATAGCCCACTGGAGGGCTGCTGGCCCTCTTCTTTAAAAAGTGTTATAATAGGAGTGGGGATTTAGCTCAGTGGTTCCGCTGCCTGCCTCACAAGCACAAGGCCCCAAGTTCGATCCCTGGTACCAAAAAAAAAGTTATAATGCATGTTTAAATGGAAGTTTTGTTACTTATATATATTCACTATATTATATATTTTGTATATGGCCCAAGACAATTCCTCTTCATTTAAGACAGCCTAGGCAAGCTAGGTCTCTCCAACCTGTCAGCCGAAGCTTGGCCACACCTGGCAGAGGACACTTCTCTTAAAAAAGAGAAGGGCTGGGGAGCAAATGAAGGGACTTAAATGTTACCTCTAAGAGCCAGATGCATTACCTACATTCTCTCTTCCAGTCCTCACAGCCTTTCTGCAGGGCAGGGACAGTTGCTGCCCATTTTACAGATGAGGGGGTTGAGGTGGGGAGGCATAAGTCACGGCCACATGTCTAGTAAAGGAAGGTGGGGGATGAGGTCTGTCTGGTCCCAAACCTGGTGCTTTTCCTAACAAGTCCTGCTGAGGGCCAGTACTGTCACTCCAAAGGGAAGCACCTACCCGTTGGCTCACGGTCTAAATGAGATGTATCCAGCTTATGTAAAACACGTGGCTGACCTGGTTAAGCAGCATGACTGCATCAAGGCTGCACTGGAAGGGGCTGGACGGGGGAGGGCCTGAGGCCAGACCAGACCCACCATCAGATGCCCAGGCAGCCAACCGTGCTGGGTGATGGTGGGTGGGCATGGCCGGCCACTCTGGCTGCCGAGAACATTTCCCCTCCCCCAGCCTGTGCACTGAGTGAGGGGCTGTTCAGACGTCGGTGTGCAGAATCAGGGTTTGCTGAGTTGAAAGCAGCCAAAGAGATCAAGAGATGAAGAGGCGGTGACATAGGGCAGCAGAGACAAATGGCCACACAAGAAAGCAGAGCCTGTGCCAAACAGGAGGAAAGGGCCAGGGAGGACGGAAGCTGGGGGGACAGTGACAGCACCCCAGGTTACAAGCCAGGAGATGGTGAGGGGCTCTCACGAGAAATGGCGTGGGGGAGCAGAGCTGCTTAGTGCTGCAGCCTGAGGTTGTGTGAGCAATCCAAGGTGGCACCTGGGGCCTTGGGCAAGAGGACAGGTGGGGATGCAGAGCAGAAGGCCACCAGGTAGGTGGGCGAGGGTGAAGAGGAATGGCAGTTTGCAGGCTCCCGCAGACCGGGAGGAAGAAGACCAGGCCCCAGAGGGCAGGGAGGCAGGAGGTTGCCCCGAGAGCTGTGTCCACCATGCCCACCACGTGTGTGGTCTCCTTGGTCCTTGTCCTGGAGGAGCTGGTGGCTGCTCAATCTCTTGGTAACCTGTGTCCGGCCACTCAGCATTAGAAAGATCAGAGAGAATTAGATGTCAAGCCCTGCATACAGCTCAGCCACCCAATGTCCAGCTGTCCCTCTGAATCCATTTGTGAGATGCCTCCACTGTTTACTCACTCTCATTCTGAGCCCATCAGTATCTGAGCTGCTCTGAAACACAGCTTCAAAGAACAAATTTGGGAAGAATCTTTGAGGCAGGAAGATTGCATCTGACCAAAGCAGAGAGCTGGCCACACCCAGCAGCGGGCAAACAGCCAGAAAGATCCTCAAGCAGATTTCTCCAGGGAGCCAGCTGAGGTGCCAGACTACAGGCTGCCACACCCCTGCCACGCTGACTCAGGCATCCTGAGGAGGCAGGGACACGCCCAGTTGGGAGAACGCTGACGTCCTTTCTAGGCTGGGTCTGCCCATTAAGAACAAACACAGACTCTGCATTCGCTGCAAAATGTCTGAACAAGCTGCTCTTACCGGGGAGGGGAGGGCTGGGGAAGCTAGTTCGGGCAAGAAGAAACAGCTGCTGTCTCCACACCCACAGTGCTTCCCTCTGAGGACGTCAGAGCCCCACGCGGGCTGCTGACTAAAGCTCCCGCTGCTGCTCCCAGGGAGGCTGCTGTGGGTGGAGGTGGGGTGGCCGGGGAGCTTAGGGGCCGACAGTAGATACGGCCAGCCAGACCCTGCATGAAGAGGACCCCAGACTGCGGGCCCAGTGCTCACACAGCTTCCGGGACACTGCTCCCTACCTTCACAAGGGAAGCTTACTTCCCCAAAGCCAAACAAACCCAAAACCATGGCAAGGAGAGGCAAGGGACCTGGGAGCCCTGACTCTGTGTTCGGCCTCCCGAGACCTCTCCGGGGAAGCTGGCTTTGCAGCAGTCTCGGGAGTCCTGTGTCTGGGAGCTGCCCTTAGGAGACAGCTTTCCTGACCACACGCTGAGGGCTGATTATGAATGGCACCTGGGTGGCCTCGCGTCCCAGGAGCAGCCTGGACCTCAGCTTGGACTTGGAGGCTCACAGGGCATGCTTATCCCAGTGAAGGAGAATCCCTGTTATCACAGCCCCTGGGACATCACTGCTGTCATCACAGCAGCCCTGCAGGGCACATGCCTAGAGCAGGCACCTCTTCCCCCAAACCAGAAACAGGCATTGTGTGTAGGATGTGTGCAGGAAAGGCTGCGGCCTGGGGGGTCCTCGCTAGTGCCACAGAAACCCACCTCCCCTCCTGGGGAAAGCTTCTCACCACAGATGCTACACTGGGGAGTCTGAGGATTTGGGACACTCAGCAGGACCCTAAGCCCTTCCCAGGGCCACACACTCAGTTAAGGGGGAGGTGCATTAGGTGAGGGTGTCAGGGTAAGGACATCCCAGGCCAGGTATCCTTGTGCACTAGGCTCTGGGCAGATCTTCCTGCTTGCTGCTGCCCCAGGCACAGAGAAGCCACCAGGCCCCTTTCTAGGCACTACCGGTGGTAGCAGTAGATCCAACCTGGTCTCTTCTCAGACAGGGACAAAGGGAGGTGCCCCAGGCTCCTCTTCCCCCTCCTAGCCTCACACCAGCTGGTTCCGGGCAAACCATGCAGGTACCTTAGAGCTAAGATGACCAGAGGGCAGTGAGAAGCCACCTCCCTGGGGGTGAAACTCAGGCATCATCTAGAACCCTGCAGAAGTTCCCAGCAGAATGAGGGACCAGAAGCCTGATGCCCAGTGATACTTGCGTCCTCTGCCCGGTCTCCATGCACTTACCGGAAGGAGCGGACTGGCTTTTACCAGGCCCGCTCTGATGTGGAGAGGCTGCAGGTGAGGGAGGGCAGTGGCATCACACGAAGACGGCATGGCAGCTCAGTCACAGCGTGGACATGCGTGTGCATACACACGGGAAGGGGAGGATGGGGGTGGCCTTCCTGTGGTATGAGCTGTCCAGGTGGGGCAAGGGCGCCTGGGCCACTCCCATCCGTCCCCCCAGCAGGAAGCAACATGCACTATAAGAGGTTTACAAGAAGCGACATGGCGTGGATCTACCCTATGGGACACCGACACCAACTGTACACGCAGGACAGGCAGCAGAGCCACCGCACCCCGGGCCTGTCCCAGAGAGAAGGCACCGCAGCCAGCTGAGCCTGCTGGGACGAGCCAGGGTCCTGTAAAGGGGCAGTATGGGGCAGGCTGGAGGGGTGGAGCCTTCCCAAGAGAGGTGGGCTTTCCCAGACCGAATGGCTTCACCCTCTTTCTCAAGTCAAAGGCGAATGAGTGTTAGGTTCTCCCTCTGTGTTTCGCGGATCCTCATGAACACTCAGACTTGGAAAGGAGAAGCAGGGGAAATCTGTGTCCAGGAGGCCTTGGGCCTGGTGTTCATTTGATGCGCCATCTGGTTTCTTTCTGGTGCAGGGCACAGGCCAGTTTTCCCATCTGGCGGAGTGAGTGTCTGGCTCTCTGGGAAGTCTCAGATGTGGGCTCACTCCTCCCCAGACACACTCAGGTCCAAGCAGGTTTATTCCCCTCCGCCCTGACATTCAGCGGCTCTGATGCACACGTAATCACATTTGCACGAACGGACACAACACATGGTAAGTTGCTCAGGTGGCCGCGAAGGAGCCCACACACCAGGGACACCATGGCATGCAGACACACAGGGATCCAGGGCAGAAGCGCAGGTGGGGTCAGGAGGCGGGGACAGCCCCAGCTTGTGCCAGCAGTCCTTGTCAGCCCAGACTTCTCTGCCTCTGGCTGGGGCTGGCGCAGGGAAAAAGAAGCTGGGATGCAGTCTACCATGGACGGACAGGGATGATGGGAGCTTTGAGGGAACTTCTGGGAGAGGCCCACCAGTGCCCTCTGCTGGGCATGATGTGCTGGTGCAGCTTGAAGGGGGTGGCAGAGGGAGGGGTGTGTGTGTGACTCAGAGGGAGGGGAAGGCTAACATCTGAGCCTAACCGAGGCAGGGCTTGCTGTAGGTGCATTTTCTGGGCTGGTTTGTGTACCAGAAAGTTCCGCTGAGAACATTGATCTTTCTAAATTCCCACTCAGAGGTCAGGCACGCCCACCGGGGCACCTGGGGAGAGGGGTTATGTGAAGGATCTGTTCCCAGAGGCCCAGGGCCCCATGCACAGGGTCCATGCAGTGGGGAAGCCATGCAAGCTGCATGCTGACTCTTGGTCTCATCTCAGTCACTCCCCGGAGCATGGCCCTATCCGGGCCCACAGAAGGCCATTGGGGCCCTAAGGGAGTTTCAGGCAAGGTCCTGAAGCCATATGCCCAGGCCCTCCTCCACCTCCAGGCCTCTGGCTCACTCTCCTTTTCTACAAGTTGCGGGGCTGCCCCTGCTGCAGAAAGTCCTGGGGTTTCCTCTCACTCCCACAGGACCCAAGTGTGTTCTGGCTGCAGAACCAGCTCCAGGGCCAAAGCGACCCACAGCCAGGACAGTAGAAAGGGAGAGGGCTCTGCATAGGAGGAGACTACTCTGTCAGAAAGGGGGTGCTTGGGGCGATGCCGGGGGACGGGGCTGTGTTGGCTTGTGTCTACGTGTGACGGTGCCTGCTCACGTGCCTCTGTGCGTGGATGGAGGGGGCTGTGTCAAGGATGGACTTGGACGGGAAAGAGGACAGTGTACAAAAATGAGCCTGTCTGCCTGGAGAGCCTCCCCTGACATAGATGGCAGTGTGTTTATACAATAAAATTTATTAGACTAGATAAAACCAAACTAGTAGAGTCATGTCAGTGAGCTGGCATGTCAGTTTCTGCTGGATGGAAAGGAGGAGGGGAATTATTCTAAGAATTAAAAAGACCTAAGTGAAAAAGTAGACTGATTTGAAGGTGGCTCCGGGAGGGACTCGGCTGGGGCCCTGTCCTTGCCTTCTGCCCCGCCTCAGCCTAGTAGGGATGAGAGGGCTCGGGCAGCAGCGACTCCATAGAACCAGACCAACCCGTCAGGAAACTGACCGGGGATGTTCTCTCGGTGGTGGTTGCACGGTAGGCCTCCCCTGCTGTCTCGCCTTCCTCCTCTTGAGGCCTGAGGAAGATACAGCCTCTCTTTAGCATTAGGCGGCTCCCTCCAAGGCCTGGCTTCCGCACGGGGAGTGTGCACAACAGCGCCTCCCATGTGAGGCAGCTGCAATCAAGGGCTCCCCAGGACAGAATCAGCGCTGCACCAAGGAATCGGGGTTAAAGGCAGTCACTGCTGGTCACCCTTTCCTCCCCCTGGGGCTGCACCATCCTCTGGCTTCCACCCCTGCTTTGACCTCCAGGTGCACTGACGAGGGGTCCAGCGGTGAGATATCAGATGTCTCATTCAGACCACCAGTTTCAGATCGAAAGCTATGTCCTCTTTTCCACTCATCCCCCTTCACTGTGAGCTCTGTGTCCTACCACACAGCAGCCACTCACCCCGGCTCCTCCGTGGGTCTCTCTGGGGACTGGTATTGTTCTTTAAGCTCAAGCTGATGGAGGAAAAGGCCAAAGGGTCAGGGCAGCCACAGCAGGGAGCTGTGCCCTCAAATGACCTCTCCCTAAGCACAAACCAGCCCACACTGGGGTTTGTCCCCCCAGCCCCCCTTCTGGCTTTGGCATTCAAAGGTCAGTACTTTCTCCACACTCCCACCCCAGCCTAGGTACCTCAGAGCAGCCTAGAGTTCTCCGCCTGGCACCCCGCTGCCCTCTCAAACCCCTGCCACCAGCTCACCGTGGTGGGTTTCTCCAGGGCAGCGAAGCGCTCTGCCCAGGTGGCTGTGGATTTCTCGAAAGCCTCATGCCTCCTGATCAGCTTCTCCACGCTGTCCACTGTGTGCCCGTAGTCCCTGCTGGCCAGGTAGGGCTCCTGGGCGATCAGCCACGCTTCAGCCACAGAGGCATCCCTCGAGAACTGGCACACCTCCAGCACTGCGGCAGGAACAAGCCACAGGGCCAGTGGCAAGGCAGGGCCATTAGCGCTCAATGGCCTGAGGTACCCGGGGCCAGCGACCAGGCAGGAGGCCCACACAGGTGACATCTGCTCAGCGGGTGACCTCCTGTCTAAGGCTACTCCACCGCACCCTGTGATCCAACCCTATCTCCATCAGCGGTCTATTCCTAAAACATTCACTGGAACAAACTGTTCTGAAAAAAAATGCAGTGCTGGGATTCCAGGTGTGTTCCCACGCCTGGCTAAGAGAGAGGAGAGCGAGGTTTCCCTCACTGCCCTGGGCCTCCAGATGCTCAAGGGTGGAGCTTGCATCACACTCTGCAGAGCCAGTGTCCAGGAGGCACCAAAACCTCGCCCTGACCCCTTCCTAGTCACAGCATGAAGGGACCGTCTGGGCACAGCGCTTGGTGGGGCAGCTTCCGGAGCATGCCTGAGACCTCAGCCCAGAGCTGTGCAGAGGCGTGTCCCCCCCACCCTGGGGTCTTCTCCAGGCAGCCCCGCCCTCTTGCCCTCTCTGGGGGTGTGGGCTCCACCTCCCCAGGCTCCTGGGCCCCGAACTGCACTCACACATGCGGAGCCGGTCATTGCGGTCCTCCCACTTCTTGTCCATCTCTAGTCGCTTGGCCATCATCTGCTGCAGTTTCTCCCGGACCTGCAGGAAGGGAGGACAGCAGCTCAGGCCTTGCTAACCCTCCCCTCGGTCTGAGGCAGCGCACAGATCGCTGTGAAGAAGGGCAGGCTTGATCGCAGTCTTGGCCTCAAGTCTTGACCCTGCTTCTCTCCAGCTGTGCAGCTTTGGGCAAGTCCCTTACCTCTCTGTGACACCTATGTGTGGCTCACCTATGAAATGGGGTCACCAACTTCAAAGCAAGCACTCATGTGGGTGTCGGGGGTAGGTACGTATCTGCTCTCTAGTGAGGTAGGGATGGGCTTGTGCGGCTCTGATTCCTGGCTTGTGGGCAGCCCCGATGCTCCGTAGGTGAAAGATGAGCCCCTCAGAAGTTGCCAGGCAGCAAGAGCGAGGACAAGGACATGCAGGGGCTCACCTCATCCGAGGCCTGGTGCTGCCGCTGCAGCAGCGACTCCCCGAGCTCCAGGCAGGTGTTGAAGTTCTTGGCCCGGGTGTTGATCTCTGCCTTGATGCCCTGGTGATACTTCAAGAGCAGTTCCACCGATGAGACATCCCTGTGGGCAGGAGGACAAAGGCAGAGAATTAGGGAGTCACTGTGGCAGAGGGGACCCACCTGTCCTCAGGAGTCTGGCCCCACTGTCCCCTCTCTCTGGCCAGCCCGGGAGTTGTCTGCCTGCCCAGCCCCAGCAGGACCACTGATGACTTTGTGTCTTCCACCGGTCACTGGCCAAGCTGTGGGCAGGGGGTACAGGCATTCCAGAAGAAACCAGGTGTGATGGTTAAGCTAAATTGTCAACTTGATTGGCTTGGGAGCCACCTAGAGGATTAGTAAAAGCACACTTCTGGGAGTGTCAGAGGTGTGACCTTGGGGCCTATATCTGATCCCTGGCCACCATGAACTATGGGCTTTCTTCTGCCATGCCCTTCCGCCATGATGTTCCTGCCTTAGGGGCCAGTCAACCATGGACTGAAGTCCTTGAAACCATAAGCCATATTAAACTTCTTGAAGTTGTGGTTGGGTATTTTGTACCAGTGACAGGAAAGCTGACTAATACACCTGGGAATATTTTTCAGCAATAAAAAGGAATAAAATACCGATATATAATAAACACGGAACCCTGAAAGTAGGCTAAATGAAAGGATCCGTTTACATAAGACGATATATGACATGATTCCATTTATACGAAAAGTCCACCATAGGCAATCTAGAGAGACAAAAAGTAGAGCCGGGGCTGCCAGGGGTAAAGGGCACAGTGAGCGACTCTAATGGAGGTAGAATCTGTGGAGAGGGGAGTGAGGAAAATTTAAACTCAGACTGTGGTGATAGTTGTATAAATGGGAATATATAAAATCACTGAATGAGGGCCGGGGATTTAGCTCAGTGGTTTTGCCACCTGCTGCACAAGCGCAAGGACCCGAGTTCAATCCCCGGCACCAAAAAAAGAAAAAAAAAAAAAGAAAAATCACTGAATGATATACTTTAAGTAGGTGAAGTACAGTATGTGACTTATATTTCAATGAAGATGTTCAAGTTAAAAATAAAGCCATTGACAAGGCACCTGAGGGGCAGCAGGACAGAGATGGGTCACCAATAATTGCTGACACCGCCCGGGTGGAGAGCTGAGTCCTGAGAGGCTTTCGCTGCCATGTGCCTGACCCCATCTTTTGCGGACAATCAGCTCTGTCCTGGGTTTCAGGGGGAGCCCCCACGTCCCAGCCCTGGGGGAGAATGACCAGTCTTGGACCTGCCCAGCTGCGGATGTATGACACTTGTTTCATGGACACGGGTTATTACCCTCAGGCATTTGTTTCATTACCAAATTCTCATGGAAGAATCTGGTGACATGTCTTTCTCCACTTACTCTGAAATAGTTGGTCCTCCCAGTTGAAGCTGAGCAACTCCATTTCTTCCAGGACCCAGCTGAGGCCTCGGGTACCCCTCAGGGACTGCCATGCACCCAACAGTCCAGGACTGTCCCCCTGGGAGGAGCCCTGGTGCAGCCCCTGCTCTGCCAGCCTCATGAGGCATGGCTTGGGGCCGTCTTGAGGATGCTCCCTCACCTGGGCTTCTCCTGGGTCTCGATCTGCCGGATGATGCTCTCCATCCAGGAGAGGAGGTCGCGGACCATGCTGAAGAAGCGGAATTTGTCTGCTGTGTCCACTAGCTGTGTCCGGCGCCCGGCACAGGCATCGAGCAGCACCTGCCAGGCAGCAGACACCTCCTGCTCCTTGCTCTGGATGGCATCTGCCTTCTCCCCGGCATATGCCGTCTGCAAGCGTGTGGCCACATCCTGGAACTGCTGTACCTGTATAGTCAGGCAAAACCAGACATTGTTCTGGACAGAGGGCTCCCGGGCCTGGACTGGAAGGGAGGGTCTCTGCCTCCATCCAGCAGGGAGGTCTCCTGTAGAAGTCTCCCTTCTTTGGTGCCTTTGCCTACCCAATGCACCCCTGAACTTCGGTGAGAGTTGGAAGTGGGAGGGGCTCTGTACCCTTTGACTGCCTCAGAAGTAACAGTAAGAGAGTAACTATGAGCCAGCACCGTTCTACATAGTTCACATCTATTAATTCTCTTCATCTTACACAGCAACCCATGAAAGAGGTACTGAGGGTCCCTGCTCTCTGCTCGGAGCTGTTGGTTCTCTAAGAAAGAGAGACCTTCTGGTGCCCTTTCTAGAGTTTTCCCTCTAAGAGCCCCATGGGGCCCTGACACCCTGGGGTGGAGGGAAGGGGTTAGTGACCCCTGAGGGCACCTGAACGCCCAGCAGATGGAGCTCCCGCTCGAAGGCCGTGTGCACACGGTGGAAGGACTCGGCCGTGCTGGCATCTAGCCCCACGTCCTCAGGCAGCTCCCGGTGCTTCTCGTCGATGAGGCCTAGGATCTCGGCACCCGTGTAGAAGTAGCGGTGTAGGTCGTAGGAGGCTGCCAGCAGCTGCATGCGTGTGTCGATGAGCTCCAGCAGGTCCGCCCACATGTCGTTCAGCCCATCCTTCCACTCGGCGATGGTGGCCGCCTCGCTGTGGCCAGCATCGATGAGCCGCTCGATGATGGCATTCACGTTGTCCACCCGCTCCTGCCCGATGGCCCCAGTCTCCCGGGCAAAGTCTCGGAACTTATCTCTGAGCATCTGGAGGTGAGGCACACAGAATTAGGGTCAGCAGAGCTCTGGAGCAGGTGGACATCATTATGCTCTAAGCTGTGCACTTTCCCTCGACCACCACAACTGCCTGGCCTGGACCTCACACCTCCCCCAGGTAGCCTGCACCTGCTGGCCACACCTGGCCCAGTGTGACTGTGTCTCTGACCCATGCAGGGCAGTGCATGGGTCAGGAAGGCTGTCTGTCTGCTGTGTTAATGGGGGGCAAAGAAAATGGGGGCTACGGCTACTTACAGTCACATGGTCAAAGTCCTGGCCCATCTCCTGGTCAGAAGCCACCTTCTCCTTTTCTATGATCCACTGTTCCAGGTCATCAGCCTCCCTCTTCAGCTGGAACAGGTGATACATGTTCTCCAGCTTGCGCCTGCGTTCTTCGGCCATGTCCTTCAGCCCCGCATACTGCTTGTCCACCTGGCCCTGATGTCTGATAATCTGCTCTCTGGAATTCAACCAAGAAATCCCTTAAAGATGGCGACTGGAAACCCACAGCAGGCAGCTCTGAGGAGTGAGCTGAGGCCCTGGGACCCTGGCAGGAGCATGTGGGGGTGTGAAGCCAGTGACCTTTCCCAGGGAAGAGTCGGGAAGTAAAGGGATGAGCCCTGAGGTCATGATGCCGCCAGGCTCTGTGGGACTGTGTCCTGGAGTTCTGTCCTCATGTGGGAGGAGCAGGGCTCCTTCCTCGAAGTCAAGTGCACAAGGGGAACTTCTCCCTCTCTTTCCCAGGAGCCTTGTACGGCAGAGCTCTGAGCAGGGCCCCAGCAGCAGCCCTGCTTAGCTCTTCAGGGAGAGACAGACAGGGGCTCAGTCCTTGGGGCTGCCCGGGGCACATGCTGGGGGTGCTGCTGAGGACCTGCAGCAATGGGTGCCCTAAAGGCAGCTGAAAGCAGGGCCCTGACTCAGGCAGCCTGAAGAGTCTGGCCAGTGGGTTTCCCAAAATCCAGGCAACTCAGTTCAGATAGTATTGCTTTTCTACCTTCACTCCTGCCTCAGGATTTTGCTGAGTCCCTGTGAGGTGCTTCAGGACCTCACAGGTCACAAAAGAAAAGCACACTTAGTCTTCTGTGTTTCTCAGCATATTCTAATTCTTCAAAAGATGGAGCTCTCAGTTCACCAAGAGGGTAGTTTGACTATCCCATTCTCTGATCATTTTGTAAACCCGGCCTTGGGTGGCTCATTCAGGTGAACCTCATTCAGGTTCCTCCCACAAAACCAAGGCATAAGATGGAGCTGGGCCAATCTGAAGGTAGCTTGGGGCCCTGGCCTGATGCCCATGACCTGCAAGTCCCCCCAGAGCACACGCACCCCTCAGGGTGGCCGACAGCCAGCAGGCTCTGGGCCCGCCCAGCCAGCTGCTTGATGTTCCTCCCATACTCCTCCACTGTGCGCTGCAGCCGCAGGTGCCGTTTCAGCAACACAATGGCGCCCTCTTCATCCTAGGAGGAGCAGGTGGTTAGCGCCAGAGCCCGGCAGGGCCATGTTCCCTGCCTGGGCAAGGTCCAGACCAGCTCCTGGAGGTCCGAGGTGGGCAGGACAACCACACACCCTCCCTTCCTACTGCTCCGAGTCCCAGCACTACCCAGACCCTACTTCCCTCTCTCCCCTCCCCCAGGTCTTAGCTGCTATCTGCCTTCCTTCCGGGCCCATCGCCAGCTTCTGTCCCCATGAAAACTTCCTGGGTCATTCCAGCTCTGACAGCCCTGACTTCCTCCTCTCACCCCATCCAGCAGCAACCCCATCGGTACCAAATCTATGGCCAAAGAGTGAACAGCCCTGGGTCGGGGCATGTCTGTGTGCGAGTGGGGACTGTGGCTGTGGAATGTGCACTGTAGGGGCATTGTCAACGGGAGGGGTGTCCACGAAGGGACACTGGGGGGCAGCAGAGATCCTGCGGGTTCACTGCACACCCTCACCCTGTCCTTGTATGCTGGGACTTCAAGGCTGCCCCCGCCTGCCCGCCCCAGCACCCCGGCCCGCAGCCCCCACCCACCCAGCAGACCTGAGGGGCCTCGTCGGAGAAGATGTAGAGCTCCTGCTCACTGATCCAGGCTTCAGCCTCATCCGCATCCAGGTAGTACTGCTGTGCCTCGTGGGCGTCCCGCAGGCGCTGCCCCCGCCCCACTGCTGCCTGCCGCAGCGTGTCCCAGGAGGCCTGCAGGTGTCCCAGGCGTGCCTCGATGTCCTGCAGGTCTGTCTCAGCCGCCACCACCAACTGCTCCCCTCGCTGCAGCACATTGTCCACCCGCGGTGCATGGCCCTGGACCTCATTCTGCAGTGTCTGCAATGAGAAGCAAGGGCTCAGGGCAGGGCCTTCTGACCCGGGAGGCTGGGTCTGCTGCCATGACCCAGGTCTCACCCCTCATCCCCCTCTCTTCCTCCTGCTGGAGCAGATCAGGTGATGAATAGAACCTGCCAGGACCTCTTGGCGGCAGGATGCTAAGCCACCCCTCCTTCTGCCCTCATGAAGCCTGGAGAAGCACTGGACACTGGCACGTGGCAGCAGAGGAGCCTGCTGGCAGCGAGTGGCTGGGCTGGGACCTGAACACAGCCCTCCCTGACTCCATGGCCTGGGCCCTACACTTGTCCCTATTTTTTCTGTGTCAGCAGAGCTTGATCACTTAGGTGCATGTATTGGATGGAAGAAAAACCATTTCTGATGACCATCCAGTATTTTATTTAGCAGCTTTTGCTCAAGATAAAAGAACAGTGACATCTGCCTCTTTTGTAGCATTTTGGGCTTTGTTTTTCTCCACTTCAAATTCCCAAATCTTTTGTGAACTGTGTGAGCCTTTGGTCACCAAAAACGGCCTTTTTCTCCCACTCCGGTGACCAGATCATGTCTTTCTTCAGGAGGCCCTGACACACAGCCAGGATCCGCTCTGGGTCCTCAAGGCCAGGGCTGGCTGCTGCTTACACGTGGGCTTTTGGGCACCTTACACTTCACTTCATTCCTGATGACCATTTCCCCAGAGCCTTAAAGACCACCTGAAAGGCAGCAGCAAGAGCAAGCTGCATGGGCAGAGCAGTGGCCGCCAGCACTTGCAATACATGAGAGGAGCGATGTCCACGAGGCCCTACCTGAAACGTACATCTGCACTTTCCACTGGGGATCCTGACTTGGACAATTTCCCATGGTCTCTGACCGGGTTCACACAGCCCGTGCTACCAGCTCTACTGCCATTTGCTCTCCCCAAGATCCTACGACCTCTGCATGCTGCTCGCAAAGGTATATCTCTTTCCCTTCTGAAGCCTTTTCCAGTCTCCTATGGAGGGTGTTTATCTATGATGTCTTCTCTGTCTTTATTTATCCAACACATATTTTTTAAGGTCTTGCCTATATGCCAGGTGCTGTTCTAGGTGCCAGGGCGAAATGGAAATGAGATGAATAAAAACCCCTGTTCTCATAAAGCTTATTGTCTTTTGTTTTTGTTTTTGTTTTTTGGTACAGGGGATCAAATTCTGGACCTTGTGCTTTTGTGGCATGAGGCGGAACCACTGAGCTAAATCCCCGGCCCTAAAGCTTATTGTTAAGTAGATGAAATCGATGGTAAACATGTAAATAAACAAAGACTATACCTTCCTGCCTGGGTGCTACAAGGAAAATTCAACAGTGGGGTGAAGGATGTCTGCTGAGGTGTGGTGGTGGCTACTTCAGCAAGGGAGCTCAGGAAGGGCCTGAGGAGATGACATTGGACTGAGACATGAATGACAAGAGAGAGGCAACCTCACAAACACCTTGGGTGAGTGCTCCTAGCATACAAGAAGAGCAAGTGCAAAGGCTCCAGAGTGGAAATGAGCCCAGGCTGTCAGAAGCCAGAGAAAGGGGCACAAGGACAGGAAGAGAAGAGCTAATGAGGAAAGGTAAAAGAGGAAAGAGATGTGGGTTAAACCCTAAAATCCATATGGAACCAGAAGAGAGCCAGAATAACAAAAGCAACCCCGGGTAACAAGAGCAAAGTGGGAGGCATTGAAATCCCAGTTTTGAACTTATATCACAAAACCATAGTGATGAAAAACAGCATGATCCTGACACAGAAACAGACATGTGGATCAACAGAACAGGACAGAGGATGCAGAAACACCAGGCACATTCAGCTGTTTGATTTTTTACACAGAAACATACCCTAGAGGAAAGACAGCCTCTTTAATAAATGGTGCCAGGGAAACTGGCTATCCACATGCAGGAGATTGAATCTAGACCCACATCTCTCACCGTGTACTAAATTAACATCAAAATGGATCAAGATTTAAATATTAAAACAGAAACTATCTACTAGAAGATAAAATAAGTAAAACTCTTGGAGACACAGGCATAGGCAAGGATTTTCAGAACAGAGCTCCAAAGGCACAAGAAATAATACCAAGAATCAACAAATGGGATCATATGAAATTAAAAAGCTTCTGCACAGCAAAGGAAACAACCAACAGAGTGAAGACCATCTACAGAATGGGAAAATTTTTGCCATCTATCCCTCAGACAGAAGACTAATATCTAGAATATATAAAGAACCTCAAATAAAAAGACTCAATCAAAAGATGGACAACTGAAATGAATAGACATTTCTCAAAGGAAGTACTAATGGCAGATAAGTACATAAAAAAGATATTCACCATCACTGGCCATCAGAGAAAAGCAAATGAAAACAAACTGAGATTTCAACTTACCTCAGAAAGAATACTTATTATTATGGCGTGTGCTCAGATATCCTCCCAAAGCCTCAAGCTTTTTCTAGGTGGCTGACTCTAGAGTACGTGATTGATTCATGGTGGGGCTAGGGCCGAGGGCACTGGGATTAAGGGCGTGAGTGCTACCTGCCCTAAGTAGTCTGAATAAGATAAAAGGGGCAGAAAGATGCTGTTAAGGTCCCTCTTGTTGCCTTTGCTGCCTTGTGCACACCATGTTGTTTCTCCTATTCAATGCCTGTTTGCCATCCCTGCCTTGGAGCCAGCCGACTATGGACTGAAACCTCTACAAACTATAAGCAAATAAACCCTTTTCCCTTCAACTTTAGGTGTCAGGTATTTTGTCTCAGCAATGGGAGAAAAGTAAACACAGCTATTATCAAGGAATCAAGAAATCAAATAATAACAAACGCTGATGAGGCTGCGTTGGGGGGACACAGCCTTCTACCTCGCTGGTGGGAAGGCAAACTGGTAACACCACTATAGAAATCAACATGGGGATTGCCCAAGAAACTAAAACTCCAAATTCCCCAAGAAAGGAAAACTATAAATTCCACTGGATTCAGCTATTCTCCTTCTAGGTATCTTCTCCAAAGAGTTACAGACATCACACTGAAGCAAGGAGACAGGGGAAGTTAGGCAGATAGGGTGCAGGTCTTGAATAATTAACCTAAAGTAAACTAAAAGTCAGGGCTTAAGTCAGTGAACATGCCAGAGGGCCTGAATAACTATCAGGGCCGAATGGAATGCAGGGGACAAAGAAAGAGCAGGTCCCTAACCAAATGGGAGAAGCCCTGGAGGAAGTGACTTGTGAAGGAAGCAGCTTGCATCTGGGACATCAGAGGCTACCTGCACCATGAGAGTCCTGCTTCTGTCCTGTTCACCCCTACCAAAGACTGTCATGCCTCTGGACTTAAACATCTACAGCAGTAGTGCCAAACCTATGGCATGCATGCTCAGTGCGCTATCTGTATTATAGGAAGCTCTAAAAGATTCCCCAGCACTGATCTACAGTGTCTGCCTTAGCGGAACTCCTCTACAACTCTCAGGGAGCTTTTCCTTTATTCTTTCTAATAATTACACATTTGGTCATTCCTGCTGCTTGGTGCTTGCTGTTTTGTTGGCATCAATCTTCCTTGTCCCAAAGCAAGAGCCTGAGAGCAAGAGGGAGCTGCTTACAATCTTGCAGTGATACATGCATACTTGTGTGTTTGTTTCTGTTTTCGGTACCGGGGATGGAGCTCAGGACCTTGCGCTGGCGAGGCAGGTGCCGGAACCACTGAGCTAACCGCCCCCCCGCCCCCCGCCCATGCATACCCGTGTTAATTGCAACACAATTCATAATAGCTAAATCTTGGAAGTGGGCTATATGCCCATCGACTGATGAATGGACAAAGAAAATGTATTTACATACAATGGAGTTTTACTTTTCCATAAAGAAAGATAAACTTGAGTAATATGCAGGAAAACAGATGCATCTTGAGACCATATTAAGTGAAATAAATCAGACACAAGAGCTTAAATATCACATGGTTTTTCTTCTAGGAGAAACTCAGAATATAAATAAAGAGCAAAATAAAAGCTAGATAACAGGAAGTAGGGAGATTGCTTTTGTTCAAATGGGAAGAAGATCAGGAGCTGGGAAGAGTGGGGAGGGGAGAGAAAGGGGATCAAAAAGGAACAAAGATGTGTTGTGTGTATATGCCACCTCCCCACAAAAAACAGAAACATTGTATAATGCAAACGTGTACTAATAAAAATTAAACCTAAAAAAAGGGGGAGCTGTGGTTTAGAGGTAGGTAGGTGGCTCCTCCACTTCCAGCTGCAGACTGTTGATCTTGTCCCCAAAGTCCTGTTTGAAGAGCCAGTTGTCCAACTCCGCAGACTGGCAGCCTTGCTCAGCCTGGCACAATCTTTGTTCCAGTTGTTTAATGGTAGCAGCCATCTGATTAGTCTTCTCTTCCAAACAACTGTTTAGTTCACTTTTCTGTTTTACTCCTAAGTCTGAACTCTGTAACTTAAAGGCCAGTTCGTGCTTGAGGACCCTGAGGTTGTCCAGCTGCTGCTTCAGAGATACCAGTGCCTCTTGCTTCTTGCAAAGGTCTTTCTCCAAGCATCTTCATGGCCAGCTCCATCTCCTGCCGTATGCCGATCTGGAGTTCCAGCTCCCTCTCCACATCCAATCGTAACTGTGTCTCCTCCTTTAAATGTTTTCTTGCTTCACTCAGTGCTTGCCCATCAGCAGTTCTGTCTTGCTTAGGATCCTTCTGATTGGATTCCAATATGTAGGTGCTTTCTTCTTTAACTCGTTCCATTTCTTCTTGCAAGGCAATAATCCTGTTGTTTGCAACTGCAAGCTCCTCCGTCAGTTTAGGGTTGGATTTTTCTAATGCATCTACTTTTGCCTGAAGGTTATTTACTGTAGCATTCTGAAGTCTGTTGAGTTCTTCCACATAGTTCTTCTGGTCCAGAACTGCAGTAATCTGACCATCCCCTTCACCACCTTTACTGCTGTTCCTATCCTTGAGATACATGGAAAAGTTGGTAACTCCAACCTGAGAGTCAAGATCTTCTCCTTTCATACAGAAATTAGCATCAATGACATTCAGCCCCACAAACAGGCCTGCAGTTATAGCTCCTTCTTCCTCCATCATGAGAGCAATTTGGTTCATAGAGCTCACTGAGAAGTTCCTTTTTATTGATCAGAGCTTTCATATATTCTGAAAGTTTCTTTTGCATTAATGCCAAATGAAGCCAGGCTCTTCCTCAAGGCAGTGGTTCTTCACTGAATAATCCGCTGCAAAAACAGCCACTCCGAGAGACACCTTCCCAGAGATCCTAACTGATCTGAGGTGAGAGATGGCATCTGTGACGGAAAAGCTCCCCAGGTGATTTTAATGTGCAGCCAAGTGTGAGAACCAGTCCTGCGGCAACTTGCAGGATTTGTTCTGATTGCAGTGGGAGCCAACTGAGCTGTGGTCCTCAAAGCAGAGGCCCAGTCAGCAGCATCAGAATCATCCAGGTTCTAGGAGCTTGTTGTGGGAGATGCTGATTACCAGGCCCCACCCCAGATCTGACTGGGCAGTGGATCTGGGCTGGAGCCTGGTCATCTGTGTTTAACAAGCCCTCTGAGTGAATGCACACTGACATTAGAGCCACCTCGATGGATGGTTTTCAGGAGGAAATGCAACTAGATTTACACTGTAGCCAGGCTAGTCTAAAATAGTCTGCTACAGTAGCTGCGCTCTCCTTAGAGGTTATTTTTCCTTCTTGGTTAGCAGAACCCCATCATCCATATTTGACTTGCTCTTTTCCCAAAATAGCAGCTGCTGGCCAGGGGAACTGGAAACCTTTGAGCACTAGTACTGAGGCTTGACAGAATCACAAGTCTCTAGGGCCAGGAAGACAGGAGCTGGCTCATTTTACAATTGAGACAACTGAGGCCCCCAGGGCACTGTCTCCCACCACCTCTGCAGGTTGTGGCCTTAACTAATCCCAAATCTTAACATCTTCTAGTCCAGGTCTCTGCAAGTGGCTGCTGGAGCCTGGTCGTGTTAACTGGAAGCACAGAGCCCAAGGGAGCTTTGAAGAAACCACTTTGAGTCTGGTGCAGGCCTTTGCCAGTTGCTGGGCTCTGAGAGTCCTTCGAGCAGGGGACTGACTGCTGCAGCCACTCCAGAGGGAGGGAGTGCTGTGTGCCATGGAGTTGCAATTCCTTTTCTTTCTGACACAGCACCCTGGGACACACTGCTCTGCTCTGGGTCGAAGTTCCCAGACTCTCCTTGTTGACCCAGAGAGTTGATGGGGCAGGGTGAGGGACTCTGTGCCCAGAAGAAATGCCTGGGGTCAGCTCCCGGCCAGGCACGAAGCCAATGTGGCCCCACACAGCTGGCTTCCTTAAGGATTCAGGCTCCCTTCACAGCCCTGGCAGAGCAAGTGTCTGGCATCTGCTTATCCCAGGATTCAGACCAGGGCCTTAGCTGCTCCCAATCTGGCCTGAGATTGCTGAACATAGGTGATGTTTCTCCTAGGGCTCAGAGTCCATGTTCAGTGGCTTTCTAATGATGTTTGAGCCCCGTGATACCATCACATGGCCAAAGGAAGGGGGTCTGTGTACCCTGAGGTCACCACACATGCCAAGCTCAGCCCTGGAAGAGGGGCAAGGCAGTGGGAGAGAAAGCAGGAATGACTGGCATCCTCTTGGGGAGGCCACTGAATCCAGGTTGATGGAAGCACCTTAAGCCAGGCCAGGGCCTCCTGTGTCCTGCACTCACCGGAACCTGGGGGAGTCTGAATGGCCCCAAGTCCCAAGTACTACAATTCCACCCTCCTCTGTGATCCTCCCAGAATCCTCTCTGAAATCACCAAAGCTTCCCCTTCTGCAATGGGACTTCAAATACAGTTTGGGGACTCCAAAGGTTCCCACAGGAGCAACAGTTTGCTGTTACTGGCCTTCCACAGAGCAAGGCTGCGATGGATCCCCAGGGGCCAGGCAAGGGGGCTGGGGAGGTGACACAGGACTCACCTGGTTCTTCTTCATGAACAGCTGAACGGTCTGCAGGTTAGTGCCATAGTCATCGGACTGGGCCAGTGGCAGCCTCTCCTCCACCCAGAGCTACAGAGACCAGGAGACAGGGGACAGCTGGTGATAATCATGGCCACCCTTTCCTGAGCACCACAAAGAACCAGACAGAAGGCTGCTGGCAGTGTCTCCCTGCTCCCCCCCAGTGCCCCATTTTACAGCTGGGGACATTGTGATATTTTGAACTGAGGTTCCAAACAACCTGCTCCTGCTCTCAGGATGGGAAAGCAGCACAGTAACATAGATGAACCCAAAGTCCGTCTGACCCCCAAATCCATGCTTAACATTATCAATACGAGCAAGTGCTCAGTGAATTGCCATTCAAAAAAAGCACTGGGTTTGCTCCTCTCTTTAATGCAATCATCACAGCGACCTCAGGAGATAAGGGGTGAGATGACCAGTCACCCACAGCCCAGAACTGTTCTGGACAGCAGCCGGCTACCCTGATGGCAGCTGGCAACTCGGCCCTGGGGGTGGAGAGGCTGCAGCCCACGCACCGTCTCATCCTCTAAGTCCCGGCTGATCTGCAGCTTGGCTCTGGATAATTCTAGCTGCTTCTTCCTCCTCCCCAGTGGTTCCAGAAGGTCCAGGAACCGCTTCTCGACACTCAGGTCTGCATCTTCTCCCAACGAGGTAAACAGCTCCTCCAGCTCTTCCTTACGCACATTCACTTGGTCCTCCACTCGCTGGGACACAAGGGGACAGCGTCAGCACTGGCTCTGGCACCTGGGCAGCCCTCCTGGCTCTCCAGCCACCTGCCTCCGCCCATCCTCTAAGGCCCAATTGAGCTCAGCCTCCTCCTCTCAGTACCTATCCTGTATTTCCCAGGCACTTCACACCATCCTTGCCTGCCCACTGCAAAAGGAGGAGGAAAAGGATTATGAACCAGAGACATTTCTGCATAATAACACAACTGCAGCTAAGAGAAATAACAGCGTTTCCTTTAGGCCTTCAGGTTTGTGCCCCCAAGATCCCTGCTGGTCTAATACTGAATGTACAATCTGCTCACATGCCTTCAACTTAGCTAACATCCGGTTGACACTGGTCAGGTCCTTGCCCAGGTCATCTGATCGCAGTTGGTCTTCCATGGCGCTGATCCATTTGTTGAGGTCAGCTTCAGTCTGTGAGCGCAGGTCAGAGCTCCTGGCCTTGGAGAGTTCTTGGGTCATCTTCTTGGTTGTGTCCTGCAGCTCATCCCAGAGCCGGTGCAAGGCTTCTAGCCTCTCAGACACCTTTTGCTTGAACCAGGGCTTCTCCTCCATCAGCTGCTTCCCTTCCTATGGAAGAAGGAGTAGAGGTCACTCTCAGAAGCCTTGGAGAAGCCCAACTTCAGGTGAAGGCTATTTGAGGGGAGGCCAGTAAAGCAAACAACTGCATAGAACTTGGGTACTGCTCCACCAAAATACTCTGCACCCCTGGAATTATCTGCAGGGAGAGCAGCATTGCAGGCAAATGACTCAGGGAGACCACAGGATGGGGGGAGGCTGCAGGGAGCAGTCTGCTGGTACTGAAAAACCAAAGATTCAAGGTCTATCCAGGTGCTAGAAGCATGGAGGCCTCCCTGTGAGCTCAGGTTGTGCACTAGCCTTGGGGATCTCTTTATCGGCACAGCACGCCTTATCTGGGTGTCACCTAGGTAAATGTATTGCTTCAGGGTGTGTACAGTGCGATAGGCCTTCGGCCTAGGAATGTACAGTATTAACAGCAGCCAATGTGTACTGAGGGCCTCACCACTGCCAAGTGCTTCATCTGTCTCCAAGCATTCAGCACTCATAACTCCACGGGGTCAGCGCTATTATTCTCCTCATTTTAGGAGAGGAAGAAGCCAAGCCCCAGGAAGGCTGAGCAGTCAGTCTGGCTCGAGGCTGCACCCTCACCCATTATGCGGCTTGGTCTCCTGTGTCCCCTGGGCCTACTTCTTCCCGGACAGCCACAGCAGGGAGAGTAAAGGGATTCGATTCCCAGATCCTCTAACATCAGCCACCGGGCAGGCCCACTAGAGAGGGTACAGGTACTCTGTGTCCCCATCTTTGTGGGTGGTGAAGGACTGACTGCTCCCTGGTGGTTTTGCCCCTCCAAACAAGGAGGGTAAATGGCTCTGCTGGACCACTCTGGTCACCTCATGTGTTTCCCTGGCCCTGGACAGGACAGTGCTGGAGCCCTGGTAAGGACAAAGGAGGCAAACAGAAATAACTGCTATCTTGGCACTGGATCTAGTTGGGGTGTCCCCAGTGTCCTGACACTGTCCTGACACTGTTCTGTCCTGACAGAAGAGGCACAGTTTTGCAGTCAGGCTTAAAACAAGATTAGCTGTATTGGGAGCTCTGAAGTCTTAATGATTTAGAGAAGTTTTTTCACTGCCAGGTTCTACAGTGCCCAGCAAGTTTGGGTACAGTGTCCATGCCAAGGGAGAAGCCCCAGTCACAGACTGTTCTCAGCAGCAGGCCCAGCAGTCCCGACCCAAGCCACTCACTGCATCAATGTTCTCGAGCCACCCTTGGTGTGAAGCCAGCTCGGCCAGAAACGCCTGGTGCTTCAGCCATTTGTTGTGAAGGTTGCGTGTTTCATCATAGGAGACATCCAGAGACGTCAGCAGCTTGTCATTGATCCAGAGAGTGAGCTGTGGGCAGAAAGGGTGAGCTTGATGGTGCCTGATTCTATCCCTGGCTGCAGAAGGAGAAGCCCAGGGGAGGAAGTGTAAAGAGAACAAATCTCCATCTCTGGATCCCTAGGTCCCAGCATCACGCCTGGGCCACAATGTGGGTGTGGGTGCATCCTCCTCACTAGAGTGTGTGTGGTGCAAGACCAAGAATAATTTATCCTTATCTCCGTATTTCCAGGACTGAGAGCAGGGCCTGGCAATAGTGTAGGAAGTCAGTGAGATTTTACTGGATGGACAGATGAATCTATCCTTTGGCAGTAGGGTGAGAAATCACTAGTAAATGCAGGGAAAATGTTGTCTGAGGAAGAGGCCAATGTTATCTGAGGACAGATCCTATAATAAACAAGGAAGAAAGAAGTGTGGTGAACCTCCAATGTTTCCAAGATATCCTGGTGCCATACCAGGTCTGGCTTGTGCCAAGGGCAGAGGTAGATGAAAACAAAGTTGTCTGGGCTGGGAGGAAATGGCAAAAACAGGAGAGCAGGGGAAGCCCCATTGTACATGGGAAGTCCTGGCAATGGAGGGACCCAGCGGGCAGATTAAAGACCTCCCTTGGGCAATGGGCCCCAGATGAGCAAGGACTACCTAAACCGGAAGTTCGCCAACTGGGAGGGTTGTTTAAAATGCTTCTTCCTCTATCTCACTTCTGAAGGTTCTGACTCATAGGAATCTCATCTACCCAGGGCTAAGTTTAGATTCACAATTTGCAGGGCATGAAGCAAACTTAAGATGTTTAAATCCACTACAATGGATTTCAAGATGGCAACTGCAAGGCACTAAGCCAAGGGTGGGCTTCTGTGGATGAATGGAAAGCTCACACGCCCTTGAAGCCAGGCTGTCCAGGTCTGGACAGATTCCAACAGAGAGAGTTTTCAGAGAACTCTTTGAGAAACCCTGTCCTTGACTCAGAAAATCAAAGGATGACTTTTCAGGTTTGTGGGGGCAAAAGAACTCTGGAACTGAAGATTTCGAGGGTGATCTAAATGACTGGGTACCCTGGTCATAAAATCCCACCACTCTTGTGTGAGAAAGGATTCCTGTGAGCTGCCACCCTTAGCGCTGCTTTGCTCCCAGCCAGGGATCTCCCAGAGAGCAGGCCCCGAGTGCGGGCCTTACCTCCTGGCAGTTCTGGAGGAAGTTCTGCAGCTCCAGGTTGTCTTTCAGGAGAACTGTGGCCTCCTGGGCCCTCTGGTTGTTCTTCTGGTGCCTGGAAGGAAGCCAAAGCTGGTGACAACAGTGCCAAGCCCGGGGTCCTTGCCCAGCATCCCCAGCCCCTCCATGGTGTGGGGTCCAGGGGCACTCAGAGCAGAGAGTACCTGTCCTCTATCAGCTGCACCTTCTCCTTGATCTTGTCCAAGTACAGGTTTCCCTCAGCTACCAACTTGTTTCCAGAGTCCACAGGACTCAAGACCTTATCCTTGTTGTTCTCCATAGACATCAAGAAATCCTCAAACTTCCGGATGCCGGCCTCAGCAGCTGCTAGGGAATCTGGGGGCTCCACATGAGCCAGAGTATATTCCTGTTGAAGCAAGTTTCCAGACAAGGCATGAAGGCAAGCTGAGGAGGCTTAGGGCACCTGCTGAGCCACACAGGCTACAGTGTGAATGGTGTCCCCTAGAGTTGTGCACGGAGGAGGCTCTACTCCTCAGGCCTGGCTCCCATGGCCACCCCAGGGGCATCCAGTGAACAGTGGCTCTAAAGCCACACGGAAGGGTAGTCAGTCAGGAAAATATGTACTTCTCTAGCCTTGGACTCCCCGAGTGATGGGACAGAGTTTAGGGCTAGAAGAGGTATATGATGAGAAACAAAAAAGTCCTCTCCTCCCGATAAGTGACTGCAAAGAGCCCAAGAAAAGCCTGTCTTGTTCCCAGAGCCCTGTAGCTCACTCACAGATTCGTCACTAGAGCTGATGTCCTGGGAGCCCCTGACCCCATCCCCCACATGCCTCTCTCTACCTGGTTGCTGAGGATGGCTTCTGCTTGCTTGGCATCTTTCTGGAACTCCTGGAAGCCACGGCACTGTCGGAGAGAGTGGCCACGACTCTCCCACATCCGGTACAGGGCATCCCAGCCAGTACCAAGGCCCTCCAGCCGCTGGCCCAGGAGCTGGTACTCTGGATACTTCTCGCCTTCGGTTGCCTCCTCCCCAGAGGCCTTGAGCTGCTGGTAGCCCTCTTGGTGACTGTCAATCTCCTGCTTGATGGCTGCATGCTGCTGTATGAACTGTTTGATCACTTTCTCCCCAGAGGCCTTGATCTGCTGGTAGCTTTCCTGATGACTGTCAATCTCATCCTTGAGGGCTGCGTGCTGCTGCAGGAGCTGCTCGGCCTCCGGGAGTGACTCAGGCATGTCTTCGGAGGCCACAGCCTTCTGGGCCATGGACAGCCAGGCCTGGAATTCATCCAGATCCTGCAGGAAGGCCTGCAGCTTGCTGGCTTCACCCAGGGAGGCCTCCTGGTCCTTCAGGGCTTCTTGCAATTTTTCCCACAGCTTCTCAACATCTGCATACCGCTGGCCAATGTTGTCCCTCTGCTCAGGGTGTGACTCCATCAGCTGCTGTGACTCATGCTTCAAGGCCCCCACTCGGTCCTGGATGGCAGCCACATCACGTTCCAACCCTGACAGCTTCCTCTGGATGGTGATGATGCGGGCCAGGTCCTGTCCCAGGTCCTTTATAGACTCCACAACTACTGTCTTGTCCGATATCCACTTGCTGGTCTCCTCGCAGTCCACACAGTAGTTGTGCACCCGGAGGGCCGAGTCCACTGCCTCCCTCTGCTGTGACACTAAGTCCTGGAAGGCCTGCCACCTGCCGGAGGAGGGTGAGGCCCCCGAGGGACCAGAGACACCTAGTTCCTTATCTCTGCTATTGGGCACCTCCCAGATTTCCCATGCATCTCCCCCTTAGCCCTTGGGTGCTAAAATTTTTTTCTCTTAACAAACTATGGGTGAGCAAAATTCGTTTGTCTAAATTTACTCAAGACATATCTGACAATCAGATCTCCTGACCAGCAGGAGGCGAGTGATGATGTGATCCCAGACACACAGAAAGGAAGACGATAGCCAAGCTCTGCATGCAGCTGGAGTTCAGGCAAATAGCAGCAATCTTAGATTTATGATGGTGTAGCTTTTCAGTGGTGCAAAAGCAATATACATTCTTAGAAACTGTACTCTGCATTGCAATATAAGCCATGACGCTCTGGCGAAGCTGGGTGTGGCATCAGGCTGCAGCTCCCAGCCAGCCATGAGGTAACCAGGGTAAACAACAGTGTGCTGTGCTGTTAAGCTAGGGTGTTTGGAGGGGTAAGTATAGTAAATGTATTTTTTTTTAAGTTGAGGCCTCACTACGTTGCATAGACTGGTCTTCAATTGGGCTCAAGTGATCCTCCTGCCTCAGCCTCAGAGTAGATGGGACTAGTGTTAGTAGTGCTATGCCCAGCCATAAATGCATTTGCTACTTAGGATATCATCAACTGACAATGAGTTTAGCAGGATGTAAATCCATCTAAAGTCCAGGAGCATCTGTATACAATTTCCCCAGCATTTTACAAATGTTGAAAATAATTAGAAGGCATACATTATCAACTTCAAGAACACTCAGGACAGAAGAGTCCCCAGCTGCCCTAGGGGAACACTGCAAATGCCCATGTTCAAAGTGCTGTAGGGCCTGAAAAAGTTCACCTTGGCTCTAAAAGAAAAGTGGGCTGGTGAAAAAGATCTGGGTTTATAATTAACATAGGTTACATAATCTTACCCTTCAACTATGGGGCTGCTACGAAGCAGGGAAATTCACTAAGGCAGTGATGGCAAACCTATGGCATATGTGTTATTGTGTTTTTCTTTTAAGACCAAAGATATTAATGTATGAGCTATTTTTTATATGCTAAAACCTCAGTATTCAGGTTTAATTGCAGTGTTGGGACTTTGAATAAATAAGCAGGTTTTGGGCTGCAGTTTGGGCACTTGTCTCTAAAAGGTTTGTCATCACTGTCCTAAGGTCTGGCACGTAACTCTGGGGTCTAGGGTTGGTCAGCAGCACACAATAAGTCTCTTTTAAAGAGTTTCCCAGGAGCTAAGGATGTAGCTCAGTGGTAGAGCCCTTGCCCGGCCTGCATGAGGCCCTGGGTTTGACCCCTGGCACTGCTAAAAGAGTTGCCCATCAGCCAGGCCAGACCACCAAGGACACCTCCTTCTGGCCAGGCCTGCTCATTCTGCACCATAACACAGAAGCGCACAAGAGTACACTGTCTGCTCCTTCACTAACTGAACCCAGCTCTCTTGAACACCCACATAGCCTAAGACATTACGTTAGACTTTGGGAGAAATGGACAAAAGTAGCTCTTGCCTATGGAGTGTGTAATTTAGAGAGAAATTGAGACAAATCACAAAATAACTGTAGTATAAAGGACTATGTGTGTGGCACACATGAGGCAGAGAGGACTAAGGAGCTGTAAGGAGGAACACGGAGGCGGTGGCAGGTTTCCTGGAGGTCATCTGAGCTATACCTCCAGGGCATTCACTGGAGTGAGCTACTTAAGGAAGGGACTCTGAGTCTCATCCATCTTTGTACTCCGATGGAGGTGGAGGGACTGGTCATGGTGACAGAAAGAACAAACACTGCAGCATCTCTTCCCATCAAGACCAGGCTGGGTGTGCTGTGGGCTTCTCAGGGTGGACAGGAACAACTAGTCTTCTCTGAAAGACAGGTCTGCAGGGAGAAATGGCGGGGGGGACACCAGAAGTCCAGGAGACATAAGAGGGAGCCTGAAGCCTTCTTGGCTTCTCTTCTGGACTGTGAAGCCCTTGCACTTTGGGAATTCCATGCCTGGTGTACAGACGCTGCTCTGAGGATGGAAAGTGAGGAAGCCAGGTTGGTCTGAAATACTGGAGAACTTACAGTGAAGTTCTCCTACAAGAGGGTCTGGCTGTGCCCCAGGCAAGAGGCCCAGTGGCAATTTTCCAGGCCCTTCCTGTGGAAAGGCCATACAGGAGACAGGCTCGGATGTGGGTCTGGTCTGCCCTCCAGCCCCACCATTTCCTCCTACGCTGTGCCGTCTCTGAGAAGGAGGAAGGTGGCACAGCCACTTCAGTTAGCACCATTAGGCGACATCGGACATCCAGTTGGGCCCAGGATTTTAGTTTTTAATTTTTTAAATTTTTTTGGCACTGGGGATCAAACTTGGGTCCTTGTGCTTGCACAGCAGGCGGTGAAACCACTGAGCTAAATCCCCGGCCCAAGGGCCCAGGAGCTTTAGAAAAATGTCAGTTAACTGGAATGCACGCCATGAAGGATGACCACACATTCAACAAGTACTTGGGTGGCTTGTGCTGAGCTGGCAGAAACATTTCAGTTTTGTCCCTGATCATTCATGAAACATCTGTCATGCAACTAGCACATGCCTTGTGCTAGGTGCTGACCTGGGCACGGGGGATTTTGCAAAGAACAGAGTAACGTCTTTGCTGTCACTTAAGTGGACAGAGATGACTAAAGGCATCTATCCTCCGCCAAGTGGTGAGAAGCACACAAAAAGGAAACCAAGGAAACAGGACAGAGCCCACGGGGCTGGCGAGAGGGAGGGAGGTGCTTCTTTCAAGGGGCTGGTCGTTGCAGACTGCTCCCCTGAGCTGACATGTGAGAAGAGGTCCGAATAGAGGACAGAGTGAGCCATGTAAACCTCTGGGAGAAGAGTATCCCAGACAGGGGGACCTCCGACCGGAATGTGCTTGGTGTGCAAAGCACTGTGGCCGAGAGACAGAGACGCAGCTCCTCATCTGCGTTAGGAAACACGGGAAATCCTGCAGCACAAGAGTACAGTCATGCACCCACAGAGGGCGTTTTGGTCAGTGATGGACCACACCTATGACAGTGGCCTCGAGATTATCACACAGCCAGGACACTCCTGTGGCCTGGAGATGTGGTCACCATCGTGTAGTCCCACTGCTCACAGGTTTGTGGTGATGCTAGTGCAAACAAACCTACAGTGCTGCTAGGTGTACAAAGTACAGCACATACAATACGTAATGCTCACTTGTGACACTGCATGACTCCATTGCTGGTTTATGTACTTACACTATTCTCTTCATTGCTATCTTAGAGCATACTCTCACTTATAAAAATAAGTTTACTATGAAACCATATACTATACTACCTGGCATAGTTCTCATGTTTACACTGTCTTTTGACTGCATCATTTGCGCCAGTCCTTGATTTAATATCTCCCTGCCCCTCGGGATTGAATCTAGGACCTTACACATGTTGAGTGCACTCTGCTACTGAGTTGCTTGCTACACCCCCAGCTTATTCTTGTGTTGTTTTGTTCATCCTGACTCTAGGAGCAGTAAGCTATACTATACACATACACCATACAGCCTGCAGTAGACTATCCCACTTAGGTTATGTTAGTATACTCTACAGTGTTTACACAGTGATGACACCACCTGACGATGCATTTCTCAGAATGCCTTCCTGTCATTAAGCAATTCAGGGCTGTAATTATGATATGAGGTTGGGTGTGAAGCTCAAAACCAGTACAAAGGAGGGAAACTTATTTTTCATCTGGGAAACATAGAAGGAAGGGCCCCTCCTGGCTCCGTTGAAAGGAGGGGCCGGATTTAGAGTATGCGGTGAGAGTAGTACATGGCTAGGGAAGAACGGAGGCTGGGTGGGAGGACTGGGATAGAGATGTAGAATGACAAATTGTCCTAAAAAATACTTGAAGAGCTACACACGAGCCAGGATGAGTTGTAATATCTCTAAGGAGCACAGCCAGAATGAGTGTGTATAAACTCCAAGGAGACAGAATTCCACTCACATGAGACCATGTGTTCTAACCAAAGGGAGTTGTTGCCTCCAAGCGGGACGGGTGGCACAGTGAGGGAGCGGGCTCCTATTCCTGGTGGGCAGAGATCTTTCTCACCTCTCAGACTTGGCAGAAAACCACTTCTCCATTTCTCACTTCTGATTTTTTTTCCCACCTGAGAATATCAGGTACCTTGCTGTTTGGGGTACAGTTTAGTTTACTCCTTCTGTAAGGGTCGATATTCTCTGACTACAGCTCACTGCACAGCTGACAAGTTCTTCCTGTCTGGGAGTTTCTCTGGTTTAGACTGCTCTAATTTCCTCAAACTGCAGCTGCAACAACCCCTCTCTCCTCTCCTCTCTCTCTCTCTCTCTCTCTCTCTCTCTCACAAACACGCACACTCACACATTTACCTACCAACGTAAAGAAGAGCGAAGAAGCACACTCCCCTTACTCCTCTGTATAACAGCGGATCTACCTTCCCCACACTGCAGTTTCCATTCTTGGATGCTGAGATAATCAGCCCCACTCTAGCGGCTCTGAAGTGCCCTCCTCACCCCTGGCTCCTCTTAGGACCCCGGTGGAGTCTCCACCGTGCTGGTCCACCTCTTTTCCGAAGTCTCCCCTAAGCCCACCTCCCAGACTGCACGGGCCAGAGCAAGGCTGAGGCCCCAGCACGGAGAAGGGGCAGGGAAGCAAGGAGGTGGTGAGCACACAGCAAGCACTGTGTGGGGCCCGGGGTAAAAAGGGGATGTGGCTCTGTCCTGAAAGACCCTCCAGGAGCTAATGGGCAATGATGCCCCATACTGAAAGCAGCCACTCTGGAAAGGCTTCTCAGGGTCTGGGTTTTGTTCTGACCGTGAAGCTTGCTCAAGGCGCTCTGTTAATTCTCCTCTTCATTCCAGCCAACCTTATTATCCATGTTGCATTTTGGCACAGGCGGGAGCATTCTTTTATGGACAGTACTTAAAAGCTTTCAGAAAGCAATTTCCCCTGCCCAAGACTGTCCAGGGAAATATGGCCTGAGTACCCTGCAGCCTGGTCTAACCACAGGCACACTCAGATCGCCCCTTCATTGCACGTGTGCAGACCTCCGCTCCCCCAACACGGCATTCAGTGCTCAGAACATATCTCTCTCCCTCCTGGGCGTTAACCCTGCTGCTCCCTCAACCCTGTTGCTCCCTGTGTAGATTCTCCTACTCGCTGCTACAGCCCCAGTACTAGGAATAAGGCCGCGGCCGAGAAAGACTGGAGCACTGCGGGTATGAACACAGCAGTGCAGAGCAGGTGGCCTGAATCTGGGGTGCTGGGAGAAAATCTCCGCAGCCTCAAGGCCCGCCCACACCCCACCTGGTGTTCAGGGTGTCCTGGTACTTCTTCACCTCTCTGCTGCGGGGGTGGCCACTCTCCATGAGGTTGTTAGCAGCGAGGTTCACGCCATCAATCTGAGCCTTCAAAGTCTTCACCTCCTGGTCAAGGATGTCAAACCTGATACGCACAGAGAGAATGAGGACAGTGAGCCGGCAGCAGACCCTTCATCGCCAGTGGCCCTGATCTCCAAACATCTCCTGAGCTCTGCTTTCTCCTTCCACTCCTGAAGGCCTTTGTCCAGGTGAGGGGAAGCGGGCAGAGGGTCCAACACCATGGTTTAGCACTGGCTGGGCTGGGTCAGGAGAGAGCTGTTGCTGACTACTCAGGCTTCTGGCTCCTCCGAGAAAGACGAAGGAAGCCAGGTTTACCTGTGCAGATAAAGACCACCTGCCATGCTCCCACTGCCCCAGCTGCTGCTCCTAGACCCTCATTCCACTATCCCGATACCCTGGTCCCCCAGCCAGGTGCTCCATTCCTTAGTAGGATAAGGAAGAGCTGCTGACGTTATGTGGCTGTGAAGGCTGACCCTTCCTGGGTAAGAGTAAGGACCCAGTGCTCAGCATCAGGGTGAGACCAGCTGGACGCTGCTCCTCTCCTCCTTCTCAGTCTCTGGGCTCTGCATGGCCTGAGCACACCTTCCCGTCAGGGGCTGATGGAATCGGAATGCTGCAAGTTGGGGTGGCCTTGGAGCCTGGTGGTTTAAAAACTGGTCTCCGTGGCCCCTGAGGTTTAGGGACAGCCACGGAAAACAGAAGACTACAGGTGATGGCATTCCGTCCGCTCACCCCCCCCCCCATGTCCACGGCAGTGCCACTTTTCCCCTGCACTGCATGGGCTTCTACACAGAACTCACTGAGCACAGGCTGCTGCACCTGAGAATAACTCAATTGGACCAGAAAATCCCTTACATTTGAGGAACCCAAGACCTCCATGGTTGAAGTACCCAAGGCCACAGAGCCAGAACAGAACTCATGGCTCCTGATGCCTGGATTTTGCAACAAAGGTCGTCCTGTGGACTCTCAGAGAGACCCCCGCTGGGCTGGTGGTGGGAGGCGGGACTCAGACCTGGGTGGGGAGGGAAGGAGAGGCCAAGGCACTCTGACCTGTGCTGCACAACGTCCAGGTCCTCCAGGGTGTCTGGGATGTCCATCTGGGCCAGCCACTTCTCCTTCTCCCTCATCCACAGCTGGCAGGCGTCTGATTCCCCAAACACCGTGTACAGGTCCAGGGCTTCCTGCAGCCTCTGTCGACGCAAGTCCGCCTGGGCCACCACCTGCTGGTAGAGCTCTCGGAGGGCCTGCAGCCGATTGGTTACATCCGGGGAATCCCGGAACTCTTCAGGGAAGCCCTGGGCCTGCTGTTCCAAATGCTCCATCACTCCATGGCTCTCCTCCAGCTCCTCCAGAAAGTCCCTGTGCTTCTTCTCCAGGGCCCGAGTGGCTCCTTCATCCTGCCCCACATCTTCACCTGAGAGTAGCCGGTGGGCATCTTGTAGCCAGGCCTTCAGGTCATCTGCATCACCCTGGAACTGGAAGAAGTTTTCCGCGTCTTGGAGGTTCTTCTTGCGAAAGGCAGCCAGCTCCTTCAGCTGTTGCCACTGGGCCAACACCTCCTTGACACGGGCCTCGATCTGTGGGTGCCCAAACTGCTTGCGCACAACCATGCTCTCAGCCTCCTGGAAGATCTGCTCCAGGTGGGCATCCAGCCCCCGGAGCTCGTCCTCAAAGGCCTTGTGCTTGCGCTGCAAGATGAGCACGCTGGTCAGGTCCCTGCCATAGTCCAAGGAGGAGTAGATCTGCTCCTTCTCCTTGATCCAGCTCTCGGCCTCATCCATCTCCCAGAAGAACTTCCAGAGCCTCTTTGACTGCTCCAGCTGGGCCTTCCGCCCGGCCGCCATGTCACTCAGCTCCCCAAAGCACTGCTGGAGGTGGCTGACTCGGTCCTGTATGACCTGGGGGTCACAAGGTTGGTACCCTGGAAGAATGGAAAGAGGGAGGATAATGAATAGAAAGGCTTCGTTTATGGGCAAGTTTCAGATCTGCTGCCAGGTTAGGGTCAAACAGTCTCAAAGCTGCCATCTCCCTGGGGTTTGGGGTGGGATGCAGGGACCCCAGTTACTCAGGGGGCAGGCCAGATTCTTTATAATTGGTTCCCCCTAAACTTCAGGAATAAGGGAGATTAAGAGTTGAGTCAATTCTCAGTAGAAGTGCACAACATGACATCATTTTTTAAAAACTCAGATATAAATTCAGTGAGGTCTCCTATTTAAGAGCAGAAACCAGAAACTTAAATTTTCTCAGCATAACCTGAACCAGCAAACAGAATGAGAGACAGATGATGTTTTATTGTGCTTATAAACACCTTTCTACCTGCAGATCACCAAAGCGGCTGCCTATTCTCTGCAGAGCTTTGCCATTCCCTCATGCTTTGTGCACCATTGCTTGATTAATAAAAGGAGCAGAATTCTACAGGCAGCTTCAAGGGATGTGTTCCAGGAGGGGTGCTGGGCCAGAGAACAGGGCTCTGGCATCAGAGGCCTGGACAGAGGAGCCATCCTAGGCCTCACCTGTGCTCTCAATGAATGGCACGGTGGCTGCAGTGATGGCCTTCACTTTGTCCCCTTGGATGGCAATGTCAGCTTCCATCAACTTGTGCTTTTGGAGCAAGTCCTCAGCCTCCAACAGGTGCTTACCAAACTCGGCAGACAGGAGGTGAGCCTGGCAAAAGACACAGGAGAGAGAACAAAGAGGAGTGAAGAGAAGGGGCCCCTCCCCAGTATAAGGCCATGTATCTGAGTCAAGGGAGCCTGGCTGAAGCTCAGGAGGAAGCAGCTGTAGAGCGAGAGCTCCTACCAGGAGTGCCTATCAGAATCCCCCAGGGAACACCCTACAGGGGCTCAAAACCCATGCTCCTCTACTACATCTGTCTCAAGGCTCGGGGCCCAGGCATGTGCATTTTTAGAGAGCTGCATGGTCAGGCTGATGTGCATCCTCAGTTGAGACCACGGCAGTAGAGGGAGTGCATGTCAGACATCTTGCCCTATGCTGAGAGATCTGGGTGCCAACCAGTGTGAAACTGTAAATACTTAGAGCCTGATTCTCCAGGCTCCTGATTAATGTCCTCCTCTCTTAGACCCTGCATGTTGGCCCCTGTATGATCATGAACATAAAATTATTTGGTCACTGGGATACTCTGGGCTTGGGCTGGTGACATTTGCTGGATGGATAAGAGTGAGCTGAGTGGCAGAAAGGCAGATGCAGTCAAATACTAGACTGATTCAGTTTCTCTACTGTGACTCAGGGACATGGCTGGGGGGAAGGATCTAAGGACACAGATGTGAACTGCAGGGCTACCGAGGCCCACGATTAGTGCTCAGCATCCCTGGCCCACCTTGATCTCATCCATCCAGTCGATGCTGTGCAGCATATCCTGGAAGAGCTTCTGCAGCTCCAGAGTGCTCTCAAGCCTCTGTCGCCGGGACCGCAGCAGCTCCTGCAGGTAGCTCCACAGGCGCAGGATATTGTCCTTGCGGGCCATGATGCGCTTCTGGTCGTGGTAATTCTCCTTCTCCAGCTCCTGGGCCAGGTCCTCTAGGGCCTTCACCCGCTCCTCATAGGCGGCAGTGTCCGTCTCGATGGCTTCATGCTTCTTCTTGGCGGCCTCCACAGCTGCCAGGTCATACCCGAAATTATCCTGTCCCCAGGAGGAAAAACCAGCAGCTCAGCTGTATGCCCCAGGCTCCATCGCAGGCTCCTCCCCTGATACACAGAAACTGGGGCTGGGAAAGCTCATCCTCGTGAAAGTGTTCTGCTGTCTTTTGGCAGCTTAACTTATCAGAGCCAAGGTCCAAAAACTAACTGTCTCACAAGAACCTCTACAAGAGCCTGATTTTACTCCCTATGCCACACATGCTGGTAACGTTGTGTCCCAAAGCCTGTGTTACTTAAAAACATTTTTATAGTACATGTTCGCAGTACATGGTGATTACATTCATCACGGGGGAATTGGTAAATGTACCTACCACATCTTAATTCTTTTTATGTCCCTTCCTTCCCTCTCACTGAACTCTGTTATTACTGCCAGAGTTCTCTGTTGCCCTGGGCACTGTCCCTGTCTCTGTAGACCTGTCTGATTCTGAGGGGCAGGGCCTACTTGTACCTGGAAGCCATGCAGCTGCAGCAGATGGCCTACCCATGCACTATCTGGGGTGCATGTGCTCTCTAATGATCTCAGGACTCTCACTATTCCCTTTCTAGCCCGAATTTAATTTGATTCCAAGCTCTAAGTAGGAGGGAACAGATGCTCTGATGAAGTATCAGCCCTTAGTCTGTTCTTAGTGAAATATGTCCCAGGACTGGCATCCAGAGTCAAAAAGGCACGTTCAGCAGATAGCATGCTCTGACTTCGCCCTCTTCCCAGAGAACCATCATTGAATGTCACCTCTACCTCCCACTTTTACTGATGCTAGTGGGCCCCATAGGACAGCTTCAGGGGGCAGTTTTGGACTGGCAAGCTCTTTCCTAAAAATGAGGCAATGTGGGCTGGGGTAGCTCAGCGGCACATATGAGATCTGGATTCAATCCCCAGTACCAAAACAGAGAGACTTAATAAATCCCGAGAGTTCTGTCCTAGAGAAAGTCTAGATCCGGCCAATCACGGGGAACTGGGCAGCAAGGAGGAGAGGTTTATCGGCTGCTGCTGAGACAACAGCTTGGGCTTCAGCCCAGTTGAGACCTGGGGGATCTACAGCATTTCCGTTCTCCTGCCATCCGAGATGTGTCCCTGTTACCTGTGTCACAAGGCGCTGGTTCTCATTGAGCCATGTCTCTCTCATGGCGGCCTTCCTGTCAAAGCGCCGGGCCAGCTGCTCCAGCTTCTCCTGGCGGATGAGCTCGCTCCTCAGGGCCAGCTCCCGCTGGTACTCAGCCTCCTCCAGGCTCTCCCAGGCCTGTATGGGGCAGAAGGAAAATTCCTGGGCCAGGTGGGAAACACCTCAGCTTGGGACACTGAGCAATTTCAGAATGAAGGTAGAGCTGGATGCTCATGGGTAAGGGGGTTGGCAGATTAGTGCTCAGTAACAGCCCTTTGGTTTCATGGCTGGGCCAAAGTGCCAAGGAGCACAGGTCATGACCTCTGGGTTCCCTCTGCTGCTAAACTTGCCTTGTACTCTTGGCCTTATATACTGTTTCTCACTCTCTGGCTGCTCAGCAAGTTCTTACTGACTAACACCTACCTCTATCCTAGCAGAACTTCCAGGTGAGGTTAAGTCCCCAAACCTCAGAACTGTCACAGGGCACTTCCCTTCTGTTGTAAGTAATAGTCCAGATTCAAAGACAAACTCAAGGTTCTATTGGCCCTGAGGAATGAACGCAACATCTGAACAGGGGGGTTGAGTCAAAGGACAGTGGGTGGAGACTGACCTCTCAGAATGACATTCAGATAAACCCCAGGAATAGCCAGCATGTAATTAATAACACCAAAGAAAGTGGCCAGTGGACACTCCCCATGGCTACATCCGAGAACTCCATCAACCCACTGGCGTCATGCAATGGACAACGCCACCATACCCGGTTGATGTCAGACACTAGTTTCCCGTCATGTGGTATGTACACTTTCTGATTGTTGGCTCGCATCCGGGACTGGATGGTAAAAAGTAGGACTTCCAAATTCCCCTTCTCTTGAAATCTGTGGAATAAACAGAAATAGAGAGACTGGTGTCACGATCCCTGAAGCCCAGTCACTTGCTGAAGGCAATGTGGAACACTGATATCCTGGATCTTGGAGGTCAAAACATATTTTCTTTAAAAACAGCAAGAGTAAAGGGAAACTGTAGGTCTGCTTACTTGTTACAGTGTCTGTTATTCTCCCCCATGGAGATCAACTAGAGGCTTGGGTCTTTACGACACAAATCATGGCTATCACAGCATCTATCATTTGCTTCCCTGGGGGAATAGCTAACAGGAATACTCTGGTAACTCTTGTAAACATCGTTTCACCAATCAATACAAAGAGACTCCTCTCTGTCCTGCCAATGATAAAAGCTTCTGCCTAGCTCTTTAGACAGTTTCTTTCCTTTATTGAGACAGTCAATAAAGCCTTAGAAGCAGCACTGTCTTTTGGACAATACACTGCACTGAAAGCAATCTTTACCCCAGTCCTAATGAACTAGGTCTCCAGCAAGTTCTATAGATGAGATGTTTCCAAGGGATCAGGAAAGGCTAGGCTCAGGGAGGTCTGTGGGTACAGCAGATAGGACCTGGCAGCAGGATGGGTGTCTGCCAAGTGGGGTCTGAGCTTCAGGTGACTGGTGCTTTCACATTTCTTCATGATCCCCAAACCTACCCACTTCAACATCCTTGACTTGGCAACTGAGGATCGGCTCTAAGCAAGGTCTCCACTGCAAGCTCAGCCAAACAGACCTCAGTTCTCATGGGTGCTTAAGTGGGCTGAGGCCCTGAAGCACTGTCCTGACTACACAGACAAGAGGTAACGGCCCTGTGTGCAGTGCCTGGTAGATGCGCAGCAGATGGAATCTGTATTGAATTTAGGACTTTAAAAGTAGGTTAGTGTCAGACTAGAAACAAGATACTTGTTTATAGTACACCCTAGTCTCGGAGTCTCTCCTTTCCTCACTTTAGTCTTGCATAGAGAGTGTGGGGGATGAAAGGGGAGGAACAAGGCCGAGGATGCCACCAATGGACTGCAATCTCTTATGGGACAGGAGGACAGGCTAATGGCAGAGAAGCTGGACTACCTCATGGGTGTATGTGTGTGCATGCACATTTGTGTATGTGTGTGCATGTTTGTGAATAATGCATGTGTATGCATGCATGGCTGTGTCTACATAATGTGTATGGCACATAGGTATGTGCACACTGTGTTTGCACGGCTGTGTGCCAGAATAACTGTATGTAGATGCCTATGCACGTGTGTAGTTGTAGATGTACTGCATGTTCTCTCTGTTATTTGTGTGTGGTGGTATGTGAACACGTGTGCATGCATAGTTATGTGCGCACATACCTATGTGCCTGCATAATTGTGTGTGTGTGTGTGTGTGTGTGTGTGCGCATAAGTGGTGGGGTTGTGCAGAGACCTAAGAAGCAGGCTGAGTGCTCTGCTCATGAGCAGTGACAGATGGGAGAGAAAATGACAGATGTACTTGATGATCACAAGGCTTCCTGCAGAGCTCAGGGGCTACGGATACAGAGGTCATCACCAGAAAATAAACCTGCAGCTGAATGACACTCCCCTCCTACTCCTTGTGGGGCCAGCTGTGAGTCAGGGTTTTAATCAATGCCTGTTTCCTACCAGCTGACAGCCTGAGGGGCATGCAGTAAGCGACAGATGTGGAGCTCTTCAGCCCTCAGGAGAGCCTTATGGACCCTTCATAAGGCCCAGAGCCCAGGAGGGCAGGTTTCTTGCCCTGATGACCACCCTCCCAAGTGCCAGGGCCCTTACTTGGGTGGCTTCTCCACAGTGCGGTAGGTGCTGAAGGCCTGCAGCTGCTGCTGGACACCCGTCAGCGAGTTGGCGAACTTGCGGCTGTTCAGCACGATGATGGTCTGTTCGATCCAGGTGAGCAGGTCCGAGGCTAGCCCACTGTACTTTTCAATCATCTTCTCAGTCTCAATGGCGTGGTCGATGACCTGTGGAGTCCCCTTGTTACTCATTCTCATCACAAGGGCAATGCTGCCAAGCAGGCCACTCCCGAAGACCACAGCCGAGGTACTCTGAAATGGGGCTCCTGTCTCTCAAACCCTAGAGTGTTCTAGGCTGGGTTTGTCCAAGTCCCTAACTATTGCTAAGGCAAAAGAGGTGGCCTGGAAATGGGTGAAACGCTCCTCTTGCACCAGTACAGTTAGCAGGGAACTGGCCAGGCTGGGGTTCAGGAGCAGCTGCCCCCTTCCCTGAACCCTATTATTCATAAGCTTGCCACACTAGGACACCAGTGTTCATTAGGAACTGCAGGCTGCCAAACACTGTCTTTGCTGCACATCGTGCACACAAAGGTGGTGAGAAATGGTCCCTACCCCTGAGAAGCTAACAACTCAGTAGGGGAAAGCAGTCAGACAGGAGGCTCTCTACAGAGGGATGGGCTCCTGACACATGGCGGGAGCCTGAGAGGTCTGGAGCCACAAGAAATGCAGCAAATGAAGGCCCTGAGTGACTCCTGCAGGGAGGTTGGTACACGGGTTTCCAGGTGGAAGAGAGGCCGGAGTTGCAGGCTGCAGCCCCTTGTAGGGCAGACATGCACCTGCTTCAGAGTTACCTCAGGAGCTTTAAAAGAAGATGGGGGTAGGTGTTCTGCATTCCTCATGCAGCTGAGGGCCTAGACCTGAAGATCCTAGGATGGTGAGGGACCTTTGAGTCAAGGGCTGGCTGTGTGAACAGGGGAAGAGTGACGCTGGGCTGATGAAACAGCTCTGTACCTTGCCGACACGTTTGCCCTCCACCGCCAGCACCTTCATCTTGGAGAAGTAGTGGTAAAATGCCACCACGTAGGTGATGATGGATTTTTCATCAGGGTTTTCTGTGAAGACATCTGTAAGAGGAAAAGGTACACATTCAGCACCAGCCCAGAAGCTAGAGAAGTCACACCCCAAGGGCTTAGCCCCATCCCTGCAGCAGGAAGCTCAACTACAGGGACCACGTGATGAGCACTGGGACAAGATGGTCATGAAATCCCCATTAGGACCACAAATTGCAAAAGCAGAAAGAAGAGGGGATCCTAAGACTCTAGGGACTGTCACACGGGCCAGCCAAGGCCTGGGAATCCAGATGGAGTGGAGAGCAGGCCAAGGACAGAGCCCTGGACCAAACTCTAGGAGCCCCAGCTGCCCAGCTCCCTCTAGGATGGCGAGGGGGTGCAGCCCACCTTCAGGGTCGAGGAGTGGGATGATGCCCAGCTGGCGCTCAGCCACGTCAAATGCGTGTTCCAGGTTGTGCCGGGCATTGGAGTCTTTCAACTTGTCAAAGTCGATGAGGTCAGGCCTGGGAACGAAGCTGGGCTGTTAGAAGGGAGTGACCGTGGTAGCCCCACTTACAGGGCAGCCCCAGCAGGAAGCAAGGACGCTGGGTAGATTCAGGGAGGTGGATGGGCAGGAGAAATGGGAGACAGGAGCTGAGAATAGCGGGGAGCTGGAAGCACAGCTGGTGAGGAAGGAGCAGCAGGTATGATTGAAAGCTGAAAGAGGCAGGGTCATTAGGGGAGGCCAAGGTTGGAAGAAGAAATGGCAGAGGTGACATTCTCATGACATGTCCTCATTCAACAGCAGGGGGCTCTCCTTCCTCTTACCGGTGCTTGTGTATCAGGGCGTTAAAGGCCAAGCCATCCTTCCAGCTGGAGGTGAAGTTGGTGATGTTGACATGGGGGTAGCTACATCCAAGAGAAACATTGAGACCTAAGAAGTAGATCCTTTTGCAGTCACAAGCTAGTGTGTGACCTGAGTGAGGGCCAATACACCAGGAGAGAAATAGATCTGTGCCTGCTTGAGCTGCCTCAACACAAGGGGGCGCAGAGGAGCACACGATGACACCCTCACAAGCTGTGGCCCATGCAACCCACAGGCCCCACAGTGGGCTCGAGGCAACACTGGAAAAGAACCCTGCAGTCCCGGCCTCAAAGAATCAGGTCGGGACAGACTTGCACCAATTACACTGAAGCATCTATAGTTCTCAGTGAGGACGTTAGGTGTCTCTTGGGGACACCAGCCCCTGAGGGGAGTGAGGGGCTAGTGGGGAACAAGGCGATGACCAGTTTCCCAGGCATACACACCCTGCTGTTTTCATCTGGCACCACAACAACAGCGCATCCTTGGCTGAGCGTGTCTCACGGCCCTCCTGAGTTTGGACAACAATGTCCTGAATCTGAGGGGGGCAGAAAAGAGACGTGAAGCAGCTGTGCACCTGACTGTGCCTCCCTGCCTCCCAGGTGACTCCTCCCTCTTCTCCTCTGTGGCCATTCACCTGCAGTGCTGGCACCAGCACCACCCCGAGGCCGTGGGTCCCAGCTGCCTGTCTCCCAGCCTCAGTCAGTGCTACGGCTTGTGTCTAGTTGTACCCACACAGCCTCATGCTTTTTCAGAGGTGGCTCAATCTAGAGTGTGTGATTGCCTCATGGTGGGGCTAGGCCCAAGGGCACCAGGATAAAGGGTGTGAGTGCTACCCACCCTAAGTAGTCTGGATAAAAGGGGCAGAAAGTTGCTGTTAAGGTCTCTTGTTGCCTTTGCTGTCTTCCACCACCATGAACTGTTGCCCCTCAGCCATGTGCCACCCTGTCTTGGAGCCAGCTGATTATGGACTGAAACTCTATAAACTACAAGCCAAATAAACCTTTCCCCCTTTAACTATGGGTGTCGGGTATTTTGTCTCAGCAACAAAAGAAAAGTAACTAAGACAGTCATCCAGCAGAGCACAGGATGATTCCTCATGCCAGAGGACACACCTTTCCTCATACAACTCTAACAGGAAGCTGAGAATGGATGAAAAGATGCCCTGATTCCTCCTCTGAAGTTACAATTCCCCACAAGGTGTAGAACGACATGAATATTAGATGGTATAATTTTTTCATTAGCAGCTTTTCTTGCCTTTATGTTCTTCTCAGTTCTGCTGGGTTTTTGTTGTCACTGTTTGTTTTGTTTTTGCAGTACTGGGGATTGAACCCAGCCTTTACAGTGTACTCCATCCACAGACCTTTTTAAATTATTTATTTATTTATTGGTACTGGGTATCGAACTTGGGACCTTGAGCTTTTGAGGCAGGAGGCAGAAACACTGAGCTAAATCCCAACCCATCCTTTTTAAAATTTTGAGACAGGGTCCTTGCTCGATAAGTCACTAAGTTGCCTAGGCTGGGCGATGTTATAGTTTGTGTACCCTCAGGACTCAAGCAGTTATAGGTGGAGTTTTTCAGAGGTGGCTGAATCTAGAGTGGGTGACTGATTCATGGTGCAATGCTAGGATTAAGGGTGGGTGATTACTAAATCAGTGCACTAATTGGGTTGGCACTGCCCTAATCCTGGTAGCCTGGATATAAGGACAGAAAGAGGCTTGTCTGGTCCCTTGCTTGCTTTGCTACCTTCTGCCCACCAGGAACTGTTTCTCCTCTGTAATGCCTGTCTGTGATGCTACCTTGCCTTGAAGCCAGCCAACGATGGACTGAAACCTCTACAAACTGTGAGCCAAATAAACCTTTCCTCCTTTAACTTTGGGTGTTGGGTATTTTGTCTCAGCAACAAGAAAAGTCAGACGGGCCGGAACTTGCAAACTTCCTGCATCAGCCTCCAGGGGCGCTGAGAATACAGGTGTTTTCCACCACATCTGGCCCCAGTGCTGCTGTTACTGTTTAATCCTCTGCACTCATTGGGAGTGAGAGCAGACATCCAGGACCACTGGGATGGGACCTTTGGTCTGTGGGCTGTAATGCTGTCTTCTTCCTCCTTTCCCTCACCTCCTGGGGCTACGCTCCTCCCATCCCCAAGCCAGCAGGTGTGAGGCCCTGTGTTCCTTTCCTTGTCCTTTCTAAATTTCCTTACCAATTATCTGGGGCTTGAATTTCAGGATGAGAAAAATGTCTGATTAAAAGCAGATTTTCTGCACTATTTTTGAATCAAATCCTTTCAAAAAACAAGAAGTTACACACAGAAGCAGGGCATAAAAAGCAGATCTTCCAGCTGACTGAAACCCAGCTACTACTTAACCTCTCTCTCTTTCCTCAGAAGACTGTGACTTAGAAGCCGCGCCAACCATCAGCACTGGGGGTACAGCACAGAAAGTGGGTCTCCTTCTGACAAGCACTGTCCTCCCACAATGTGCACAAACATGCCCCGTTTGCCATTTTAGAAGGTTCCCAAGTTCTGTCAGCCCTGAGAGGCTGCTGGGACCTACCTGGAAGCGGAGGATGATGGTCCAGATGAGGCCCAGGACCAGGCGGTGGTTGCCATCCACAATGTCGTGGGAACCCATGTTCTCCAGGTGCACGCGCTGCTCCTTGAGGAACTGCAGGGCCTTGTCCACGTTCTCCAGGCAGTGGATGCGCATCTTCCCCTTGGTGGGCCTTGGCTGGGGGACAGCAGTGGCCCCCGTGAGCATGTAGGGACTACAAGGTCAGCCCAGAGGTGGCTACCGCCCAGACCACATCCTGCCCAACGCCCACTTTCCTAGCCAAAGTCCAAGTTCCACAGTCACTCCTGACAATTTCCACCCCTTCCTTCAGCAAAATTCAGAGGTTCCTGCGTCAGCACTCAAAGCAGTGCAACCAAGTTACTCGGGTTCCCTTCTGGGTCTGACACCACCTTCTGAATGGGTGCTAATGACACGCAAACAAGACAACACAACAGGCAGCTAACTGAGCACTTACTACACACCCAGTATAGTTCTCAGAACTACTTACTACTGATGGATGACAAGAATAACTTAGTGACTGGTAATGGACCCATCCCTGCCAATCAATCTCCCTGCTCCCTTGAATGTTCCCTGCTAGAGCCCTGGGAAATCATCATAGATGTTAGTTACCTGTACCATCTGAAACTATTCCAGGGTAACCCATTCACATGGAATTTCAACTCAGGGCAACAAGAGGCAGAATGTCAGCCTGGAGTTGAAAAGGCAAACATGGTACCTTTTCATTCAAACTGGAAGAGCCCAGAATACTTCATCAGGCACAGGCATCCTTGCCCTTATTCTCCACATGGAGGAAATGGAGGCAAAGAATCCTGCTTGAGAGGCCCCAGGTCACAGTGGAAATAACTGAGCAAAAAGGCACCATTACTTACTTCCCCCTCAGAAGCAACCATACTGCCTAGGAAGTACAAGGGAGAGGGCCTCTAACAGAGCTCTGCTTGCACACATGGTAAAACATGCTGAAAATATCTTCCACACTTTTCTCTTGACTCCAAGAGGGACATCAGCTCCCCCTAAAACACATACACCCCAGCCCATGCAAGAGCCTGAGGTCCAGGCTGCTCCCGACACCCAGGAGCCTGTGAGGAGGACAAAGCTCTACGTGGCTTGTAGAGAAGCATGAAGGGGTGGGAATCTCGGTCACAAGGGGTGAGAAGTTCTGAGAAGAGGTCAGAAAACCCAGTAGCCATGTGGAAACCAGACACTGCAAGTATTGGAACCTCCCAGAAACCCTGGCAGGCCAGAGAACTGCAGGTCGGCCCAGCCATGTCTTTCCTGGAAAGGGGCCGATGGCACAAACCCCGGCCTAGGCACAGGGCCAGCACAGGGAGGGGCTTTACCAGCATCTCTCCTGAGAGCACCTCCAGCAGCTTGATGAGCATCCGCCCATCCCGCAGGTCCTTGTAGAGATCGCTGATGCGGCAGGACACTCGAGCCAGGTGGGAGTTAACCCACTTCGTGAAGGTCTTCTTCTGCACGACTTCTCGCTCATCTGAGTGGGGAGAAGAACCTTGGGAGAGCTGCTTGGGGGCCTGTGACACAGGGCTGGGGGCTCTACCTTAACCCTACAGTTCCCCAGGCCTGGCCGAGAAGACTGCTGCTTTCACGCTACCCCGTCCTGCGAGTGTGTGTGGTTCCTGATGAGAGAAGGCCACAGGCCATCACAACGGAGGCAACAGAGACATCTCCCACCATCCCCGTTCACCGTGCACTGTGGGAAGGCACCCCGGAGTCAGCCATCTTTTTCCTGCTGCCAGTTGAAATATTCTTACTATTGTGCCATCAAACTCAGATTTCCATACCAGGTCAGTCCATCCATCCATTCATCCTTCCATCCAATATTCCCCCTGCCTAGAATGCTCTTTCTTGTCCACTCTGCTCCTCCCTGTCCTCTTCACCTAACTCCCATTCATCCTTTAAGATGCGCTGTAGGCAGACCTCTCAGGAGCGCTTGTCCTGACCTCCGTATTGGGTGGGCTCCCCATTCCCCAGTAGGTCCTCCACAGCTAGACAGTGGCTATGCACAAACATATTGAGTCCTTATGTGGCAGGCCTATGCTAGGCCTGATGACAGGTAAAACAAACTGCTCACCCTCCAGATAGGTGGAGGAGAACGAGGAGCAAGGGAAGAGTCAGCATATGTGGGACCACGATTCCACATGGGGTTGAGGAGAATGAAGGTGTGGGCTGGGGGCTCTTCCCTGCATTATGTTACCTTTCTCACCCCTAGAATATCAGGCAGAGGGTCTTGATCTTCATCCCTGGGACAGAGACAAAATATCCCCCTCCTAAACCAGCATCAGCCCAAATTGAGCTCCTGGCCCATGTTGTACAGTTCAGGTGGGTACTTACTCCTGGCACTTCTGTACAAATAAATGCTGGTTCCCCATCCAGGTTAGGGCTGGAAAGAAGACAGAAGACTGAGCTAGCTCAAAGGAAAGGAAAGAACTGCAGAGGGGAGAGAGAAAAAGAGAAAGAGTGACAAAAAGAAGAAAAAGGATAGAAACAAAACCTTGAGACCATAAAGTTAAGTGAAATAAACCAGACACACAAGCTTAAATATCACATGATTTCTCCTATACAAGAGACCCAAAGTATAAATAAATTAAAGAGCAAAATAGCAAGATAGATAACAGAAAATAGGAAGATAGATTTTTTTTTCAAATGAGACGAGGACTAAGAGATGAAGGGAGTGGGAGGGAGAGGAGGGAAAGGGACATGAAAGAACGAAGATGTGCTATGCACACGTCCCAGTTCCCATGATGAATGCGATCATTATACACTGCAAACATGGACTAAAAAAAATTTAAACAGAACCCCAAAGCAAAGAACAGATAAAAATAGTGAAGGCAATGTGAAATCTTCTTCTGTTTGGTTTTGTGAATGGTTTGTGGCCACTGGCTCCTGGGCACTTGGTTTGAAGATTTGGGACAGAGCTGACCTGGCAGTGTGGCTGCAGGACCCGGGGCGTAGGTCACAGGCAGGGCAGACGCAGAGTGGCCCAGGCAGGCAGGAATGTCGGGCCACTGTGGGAACAGGCTAGACGTACACAACTGAGCCCAAACCGTGGAGGGGTTGGCTTTGTGAATTATTAAATATATGATTTAACAGGCACAAAAGGAGGAGCTCAGCCAGTACTGCCCCAAGGGTATAATGCTGGCAGTTCCCGAGACTTGCAGCATCAAATTCCTTCCAACTTCATGGCTATTTTAGTGTTAGGAACTCAGTCTCTTTACTCCCCTGTTCATTCATTCAGCAAATATTTACTGAAGAGCCATCAGGTGCCAGGCCCTGGGTGGAGGCAGGGAATTCACGGACAAGACAGACATCCCCAGACCCTGAGGCAGATAAACCCTACTATAAATATGAAGAGTGTTTGAGCCATGTAAAAGGGTTCTATGGCAGCCACCTAAATAAGAATTCTAAGAGGAAAAATACTACATTATGAACTAAGCACCACCTTACCCTTTTGTTAGCGGCAAATTAAAAGGTGTTCCCAATTTCAGCAGAGCACAACTAAAATTTTGATGACACGTTGGGTGTGATGCAGTAGCACTTATTCTGGGTGTGTGTGGATCCTACAGAGCCAGCAGTGCCCAGGGCCTTTCCTAGAACCACATCTGCTCCTTAAGGTTCACTCTCCTAATCTGATGTGGAATGGCTGCCTAAGGAACTAAAATTTCAGCCCCTTTCTGGGTGAGTATCCCATCCCCCAAGACTAAAGTCCTCTTTTCCTTCCTCATCTTTCTGTCTTTAAGAATCCAGAAATTTCATGACATGGGTACTAAGACCTATTTATTTCTGCCTGGGAAAGGGTAGGGAAGTGGTTCAAGCTGGGGACACGGAATTTAATACCAGGCTGCTGGGCTGGCACACATATTTGTGCAGAAGTCTCATCAAGCATCCTTAGGCCTCCCCAGTTTTCAGCACACAAATGATACCTCCTGGACCCCAAAATGCGGTGGGGGTCGGGAGTGGGGAGGTGAGTAGGGGCAGGGGGTGGTTACTCAGAATCCCCAGCACCTGAAACACTTCTCAGTGTTGAGACAGAGGCAGATTCCAAGAAGCTAATGATGAGCAAAAGGAGAGAAGAGGCCCAGGGGTGAGGATTAATTTCCATTAGCTCTTTTGCTCTGGCTGCTCCACTTCGCATGCTCAGCCCATTCACCCGCACGCCCAGATGCTGCTCAGGAGCCTCCCAAGTGCAGGAGTGGCTGGTGGCTCTGGGACAGCTGAGCTGGGAACTCTGGTAGTGTGGACAGGACAGAAGACAGCTAAGCACTGGGCCTGATGTCCCCAAGGGACCCATGCCACCCTGCAGGGGATCTGCTATGGGGAGGAGGCCGGGACGTTTCCAGAGCCCTTTCTGCCCATGCAGGAGGGGTGGGTGAGCGCAGACTGACTCAGCTCTGCTGCCCTCAGGCACATCCTTCTGCATGCCTCCCTGCCAGCCGGGGCCACCTTGCTTCCCACATAGATTAGAGCTGCCCCTAGAAAACCCATCTTCCTCCCTGATCGGCTCTGGCCCAGCGTTATTGTCTGGATGTCCTGACTGGGTGAATTCTCTCTATACCTCCCTTCCAAAGTTTACCTGACATCAGGTATACCCATGACACCAAAACCATGGCCCATCTGCATTCCACTAGGCCACTATTATTCCAATATTTCCAATTCAAATAGCTTTACAGGCATATTTTAAATGATCACCATATAGATACTCTTTATTTCATACAAGTTAGTCTATAGGAAGAAAAGGTAAGGAAGCTGCCCCACATTATTTATAAGACTATATTAGCCTTTGTAGTTGAACCAGGAAATGAGACTTTCTCAGATAAACGAGTTCATAACATGGAAAGTGCTGCACACAGTGCGTTGTCCCATGAACTAGTGTCCTCCTCACCACCTCTACTACTAGAGGCTGCCCGGCACGTGGCTGGTTCACACTCGCCAAGGCTTCCCCATCCACTGAAGAAACAAGACCCAAACTCAACAACAGCTCGTCTCACAACCACGCAAGGCATAATGTCAATTCATTTTAATAACATCAACACTATCACAAGGTAATACTGGATCAGCCACCAGGCAAATGGCACATATAATAAATGCTGAAGAGGTCACGGAAGAGAGAGGGCATTTCTAATGGGAGTTGTCAAGGGGGTCCCCGTGGAGGAAAGCTCTTAGGCAGTGGGAGGACAGGGATAGAAGAGCCTGAGCAGACAGCTGTGCAGGGTCAAAGCTGGTTCACAGACTACTAAGTGGCCACAGGTTAGAAGGAGATTTGTGGAAAACAAGGTTTCAACAGGATGTGGAAATCCCTGGATGTGAGGCTTAGAAGTATAGATTTAATCCCAGAGGCAAAAAGGAACCCTGAACCCAACATACTAATTTGTAAGGTCCCCAAGGATAACAAAAAGACAAAACGTTTCAGGTTACCTTTCTTTTTGTTTTGTTTTGTTTCACTTTTGTTTTTCGAGAGAGGGTCTCACTATGAAGTTCAGTCTGGCCTTGAACTCACTAGTAGCTAGCCCAGGCTGGCCCTGAACTCACGCTGACCCTCCTGCTCAGCCTCTCAAGTACTGGGATCACAAGTGTGTGCCACCATGCTGGGCTCCGGATTACCTTACAAAAGGAATGAGGAACTCTATACAGAGAAAAACTTAAAAGGTTCCCGAGGTTTGGTTTGGTTTGTTTGTTGAGACAGGGTCTCACTGTGCGGTTCAGGCCGATCTTGAACTCACTATGTAGTCCTGGGCCAACCTTGAACTTGCTACGATCCTCCAGTCTCCATCTCTTAAGTGCTGAGGTTATAGGCATGTGTCACCATGCCTGGCTTTTTACACTATTGAATAAAAAACCTCAATATCATTAAGGTATCAATTTACCCTAGATTAATATATTAATAGATTTAAATATCAACCATTATATTTTATAATATATAATAATCATTATATTACTAGTATTTAAATTATCAAAATTTGGGGGAAAACTAGAGAAATTATTCAAACATTCATTGGAAATAATAAGCAAACAAAACTAACTAGGATGCCCAACGTGGTGGTGCATGCCTATTAATCCCAGTACTCAGGAGGCTGAGGCAGGAGGATCACTGAGTTTGAGACAATGTCTCTCTAAGTTTCTCAGGCTGGCCTTGAACTTGTGATCTTCTTGTCTCAGTTTCCTGAATAGCCAGGATTACAGGTATGAGCTACTGTGCCCAGCCTCAGATTTTTCTTCTGTCAAAGAAAGTATATACTTACAGTAAAAGTGTGCAGTACTAGCATATGAAAGACAGATATAAAATCAAACAGAAATAGCCCCAAGTACATATGAGCATTCACTATCTGATAAAGGTACATTTCAAACATGAAGGGGAAAGTTAGATTATTTAACAAAAGGTATTGGCAAAGCTAGATGATCACCCAGGAAAAGTTAAGTTAAATTCATACCTCATACTCCAGTAAACATTTTATTTGGCTCAAAAACTGAAATGCACAAAATGAAACCATAAAAATAGCAAAATCAATCACGGTAGAATTTTTTAGATATAATATTAACCTAAAGAAAGACCTTCTATTCTCAGTCTAACAAAATCCAAAGCCATAAAATAAAAGATTGAAAGCTCAACTATGTCAAAAATTTTGTCTCTGTGGGATAGAGCACCAAGAGCAAAGTCAAACTGATGAATAACAATATTTGTAGCACACAGCACAGAGGGTAATCATTTAATACGTAAAAAGCCCTGCTATCCTTTGGGTCCAGAATGGCCCCTAAGGCCTGAGTGTCAGAGGCTTGGTCTTCATCTCGGCATTGTTGGGAAATGGTGGAAAGTGTAGAGGCGGGGCCTCCAGGGAGGTCTTTAGGTCATTCGCTCTCACAGGAAACTGCAGGACCCAGTTCTTAGCTCTTTTGCACACTCCCTGCCATGTGCTGTCTTGCTGCAGGCCAAAAGCAATGTGAACGATAAACTATGGACCAAAACCTCCAAACTATAAGCCCAAATCACCTTACATTCCTTATAAGTTGATTCTCTCAGGTATTTGTTATGTTGTCAGAAAGTTGACTAACACAAATTCCTACAGACTAATAAGGAAAAAAACAACAGTGTGAACAAAGAGCTAACAGAAGAGATTATGAAAGTCTCTTAGGCATACAAAAACTTGTCCAGGGCGGAGGGAGAGGAGGGGAAAGGGATGAAAAAAACATGTTACCAGCTCCCCACAAGGAATGTGATCATCATTTACTACAAACATAAACTATTAAATAAAAACTGGAAAAAAGTTGTTCAAGCTACTCATAGAAGTACAAGTTAAAAAGCACATACACACACACACAAAATCTAATACAAGGTCCTTAATTTGAACAAACTAATCATAAAAGACATTTGTGAGTCAAGTGGAAATTTTTGAATATCAAGTGGGTAATAGATTAAGGAATTATTAATTTTATTAAATACAATAATGATATATGGTTAGGCGGTAAATGTTCTTGTTTTCCAGAGATATGTACTAAACTAATTAGAGGTAAAATGTCACGAGAATTTTCTAAATATTTCAATCCCCCAAAAGATAAGCAAATATGACAAAATATTAACAATTACTAAATTTGGGTGATGATTCATCTTGCCTTTTTTTCTTTTTGTTTTGTTTTGTGTTTTTGAGACAAGGTCTTCCTTCATAGTTCAGGCTAGCCCTGAACTTGTGACGACCTTCCTGTCTCATCCTCCCAAGTGCTGGGATTGCAGAGGTGCACTCCCATGCCCAGCTCTACTTTTTTTTAATATTTGAAAAATTTCATAGCAAAAATTAAACAGTAAAACATAAGAATATAAAGACACTACTGGCTGAGCATGGTGATGCACACCTGTAATCCCAGCACTCGAGAGGCTGAGGCAGGAGGATTACAATGAGCTCAAGGCCAACCTGGGCTACACAGTGAGTTTAAGGTCAGCCTGAACTATATGAGACCCTGACACCAAAAAAACCCCCCCAAAACTCCACTACATTTCACTTATTAGATGGACAAATATCAACAAGTCTGATAAAATATGGTGTTGGCAAGAATGTAGGGAACAAAGCAATCCTATGTTGCTGGAGAGGGTATAACAGGGCAACCTCTATGAAAGGCAATTTGGCAAGAACAATCAGAATTATAAAAGCACACACTTTTGGACCTAGTAATCCCACTTCTAGGAATTTATCCTACAGATACACTTGTATATTTGTAAAGTAAGCTGTGCTTGGTTCACAAACTCAATTCCCTCCAGGATTCTGGTTGCAAACTGAAGTGGATGAGAACCGAATCAAATTTCCCCATAAGGTCAACATTAAACCTAACCATTGCATTTGATTCGGTTCTTCTCATCCAACTTGGCTTGTGACCAGAATTGTGGAAAAAATCAAGTTCATGAATGGAGGTACCATTGTACATTGCATTATCTGCAATAGCTAATAATTGGAAACAATCTAAACATCCACCAATAAAGGACTAATTAGCTAGTTAATTCCATTGTCCACGCAGTGGAATATGACATAATTGTAAAAAAGAATGAGGATGCTGTTTGCATATTAATATAAAACAATTTCAAGATATATTCAGTGAAAAGTATAGAAACATGTACAGTTAAATAAAAACAAAGTTGGAGGAAAACAATACAGATCATCTGTAAAGATGTACATAAAACATCTGTGGAAGGAGACACACGAAGTAGTTAACATAGGTCATGGGAGAACTGAGTCCCTGAAGCAAAACTGATTATTTACCCTTTTATAACTTTTGAATTTTACCCACCAGGTATCATATTACTTCTTTAAAAGAGAAATAAATACATTTTCACATTTTAAAGAAAGTAATAAAATGTTTCTCTTCCGCTTTTTCCAAAATAGCCTTGTTCTTTCCTATCAACATCTTCATCATCATTGTCATCATTTTGCCTTAGGGATTTCATCAGGCAAAAATCATAAGCATCTTTACCCACTTGAGCCTACAAGAAAAGGCTCCACAGGAAGGCAACCGTTTCATGCTGGGGTTCACAACCCGGGCTTTCTCTCCTCATGCGAGGAAGCCAAGAGTTTAAGGGACCCAGAGGGGCCTACGCTTTAACTCTTACAAACATGTGACAACCCTCAATGACACAGCATATGGGCAGACCTCCAGGGATACTTTGGGGAGGAAGTGCTTCTTCAACCAACAAATTTTTATCACACTGGTACTGTGAACAGCTGGAACACACTTCCCTGGCCCTCAAGGATTTACAATCTAGCTAGGGTTGCTTCCAGGGTGGAAATGTGGGATGGTTACTCCAAATTTGAAAATGCAAAAGGCAATAATAAAAGCACATAAGATTGCCTTTGAAAGAATCAGAGGTAGCCAGGCATGGTAGTGCACACCTGTGATCCCAGCACTTTGGGAGGCTGAGGCAGGAGGATCACAAGTTCAAGCACAGCTTGGACAATTCAGTAACATGGTGACACCCTGTCTCACAAAAGTGTTAGAGAGGCAGCTCAGTGAAAAGATCCTGGGTTAAATCTCTAGTAGTACAGATATAAAAGCTATTGCCCTACTACTTTTGAAAATAAAATAGGGTCTTCATATACATTTTAGCAAAGGAAAACAGGTTACATAGAGCAGGTTTTTAAAAAAAGGTTTTGCTTTTGGAGAAAGCTAGTTTTGAAGATGATAATGGCTTTAGAATGGCGGCGGGGTGAGGGAAGGGGGAAGGGTTCAAAGCCTGTCAGTGGAAACGCAAGCATGTACATGCAGGTGTGCATGTTTGGGGGTGGGGACAGGAGGTGGTTAATTGATCCAGCACAAAGAAGCTGAAGGATGATGAAGGGAATTTGAACTTGATACTCCAGGTAAAGAAGATCCTGGCGGCTCTTAGGCCAGGCAGCATCTCACTAAAAATGTGTCAGAGGACAAAGATTCTCGGTGCCCTGAGTGCGTGAGACTGGATGGGCAGAGAGTGCAGAGACAGTTGTGGGAGTCTCCACTTGTGGAGACAAATTAACTCTGGAAATGAAATGACAGGAGCTGATTTGGAGAACACCACCGAGCATCACCGGCCTTGGCTGGTGACAATATTTACAGGATGTAAAACGAAAGTGAGTTCAAGGTATTGATCAGCTGAAGAGGCTGGTGATGGAAGGAGAAGTGGGAATGGGTGTCTCAGGTGGGACTCAGGAATGTGCAAGAGGGCCCAAGTGGCAGAGGTCGCGTGACAATCTCATTAAAGCACAGGGATTACAAAGCAGCACATGGGCCCCAGGCACTGTCAGGACACCTGCTTTGGTGGTTACAGAGAGAGAAGACACTCACTGGGGATGCAACACCAGACAAGTCAAGCCCAGAAGAGAATTTCTGGAGAATCCACCGATTTGCTGAAAAGGATCAATTCCCCTTCCCCAAGCCAGGACCCAAAGCTCCTCCACTCTGGATAGAGCAGCACTTTGTCAGTACTGTCGCATAGGTGGTTTCTTCTCAGGACACCAGAGGGGGAAGGGCCTTGGGCAACATCTAGTTCGAGCCCCTAGTAGTCAGGTGAGGAGCAGAAAAGTGGCTTGGCCAAGGTCACCCTCAAGGATGACAGCGGCAGGAAGGCCGAAGACTGGTGCTGCTGGGGTGGACCACTTTCGCCCCCACTGTGGCGACCCAATGGGCTCAAGCTGCCACGGCATCTTTCCTGGACGGCCTCCCCACTGAAGTCAGAGAGATCTTTAAAACCCCAAATCTAACCATACCACTTCCTTTCTAAAAGCAATGTAATGGCTTGGGAACAGCTCTGGCCCTCCAGCCTTCTACCCAAGGCCACAGCTCCTACCCTGAGCCCTGACAGCTGTCCCAGCTAACAGCTCCCTCTCTCTGACCCTTCAACCTTCTCTTTTGCAAATAATTGCCTCAGCCCCCACCCCTTTCAAGTTTCCTGCTGCTTCCTGCCAGGACTCTGAACTCATTCGTGACCTGTAAGGCCTTGTGCCTCAAAGAGGTGCCTTGTGCCCGCCTCTCCTCTCTGCTCTCTCAACCACTGACCTACACTCCCACTCAAACAACTCCTACTCATCCTCTGGCTGCAGTATAAGCTATAGTTTATGTTATAAACTCCTACAGTTCCCAGGAAATCTTCACAGCATCTACCAGAATTCGTCATCACACACAGAGTGTGTGTCTATGTAGCTAGACACAGTGTGATTATTTGATCTACTCCCCTTTCACTAGACTGTAAGGTGAGAATCCTTGGCTGATCCAGTTTCCAGCATCTGAAGGCCAAAGGGTTTGGAAGCAAAATGCTCCCAGAGACTCAGCTGCTACAAGTCTCTCTGTCATTTTTTTCTCAGTGACACAAAAAAGGAAAATGAACAAAATGAACAGATGCTCTGAAAACACACTTGGCACCTCCTCAGCCATGCAGGATGCAAGGAGGCTGTGGGGAGCGGGAGTGGGTGCTGGCTGGTGTCTAGAGCCTGCCCTTGGGAATGAAGCCGACAGCCCTCAGGAATGTCCCAAAGATGGAGGAGACTATTAACGTGGCTCACTCAGGCCGCATTGCACGGGGAAGAAACAGTCTTATTATTAACCCTGGTGTATTAATATTTGATAAAGCATCTTCACAGTGATAGATAGCAGTCACCCATGGAAGGGGAACAACCTGGTTCTGCTGAGAGTTTTCAAGGAGGGAGAACAGCTTTCATCATGAGGGGAGATCTGCCTGGACCTTTCAGGACAAGGTGGCCCCTCCTGCAGGTGTACCTGCACAGGTAGCAAAGTTTGTCTGGGCAGTGGCCTGGGGCAGGGCTGGGGACAGTCTCACAATGGCTGACTTCCAAGAGAAAGCTGCTGATCCAATTAGTTTTTCCTCTGACAGTACATTAAAATGACTGCTGATGATTGTAGATATTTCCTTGAATAGCATGTTTCCCCAGTACATAGTCTCTCATTTTATGTTTTGAAATCTGAGGAAGGAAGAAAATTAAACCTCCCACTAATGACCCCTTCTCTGCACTCACAGGTAGCTGGGAGGGGACCAGGAAGAGCCGATGCCTCTGTTTAGGAAGCTGCCTCTGAGTCTCCTGACTTCGGCTGCCAGGAGGGGCTGGACCCCTACTCACTGCAGTGAACTCCTGCTCCCTGTGGGACATCACACCCTCTTGGCGCAAAGCTGAGCCTGGGTCTGGGGCACCTGGGACAGCTGGGGAGAGGGGCCAGAGGGAGAGACCAAGCATCTATGAGAAGACTGTCAGGGCCTCCGGCCAAAGCCAGGAATAGCCCATGACTGCCTCTCTGGGTAGCCCCTGGACAGCCAGGGAGGGTGGGCAGGGTGCAGTGGGTCTGCCAGCCACAGCGCTAAGGTGCTGATGGAGTATTTGCCCACCACAGAACTTGACCTTGGGGCTTGGGCACAGGGAGGCAGGAGGACGGTCAGGGTCTAAAGTGGCAACTATGTGCTTCAGAGCACAGGGACGCAGCCCGTGGGGCACCTGCTGCCCTGTCACATTCTTTGCATTGTCCCCGTCCACTCTCACCGGTCGGCCCTTCTTGCTTCCAGAGATAATGCAGAAAGGAAGCCTGCATCCATGACAAGATCCCGGGGTCCCAATTTAAAGGCAGAGCAAGTGGGATGCGTGATGCCATGTGCTGGTTTTCAAAGGAGGGATGCTGGTTAGCTTCTCCCTTAGCAATTGCTCAGTTGGACAAAGAACAGGAAAAACACTGAGACAAAACACAGGCCCTGTCCTCCTCACAGCACCTTGAAGGAAGCCTGGACTGCTCTCCACACTGCAGCCCCTGGGTACTGAGGAGCCATAAATCACGCAGTGGTGGCACAGGGGATGCTGGGAGGCCAAGCTGTGTGTGTGCACGCGCGCACATGGCAGGGAGAGTGGGGAAGAGGAACAGTTTCAGAAGAGAGAAAAGGGGGAAGGAGGATGCATGGACTTCTGTTTTTGAAGCATTTTTCTTTTCTGTTCCCCCACTCTCCCCTCTCCCAGACAGGCCACATAAGCCTGGAAACATCACCCCGTCTCGGGGGTTCTTCGCCAGGTCCAGGGAGGGGGTGCAGGCAGGCAGGGGCTCCAGGCGTGAGACAGCACCGAGGGCACCGGTCTAGCTACTGACTCTGCAGCCACAGCGCTTCACCCCTCATCCGACAGCTCCCTGGTTAGGAGCAGCTCTTGGGTGAGAAAGGGAAGGAATGCAGTGGGGCTTGGGGGGCAGAGTGGCTCAAGGAGACACAGGGCCCCTTCTCACTGAAGCCTGAAGGGTGGAATCTTGTGGAGGGATAGAAACGTGGACCTTGCCACTCTCCCTCCTCTAATCCCTCAAAGCAGGTCCAAAAAGCAGAAAGGCACCAGGAGCAGTTATCAAAGGAGAGCAAGACAGTCCCCTTTTGAGGAGGAAGCCTCGGGCCACCCGCCACTTAACCCCGGAAGTGCTGCCAGCCAGAGACTGACGTTAAGTCAAAATCTGCTTAGGATCTAAGGAAAAAATTCCTGCTGGGCCCCTAACCCTCCCCTTGGCATTGCCAAGGTCAAATCTATTATTCCCTCTGCAAGTTTTCTTCCCCACCTCCCCCTATACTTTAGTCAGGCTGATTGTGTGTTTAAAATCGAGTTGTTCATTCTGGAGACAGGTCAGGTTTTTATATATGAGGGCAAAGTAACCAGGAGGCTTATTTAGGCCTAGAGAAGAGGTGGGAATGGTATGAGAGGCAGAATAGGAAGTATTTCTTGAGAGCTGAGACCAAGTTGACTTAAGAGGCAAAAAAGATGGAGTCACCAGTTGCTAAATGGAGAAGGACCTAGAAGAGCTGCCATGCCAGGAAGAACATCTGATGAGGCCCATCATCCGCTGGTTTCATGGGCCCCACGTCACCCAGTTGGATGGTGGAGACCTAGCTGGACTTGATGGCCTTATGGACAGAGCGACCTGAACAGCATGTTTGTCCTTATCAGTGGAAGATGTGGAGTAGGGAAAAGAGCCAGGAATTCTAAGCACAAGAAAGTCTTGGTCTCTGGCTTTTTCTTCCAATGCTGCCCTGCCCAGGCAAAGGGAGGTGGAGTTAAGAATGAGGAAACAAGCCTGGGAAAAGGCCAAGGTAACTGGGACAAAGATTGAGTTGATGATCTTGGACCTATGAAGTTGAAAAAGGGCAGAAAGTATTTGCAGGAAGTTTTTTAAGTAATAATAATACAGTAGCTAATAGTCACTTAGCACATATTATTGATTTAAAAAGACTTCCATAAACCTTAACTTGTTTTATCTTCACAACAATCTTGGGAAAGTACTACAGTCCCATTTTATAAAGCAGGAAGTGGAGCCCGTCATCTTCCAGAGCTGTAGCATTAGAGGTGGAATCAGGAATTAAATCTGGTCTTGCAATATTTTCCTCCTCACCCTAGACCAGGGATGCCGAACCTATGGCATGTGTGCTGCAGCAGGCTGTTTGATGTCATTGAAAGCTCTAAAAGGTTCGCCATCACTGTCCTACACCTCTAAATGTAGACAAAAATGCCAGCACACCCCGCCACCACCCCACACCTTGTACATATACCTACAAGCAGATTACCACCATCGAATACAAAGCACAGAGCTGAATCTTCTGGACCTTAATATTCTCATGAGTGGACAGCGGGCATAGAGCATGTTGATACAATGGGACCAAAGGTAACTTCCACTTCATAAGGCCTTGTTGGGAAAGCTGGTCCCTGACGAGACTGCTAAGGTCACCCTGAAGATGGTATTGCAGGAAAACATGTCACAGAGTTAGAACTGGGGAAGTCTAACACACGCCCTTCTTCCCTGCTACTGGCCCTGCAGAAATGGGTGCATCTGGCCTCTCTACTTTGGACTTTGTACAGCTTTGGCTTCCGGCAGAGGTCATTCCGTAACGTTTTGAAAAGATCCCAGACTTACCTGCATGTTACTTGTTAGCCAGCTGTTCTAAAGCATTAAAGTCTAGGCTTGCTACTCTATAACTAGTGGAGTCCCCCTCCCTAGGGGATCTGGACCCTATAGTAGATAAGGTGGAGACTCCTAACCTGGCCCAGTCAAAGTTAGCCAAGGCTCTTCCATAATCAACCTAGGACTAATCATGAACTTTCTCACGCTGTGTCTTCTTGCACTTGCCTCTCTACTCCATCTCCACCCATTTCCCAGGCTGCTCATTAGACCAGGCCACCCTGGCCTGGTCAGCTGGAAAAACCCTCAGCTCTTCTGCTGTCCCGGGCACAGGGATGCTTCAGTTCCCAGCTAGACTGCTATCTCCTCACAATCTATTCCGATTTTCCCTCCTTTGCTCTCTCACTGCTATTTAATTTATGTGCCTTTCCCACAGTTCTTCTCTAATTCTACTTATGCTAATTAATTGTAAGAATAGTTCATTTTTTCCTAATACATTATCAACCCCTTAGAGACAGATGCTATATTGAACTCATCTGTGGTTCCCCCTCTCCTTTCATATCTTAGCTTTAAACTTAGTAGGAGTACAATACATAATTGCTAAAATGAAATTTACCTTGGCTTCCTAAAAAAATAGGCTGTGATCCAAAAATCCCCGCACAGGACAGCCTCTCTCCTCATTCTGTCCTTTGGCAAATCTTGGGGAGCTGGGCACCTCCCTTCTTCTATCTGTGTCACTGTGCAGCCAGATCTACCCAGCACAGGTTTAAAAAAAAAAAAAAACCAGAAGGTAAAACCAGACCAACCAGCCAAGGGTTTCCATTTAGTTTGGTTATTTAAAAAGGTTAAAGTTATATAAGCAAAAGCAAGGAGTCACTGCTATTACCTGTCCCCCTAAAAAAAAATCAAGGAAGGGTTTTGTGGGGTCAAGGAAGGTGAGAAGGAGATGAAAGAAGAAGGAGTTTCTTGGAAATATCAGGGTGACACCATGACCTGAGTGGATTCCCCACTCTGACAACAGATACTTCCCCTTTCGGACCAGAAAGCCCAGATACTCCCGGGATGGAAGGTCAGTATGGTTCAGAGTGGCCTAAGGTCGGGCGTGGGTCTCAAAGTCAGCTGAGGGCCACAGTGGCTGAGCGTGGAGGAAGAGGAGACAGAGGAGGATCACCATGCACCTCAAGCAGGTCCGTATGGGGTGAGGGAAGAACCACTCCAAAGAGAGTTTATGGGAAAGGCTGTGCTGGTCCTACAAGGACAGGTGCAATCAGCGATGGGGTATCGCGTCCAGTTAGGGCTGGACCGGGTGAAGGAAGCTCCCTTGGACACCATACACTGCCATAGAACTTAAGTTTTCTATACTGGCCAAGGACTTGGGGCCAGCATAGAGTTACCCTGCATTAAGTTCAGGGGAGACAACAGTCACAAGGCTTAGAAAGCAGGGGGAAAAGAAAAGAAAAGAAAATCCCAAGAATCAGATCTCAGCCAGCAGGGGGAGGAGAGGCTATTTCTGCTAGAGATGTAAGATATTTTCACAGAGACAGAAAGAGGCAGAGGGACAGGGACAGACCACCACACACCAGCCAGCTACACATCTAATTCCAGTTTACGGACAGGTTCCCTCCTGAGGCAGCGCAGGGAGGGTGCTATCTGTTCTCAGTGGCCCTCAGAATTGCTCTGTTCCTCTGGGACACGGAGAGGATGATGATCATGATCCCCCCCGCCCCGGCCCCAGGCAGGAGCCCGGGACACACAGGACCTCACATGGACACGGACGCCGCCGCCCAGCCCCTCAGACAATCCTTCGCCCAGACTTTCTCACGCTTCAGACTGTAGCAGCAGGCAGGGACCCCTGGCACCACCTCCCTAGCGCCTTCCTCCCTCTCAGAAGGGAGGAAGTGAGGGATGCTCAGGGCAAGGGTGCTGAAGCCTGTGCTCCCCTGGGGAGGAGGGGCAGGCTGCCTGGGCCAGCCCCCCCCCCCCCCCCCCACGCAGGCAAGGGCTCACTGACAGCAGAGGGACACCTTGTGGGGAAGGCTGTGGACCTGGTGACCTGAGCATGCTCCTCTAACCCCCGTGGCCCTGTGGTACCTGCCAGTGCCTTGATCCGGGACCTCTCAAAGAGCCTGGCCGAGCTGTTGTCATTATCCAGCTCGTCGTCCGGGGCATCCCACCGGGCATTGATCCGGCTGTACGGTGGCTGGCTGCTCACGTTTTCAAACTCCGTGGCCGACGTCATGTCAGCAGGCTCTGTTCAGCGGCTACTATGCTTGCCTCAGTCTTCATGGAAGAAGGGTCCCTGGGGACAGCAACACAGTCAGAGGGTTAGCTCTCCACCCCCTGCACTTTTTCCTAGGGGAAACTTATTAGGGCCATCCAGCAGGACCGGATCCTGGCCGGAGGAGCGAGCCAAGTTGCTTGCTGGGTCATGCTTCCGACCCAGGGTCTCTGGGTCTGTTATAAAATCTTGCAGCAGCAGCAACAGTAACAGCGGCGGTGGTGGCAGGAATGGAGACAGAGCTGCAAGCAGCAAGGGTCAGGACGGCCAGCAGGTGGAGCCGTCAGTCGCAGTGAGCCCACTTCCTCCAAACCCTCTGCCACCACCCCCGGCAGTGCGAGAGGCAGCTCTCAGAGCCCAGGAAGGAGCAAGAGCCCAAGGCTGGTGGGGAACAAACTGGGAAGAGCAGCCCCGACATTGTGGACTGGGGCCAGGTGCCAGACTGGGAGGGAGACCTGGCAGGCAAGGGGAGAGGAAAACCTGGAAGTCACCTGAGTCCAAGTCAAAGGGTGGGGGATCAACCAGTCACTGGCGCCACAAGCCCTGGCCCTGCAGCTGCCTGCGCTAGGGGGAGTTTGCCTCACTAAGGCCACCCAAGAGCCCAGAGTTCTTCCACAGCAGCCAACATTCAGAAACTGAGCTGTTCTTTTTGGTCTCTTTGAGTGGACTCTGGTGCCAGGACAAGGTCTCCTGTTGAATCCCAGCCCTGAGCAAGCAGCCCAGGGAAGACTGTGTCCCTCAGGGTGATCAGCCTGAAATGCTGGGTGTGGGGTGAAGGACTCCCACAGACAGTGGAGCTGCATATCAGGTGTTTATGTAATGAGCATAGGCATTCTTAGTTACCTTCTCATTGCTGGGACACAATACTCAACACCCACAACTCTAAGGAGGAAAGGTTTAATTTGGCTCAGTTTGTAGAGATTGGCTGGCTCCAAGGCAGGGCAGCTGGCAGAGGGGTATTGCAGTGGAGAATTGCTCACGGCATGGCAGGCAGGAAGCAGAGAGCTATCAAGGGAGGAGGAAGGGAGAAACACCCTTCCAGGCCATGCCCCAGTGACCCACCTCCTCCAACCAGGCTTTACCTCCCCACACCACATTTTGCTATAAACTCGTCAGTGGACTAATCCACAGATGAGTATCACATCCCCATGATCCAGTCACCTTCCACTTAAGAGCACATGAGGCTTTGGGGGGACATTTAGACATAAACCATAACATTCTGTCCTGCCCTCCCCCCAATTCCTATATGCAAAATGCACTTAGACCATCTCTAAGAGTTGCCAAAGTCCTAACAGTTTCAGCAATGGCAAAAACTCCAAGTCCCAAGTCTCCACTGAGATTTAAGACAAACTCTTAGCTGTGAGCTCCTGTCACAATGAAAAAGTTGGGCCAGGGATTTAGCTCAGTGGTTCCAGCACCTGCCTCGAAAGCGCAAGGTCCCGAGTTGGATCCTCAGTACCAAAAAAAAAGAAAGAAAGAAAAGAAAAAGTTAAACATTTCCAACATACAGTGGCACAAGATAAACATTCTCATTCCAAAAGGCAGACATAGGGCAATAGAAAGGCATGGGACAAAACCAAGACTGAAACCCAGCAGGGCAAACATTAAATCTCGTAATTCCATGTCCAGCACACGGGATAATCTGTGGCAAGATGTGAACTCCAAAGGGGTTGGGTGGCCCTGCCCCTATGACACTGCTGTTAGTTACAGCCTTCATGGCCTCTCTCTTAGGCCAACTTTGCTCACTCCTTGTAGTTTTCCTTAGACAATCCACGTTCCTTGCTTCTCCAACATCCTGGGGTCTCTACTGCACTTTCAGCTTCATACCCACAGCTTCACACACTTCCGTCTCAGGGGCACATTGCCTGGCCTCCCAGACCTTCTTCTGAAATCTAGGTGGAAGCCTCCCTGACCCCACAACTCTTGAATTCCGCATGTGAGTAGAACTAGCACCATGTAGAAGTCTGCTGCCAGCTGGAGCAGTTTTTTGGTGTGTTACCAGGGATCAAACTCAGGACTTTGTGCTTGTGAGGCAGGTGTGGCTAAATCCCAGGGCCCTGGAGCAGTAGTTGAACCCTTTTGCATCTAGCTGGTATCTGCAGAGGCTCTAAGTGCCTGAGTGGCTGAGCATCATGAACTGAATCCTGGGGAACCAATTCCCATTCCCTAGGCTGTTGCCATTCAGTGCCACAGTGCACTCTTTTCAAGCCTGTCTTTCACCTTTGCAACTTGGAGCTGCAAAGGGAGCTTTGTTGGTTCCTCGGGCATTTTTTCTATTGTCGCATTTCTAAGTACCTGGATTCTTTTTAATGCTAATGTTGTCAGCAATCAAATTCTCCTCTCCATTTTTGCAGGTCCCAACTTTACCAAAGTTCCCTTCTTGCCAAACTCAAAACTTTTGAAATCATTCTGCTGGGCTATTTGCTCCTGATTCACAATATAGAGCTGGCTAAAAGCCCCCCAAAGTACCCAAGCTGACAGGGCTGGGCAAAGGTATTTGCCATTTGGAGGAAGGGAAAGTATAAGGTGGAAAAATCAGCACCTTAAACACAACACCACCAGGCTAGGCCTGTGCCCAAGACCACCCTTGTGTCTGTGAACAGCCTGTGCTCATCCAAGACTGCGACTTCCAACCCTGAGATTTCCCACTCAGCTGGCTGGGCAAGACAGCTGGGAAGGACTCCCCTGAAGGGAACTACCACTGGCATGGATGGCTCAGCGAGAGAGGGACAGGCAGGCTCGCCACCTCCTGCAGGGCCACAAGCCCGTCCAGCAGCCTCTGAGCAGAACTGAGCTGCCAGACACAGGAGGCACAGTGAGATCAGACCCCGAGCACAGGAGGTAACCAGACCCTGGTTCTCTCTCTTCATCCTGAGCTATTTTTAAGAGTGGCCAAGAGAGGCCCAGGCTGTGGGGCTGGGGAGTGAGATTATTTAGCTGTGGCTCTGTAAATAAGTCTGCCCCAGAAAGATGAGCCTGAGCGAGCAGACCAGCAGAACAGCGTTCAAGGCAAGATTGATGGCCCTGGGTGCAGGAGAGCAGCGACTCAACAGCAATTCATTCTGCTTTAAAATGCCATCCTTCCTGCAACTGCAGCTCAGAGGAGGCCGTACCACTGCCGGGACTGTGAAAAAACACATATGTATGTCTAAACACATGAGTCCAGATTGTTTGCTTTTGGGAGGGCCAAATCCTTGAAGGAAAAGAAGGCTCAGAAATGAAAGTGAGCCCATCTTCCGCCTCTGCCCCCTGTGGCCACACCAGCCCATGCCCAGATGGCATTTCATCAGCCAAGCTGGGAGCGTGGGCCACAGGGCTTAGGCAAGGAAGCTCTCGGAGACTCAGAGGTGACAGGCAGAAAGGAAGAAAATAGGAAAGCTACAGACAATTATTCTAGAAAGAAAAACCCCGTACCAGGCCCAAAACCAGTTCAACCCAGGGCTCCCTCAGTGTCACTCACCTCTATTTCTATTACTGTCTCAATGGCTCTTCAAAGGCCCAGCTATAAAGACACCACTGTGACCAAAAAGAATAGCATATGCTGGGAACTCGTAGGGAGAACCTAATCAAATGAGGAGCCACAGACATGACAATCAGGTCAATACCTGAAGGGACTCTGAGATGAGGTGATCTGTCCACCCTTTCTAGGGTATAAGTCATCTGTGCTTCTGGAGTAGTCTCCGTGACTCATGAAAGATCACAGGTAAGTACATGGCTAAAATTAGATTTTACATTCCTGTCAGCAAACTCAGGACAAAATGGCAAACAAAGTAGTTCCTTGTCCATTCATTCCCCAGGTCACCCTCAAGCCCCAAGAAGGCTTCCTCTTGAGCCACCAGACCCCTTGTTTCAAAGGACAGGTGAGCCTCCCCTGCTCCACGTGACTCTGCATCCAGGGCAATCCACTGCCCTGACTGTCTGCCTGCCTGTTTACTAGCTGGGCAGTTCTACCTTCAGAGATGACCTTACAAATGAGCTCCTGCCACCCTCGGTCCCTAGGTTATACTTTAGGTAGAACCGGGCCCTAGCCATTTGCCCATGCACAGCTCAGAACTGAAAAGCTCATCTGCTTGCACAGAGCTCGCTCCCAGAGGAACGCCTACTATGCACAGGGATTTCACAACATCTCTGATGCGACCGACAGCTCCACCTTCCCATGTGTCCTGGGAACCCATCTGCTACTAGATGGAGTGTTAGGCCTCAGAATCTCAGCTTCATGTGCTATGCTCAGCTAATCACTGGGGCAGTAAGGAACTGAGAAAGGGCCAGTGACCACATTGCTCTCCCAGCCAGGCTGAGCTGGGTCTCATGTCAGCCTTCCCACAGCCCTAAGCAGGAGAGATACTCTTCTCTTCCTTCCTCAGCCTCCCGTTAAACTAACAAGCATCCCTCCTCTTCTCTGTACCCCAAGAAAGTGAGAAGCAACAAAGCACGTATCTCTGTCAGGCCTGGGAAACAGGGTCCATCGAATGTGATGCCCCTCTTCCTCAGTGGGACAGAAATTGTAGATTGATGCAACCTCGTGGACAATGACTTTCTTAAATAGAATTTGGAGCCACCCTAGGTTTACTTTCTAATTTATCCTCTGTAAGCTTTGCCTCCTGACTTGCTTGCTACTTTGTCCTGTCCGAAATGCTACCTCTAACCTGCTTTTGGTACTATAGCAACCAGATCAGGAGATTAAATCCTGAGGTTCCCTGGCAACTTTTCTGCCAATGAACCAATCCCCCTCCACTTCCTCTGATCATAATCTTAACGGAAATTCAGACATCTTAAAGAACAATCAAATACACCAATAAATATTTACTGAAACAGAATAAGAACCAATGAGATGCCATCACACAGTACTTTAAATCTATCTGCAACCCTAACCTCCTCTCACTCCAAGCTGTACCTCTGTCCACCTCCCAGACTTCACCTAGAAATTATAGCTCGGTTTCGGTATATCTGACACCAAGCACACAGCTCCTGGGACAGCACAACAGAGAGAGGTTCGGCAACGTGGGGATGGTACAAAGCAAGAGGCAAGCATGCGGCTCTTCTAGTAGCTGGACACCATCAGTTCAGGCCTAGACAAGCCATTCTTCCTCGCTGGAGCACGTTGGCTTTTCCACACCATATGGTTCCCATTCTAACTGAGCCTGGCTACCAGTCCCATCAGCACTAGGGTGAGCTTTGGGGTCTTTAAAGCCCTAGAGATTCCTGACTGTGGTTGCCATCATAAATTCCTGCACACTTGCAACATCCTGGTCATTCACATCCACTGCTGGTTGGTGAGGCCTTTCCCAGACCCTTCTGCTCTACTTTCTGGCGCCAGTCAGGGGCTTCAGGCCCACATGTCACGACTTGTGCACTCTCATCATAGAAAAAAATCTCCTACTAAGAACTGACTCCAGTTATGCCACAGCTGCTGGAATACGGGTGGGGTGAGTGGTAGCATGGCTCCAAAAGTTCTTTCAGGGATTTGGCTGGGAACAGGTGCTGCTCAGCTCTGATGCAGGAGTTGGCTCATCAGCCCTCTGTCTTAACAACAGCATCTATCAGCACCTCACATCCTACTCAGAAGCAAATATCCACTGGGAACAATTAAATACAAGAGAAAAGAGGATACTCCTGTCATTAGGGTGAGCATCCTTAATCTGACAATCCAAAATCTGAAATGCTCCAAAATCTGAAACTTTTTGAGTGCTGACATGACACCACAAGTGGAAAATTCCACGCCTGACCTCCTGTGATGGGTCAAAACTAAAGTTCACTAAAACTATTGTCTAAAATTACCTTCATGGGGCTGGGGATTTAGCTCAGTGGTTTCGCTGCCTGATACGCAAGTGCAAGGACCCAGGTTTGATCCCCGGTACCAAAAACAACAACAACAACAAAAAAAAATAAAATTACCTTCAGGCTATATATATAAGGTATGTTTGAAATATAAGTGAATTTCACATTTAGACTTGAATCCCATCCCCAAGATATGTCATCATGAGGAAAAATTTTTCATCTGAGGAAAAATTCCCAAATCCAAAGCACTTCTGGTCCCAAGCATTTTGGATAAAAGACATTCAGTTTGTACACAGTTTTCTAAGATTATATTTTACTGGAATTCCTGGGCTCAATATCTGCATTTACAGAAAGCTGTTACTACCCAGTCCCACCTCCTCTTCACTCTCCTGACTCAGTTCTTTCAAGATAAACATTGGCCTCCACTTTCAGAATAAAGAACATTCTACAGTAGTTGAATTGAAAAGTCAAAGGCCCGATCTCTCTTTCTTCATGAGGACATCTCCCCAAAAGCCATAGCGACTTCTCTTTCTGTGATGGGAGCTGAGGGAAGTAGTGACATCTCAACACGTACTGAGGACTCAGTTGGAAGTGGTCAAGAGCAGGTGGAGATAACTGAAATAACCAACTATTTCTAGTGAAATAACTGGCTCAGAAATGATAAAAAAATAAAAACCTTTACGATGGCAGGATAAAATTCTCAGCATCCAAATTCACTGATGAATGTTAGTATCACCAAGAACAAGACAATGAGACATTGAGTGTCTCCGATATGACATAACACCAAGTACATTATGACCTGTGATGTTCTTGCCTAAGTGTTGAATATAAGCAAGTCTTTAGAGCTAACTTATCATTTTCAGGAATTATGGGAACTCAAGAAGAGTTAAATGAGGAAACAGACAAACCCAGAATGGGAGCATTCTGCACAGAACCAATTCAGTTTCTTCAATAAATGCATGACATTGAGACAGACCCAAAAAAGGGGGCAGAGAGTGCAGATTGGTGTAGATTAAGACAGACTTAGAAGATGTAACAACCAAGAATGACGTGTACCTCACTTGATCCTGAATCAAACAACTATCAAAACACATTTTTTTTGGTACCGGGGATCGAACTCGGGTCCTTGCGCTTGCGCAGCAGGTGGTGAAACCACTGAGCTAAATCCCTGGCCCTCAAAACACAATTTTTGAGACCCTCAGGAATATCTGAGTTATAGACTCAACAATAGATAATAACTAGGAATGACAACCATGAGAGGTGTGATAACACCATTATGGACACGTAAGAAAAATAAACATATTGTATTCTTCAGTGACGCTAAAGTGTCATGGGAGCCATGACATGGTCTATGGGATCTGTTTAAATTTGCTTCCACAAAGCAGAAAGCAGATGAAACAAGTGGGATGCCCCTAATGATTAACTTGGGGTGATCTACACATGGAAAGCTCCTCTCTATTCTATATATGCTAGAAAAGTCACATAATAAAAGTTTCGATAAAATTTACACGTAATCCCAGGCATGGTGGTGCATGCCTATAATCCCAGCATCCTGGGAGGCTCAAGCAGGAGGATCACACATTTGAGTTCAGCCTGAGCAAATAGTGAGACACTGTCACAGGAAAATTTTTAAAAGGCCTGGAATATAGCTCAGTGCAAAGGCCCTGGGTTCAATCCCTAGCACTGCAAAAAAAAAAAATTTACAACTAATGATTAATTTATAAAATACAGGGACACTCCTTTACTCAAGGGCTATATGTTCTAAGAAATTGTAGATAGGATCAAACCTTATACATATATGGTTTTTTCTATATATGCATACCTAGGATAAAGTGTAATTTGTAAGTTAGGCACACCAATAGATTAACAATATAACTAAAAATAACTTAGAATGACTGAAACAATATTCTACGATAAAATTGCCAGTGTCACTACCCTTGTACTTCAGTGTCATCATTAAGTAAAGTAAGAGTTTCTGGAGTACTGTGATACCACTGCAGTGAATTTGATACTGAGAGGGCTACAAAGCAAGAGGGTGAGCAGCACATATACTGTGAATACCTGGGACAGAGGATAATTCCCACTCAGGGTGGGATGGAGCAGAAAGATACAAGGTTTAATCACACTATAGTATTCAGAATGACACACTATTTAAAACTTAGGAGTTCTTTGTTTCTGAAATTTTCCATTTAATATTTCCAGGCCACAGTGACCATGGGTCACTGAAACCTTGGCAAGTGAACATACGTCCGAAGGCAGTGGTGATGAACCTAGGGCATCTGTCAGCATTCAAGCCAAGTCACCCCAGCCAAGGTTTGACAATTACTAGGAAGCATGCAACAGCAAAGATCACATTAGTTGTGCAAAAGCATGCCAAAGGCAAGCTTTTACCTTTCAGTGAAAAGCTGTTTGTATCATTGAAAGCTCTGCTATTGTGTTTTTCTTTTAAGACAAAAGATGTGAATGTATGAGTTGTTTTGTCTAAGCTAAAATCTCCGTATTCAGGTTTAATTGCAGTGCTGGCACTTTGCAGTAAGTAAATGGGTTTGGGGTTGCAGTTCGGGCACTCAGTATCTAAAGGTTCGCCACCCCTGCCCTAGGGGAAAATGATGAAACTTGGCAGGGGTGTCACTTGGCAGGGGTGTGGCTTCTGCCTCCCTTTCCAACCCCAGCATTCCATCCTCATGTCAACCTGCAAGCCTTCCTGTGGTTATTCAAGCTTGCCACTTCCTCCCTTGCTCAGGGCTCTGATGTATCCTTCACCCTCTGCCTGGGATGCTTCTTGGAGCATCCTTGCATGCTTGGCTCCTTTCTCACATCTCAGGTCTCTTCTTAGACACCCCTTCCTTGTAGAAGTCCTCCCTGAGCCCTCTATCCCAGATAGGCCCCTCTGTTATCCTCGGTCTTGGCACCCTGATTGACTGTGCAGCATACATCAAAACTGTACTTATTCAGACATCTATCAGTTTAACCCCTGCTTCCTCTCCTTGTCTGGACCGCAGGCTCCTTGTAGGCAGCAGCCATTCTCCTATTCATTGTTGCATTCCAGGGCCTACAATGATGTGTCTGGGACACAGTAGGTGCTCGATAAATATTATTCTCCTCCTAGAGGCCTAATCTCAAACTCTGGACCTCTTTCTACCATGTTCCTAGACCCATGCACTCACTTCCTTGGTGTTCCATTCCAACATCCTGAGTGTCCACTCAATATCTGCTCATCACCCAGGCTGGCCATCATGCCTCTGTAAAGCATCTCCCATTGTCCTTTCTGTTCTAAAACTTCAACTCACTTCAGGCCCTTACTGCTTCCTCTTGGTCTTGTCCACCTCTGCCCATGGTCAGCTCCTTCACCCCACCCCACACAGACTCTCATAGCGACATACCCCTCCTCTGTGAGTTTCTAAAAACATAGGCTAATCCAAAGCTATGCCCTATGCTCCCTTATGATGACTCTGCTCAACCATTGGGGGCCAATTGTGGACCCCACCACTGTGTCCTAGGTCTCAAAATAAACAACAAACAAATAAATATCTCAACCTTTAGTAACATGATATAGACCATTTTCACAGAGTCCTTTCCCCTCCTTTCCAACTCCACAGTCTTCCACTGACTCTACGCCGGAAGTGGAGCAGACATCCAGCTGGGCTCAGGGAAAGGCGGCGAGGGTCCAGGGACCTACTCCCTTTCCCAGTCTCATGGCCTCCCCTAACCTCACTGTCATTGCTAGGGAAGGCCAGATTCTCAGTCCTTCCTTCTGCCCATCCCATGACTATTCATCCTTTTCTCTCTTCCATCTTCATTTTAACATGCTCATCTCTTTTCCATCTTACACAAACCTCCCTCTTGCTATTCTCTCCTCCCTTTCAGAGTCAAACTTCTTGACAAAATTGCCCTAAAACATGAACAGGTAATTTACAGAAGAGGAAACCCAGAAGCACAAAGACCATATGAAGAGCTTGTTAGTGAGAGAAACACAGATGAAAGCAAGGAGATCTCACAGGCAAGCGTAAGCGGCCGGGGAATGGGGGAAGTGGATGGTGATGAGGATCCAAGTTCCTACCAATCTCTCCACATTTGGGGACCCTCCACGTAGCTCTGGCTCATCTCCCAACCTGGGCCTCTCCCCCCACACAAGACTGCTGGGGATGTGGTTCAGTGGTGCCGCGCCTGCCTGGCAAGTGCAAGGCCCTGAGTTCGATCCCCAGTACTGCAAAGAAAACACAAAACTGCCAAGAGCGCCTGTCCTTCGCCCCAACTCTTGCTCCCCAGGAGCCCCACCCTCTCGTGTCACACAAATGTCAGTCACTGAATGTCTTCTATCTCCACATTTCTGCCACACAAGCAAAAAGAGCCATTTAAAAAGTTTAACCCATAAATAATATCTAAGTTGTCAGTGCCAATTTAGTTATTCATTCATGTTAGGGCTTTTATAATAATTAAAGTTTACCTTTTAAAAGTTGCTCAGGTCACAAGGACTCCTGAGGAAGCAGGTGCTGGCAAGGACATTTTTCCATTCTGGGCCAGAGCCCCGAGCCTGGCTCTCTGGGGCCTCACTCTGGGGTGGACAGGAAGGTGTCAGAAGGGTCAGCTCCAGTGCTGCACAGAGAGGAGGCAGCCCCCTCGGGCCCAGTGAGTCAGTGTCTGCTGTGCCCAGCCTCTCAGGCCCACAGGGACAGCACCCCTCAGCCACTTCCCTGTTCAGCCCCCTTCCCTGGGACCCCTGAATGGGACCCCCCAGCTACTGGCTTGTGCAGTCACTGTGCTGCCCACTGGTTTCCAGGATACTTGGCTCTCTGTAGGACAAGAGGAACCCAGGGCTAGGAAGGGGACATGGACATTACCAAGACCTTTATGCACCATGCCCCATATAATGCACACTGCTCTCACAACTGTTAAATACTGTAATTATTATTATTACTGATAATAATGTTATCCCATCCTATCAAAATAGAAGGCTTAGATTGAAATCCTAACTTCCATACTTAGTAGTGTGTCCTTCTGAAAGTCACTTGACCATTCTGTACCTCAGTTTCCCTATGCTATGGCAGAGATTTCTCGGCCTACTAGTGTTGCAAATTCTCTTTCTGCACACATAGCCCAGAGGCATTTTTCAGTCACCCTTGTGATGAAGCTGTGTGACTGAATGAGCACAAGTGACATGCACCATTTCAAGGTCTTAGCTCTGCAAACAACTTCCCAGTCATTCCCTTATTCCTCCCCCTAAGTTCTCAGAACCTAGAGGGTGGGCCACATAACAACAGAGTTCATTTCCTGGATGACTGGAGAAACACAGTTTCTCCCTCCCCTCACACCAAATTACTACTCAAGGTGAGCAAGACATAAAAGCTCATTTTGCAGGTCTTTATTAGAGCAGTTAGCATAGCTCATTAGTACACTCAACACCTACCACAGAAAGCTCTATGACCATGATGTATAAACTATATAAAATGATACGGCCCAAGGTGTTGTTATTACAGTAATATACAGTATCTCTTGGCATCAAGTTTGTGAGTTTGATCAATATGCTGTCAGGGGGAAAAGGAAAGAACATAGTAGGTGGAATTTATTGTCACTGCCCCACTGGCTCTTCTGTGACCCTCTTTCCCTCTCACCCCTTCCTCATGCAACTAATCTTCCTTGTTCCTCCTAACCTACTTCAACTTAAGGTTCCTCCACTAACTTGAACAAGTCAAGCAGCATTGCTTCCTCAGACCTCCTGGCCATCCCCACTCCCAAGCAAAATTGGCTCTGACAACCTAATTCTCTATCATTGTAATTTCCTCAAATGGAAGGGTGCCATTTTCCCTTTGGAGGTCTGAGAGTATCGTGCATATGGTCGGTGCTCAATTAGCACATGTTAACTGGATGGAACAGATATAAGTACCTACCTTCCCCCATGGAGTGCATCTGAATAACACCTTATGGAAATATAATACTGTACTCAAAAGACTCAAAGGAGGGGCAAAAGAGGCAGGCTTGGAGCCAAACCAGGCTAAGAGTAAGAAATATTTTGTCATATGGCCTCTTCAGCACCTTAAAATCATGCAACTACCTATGGCATCTGCAGAGAAAGCCAGCTCTGCTCTCTCTGGCCCTGAAAGGCATAGACTTCTCAACATACAACTTGTGCTAGGCGGGAGACCCTGGTCAGGAAGGATTAAAGAATATGACAGGGAAGGTATCCAAATGAAGCCCAGATTTCCTTCCCTTCAGAGTTATACTCAGATGTCTTAGCCTCTCTGCTAACATGTCCAGAGATTTGATGACTATTCTGACTCTACTCTAGCATCTGTATGTATTTGGTTACAGAATCAAGACAAGCACTCATAAGTAGGTTGACACGGTTTGTTTAGTCATGAATTTGACAAATATTTAATGAATTATAGTAGCCCCCAAACCCCAAGTACTTAGGATAGAAACTTTAAAATGTTGGTGAAATAAACCAAAGAGCTAAATAGGGAGATATATCATGGCTAGAGATTGGAAGATTCAGTATTGTTAAGATGTCGATCATTCCCAGCCTGATCTATAAATTCAATGCAAATCAAAATTCAATGCTAATCAAAATCCTGGCAGGACTTTTTGGTAGAAATTAATAAGTGGATTTAAAGATTTCTACAGAAAGTTTGAAGAAAACAGAGTAATCAAAACCATTTTGAAAAGAAGAATGAAATTGTAGGACTCACATTACTTGATTTCAAAACTTACCAAGGAACCAGTTACTACCAAGACAGTAAAGTATGAGGATGCGAGGGCGACCTGGCTGGAACCTCTGTCACCCCATTGATCACCAGGGTTGATTCTACTGAGCTGGCGGGGTAGGCGGGTGTTCCCTTCCTCCCTCACCGCACCATGAGGGTCCCTCCCGAAGCTGTGCGCTCGGTCGAAGAGGACGACCACCCCCGATAGAGGAGGACCGTTCCTCGGTCAAGGGTAAAGGACAGTAGCTGCACTCCCCTGCTAGAACCTCCAAACAAGCTCTCGAGATGGTAAAGTATGGCAAAAGGACAGATGTACATATCAATGGACTAGAGTCCAGAGGTAGATCAATATCCATGATCAACTGATTTATGACAAAGGTGCAAAAGCCACTTAATGGAGAAAGGATAGGTTTTTCAACTTTTAAATGGGGGTGGGGAGCAATTGCAAAAACATTGCACATGCAAAAACACTGAACCTTGGCCCATACCTTATACTATTTACAAAAATGAACTCAAAATGATTATAACTATAAAATTCTATTAAAAAACAGAAAAAGGGCCGGGGATTTAGCTCAGTGGTTTCGCCACCTGCTGCGCAAGCGCAAGGACCTGAGTTCGATCCCCAGTACCAAAAAATAAATAAATAAAAATTAAAAAACAGAAAAAGATTTTAGTGACATTGGGTTAAGTAAAATATTTTAGACATAACACCAAAAGTACAATCCCTAAAGGATCAGCTATTACAAAAGAACAAAATTAATAACCAAAATTAAAAACATCTGCTCTTTAAAAGACATTGCTAAGAGATGAAATTATGAACAGTAGACTGGGATAAAATGTTTGCAAAACATGTGTGATAAAGAACTCGTAACCAGAGTACATAAAAAACTCTCAAGACTCATTAAAAAGAAAACAAAACCTCAATGAAAAATAAGCAAAAGACTTATACTAATGTTTCACCAAAAATGACATATGAAAGACAAATAAGCACAGGAAAAGATGCTCAGTTTCATTTGTCATTAGGGAAATGCAAATTAAAACCACAATTTGATACCATTATACATCTTTTAGAATCACTCAAAAAACAAAACAAACAAACAAAAATCTGACAATAACAAGTACTGATCAAGATGCAGAGAAAAGAACTCCCATGCATTGTTTGAGGGGATGCAAAGTAGTATAGCCACTTTGGAAACTGTTCAGCAGTTTCTTACCAGATTAAACGTTATTTACCATATGACCCAGCAATCACACTCCTCGGTATTTACCCAAGAGAAATGAAATTTTATGTTCACATAAAAACCTCTATGCAAATATTGATAGTGGCTTTATTTATACTGACCAAAAATTAGAAACAATCTAAATGTTCATCACCTGGTGAATGGATAAACCAAATCAGGCATCCACAAAATGGAATACTGTATGAATGACTCTGTGATTAAAATATAAGAATCAATATACACAGAACATGAAGGAGTCACAAATGCCTTATGCTAAAAAAAAAGCTGGAATCAGAAAGCTACATACTGTGCAATTATATGACATTCTAGAAAAGGCAAAACTAAAGGGATAGAAAACAAACAAGTGGTTGCCAAGGGTTAGGGTCTGGCAAGAGGTTGTCAACAAACAAGCATGAGGGAAATCTAGGGGTGATCACAGTGGGGTACTACCATGTCTATACAAATAACTACACATATTCTTCAAAACCTATTAAAATGTGCACTGAAAAGAGTGAACATCACTATACATAAATTAAATGCCAATAAAAATGAAATGAATAAATTAAAAATATAAATAAAAAGACTAAAATATATGTATGGTATATCTACTAGCTGGTAGGCCCATTATTATTAACTGCTCTGGTAAAAATAATGTAGAATAATTATTACAGTTTATTTCTAAGTTAGGCATGGTGGCATATCACCTGTAATTGAGCACTTGGAAGGCTGAGGCAGGAGGATCACCATGAATTTGAGGCCAGCCTGGACTATATAGTGAATTCAAGACCAGCCTAAACTACATAGTGAGACCCTGTCTCAAAACAAACAAAAAATGATGTTTAAACATTTTTAAGTAATGAGAGTTTTCTCAGGCAAGGTATTATAATGAAAGATATAAATATAATATAAACATGAATTCTGCCCTGAGGTTGCTTAACATGGCATAAAGATAGAATAAGACAGAATTATACAAACATCAAAAAGGAGGCATGAGTAAGTGCCCTGAGATTTCGAAGGCAGGAAAGATTTTTTTCCAGTACTAGGGATTGAATCCAGGGTCTTTGCACTAAGCCATATTCCCAGCCTTTAAAAAACAAAAGGTTTTTGACATAGGGTCTTGCTAAGTCCCTAAGTTCCCCAGGCTGGGTTTGGGCTCAAACTTGCAATCCCCTGCCTCAGTCCCCCAGAGTGCACCACCATGCCTAGCTAGGAAAGAATTCTTAAAGCTTGAAAAACTAGAGAAGTCTTCATTAGAAGGCACACTTGATAACAGGGAGTGATGGTTTTTACTGTTCAATATAAACAATGGTTATCGGAAAGTTTTCTCATGTAGTTCTTTGATTCTTTTCACCATGCTGTGAGACAGTTAAGATGTAATATTAATCTCAAATGCAGTTAAACAAACGAAGAGCTGGAGATCAAGTTCCTTGCCCATGACTTGGGTGGCAGAGCCATCATCTGAACTCAGTTCTTCCCCAAGCTTGGTCTGGGCTTTGTTCTGTGGTTCACCAGCCCGGAGCAAAGGTCTTTCATTCTTCTCATGAGACAGGAGACAACATAACGGTCCCCCTTCACCTTGGGAATGCCAAGGGAACTGGCTGCTCCTTGCCTTTGTGGACCTTGAGAATATTCCAGAAGACGAACATGCTCATTAGACACATTCCTGCATTTGAACGTGAGAGGCAACGTTGAAAGTCACAAGGATGATACTGACTACCCCAAATGCATGGTCATCAACACGGCCCTGAAATAGTTTAAGGTGCCACCCCAGATCTTGTAGTGCAAATTCAGAAAGCTGTGCTCACTCTTAGAAGGGGCCAGTTCCCCAAAAGAACCCCACGGCTATTCCAGGGAGCTTCCTTTCACCCTGAAGGAGGCCACATTCACAGGACCAGCAGGCCGCGCTGTGGCCAGAGTCCTTTTTGCAGCATCCCTTCACACCTGGGCATACATGTCCTGAGTTTCTCGCCTCTGGAGCCTGGCTACAAGCCAAATGCTAGGCTGAATGGAAGGGAGAGCGGCAGAGCAGCCCTTCCCTAGGGAACAGCCCGCAGTGCGGAGGGATGTCGCCTACAGCCGCTCCATTTTACTGCTACCTCCATCCTTTCTGCCCACTGCTACCAGAAAAAAACAACATGAGAGGTGTGTGTAATCCCAGCACTCTGGGGGGTAAGTTTGAACCCAGCCTGGGCGATTTAGAGACTTAGCAAGACCGTCTCAAAATAAAAATAATAGTTTAAAAAGGACTGGGGATGTAGCTCGGTGTTAAGGCCCTGTGTTCAATCCTCAGCACTAGGAAAAAAAAAGAGGCAGTACCATCATGAGCATCAATTTAGTATTTCCTGAGTGGGCACTATACACGTGCTTAGAAGGTCTGTTCTTGTCCGCAAGGAGCTTATAATCAAGCAGGTAGCTTATACATTCCTCACTGGTACAGCCATAAAAACTGTCTCCTACTCTCTGGGCTCTGGTTTTCTCATCTGGCTAGTGGGGAGTGAAATTCTGCAGCTATGCAGTTGTTGTCATCAAATATTTACTGATAGCTTACTTTGCACCAGGCACTGGACTTTGTAGACACCATCAGGTCGAATCCTAGAAACAGCTCTGAGAAGCAGCCACTCTTATTATCCCCACTTGATATGTTAGGAAACAGGCTTACGGGGCTCATGACTTGACCCATCCTCTCACCCTGTACATGACAGCAGCAGGATAAAAACCCAGGCATCTGGCTTGGAGCCCTTGCTCTTACCCACAGCAGTCACTGCCCAGGCGCCCAGCCTGACCCAGGCCCTCTGCCGGAAGGAATGAGGAAATCAAAGGGGCAGGGAGGATATAAATGGTTTTTAAATCATCCAAGATGGATTCTTCCACCTCTAGCTCAACACTGGGCAACAAGAATGTCAAGAAAGGCAATAGGAAAGAAAGATGATCTTTGCCAGGAGGTCCAAGAAGCCCTTCAGGGTCACAGCTAATCCACACCCTGGGATTTTAGAACATAAACACACTGGCTCTCTGGCTTTCACCAGATCTACATTTCTTTCAAGGATCACCAAGTACCTTTTCCCCCAACTGTCACGGCCAGCAAGGTGGAGTAACAATCCCAGGAGAGACAAGAGGTGGAGTGAGAAGGGAAATGTCTCCATCTGATCCTCCAGCTCCCCTCTGAAGTCCCACCTCTGTGCTTTCAGGGTCTTTCTGTGACACAGCACACAGAAGGGAAACCCCATTGCACGGAACTACAAGACGGTTTCCAGCAGAAGGTCTCCCAGGGTGCTGTGGTCTGATAGCACTCTCCTTGAATCTGTTAAAGAGCTCGGCAAACGTTATCATCTGGAAGCAGCCGGGACAAGGGTACCCTTAATTCCCAACACTGCAAAAGGGCTACCCAGAAGTCCCCTCTGGAGCTCAGCGCCTCACCCACCTCACCACCTCACCACCTCACCCATAATCAGGTTGAGCTGCTCAAAAAGTAACTGCAACCACATTCCTCCCTTACAGTGGCCTGATTCCAAATAGCCTGGGGCAGCAAGGGGCAGCAAGAGCTGCTGAGTGCCAGCCATTCCCCGGAAGGCATGTGTGTATGGTCACGGTAGTGGACACACGAGCCAGGCTGGGTCATTTGAAAGGTGCAGAGAAGTGAGCGGTCACTGCTAAAATAGACCACAAGCAACTCTGAAAGGCCTGCCACGCCCAATGTTCCCTAGTACATGGGAGCAACATTCCTTCCTTCAGTAAGAGCTTGAGCCAGTTTCCACAAAAGAGCCAGAGGGTGGCATGCAAGGGATTTAGTGCAAGAAATAGTAGACTAAGGTGACTTTGATCCAGGGAAGCAGACCAGGCAGTGCTGTGCAGAGGTTAGGCACCTCTGGAGGTAGATGCTGGGGACAACTCTGGACTTAGCCACTTACTGGCCGTGTGGTCTTGGGCTACTTCTTTAAATTCTTTAAGCCAAGATTTCTTCATGTGTAAAACAGTTAATAATAGTCATAAGCACTGCTGCTTGAATCAAATGAGATAATATATTTAGAGTCCTTGACAGAATGCCAGGCAGGAAAGTCCCGGATACATGTGAGCTACTCACACTGCTCTAAGTCTCAGAAGAACAAATCCTTAGCTCCTCTCTGTGCCTCAGTTTCCCCAGTTATAAAACAGGAACTATTCCCTTCTCTGCTCATGGCACTTAAAAGAGGATATATAGATATAGAGTTGTTTTTATCATTAGAAATATGGTACCCAATATTCTCGTGGCACCTACACAGGTACAGGCCGTCTTGCCCTACTTTGTATCTTTGTGGAGCCTTTAAATGTTGAATGATAGATTTCTGATTAAACAAGCAGGCTTTACTTTTGCACTGCTCAAGGCTTTTGTGGTGCCCGTAACAGACATAAGGGGGAGTTCATCTCCCCACCATGACATCCAAGACACACCATAGAGGAGAGGCTCAGGGAAAGGGTGGAGAATGACCACGTGGATACCATTCAAGACTGTCCACTTCCTTCCCTCCAACATAGTGAGAAAGATGTTTTTACTCCAGTGGGGGCAAAGAAATATTTTAACATTTGACACATCCTTCACAGCAGAAGCAATAACTTCCTTACTTTCTCATTTCTACTTAATTGCTCCCTATTTCCATTACAACTCTTAGCCTCCGACTCTGGGGAGGGTGTGACATTATGGCAATTATGACAATGGGTGTGATATTAGGCTGAGTCAGCTCAGGCTTCAGGCCTGCTTTGGTGGCTGCCTTCTTGGGACAAAGGCCATCCGCTGTCAAGCCCACCTGAGGACCAGGGGTCTGTCTGAGAAGAGAGGGTTTGCACTGAGGGAATGAGTCTGGCTCACCTTGGCAGCACACCCCACTGGGCTGGTCAGCAGGCTTGGAGGAACCAACACCAGCTTCCTGTCTTAGCATTAAGAACAGGACCCAAACCATTCCAGCTCCATTCAGAATTTTCCTATTCTTTGGATTCAACCCTGTACACTCCCACCAGCAGCAGCCTCTCATCCCAGAACAGAGCTGCGAGTTAGCCTTAGTTTAGACAGGACCATTATAAACTTTGCATATTTCCTTTCTGCCAACTTAATACATTTTATTAGATTGCTTTCAATTATAAATATCATGTGTGCCAGCCCTTAGGTAACCTTCCTCAAAGGCTGCAGTTGAGATCCAATAGTGGAATCTAATCCATCCTCAAAATGACACATTCCAGCTCAGAAGAGAATCCTCATGATGAACACACAGTGGCTTAGTAGAAGGCATGACATAAAAATGATGTGCTCAAAAACCCACCCTGTCTTTATTCTCATAGTTACACTTAGTTGTCAGTGAATCAATGCCTCAGTCATGAATTACCTACATATATGTGAAGGGGTCCATTCTTCACACAACAGGAATTTGTATTTCCAACAACAGCTATAGAATACCATTGTCCAAAACAATGACAACAATCACGTTTAGTACATGTGAGGTACAAAGCAAAGTACCTGATAAACATATTTCCTTTCATTATCAGCACACTCCTATGAGTGATTTCCATTTTCTCCATTTTATAAATGCAGAAACTGAAGTTTATAAAAGTTAAGGAGCTTGTCCAAGGCCCCAACCATGAGAAGCAAAAGGTGAAGTGCGACTTACACCTGCCTGATGCTGGTCTGACAGCATAACTTTTGGATGAATCGCCTTTAATGATAAATTTCAACTTTGTTAGCAACCCAGGAATTCGCAGTGATGCTTAGCAGAGCTGTAACTGAGAAGAAACATGAAAAAGATGCTAGAGCTTCCCATAAATACCTTTTATTTGTAAAAGTCAGATTTAATATACTCCTCCCTGACTCCCCACTCCATTTCTATTGAAAACAACCAAATATTTCTAAGGCACATCCAAATCACATTGCAGAGACTCTACCTGATCTCAGTGTAGGGAAAGATGTCTGGCTCTTGTCCCTTCTGACCACAGGATGTTACTTTAGAAATGGACAAGAAGCTCCTAAAAGGCCTGAGTGTTTCATGTCACTAACCCAACCAGAAATAAAACCCAGAGTCCTGTGTCCTTGAACTGCTGTTCTAATACTACACACAGCATTCTCTTGTTAAAGAGACAGTCAGACTCGGAGAACAAGCCAAATGCTGGGAAATGATAGATATAAAGTAATCCATAACCAAACCAGGCTGGGCCGCCCAGGTGTCATGAACCCCTCCTAAGCCCATTCCATTATCAAAGCTTGGCAGAACTGTCCTGCTCCCCTTGCTTATCTCTTTGTGCCTTGCACAGTTTGCTACACCCACTGCATGTGGACAAGCTTATCAGAAAATATCCACTTCACTAGTGTGTGCCTTTAAACAGAAGTAGCTGTTTCCCGCGCCAAAAGATTGATAACTCTGCACATGCCTATTGGTAACGTATGTTCTGAACACATACACAAAGCTCAGGGATACGGAACAGACTGACTGCCTGGCTCCAGCAGCCTCTTGTCTTTGGAAGCTACAAACCTAATCACAAGCTACAGTTTTAGTCCTTTCACTATAAAACCACTGATCTCCTCATCCTCATCAACTAGAAAATGATTATAAAACTTGCTGGACTGGAAATGATTAATTCATCCCACAAATGTCTTCTGTACTACTCTCGAATGTGAAGTTTTACCAAACTCCAGGATTCTAGAGATGACAGCCAAAGGCCTATCACCTTTTTGTGACACTAGTACTAGGATACAGCAGGGTTGCCCAGCTTACAGCTTGCCGAGCAGTAGCAGCCTTTGACAACATGAAGCTATCATTTTTTAGGAGTCACAAGTCTCTGCATGTCTGTGAATCTGAAATATGAGCTCTGCCACAGGCTCATCACTCTCTTCATTTTTAAGTCAAATTATTTTTGACTATCAAAATTTATAATTTTGATTTCTAACATGGACAGGTTATTAAATATATTTCATGGACAGGTATTTTGAGCCAATATTTTTATAATGACTTCAAGGTCTTTAAAAGACTGCAAAATACCACTGTAAAGCACTATTGCAACCACAGCCTAAAGAACCTAGTGAAACACTAGATGCCATGTCCCTGTATCACCTGTGATCAGAATGAAAGCAGAGAACTGTTACTCCTGACTTCAATAAGTAACTTGATTATAATGCACCAGGATGACTGGAATTCCCTTCTCCCAACACAGAGAAGGCCGATCTCAACCACAGAACAAAGACTACATGGTAATTAAACACCCTGCCCCAGATGCGGAGCAGGGAGTGGACTTCATTCTCTGTGAACCCTTTGCAGAGGTCAGAAACATCAGGGGTTGGAGAGGCAGAGGGAAATGGAAAGACCCTTAAAACTGGGATATATAATATAAAGACCATATGCACAAGGCTAACAGGACCTCATTCTTCACAAAGCATGCTGGCTTAAACAGGCTGGAAGACACACAGCTTCAGAAAGCTTGTGCAGGGTCAAGAGAAAGGTGGAACCTAGGCTGCTGCAAGGCAGCTGAATGCACAGGTTGTCAGTATTCATAGCAGGATGAAAAACACAAGGCAGATAAATGCGTGCACCCATGTTGTGGCAGCTGATTGATTCAATTAAGATCTACTAAGCACCTGTGGGCTCCTGGCCACATTCTGTGGGCAAAGAAAGACAGCATTTCTTGCCTTCAAGGAATTACAATAAGACAATGGGAGGGAGATGATATAACTGAGTGTATTCAGGTACTGTATGGACTATTTATATTTCTGGCTTGTTTAAAGTGGGCCTAATATGTGACAGAAGTGGCTTGGGTCTCACTGATCCTTCACCTTCTTAGACGCTGATAGAAGAAAGAAGTCAACTCAACCAGCAGGTTCCAACCTGCTCTGGAGTTGTGCTGATAAGGCAAACGGGAACACAAAGAGCTCCCGCCACCAGCTGGAAGCACAGGAAGAGTGTGCAGCAAGGGAAGTGCTTGCCAGCAGCATGGATGTCAAGGTGGGGAGTGATCTGCAGCCCACTAAGTTATCAGAAGCCAATCACCCACCTGTATTGTCTCTATCCTTATATTTCTTTCTTTTTTGGGGGGTGGGTACCGGGGATCGAACTTGGAACTTTATGCTTTCGAGGCAGGCAGCAGAACCACTGAGCTAAATCCTGGGCCCTATTCTTATATTTCTTCATAGCTACTCAGGAATCACTTCAGGACATGATTTCCCCCATTCCTCACAAGCTTAGCAGCCTCAAGCCTGGTTGGGTATCTAATTCTCAAAGCACCAGAAAATTAAGATGGAATTTCAGTAGGAAACAGTGATCCAGAAGGCCATGATGAGAAGCCAAATAGGCTGCTGATATTCACTCCTAAAAACATCAAAGGCCCAAAGCATGGCCACTTGAGAACACGTGTTCCCCCACAAGAAGGGGAATGGGCAGAACATATCTGTAGACAGAGATATCATATCTCCCAAGTGTGGCCGGTAGGGAGTCTCAGGTTAAGACAATCCTAATGGTGGGCAGTTCCAACCTGGGTCCAGTGGGAACAGGGGACCAATGAATGAGCAGAGAAATCTATTTAACTATCCGCGGGGCACCTTCCCAGGTTGGCTATAGCTCCTCTTGACCCACACTGGCTGTGTATCAGAATATCCACCCAGAAGTGGAAATCTAGGGCCTTACGGGAACCACCAAACTCCTAAGCCAAAACAGCAAGCAGAACTCGAGAGCTCTGAGATGAGAGCATTTACTACCATGAGATGCCAAGCCAGCTGGTGAGAAATGCTGACCTGTTATATTCGCTTCCTTTTCTGGCCAGATTCTAAATAAACCACTTGAAGCTTATTGCAGAGTTCGTGCCTAAAGGAGCATCCCACTCTTGCTGTGGTGTCACCAGCTCTGGACAAGAAGCTCCCTTGTTTCCCTAGTGTTCATGGCCCCTGCAGCACATCCTCTCCCAGGGTGAGGCAAAGGAGGAAGACATGCCACACATCTACTTCTGCCTCAGTCTGTGGCCATCAGGGTGACTGCAGGCATCTTTCAGCTTTGCAGAGTTCCCTCCCTCTCTTCTGTGTCCTCATATTTAAACTGATCAATCACCCAAGGTCGCTCTTAAATCCCTTCTGAAAATAGAGGAGTCTATGATCCTCTTTGATAATCTCTTCTAGTGACTCACAGGCATCACATTTACTAGTTTTATGTTTTGCTTTCTTTCATACCTTCTCTGCTATTTAAATCTACTTTAAAAAAATAACCAAGTAATAATGGTTCCTCTGATTTTATGTTCAACAAAGGTAGAAATCTGATGATAGGCATACACTTTTGCTTTCTCGTGTCAGGATCCAAATTGCTTTAGCTTTTCATTGTGGGTCCCATTGAAAAAAAAATTCATTTTCTTTGCTTTCGTTAACACTCACTCCCGATTCCTCTCATTTCTAACAGGAGCTCCCTAATGAGACTCTGGCCTGTGTAGGGAACTGGCCAGATGTTCTAAGAGGATGACCTCACCATTCTTTTCCTGCTGATGGTATCATTTTCAACACTGTTATTACATCATTTTGGCCATTTTCAGTTCATGGTGTAAATAAGCAGTTGGGAGTAGGGCACAATAAACCTGCTCAGATATTCAATTTTCATCAATACTGCTAAGTCAATGGTTATACAAAGAACAGTTACAAAATTAGAAAATTGCAAGACACCTCCACAAGTTAACTAGTCCATGCCCCAGTAACACAACAGAGTCCATCTGTCTTCCCCTTATTACTATTCTCCTATTCAACCTCTGAGGTAGATTTAATTACAGCTGATAGAGGAGTTCCAGCATTTTAAAAATACATTATTAAATTAGAAAAATGAAAAGGTAAATAAGGGCTAGTTTTTTAATAGCCAAATAACATTCTTGACTGAAGTCATCGTGTCTACATTAATAAAAAGCAATTGACTTTCAATGAGTACCTGCTATGCGCTTGCTATGTGCTAGGCTCTGTGGGGACACATCCTTTGCACTCACAGGCAGGCCTCAAGTCTACCTCTTACCTGCAAGAATTCTCAAATTCAAAATGCTCTGCAAACAGAAAGCTTTTTGTCATCTATTTAGTGACAACATCTTTCCTAACCTGAGGCTAGGCTAAGTTGTAATCTTTATTTATCCTCCTCTTGTGTAAATATTCATGAATCTTGCTGCAAAAATAATAACATGCATGACTGTCAAACACTGTATATTTCTAACCCTAAAAGATTTGGAATTGCAAAGCATATATCCCCTCCTTCATAGCTCTCAGGGTGGGACCACAGACCTTAAACTGCCTGAGTCCAATTTTCCCCATAGACTGAGTGGAGGATTAGGCAAAGGATGGGTTTGCCCTGTTACTCTCTCAGTTTTCAATATTATGTGTAAAAAAACTACTGTACAGGGGCCGGGGATTTAGCTCAGTGGTTTCGCTGCCTGCTGAGCAAGCTCAAGGACCCGAGTTCGACCCCCGCTACCAAAAAAACCACAAAAAAACAAAAAAACTACTGTACAGTTAACAAATGAAGGGTCACAGCAAAATTCAAATTTACCTAGTCCCTTTTTAAAAAAAAAAAAAGAAAAAGAAAAAAGGAACAATGACAATAATATATACAATCAGAAAATTTGCCTCCATTTTTATGAAAACTTGGATACTTGTACCTAACTCATTCCAGGCAAAACAATATTTCTTTTTTCTTTTTTTTTTTTCCTGAGAAAGGGTCTCACTAAGTTTTCCAGGGTCTCACCAGGCTGGCTTTGAACTCTTGATCCTTCTGCCTCAGCCTTCTGAGGGCTGAGACTAGTCACACACACGATGCCAGGCTGTTTTTTGCCTCTAAAAGAGCAGAACTTTGAATTTTCACTTCCTGAATGGAATCTTCTTCATTTTAAGTCTTTTTTCCAACTCCAATGTCAGGGATTCACATCTTAGTCACTGCAATGAAGGCCATTACCAGTGTGAAATCACCTTAGAGGAAGATAAGGACATTTCCTTTTTCGTTAACCAGAACTCACCTCTGTGGCCTGAGTTCCAGAACTGGCCCCTGATGCTACATTCTGCAGACATCTCTTCCAGAGTTCTAACTCATATCACACCACAAGGGGTCTAGTACTCAAAGACAAAATTTGGCAGAATCTGGTCTCTAAATCATTCACTCTGTATGGCAGAGCCTGAAGCTACAGTTGGGTTATTTCTAGGAGGAATAATTGTGTGGGGAGTGTGCTAGGAGTGTTTTCTACATTTACAAAGGACTGTAAAACAAACAAGAACACATAATAGAGGCTGTATGTGGCCCATAAAGCTGAAAATATTTACTATCTAGCTCTTTACAGAGAAAGTCTGCTGACCCCTGCTTTCTCCCCTGTGAGGAGGGGGAGGACAGGATTTGCTGATCCAGTGCCTTCCGAGGGCCTGATGCTGTGTCCGACTGTTAGGAGACCCTTCACACCTATGGGATGCAGGAGCGAGGACTTCAGGTGGTGGGTGAGTGACTCCCACAGCAATGACAGGAGAATTCCCCTCTGATGCTGGCCACACACACCTGTGGGGGCTTCCATGGTTTCCCGCCATGGAACTCCAATGGGGTTTTAGAACTAGGTGATCCAACCCCAGACTTACTTTTATAACAGCCCACATTCCCCACAGTACCTTCCCCCACTCCATCCACACAGGCACACTGGCAACCATCTTTAAGTTTCAGGCCCCTCACAGGGCCTAGCTTCTTTCAGAGCCTAGAACTGTGCTATCACCACGGCCTAGGCTGACATCATTCTCTACCCTTCTTGCCCTAATGAAAATTCTTGTTCTTGGGAAAAGCCAAATAACAGAACATCAGCACTTTGCATTTTCTTCCCATTTCTTAGGTTGCCTGTCTGTGAAAACTGTGCAGTAAGTGAAGTCCTTTTTATGGTAACCCAGATCCCCCAACCCTGAGATAGGGTCCTACTAGGCGGTCCTGGAGTCAAGCCATTCTCCTGCCTCAGCCTAAGTAGCCTCCTGGGACTACAGGAGCATGCCACCAGACTCAGCTTCTTTTTAATGGCTTCCTTTCCCGATGATGCCGTAATTCTTTCTGCTCCCTTCCCCTTTCCTTTTTCTTCAGTCAGACCATTTTCTGAGGTGCCAATGATGGCCAATTTGATATGCTCCCACCCCCATTCAACAGGTTGCCAGGTGAAGGACTAGATCATTAAATATAGCTTTTGTGACATTATAAGAGGAAGAAGTTTTAAACACAGAAATAAGCTGGCCCCAATCTGGCTATTCTTTCTGACTACCTGTAGGTCATACTCTTTACGAACCTGACACAACTTCCCAGGTAATAACCTGCTTCCCATAGAAATGTACAGAAACACCCAGTGATTGCCCTGGTGGCTACTTTTGGATTCTTTTTACCCTACAGGGATAGGGAATCCTATCACATCCATGAAGTAATGCAGAGAAAAAAATCAGATGTGTTTTGGGGGTTTGTTTTGTTCCCCAGTACCGGAAATTGAACTCAGGACCTTGCACTTGCGAGCTAAGCGTGGTGCCACTGAACTAAATCCCTGGCTGTTTTGTTTTGTTCTTTGAAACAGGGTCTTGCTATGTAGTCTAGGCTGGCCTTGAACTCCTGGCGATCCTCCTGTCTCAGCTTCCCAAGTGCTGAGAGGCAGGTGCTACCACATCTGGCTAGACGTGTAATTTTAAATGTTCTTGTATGTTATTTCTTTTTTTCTTTCTTTTTTTTTTTTTTTTGGTACTGGGATTGAACTCGGGTCCTTCCGCTTGCGAGGCAGGTGGCAGAACCACTGAGCTAAATCCCCGGCCCCTCTTGTATGTTATTTCTGATAGTGGAAAGGCAGTACAAGAAGAAACTATGAGCCAGGACCCAGGAACAGCCTGCTAGGTTCAAAACCCAGCTCTGTCTCTGAGCTGCATTATCATGGACAAATAATTTAACCTCTCTGTGCCTTGGTTTCTTCGTCTATGAACTGAGCAAAATAACATTACCTATCTTAGGAAGTTGTTGTGAATAGTAAAGTCTTCATACATCTAAAGACCTGGATTAATACCTGGCCCCTGGAAAGAATGCAACAAATACCTATTAATATCAGTAGCAGTATTACGAGTTTGACCCTCATCCATTATTTGGAGCTCATTTGTTCATTCTTTTAAAAGAAATGCTATGTACCAGGCATGCAAGTTACAAAGAGGACTGTCCTTGACCTAAGCAGCTCATTGTTGTAAAAACAGACTGGGCTCTAATATCACGTGGTGAGAACAAGGATACCCAAGTCCTGTGGAAAAACAGTCATGGCTTACAGAAGCCCTCCTGCAAGGGGTGGGAGGATCAGAGTTGAGCCTTTAAGAAGAAACAGTAGTTACCCATGTGCACTTGGGGGAGATGGAAAAGAGAAAGCAGGCAAGGGAATTCCATGTGAGAGGAAAGGTGAAGCAAAGCATGGAAAGAAGAAACAGCCTGAGCTCATGGAAGCCACAATCAGCTTGCTGAGGGACAGGAACGAGGCTGGAAAGCCATATGACAGTCCACTTACAGTGGGGCCTTCAATGCCACGCTAAGGAACTTGGGTAATGGGAAGGGAGTCAGTGGGGGATTCTCCATGGAAAGATGTGGGTAGATCTGCATTGTGGAAACATTCCTTTAGCAGGTGCATAGAGAGACTGATTTAAAATGGGAAGGGACAGGATTACAGGAAAATGATTAAGATGTTACTGCAGTAACTGAGACAAGAGGTGATGGCATGAATGAGAGTTTGGGTAGCCAGGATGGTGAGGAAAGGTCAGGTTACAAAGTGTTTAGGGTATGAATAGTTAAGTGAAAATGTTAATAAGAGGAAGGGAAGAGTCGAGAATGTCTACACCTTGGGTGACTAAATGGATTGTGGTTCTCTCAGCTAGTGTGGTGCTTATAAGAAAAGGAGGAAGCTTACAGGTGGTAAGTGATGAGTTCAATGGGACTAAAATATTCTTACTCTTCCTGGTTTTAGGTGTTGGGGATGTAACAGTGACGTGGAGAAGCTCTTTATTCTCACGGCTGTTTCAGTCCAGAGAGGAAGACAAACAGCCAATGAATTATTATAAGTAATTAATAATTTACAAATTTCAGAGTTCTACAGGGAAGTACCGAGCAAAAAAGAGGCCTTGCCTAGCAAGGGGGATAATGGAAGGCTTCTCTGAGGGAGAGGCCTTTAAATGGATACATGTGGGACTAATGAGAATTAGATTCCTGGGGCTTGATCCCCAGTACCACAGTAGGGGAGGGGAAAGTAGAAAGAGAAAAAAAGCAAGCAAGCAAGCAAGAAAGCATGCAAGCAAGCAAGCAAGCAAGCAAGCAAGCGAGAGCATGTGTAAGGTACATGGTAGGAGTCTTGGATGTGTCGCAGGACATCAGCGTGGAAATGCTTGGTCTGAGACTGGGTACCCAGTCTTGGAGGCTGGAGACTTTGGAGTCATTGCAAAAATAGGTGGTGGCAAAACACCAAGAATGGGCAAGATTACAAGCTAAAGATGGGCCCTGGGAATCCCTTCCTAGGGGTATGCCCAGGAAACCATCAAAGAACAAGTCAAAAGATGACCACATCAGGATATCTCACGGGAAAATGCAGGGAGTAAACAACAGTGTTTAATACTCCCAGAGATCTTTCAGTATTCACAACTGCAGACCTCAGTAGTCAGTAGAAGCCCAATGGCAGCAGGGAGTGGAATGAGAATAAAATAATAAAATAACCCATTCCTTTGAAATGTTTATTGGGAGGAGGAATGAACCTTGGAGGGTAGATAGGCAGGAGTGCAGGGCCAAGGGATAGTTGATTGGAAGAAGCCTGACCTTGTCTACAGGCTATAGAAAAGCATCAAATGAAGAGAAGGCTCAAATATCCTGATGTCTTGTGCCAGGGCTGAAGAGTTAGGGCGTATTTCTTGTATCTACTGGCTTAGGATCTCACGTACAGTGAGAGCTTAGTAAAATTTAATCAGTGGGCAAAAGCATTCAATAGCCATTCAGACCCTTGATTGGAGATGGCTCTCTCTCCACCACAGGGTACCACTCTGGGTTCTCTTGTATCGGTCATGCTTCTGGTCTTGCAGAATTAACTAGCTGGGCAAGGTAGGGCTCAGAAAGCCAAATGGGTAAGAGGACGGATCCTCACATTACACCTTAGCCCATCCTCCAGGAGGCTGGGAAGCTCAGCTCCTGCCCGAAGCCAAGACCTTGCCCTTCATTAAGGGGAAAATTGAGAAACCTGTTATTATTTCCTGGTGAACAAAATAGTAGTGCTGCTTCACCCCAGAAACTCACCTACATATGGGGCCTCTGTGCACAGAGAGGCTGGCTGAGAAGGGCCACCAATAGCCCTCAGATGGGCCTGGCTCCAGTTCACCCCTTTCAGGAATTGGCACCTGAATGAGATCATGCTTGGAGCCCTTGCCCTTAGTTTACAGCAACTGGCCAGAAAGAAGGTGCCTTTTTCAACCACTGTGGTCAAATGACAGCAGGGACACCTGGAACCAGTTGGCTCCGAGGAAGGGATGCTCCACTAACCAGGCAAATGGATGCCCAATCAGCCAAAGAGAGCTTTGAGAAGCAATGGCTAAGACCAAGAAACATCTGAAGCTTAGGAAAGCAAAAAAAGGAGCGGAAGAGAGACAGTCAGTAAGGTGTCTATAAGACAAAATTCCTTTATGTACATGTACCAACTCCTCATGGTGAATATAATCATTATGTACTGTAAACATGTACTACGAATAAAAATGGTTAATCTTTTAAAAATGCAATAAGAGTCTGGCAAGAACTATTGGTCCCAGCACAGGTGGATCAAGAGGGAGCAGCAGCATAAAGATCCTGGCCTATCACCAGAGGAGAGTTTATCTATACACCATTCCTTGTGAAATATGAAAATATACTGTAAGTTATTCTTTATGGGTTGAGAAGATGAAGACAGATTGTTTTATTAAATAAAATGTTTCTGTCACAAGATACTGAACATCATTGTCCCCTGTGTTCTAACATAACAAAATTGACTGAAGAGAAATGAGAACCCTTCTAGGTAAGGGGCTTCCAGTCTTAGATTTTTCACTCAATTCATTTTGAAGCCACTGGGACCGTGCAACTCATAAAAAACAAATATGCAACAAAGGAAGCAAACAGGGAGTGGAGTGCAGGCCTGAGAGCACTTGCAGGGGACGAACTAGCCTATGTTCCTTTTTCTGTAGCCTCGGAGGGACCTGCTGGGGCCCCACGTTCTCTGGGGGCTGGAGCAGGGGTAGCATCAGGGTGTAGGCCCCTGGTAGGACAGTTGCTTAGTGCCACTGGGAGGCTCACAGGGCTGGGACACAGAGCAGAGCTGTGGGGCCACTGGCCAAAGCCCAGGCCCTGGCCTGAGGAGTGAGGCTTGGCAGATGGCAAAGGACACACATGGCCCAGCTGGCCCCAGAACCTCCTTGCCTGGTTCAGGAGAAGGAAAAAGTGGGAGGAAATGAGGTTCAAAAATGGGGGTTTCACATGAGAAGACAATGCACTAACCCCGGGGGTCTGTATCTCCAGCTGACTTAAGCAGAGCAAATCAGCAAAGCCCAGAAGCCTGAAGCTCCAGGCATCTCGCTGCTGGAGCAGACAGGACTGCTGTTGTTTCACCAGGCAGCTTATGTCCTGGGAAAGTGCTTCCTGACACTCATGCTCACGTTACAAGGTCTACAAGCTTGGGCCAAGAGCCCTTCCGGACCATCCCTCACCAGGACTCTTCCCAGCAGCCACCTAAGAGGGAACATCCGGCTGGAGGGAGGGAGGGAATTTCAATTGGAATGCCAATTTCTTCCCCGTTCATCAGACTATCTGATTTTCTCAGCTCCTGCCTCTGAGCCATTAGCAGTTGATCCCTAAGAGCCTTAGCAAAGTTCAGCAAGGAGGCAAGAGTGCCAAATTAGTTGTTGTTTGTTTTTTGGTACTGGGGATTGAACCCAGGGCCTCGCTTATGCAAGTGTTATACCATTGAGACACATCCCCAGCCCTTTTCTGTTTCTATTTTGACACTGGGTCTAAGTTGCACGGCTGACCTCAAACTCTTGGTCATCTTGCCTCAGCCTCCCACATTGCTGGATTGTCGAGGTTTTGAAGGAAAATTCAAATTCAGATCGGCTAATAACTTTGGGATACTCTGGGCAAGTCATTTCTCTTACCCACAAAGCCTTCTTCCATTTGAAAAGGAAAGGATTATACTCCCCAACTTACCCCCAAAGAATGGGCAAGAGCAAACTTTGCAAACCACATGCCTGGAGTTTGCCAACACCTCCCAAGCAGAATGCATACTCCCTGTGGGGCAGTGAACCATTCCCAGGGTTTATGGCGTGCCCATCCGTATAGGGATTCAAGGTTCCTCAGGGAGATGGCCTCTCTTAACAGACCAGAGTCCTCAAGAACTCATTGCCTGGTTGACATCAGAGGAGTGACAACCTAGCCCCAAGTGTGAAAGAGCTGCTGTTAGAGGCTAAAAGCTACTGGCTCAAGAGATCAAATGTGACTTGTAGCTGTTGTTGATAAGCTGTGAGGCCTTGGATAAGTTCACTACTTCAGCATTCAGGAAACAGAGTGCTTGGCTTTCCTTTGGCACTCAAAGGCAATGGGAGTTCCATGATTTAATTTCCTTATCATTTCTCCATGCAGTCAGTAAAACTGCTTAAGGGATTATCATCAGAAACCAGTAAGCAAAGACTAGACCTCCAACCATGTAACTCCAGGACACTCAACATGAAACCCTAAAATCTGGCGTGCCCTCTGCAAGCACCCAGGGTTCAGATTCGACAGCAAGGGTGCCAGAAAACCACTGTCATCCTCAACAAACTCTCAAGTGAATTGGAAAAGTCTTAATGCTTAGAGACCCAGTAGGTGAACATTTGTGTCAATAATTAAACTACAAAGAACATCCCTCAAAACAATTGCTGACACTTGGCAAAGAAGGAAAAATAAACAAACCAGCCCAGATTCTAAAAACCATTTGGGGTTAATGGGAACAGAAAATACAAGTTATTTCTTACATAGGGGCCTTCAATGAGATATCTAAATTCTTATCCTAAATTTTTGTTTTACTAATTATTTTATTTACTACTGCCAGAAATAGGAGAACCATTAGTTGCCAAAATATTTATGCTCAAAATTTTACATTATCATAGGATCCATTTCTAACAGGACTTTGGATGCCTTGATTCCTTGATCCTTTGTAACACATAATGAGATCAGCTGAACACTAATAAACATGCTGCAGAAAAGCCAAGCTACAGTGCCAATAGTAGCGAGCATTTTGGCTCACTTACCATGTGCCAGGCAGTGGACACACACTTTCTTCCACATCACTGCACAGACCTATCTGCAAGATGGATATTATTCCCCATTTTACTGAGGAGGAAAATGAAGCTCAAAAATGGGCTGTGGATATAGCTCAGTGCCTAGCATGTGCAAAGCCCTGGCTTTGTTCTCCAGCGTGTGTGTGTGTGTGTGTGTGTGTGTGTGTGTGTGTGTGTGTAGAATTACCTACTGTGACCACTCAGCTAGTGAGTGGGAACCTGGATTTGAAGCCAGGTCAGATGGTAGCCAAAGCCATGTACATTCCCCGCGACATTAGCAAAAGTTTCTCCTAAAAATGAAGTCACCTTGGAGGAAAGGAAATTTACTTTTCACTGAACAGTAAGCAGAAAGTGAGGAAAGTACTAGGTGACATCCGGCAAAGAGGCTGCTGGGTAGCTGTGTGAAGCTTGACTTTTATTTAATGCCTTTAAATGGTAGGTAGGGCAAGTGCTTTGGGGAAACAGTAGGTTTAATGTGCTTTATGGTGGAGACTACAGAGGAAGCTAGCAGATACTAAGCAGGGCACCATCTAGAGAAACTGGAAATTCAAGCAGGGGTGAAAATGAGATCAAAGTGAGGGGCAGTGGGAGGCCACGTTGGGGGATGGGAAAGTGAGCAGAGCACTGGACACCCACAGGTGACTGGGAGGTGAAAGAAGAGTTGGAGAGGAAGTTGCCATGGGTCACCAAGTCAGTGGCAGAAAGGAAGGAGTGCAGAAAGGGGGAGGAAGAGAAGGAGGGAGGAAAGCAGAAAAGCAAGACAAAATGGCAGTGTCATTTGGTCTAATGTGCTTCAGGACACAAGGCTGGTGCCTGACCTCTGCTTGGGTGCAGAGGTGGAGACTTCCCTGGTCCACAGGAAAGGTCTTTCCCTCTCCTGTCTGTTAGGAGAAGATGGGAAGAGTTTTGGAGAATCAGCCTTCCGCTTCCTCAAGAGACTAAGCCTCTTTATCTCCACAGCTAAAACACACCGCCCAAACCTAACAGTTTAAAAGTTGCTCCATATTACTGGTTAGAGCAAAAGCAAAACAAATAAACAAAAAACCCAATTTGGTATCACTTAAACACTAAAGTATCGTTCTTCTATACAAGGGAATACAGTGGAACAAATTTGAATGGCATGACTCTGTAGGTATGTACAGGTAAAAAGATGACCTTTACATATGATTAATAAAACACTGTATCTGTTAAAAGTATGTACATTTAAACCGTTTTTCTGTGAAAATAAACAGCAATTATATTTTATTAGTGTCTGTTTTTTTTAAATCAAAGGAATAGCTGGACATCATAATGCACACCTATAACACCAGTCACTCAGTAGGCTGAGACAGGAGGATTATAAGTTCAAGGTCAGCCTGGGTAACAGAGAGAGACCTTGTCACAAAATAAAAAATAAAAAGGGCTGGGAATGCAGCTCAGAGATAGTGTGGCCCTCGGTTCAATCTCCATTACCACAATCAATCAAATCTATCAATGAATACAGGAATATTCATCAAGACTTACTAATTATCTAGGGGACAAGGAAGGTGGATAGTGGGGAACTGTCATTTTCTGTGGTCTGAACTTCTGCAATATTTTACATTAGTTAAACTTTGTATTACATTTGTAATCAGAAAGAAGAAAAAGAAAAAATTTGAGTGTTCCTGAAAAGATTATCAGTTAAAAACTAAAAAAAACCTTTTCTCCCATTTCATCTCAAAGAGGAAAAGTAAAATTGCCTAAAACTTAGAAAAATCAGATACTTCCCACTGAAAAAAATATTTCAAACTCCTAGCAGCTAAGAGAATTACATGAAATATGGCTCAATCCTTCTGTTTCTGCCCTTCCCCAAAATAGAATTTGGGACGGTAGGAGCTGGACTTCTTCGCAAAGAGCCTTCCTGTTGGTTGGAGGACATCCCCCAGTGACATGAACGAAGCAAAGAAAGTGCATTTACACCCAGGGAGCTTTCCAGAAACAGGATCCGTTCTTATCACCATCAAGCAAGAGGCTCATCTTTCACCAACTTGTTCAATAAGCCCCTTTGTTTCTCCTACGGGATCATCATATAGTCATTCCTGCTTCCACAGAACACCCAGGTGCCCCAGAATTCGGCACTGAGAGGCACAGGAGGAATCTGGTAAAAATTTACTTGTCTATATTTTCACGAGAAGCAAGACCTGGAAGGGCAGGGCTTTGGGAAAGGAGGAGCACTCAGGTATGTGGAAAACACGACCACAAAGATTTATATTTTGCTTTATAACTGTGCTTTGAACTTTACATGTATTATTCATATTATTTTTCATGTGTCCTATGTCCCACAGCAGAACACTAAAAAAGACAAAGGATGGAGCCTGCTCCAGGGTGTTGTAGGACTGGTGCAATGAGTCCACTGGTCTGTTGATGCATATGCAATCTAACCACGAAGACCAAAAGTCCCTGCTCTTGAGAGCATATAGTCAACTCGTAATCTCATGTAAGTGTGGAATGTCACTGAGCTACCACCATATGGTGGTATATTGTATATGGTGCACTGTACTACCTACTCTGTGCTGGGAGTTCAGCAACTGGTGTCAAAATCAGTGTCCATCTGCTGTGGAGCGTAGACAAGGTGATGCTGACTTCCCTACCACTTGTCAGTCTGCAGCCTCCCAAAGCCTTCCATCCTCTACCACCCTTTCTCCATCCCTGACTGCCTTCCCACAGGCTCCTCCCTCTGTCATCTCCACCACACAAAGCTTCCCTTGCCCTGTCTCAAACCACTCTTCTCCCGTTGTGTGCCCAGAAAATAGTCCAAATTCACCATGACTTCACTTTGTGATTGGTGACTGACCGGGTAACTGACCTCTGATCCCCCACTAACACTGTCTCTTTAGGGTCACTCGAGCCTCTCTCAAGGCTAACACAGCTCCTCTCATCACCTTCCAAGGTTACCCTTCACCTGCAGGAGACATGATGAACCATCCTTTTCTTGAAGTTGGATTTCCATGGCTTTGAATTCTCTCGGTTCCTCTTCCTCAGCACAGTCACGTTGTGATCACAGTTACGGGATAGCTCTCCCTCTGCTCATGCCATGCTAATGTAGGCATTACCCACATGGAGGGCCTCTGCTATTCGGCTCTCTCACGTGATCCTCTCTCCTTTGTGTGCTGAGGCTGAATCGATCCCTGATTCCCTAACCTTGTTTGGGCTCCCTACACACTGCTACAGCTCCACAGAAACTCCACTGACACTCCTGATTGAACATGGTCAACACTGAATTCTTTCATTTAGACTCCTCCCCAGCCCCAGAGCTTCTCCTCTTTTAAAACTTAAATCTCTGGAAATTAATAGCACCAACCTCCCACATGCCTGAGCTAGAAAACTAGTCACGATCAAGAGCTCTCTCCCTCACTTCAGTGCCAGTGGCGCTATGTACCTACAAGTTTCTGAAGGACTTGCCAAGCTACTTTTAAGATTTGAAAAAAAAATTGGCTGCCTTCATGTAGAAAATGAAGACTGTAAAACCAAAATTAAGAACAATTACCGGGGCTGGGGGTACAGATCAGAGGTAAAATGCTTACCTAACATGTGGGAGGTCCCGGTTTCAATCCCTAGCACTGGAAAAAAATTTTTAAAAAGAATAATTCCAAAATCCTTTCAAATATTTTTTAACAGGAAAAATATATTTAATAGGAGACACTGTAAACTGTAATACCTTTGGTCCTTTACATGATTGGACAGTGGGTCCTACTTCCCAAAGGAAGTCCAGGCAGGACTTCATTGAAGCTCTTGTGTTCAGCTCATCTGCTCAATTCTCCTGCTCCAGTTGAGATCTCTTAAGTCATACCCTGCAGGGTGTCCTAATATACACTGACTGCATGCCATTCTGCTGTTTAAAAAGTTTTGATGGTGCCCCTGGATCTTCAATATAAACCACCAGCCTTTTTAATGGCCTTTGATGACTGCTACAATCTAGCCTCAGACTACTGTTGAGCTCCTCCATCACTACATCCTCCCACTCATCCCCTGCCAAAGCCACCCCAGCCTCACCACACGCACCAGCCTCCCATTTAACCCATGAGTGCCAACTCCCCTACTTAGCCAGTAGAAAACAGGGGCCAGTTTAGACAGCTGCTCCCTGGGAAGGCTGCCTGCCCCAGGTCCCAAGTCCAAACTAATCCTGGCTTCCTGAGCATCCTGAGCAATCCTTCCCGGAGCATTCTGCAGCTCCATGATGGCACTTGACTGTTCTACCTTATTTTACACTCAAGTCTTGGCTGTGTGTGTCCCCAGTGTGAAACCACAGTCCTCTCAAGGGTAGACAATGTGCCTTAGTCAGTTACCACTGTGTTTCCAATTCAGCCCAGCACATGCACATCCTGAAGAGCAGCTCTTTCTTGCCCCTACCTCCTTGCATCATTTCTGTCTACTCCACTGCTACTTGGTCCCCCAGGTCACTGCTGTATGAATACCTAGCTGGGTTTAAACCAATCAAATTTGGAGGCCATGGAACTAGCTTTTAAATGCTTTGCTTTTTCAAACCTGGAATCTGGCACTCAATTGACTGTGTGACTTTTGACAGATTTGGCTTTACTAGCTTCAGCCTTCTCTTCAATAAAATGGGAACTATACCTCACTCAAAGGACTAGTCTGAAGCACTGAAAGCCCTTAACAAGGCCCCAGGCACATGACAGAGACTCAGAAGTAGTAACAACAAATAGCAGCAGAGTCTCCAGTTTCTCAAACCATTTGGGCCACATGACCTTGTCAGAAGCATCCTTCCTGGATACTCATAAAATAAAGATTCTTACTTCACCACCATGTATTCAGGACTCAAATTCCATCATGCTGTTATTAATTCTGGAAGTCATCATGAAGAAATAGAAAGAGCGTAAGATACTATGCAGCTGTTAAGAATGAAAGAGGCCAGTCTCTATATCCTGATATAGAAAGACGTTCAAGGTATTTCATCACTAGGCAAAAAGGGCAAGTTGCAGTATAGTTTGAAAATGTGTGTGTGTGTGTGATACACAGACATATACTTACACAAATACTCACATACCTTTATATGTATATACTTAGAAAATCTCTAGAGGGATACATGAGAAATTGTTAATAGCAGTAACCACCAGTAGAGAGTCCAGCAGTGCCATTTATATTCTTCTGCATCATTGGACTTTTTTTTATTATGGACATATGTTCATGGTATCATTTTTTAAAACTGGGTTTGTAAATAAAGTTGTAGAAAATGATGAAGGAGAAGGAGGGAGAGACAGAGGGAAGAAGGTCTAGGCCATGGGTGGGGAGATAAGGACTCCACTCAGAATCCTGCAGCTAACTCTTGGCAACTTCAGGCAAATCATCTCCCTTCTGTGGATCTCCCTACTGGTAAAATAAAGGAGCAGAACCAGGTGCTCTCCAGGGACCATTTTAGATTATTAGATAATGTCCGCAAGGTGCTTTGAGTACATTTTATCTATAGAACATCTCTCTTTGAGACATTCTGAGACTTTCAGCATCAGGTTTTAAATGAGGAAAGTGCATACACAACTTCATTTTAACCCCCTTTGCAATTCAATGAGAAAGCATCTCCACTGTTTTACAGACAGAGAAACCAAGTGTAGACTGTACTGATTGCTTGCCAACCAAACACACTGCTCACTAGACTCTGCTGTTTGCAAAGTATTATGACTGCCAGGAGTTTTTTGCTCCCAGTTCATTCTGTGTTTCTTCTGCAGAGGAGGAGCAAGTCTCATGCAAAACAAGCAGAAGGCACTCTTTGCTGGTGGAAACAGGGTGAGATGTAAAGTGACTTCCTCTGGGTCTTGGCATAAACAAAGCACTCTCCCAGCACAGTCAGGAAGCATGGAACCCTTGGGATTGACTCTGCATCCCTCCCCCACCTGGACCGAGAGCTTCACCTTGAAGATGAGCGCATCACTGCAGTCATTTTCTCAGCAGTTTCTGGGTCAGAAGCAGTGAGAGCAGCCGAGCCGAGGCTGCCAGTGGAGCTGCTACACTGAGGGCTTGATATTGTATTAACATCTCTACTACACAGCCCCTGAACTCACCCAGGAACCCCAGTGAGAAGAGCTCAGCTGGACTGGACCAGCCAGAGTATTTTTCCTGTCTCCTGGTCACAGTGACTACACAGTTTTGCAATGCAAATGGCCTGGATTGTCCTCACAGGTATGGATTTCTGCCTTGGAGGGTCCTGACTTGTCTCCAGAGCCCTGGGTTTTGATTCTATCATGTTACAGTACCTCACTCCTTACACCTGCAAACGCCTCCACTCCTCTCAGAACTTCACACAGTGATGGATCCCCTGCTTCAGACTTTAAGCTAAATGTTTGGGCAACCAGACTTCCTAACAGGTGGGGGAAAGCATGCACAGAATGCACCCATCCACCTTGCAAAGGAATGCAGCACCTGATCTACTGACTCCACAAGTGGTAGCCTAGAGTCTAAAGGAGAAAAAACAGAGACCAGAGCAAGGCTAAAACACTCCAAAGTAGACCATCTCTGAGCATGAAAAGGACTATTTGCTCAAAAAGCACATGGCCAAACTACCAACCAGCAGTCAGCCCGCAAGAGACCTCTGCTATGGCACCTGGTAATCCTTGAGATGGGATGATGATCACTGGTGTTCATGGCATCCTAGAGCTTCCAGAAGCTGCTATTAGTTTATCTTACATTCACTGTCACCTTTGGATCAAGTTGTTGACTGCTGTCTGCTTAACACTGGCCTCATCATGCCCCTTGAAATTCACTGGAATCCTATTCAGTTGTCTTGACTGAGTCCCTTCCTTTGCCTCTCTGCCTTCACATCCCCCTCACAGGGCCAAGCTTTGTCCTCTGCCTTCTTTATCCCACATCCATTTTCCCAAGGCCTTTGAGGACTTTCCATTTATCATTTCATCTCAGAGCCCACACGTGTCTATGAAGGCCTCCTAGCTCCACTGACCGCCTTTGGCAGTTAAACGCCAGCTCCTATCACTGGGCACAGAATGGGGCAAGAGAAGAGAGTGGATGGATTGCAGTGGGAGTGTGTCCATGACAGAGATTTTTGTTGAAAGAAACAAAACACACTCAAAGGCCTGAGCAAGCAGAATGCTGGTGAGTCCAGCCTCTGGTGAAACTCACTTTGTGTCCGAGTAAGGCAGAAATGAGGGCAAGAACAAACAAACCCGTAAGTACTGTGATATTTTACAAGGTAACTTCCACTTGGACCTGCCTTAAGGACAAACAACCCAACAAGTTAAACACGCTCAGAAAATCAAATTCTCTACACAGGATCTTTTTTTCTGAAATGTTTTTCTTAACTGTTTACCTTTATAAAATAAATCTTGCATCTATAGGTCTGAATCACTCATCAAAGAGCCTTTCATAGTTGTATTCTGAGGGTCAGCCTCAAGCATTTACTGAAAAATGAGGTGGGAGTGACTGGATGTTGGATGAACAACTACATTTCCCTAGCAATAGACATATTCCCACAATGGAAGTTCAGCCCTCGCTTTTCCCTCCAGTAATGGAAAGCAGATGGAGGGTGTAGAGGTGGGGCGATGCTGCTGTTCGGGTCAAGGCCCTCCTCTCCATCCCCTGCCCCACCCATCCGCAGAAAGTGCCTTTCATCAACCCCTCTGCAGACTCTTCTGCAGGTCATCAATTTCTGCACGATGCACGGTGCTGCATATTCTTCAAACCTCCCCTATCACCCCACAAAACCAGCATCCCCAGAGCACCACACAGGAGCCGGTTGCTGAGCTGGTAGGGACCAAGGTCCCCATGGCCAACAGACACTGCCCTTGCTTCAAGGAACTCATGACCACCAGTGAGTCCAACCTGTAGAGGACCAACTGCTGTGAAAAGAAGAAAGAACACGTTTTCCCAGGTTCAAAAGCATGGAAAGAGGTTTCAAGAAAGCTGCACAGAGGGACTGCATCTGAATGGGGTCTTATGGAATACGTATGTGAGAGCTCATAGCTGAGAAAGACATTCTAGACAAAGACAATCGTGTAAGGAGAGTCACAGAGGCGAAAATGCACATCGAGTTGAACAAGTCACGAGAGCTGGGAAGGGCAGTTGGAACAGATTGTGATGGTACCTGGCTGCACATTTAAACTTTATTTGAAGGGAACCATAGAGAGGTTTAAAGCAGTAAAATGATTCGGTCTTTTTTTACAAGTCCTCTGCATTTTATTTCTCCATATATACCAGTACAGAAGGCCTGGGCCAACTGAAGACTTTGTTTTTAAAAATAATCCTGAGGTCAGGGTGTGAGATAGGTTAGAAAGGTAAAGACTAAAAGACCTGAAGATTAATAATTCAAACGTAACATAAGAAGAGTGACACTAGAAATTGCCAGAAAGAAACTAATTTGAAAATGTTAGAGGAAAATTGAATAGGGGTTGGCAGATAAGTGAATGTGAAAGTTTGAAAAGAAACCAAAAAGTTGCTGAGGTTTTTATTTGGAATGATGACAACACAGACCTAGCTTTGAGAAAAGGCAGGAGAGCAGGGTCAAGGCTGAGGGAGAAAGCCAAGAAGCCCCACTGCAACATGGTGGGTGCGATACACCTTGCTACAACCATGTGCCAACAGTCAGGAGAAAGCTGAGAGGCCGATGTGGAACTGAGGAGGTTAGGGGTTGGGGTTTAGATGCACTGGCAGCTCCCAAAAGGGTGCTAGAAGAGAAGGGATGGGAGAAGAAGGAAGGGAAAAGAAAGAGAAGAGGAGGAAGGAGGGAGGAGGAGGAAGAGGTAATAACTGGGTCACAGAACCCAAGGCAGGACATAGTTTCAAAGTGAGAGCGGTCAGATGTTGGGAAGTCAGGAAACCTGAGTCTAAAAGCCCATCACATCCAACAACTCCTCAGACCTCCTCCAAAGCAGTATTGAACATAGCTGACTTGCGACAGTGGGTAGACTGTACATGCTAATTAGCATTTCCATCCTCAGATGTCAGAGAACTACGTCAGAAGTAGGCTTCAGGACATTAATTATTTATTAGGAGCTAATAAGGAGATTCAAGCCATTAGGTTAAGTAAGTGCAAATATAAAACAACATATAAAGGTAGACAATTAGCTCTCTAATTTCAAACTATTAAAAATGCAGTATTAGGGGCTGGGGCTTTAGCTCAGTGGCACAGTGCCTGCCTGGCAAGCACAAGGTCCTGAGTTCAATTCTCAATACAAAAAAAAAGCAGTATTTAATAAAAAGGAAGCTAAAATTAGAAGTATTGTAATGTTGGCCTCAACCAAATATGGGCGAGAAAGCAAGCACTCTAGAATAAACATGGGCTGCTTCAAGTCCAGCTTAAACCTACTAGGTGGATAGCTGGGTAAGTTAACTTCTCTAAGCCTGATTTTTTCATCTCTCAAATTAAGATAATAATAGCATAGATACAACATTAAATAGATACACACACACGAAAGCTTTCAGTCTAGTACATAAGTTCTCAATAATGTTGACTTACTATCATTACAAACTCATTAAAATGGTGCTTCACTTTCCAAGTCAAAATATATATTAACTCAGTTACACACAATTTCAAACATTCATTCTTTGTTCAATCAGAAAATATTTTTGAGCCATTTCCCTCTCTACAAAGTGTAGCTCTAGTACTGGTGATACTTTCAAAATAAAACAATTTTTAAAAGACCCACTTTTCTATCACAATAAGCTTAGTTGAATGTTGTAGAGGGCAAGCTGACAACTCCAAAACAACTGAGCCATTCTGTAGCAAAGGAATGAGAAATGTATTACCTAAAAATATGAAGGTGGAAGCACTCCATGCTACCCAAGACCTGCTGAGGGAAGGGGCGGTCCGTCGAGGCTGTGGAGATGAGACAACTCTTAAGCTGGACAGGAAAATGGGCAGGAAATTTTTGAGAATAATAATAAATATTAAAGTGCCATCACATACCAAAAAAACACCCTGGGAAAAAATGTCAGAGAAAGAGGAAGTTCTTTGCCCAAGGGCAAACAGCAAGAGAAAAGGAACTGGAAGCAACCCAGAAGCTCATCACACGGTTCAAGGAGACTTTCTGGCTGAAATACATTATCATGTAATATTTACACCTTCCCTATCCGAGTTTGGGCTACATGCTCTACAAAGCAAAAATAAACAGCTGCCCGTCCTCTAAAAGTCTACAATCTAAAAATAGGCAAACCAATCTATGGGCACATTCAAGAACTTTGATGACAAACTATCCCCAAAGACAGTATTCTCAAATAAACACTCATCTAGCTCAGTGTGGTTTTCAATGTGAAGGGGCTGCCCCCATTTTGTTCTTTCATTTGGAGATATTAAACACCAGGGGAAATGTTAAAATTGATTAGAATTGATTCCTCAAAATTAAAAATAGAATATACAATAACCTAGTAACTCCACTCCTAGATATCCGTCCAAAAGAAGTGAAGGGATACTTACACCCGTGTTCAGAGCAGCTCTACACACAATAGGCAAGGAGCAAAGTGGCCCGGTGACCATCAAGAGATGGAGAGGAGAGGGCCTGGGAGTCGGCATTTGTAGGACAGAGTGAGTTTTGTTAAGATGGAAAAAGTTCTGGAGATGTATAATGGTGATAAGTACAGAGCAAAGAGAATATAATTATGCCACTGAGCTGTCCACTTACAATAGTTAAGACTACATTTTACATTACACATGTTTACCACAATTTTTAAATAGCACAGTTGTCAAGCCCATTTGATCACTATTCTTCATCATTTAGAGGAAAATAAAAACACTTGGCTGCTGACAACTGATGCAATGCTATAGGAAGGAGTGATAACAGCATGAGTCTAAGCCCGGCAGACTTAGACTTTATCTGAAGGAGAAGTGTCCAGTTACCATTCCCGAGGAACAGACACCTCTGTGACTCACCAAGAAAGTGGCTTCATGGGCAGCCATCATTTGAAAAGTTTTAGTCAACATAATCCCTGAAAACCAGCACCGTCTCATTAAGGGACAACTGCTAATGTACACATTTCAAAAATTACTAATAAGTAGCTGGGTGTAGTGGCGCATGCTTATAATCTCAGCACTCAGGAGGCTGAGGCAGGAGGATCGAGTTCGAGGCCAGTCTGGGCTACATAGTGAGTTCAAGGCCAGCCTGAATTACAGAGTAAGATCCTATCTAAAAAAAAAACCCCACAAAAATAAATGCAAATATGTACTGTTGCTAGGTTAAAGCAATGACTTTAAAATATGTCAGGCCAATGCTCAGATATGCGTGAGCTTTTCCTTAAAGGATGTACATGTAGGAAACTGTTGACGTGGTAGCCTAATAGGAGTAAGACAGGAGGTAGGGGAAGACTTACTTTGCACTGCATACTCTTGTATAATGTGGATATATATTTTAATCACCATATGCATTCATTTCATAAATTTAAAACGTTTCCTTTAATATGAAAACCATAAGGCATCAAAACAATATTTGCGTTTTAATCAAAACACTTTTAATCATAAAGTGAAATATACTTGGACTTTATTTCCACCCTACCTTAATCTCTACCACATAGCAGAGATGTTTTGAAAATGATCTAAAGAAGCAGTACCAAGCATACAGCACAGCGAAGGCTTCACTTCAAAACAAACAGATGTCATGAATCATCCACAATAAAACGTCTCCTTTTTAGTATATTTAGATGAAAAATCTGCCTGAGATTATTCCAAATCAACTCCACAATAAAAACAGAAATCAAAAATAAGAGGCCATAGTGTATTTGATAAAATATATCACCATCTCAGTAAATGGCCTTTTTATTCTTTCAGTCGTTCAGGCCTTGAGTCATCTTTGACTTATTCTTTTCCTCTGATACTCTACACCTAAATCCCATCAACCCTACCTTCAAAATATACCCAGAATCCAACTGCGAATCACCACCACTACCATCATCCTGATTTACCCGTCATCTCTCAGCTGGACCACTATGGCAGCTTTCATGGGCTCCCTGCCTAGGGCTGCCAGAGGTCATCTTTAAACACAAATCTGAATGAGTTACTCCCTTGCCCACAACTTCCAGTGCTTCCTGTCTCACTAGAAATATAATCCAGAACTCAATCTCTTCCCAAACATCCCAGAACCTCCTCCCTTGCTTTACATGAGTCTATGCTGAGAAGAAACCTTCTCAGAGAGTCTTTTCTTGACCATCCCATCTCTTGGATGTTCCCTTCATTCTGCTCTACTTTTTCTTTATAATACCAAAATTATGATGTATACCCACCTATTTCTTGTGGTTGTTTAGTACCTGCCTCTCTCAACTAAAATGTGGGCTCCAGATGCCAGAATTTTTTTTTTTTTTTTACTATATTCACTGTTCTATCCCCTGGGCCTAGAATATATCTGGCAAATAAATGAGAGCTCAATAAATATCTGTTGGAGACTGAAGTAAGGGCAAATCAAGGCCCTTGAGATCACTGCACAAATAGAGATTTTAAGGCTCAAAACGGGGCCTAAGTATAATGATGTTTAGTAAACTTGGGACAAAGTGTTGGAAAAGCCAACACATCAATAGGCAGCATATAAACCCATCATTTATCTGTGGCATGTTGCTGAGAATCCATTACCTCAAGCTTTGCAGCATCCTCAATATATACTCTACAGGGCTGTTCTCGAGGTTTTGTGGCTATGTTAAGGAGTAAATAATGCAATGTTCCTCTCTCTCTCTCTCTCTCTAACAAACTTAGATAAAAAATTCTGCTGAAGAAAGAAAGCAACCACTGTCTTAAACAGAAGGCCCAGAATATTCAATTACTCCCTGGAAGAGAATATCTGGAAAAAGCCCCAGATGTGCAAGTAGGAAACTGGATGAAAGTCAGGTTCTGTCATGAACTACTAGAGGGAACATGGGTAAATCAGGGTACATTTCTATTCCTATTTTCCCAATTGTAAAGCAAGAATAATGAGACCATCCATTCACATGGTCACTGTGAGATAAAATGAGATGGTATATAAAAGCATCCTGAACACCGAGAGGACTATACAGCATCTGTGCGACCATCTCCTTGTACTATGACAAGTCTACCGTGTCCTGGACTTTACTTCACATTCTCTTTGCCACCATTGGGGAGTTTTGTCTAAACAGGAACCTGAATCGGGTCTCCACCTCATCTTCCCACCTCCCTTTAAAACCTACATTACTGTCAATGTGAACTTCTAAAGTTTTTCACAAACTGGTCCTAAACCATCTTCATCTTCCAGTCAGAGTCCAACCACATGGAGCTACTCCTCATTCCCCAATCTAATCATGCTCAGTTGCCTACCTGTGCCGGGCCACATACCTAGACCCCTCACTCTCCTATCCTCATCCTTCCTCCTTCCATGAGGGAAATCCTAGGCACTTTCAAAAGCCTTCAAGGACTCCCCAACAAAATCAGACCTTCCTCCTGCAGCGTTCTGCTCAGAACACCTTTCTCTCAAAGACGCTGTTGAATTATTGCTTTACTTCCCCAACACATCATTTAGTCTTCATCTGACAGCATTAATAGGGTAAGACACATCACAGATACTCCGTGTTTGCTCATTTTGAATACATCCCAGTTATTTTCTTGAGTCTTTCCAGTTATAAGTCTTTTAAGACTTATAACCTGGAGCCAACTTCATGAATGGTTCTTTCTTACTTTTGCACTCCTGAGGAAACATGCTGGAAGGTGGAACTGATTCATCACTCCTCAGGGTCTCCTGGAAACAGGCAGGACCTGGGCATGGGGACAGCCTGAGGTTCCAGACCTTTTTCTATTCCTCAAAGTTATGTTTTACATGTGCCTGGTTTTATTTGAAGTGCTATGAATTCTGAGATGAGACACTCATATTTGAGTCTGGTACAAGTAGAAATAATTTTCGACTTAATTCATTTCCAGGATTATCCAAGTTGCTGCTCTTTTCATAATGGTAGAAACTCCTGAATTGACTATAATTCAAAGCAATTATTGTTCTTTGACTGTCAAGGTGCCCTGTTATTCTTTTCATAAATATCTTGGATGATCTGAGCCCAGTTCAAGGCAAAGTCTTTTTTTTCCAGCCCTGTGCCTTTTCACTTGCTAATTTACAGCATTTAAATGAAAGAAAGGAGGCCCGTTTTTGCCCCCGCTGCTAACATGATATACTGTATGTCTGAGTTTTAATTGCCCTTTAATTATACCCTCAGCCAGGTCTGCACAGATATAGTGGGAATTAAACATTAGGGCAAAGCCGGAGAAGGCCTTGCTGACACAGGAAGAAGACAGCTTTGTAATATTTCCTAGACCAGAAGAAAGAACAAGCAAAATGAGAGGTGGTCAGGGAATGTCATAAGCTAACCAAACAATTCATTGAGGAAACATTTTCTGTCTATGACTGCCTTAAACTCTGTGAGCTGCAAAGCTGATGATCCCCCAGTGGTTTGATGTTCAGCTAAGGCTGGCTGGAAATGGAAGAACTTGGATGGCTTGCCTGTGAATTAAGAAATAAGCACAGAAACAAAGAGAAACATGCTATGACATTTTCTAAATATTTACCAAGGGGAGTTGAGAGGAGCCAGATCTGACAGTGAATTCTTCTGCCCACCGCCTACATTCTCCCCTGATCTCCATCTCCCTCCCCAAAGCCAGGAGATCTTCCCCTCCTAGAGCTATTAGAGGGAAGGGACTTCTCTCTGAGTACCCCAGCTAATGCGACGTGATGATTCTGGCATGATAACCACTACATATACTCTTCCTCCCCAAACATCTTCTCTAAAATAAAGGAGTAACCAAAGATTTGTCCATGAAAGCGAACCGAGTCAAATACAAACTACTTTCAGGAGAAAATACCTCTTTTAAAGTATCCTCTGTCCTATACTTTTAGTTTGTAATAGTCTGCATTCTTTCAGAGCCCAGTGTACTTCTGTGGATTTCCCTACCTGGTCTCATTATGAAATCAAATTTCTCATAAGCACAATTATCTTCACTCCTGATCTTCCCAAGTCAATTGGTAAATGTTAATTTGCAAGTCCGAGGTTACAAAAAGTAAATATTATGGATAATGAAGAAATGCATTCAGTATCACTTCAAACCTCCTTCTGGTCATGTTTCCTACATTTTCAGGTCTTAGAGAGTAAAATTTTGTGTTTGATTTTGAAATTTCAAACAACATTCTCCAAGGATGATTTGATGATTAGGTTTAGATTAAAACAGGCATCTGACAGTTCCCTAAAGTCCTTCTCCACTCCCCCTAGAAAAGCTAGGAATTATTTGTCTTAAGATTCATACTAGAGTAGTATGCATACCCATTCTGTAAAAATGTACAACCACCTGTACAACTAACGAGCAATGGAAAGGTTAAAATTCAATGAAATGTTCACAAATGTCTTCTCTCTTGCCTATCATAAATACCTTTTCTTTTTTTAGAGTTCACTAAGATGGAAGTATTGGATAAGGTATGCCCTCATGATCGCCTCAAAAGGACAAAAGAACCTTAGTGGTTCAGTTAGACCATCTTGACCTTGAGAGACAGAGGAGGCAGGAAAGAAATGGGCTAGAGTGATGAGTACGGAAGTCACATAAATGACCAGGTAAACTGCAGCCAGGTCTCACCTTTCAGCAAGTAACTATACAAACAGAAGGCTAGACTCAGTGACCTCCAAGGTCCCTTCCAACTCTAACATCATTTGCCTCATGAATTTTTTATAGACATCCTCTGTCCTATCACACTGTCCCAATGCATCATCGAGCCCTCTTGGCCATTTCCAGGACTGGAAGGAAATTTTAAAAAATACATAAATAAATCTATGCTTTCACTACTGCCAAAGTTACAATTCTGTCCTTGAAACAATGACCTGAACATAATGGACTAAGCTAAAAAACCTCTGAGCAAATAAATGTCCAGTACTGTCTTTATGCAATATTTTTTAAGCTTCTCTGGTTTAAGCAGAATTACTACCCAAAGTCTTGGGACAAAGATTGTGAAGCTAAAAGACAATGCTCCAACCAAATGTTTTCAATTTGTCCTTCTACCCCACCCCCAGTGTCTAACCTTCAAAAGACAGTGGAACCAAACAGCTGAGCTTAAATCCTGGCCCCTCTTTCATCGGCTATGTGATGTGAGACAAGTTATTTAATTCCCCGAACCTGTTTCCCCATTTTTAAAATGCTTACAGTATGAGCTACCTTGCAGAATTACTGTGACAAACAGGATAATATAAAGAAAACTCTGAACCTTCAATTATTTATTCCCTCATTCATTCAGCAAAGATTAACTGAGGATCCATGATCAGCCAGGTACTGAGCTAAGCAATGGTACATAAAAAATAGAATAAATGAATGCTATTATTATTTTTATTTACACCAAACCATCTGTTTCCAGAACTGTGACAAACTCCAAACTTTCACTCACACCTAGTTTGCCTAAAATAGTCACTTTATTTTGCCAAATATGATCCCAGGTGATAGTCTACCTTTTGCCATGCCTGCACCCCCAAAGCTAATTATCCAGCAGGTGTTCTGCTATAGGACACCTTCAGAGCACTTGAAAGCAGCTACTGCTAGAGCAAAAGGTGGTATCCCAGCTCTCTACTGGGCAAGCCACTCAGGAAAACTTGATATGCCTGTGCCGCAAGGCCAGGCCCGGATGCCTGGAAGTTTTCAGGTGCTTTCAATTCCATGACCAGACTCTGAGTCTTCCGAGAACTCAAGATTAACAGGACTGGCTCATCCCCAACCACTGCCACTGGGCCCTGATAAAGCTAAGTGCAGCAGCTGAAGGGTCACATTTTCATAATACAGTAAGTCCCCACCTTGGGACCTTTTGAGTTGCGAATTTTCACAGGTGTACTGTTTGAGATTCACAAGCATACTGTGTAAGACTCACTTTGTTGGATTATGAACAAATGTGAGTTACAAGCATTCTCCCAGAACAGAACTCATTCATAAGTCAGGGACTTACTGTGCAGGGTTTATGTCTTTTCACTGTGCTTTAGAGTTTGATAAAATTCTGTATAAACAACCCACCTCTGGAGTTCACGATTTTCAAGATTGGTGGGCTCTTCTTTATTTTAAGCTTAGAATCCCTTTTGCTAGGTAACTGGCAGAACTCTGGACAAATACAGGCCTACCTCCTTAGGGTGCAGGGCATTCAGTACACTTGAACAAACATTTTGCACTTAAAATTTTCCAAGGGCATCCTGGAACTCAGAGCTCCTAGCAAAAGAGCAAAAGTCTGATCCTGGAATAGATTTCCATGTGCCCTCAATCAAGGAAGGAGAACGGGTGTCAAGGAGGGAATTCTGGAGTGAAATTCAGATGCATCTGTGATGCATCTGTGAAGCATCTGTGAAGCATCTGTGAAGCTAACGAAAGGTCAGTAGACAGTTCAGATGCGCCTAGAATTTTTATACTGCAGACACCTCTCCCTTCAGGAGCTACAGGAATCACCTTCCTTAGAAAGGAAGCACGCATGGTGACTGCCACAGGGCTGGGTTTTGCATGGCTGCATCCTCCAGGAGGTGACAACCCAGCCTCTCCGGACAGAAGTTCCAGGACAAAAGACTCACTGTAACCCCACCCCAACTGGATGCATCTACAATTTTACCAAAAAAACAAAAAGTGCTTCTTTTCATTTTCCTTCTGCAGGTTAGGCATGTTATTAACTCCTAGCACCTCTAATTGCTCACTGTTAACAGTAGTTTGGATATTAATAGGCTGTAAACTGAGGCCCTACCCGAAGCTGGTTGTCATGGAAACAGTATACAAGCCCCTCCAAAGTATAGGGAAGTTGTTGGGAGATTATATTACAGCCCCTGTTATTTCTCTCATTTTCTGCTATTTCTTGGGGTCAAATTGGTGGTGGAGGAGAAACTGATGAGGAGGGTGAGTGGACAGGGGAACCCTGGAGGAGGAAAGGAACTCTGGGAGAGGTGGAGAGTAGGGGAGGGGATCCTTGGAGCGTGGCTCGGGCCCTCGGTTCTTTCCTCTGAGTCCACACCGGCTGCGTCGTGCCCATCGCCTAGAGGCCTGGCCCCTCCGCTGCCCTGCTCTGTCCTCCCCACTGGGCTCTGGGGTAGCCCGGGGAGTGCGCAGCCAAGTTCCAGAAAAGCTCAAAGCGGCCCCGGGGCCGAGGTGCTGGGCAGCGGAAGGCAGAAGGAGCAGCGCAGAGGTCGGACAGGCAAAGGCAGAAACCCTCGGCGCCCGGGCGGTGTCCTGGAGGCGGTGGCCGAAAACGCCCTCGGTCGTGTTCCCCGCGCCCCGGGCGACTCTCTAGGAGCCGGCTCTCCAAGCAAGAGCCCAGCTCTCCAGCGACTTGGAAGTGCGTCCCGGGGCGATCGCTGCCGCAGCCACCCCGGCCTCCGGGGCCCCGCACCCTCTCGCCCCCACGCCCGCCCGACACCTGGGGCAGCGCCCCGTCCTCTCGCGCCGCGCGCTCCAGCGCCCCGCTCCCTGCCGCCGGCCGCGGGGCCCTCTCGGGACTCACCTGCGCGGGGACCGGAGCGGCGGCCACCCCGAGCCCGGGGGCGGCGGCGGCGCAGGGGAAAGAGGGCAGCGCGGGGCTCCTGGCACAGCGGCCGGCGGGCGCCTGGTGCTGCGGAGCCGCGGACCCGCCCAGAGATATAAATAACATTATCTGAGGAGGGACATTCCTGCCGGGGGACATCGCTGCTGCCGGGACCAGATAGTCCCGCGGCGGGGGCGGGGAGGCGGGGCCGCAGCCTCCCGCAGCGCCAGGCCCAGAGCCCGCCTTCCCCACCCACTCCTGCACCTGCCAATCAGCCTCGGCGCCGGGGCACCTGCCAGGCCTCCCAGACCCGGACCCCGTGGTCGCGCGCGTCCCAGCATCCCTCCCATCCCGAACCCCCTGCGCGGGGAGAGGGCTCGACTCTGCAGCTCGGGCCTAATTCGTGCGCCCAGAGCGACGAACCTGGCGGCAAAACCGAGCCCTCCAGCCTTTCCCGCCCTGCGTCCCCTCTGCGTACAGTCCGGTGTTTTAATGTTTAAAGACACGCCGACGCCGCAGGGTAGGCGAGGCGGGCACCCGGGCTGTAGGTCCCCTGCGGCCGGATTGGGAGTGAGGCGCAGATTGTTCCCGTGGGCCGGGTGTAGGAAAGCGGAAAGCGCGCTGCCGGGAGAGCTTCTCCCTACTGGTGTCGAGAGCAGACGCTGGGCGCGCAGGGGGTGGGCACTGGGCCCGAGGCCCCCGCTCCCACCCTGCCGCCCAGGAGGCGCAGTTTCAGCCTGCACACTCAGTAGTCCAGGCGAACCAGGCAAACCCCGCAGCCTGCAGTCCCCCCCGAGCTCGCCCACAGCAGGGACCGTAATCAACAGGCGACCGCCACACCTGCCCACCTGCACTTCTACACCCGGGTCTCTGGGAGCGGGCGAGGGCTTCCTGGCTGCAAGCAGGGTTGGGGTGGGTACAGTAGGCCAGAGGAAACACTAGAACCGGTGGTGCCCAAGAGAAACGTCACAGCACCTCCGAGACACCTCGGCAGAGAAGAATACGGGCAGCTTGCAGGGCAGTTCACTTTCTTACAAGGTCATTGCTCAGTAAGGCTTGCTGTACCAACTTACTGTAGTTTTCGTCCTTCTCCACCTGCTGTGCCTGGCAGAATTTCTCACTAGCCATCCTCCCAGGTCATCTCAGCTATTATGGAGATGGCAGCGCAGATTAAAAGAGCACAGATGCAGAAGAGAGTATTAACTTTGACCGATGCTGCCTGGTATTCTTAACAAGGGAACGGCCTTACTCTTGAGTTATTTGTTTGGGAGTATAATTATGCGCTTTTCCAGGATTCATCAGGAAAAGGGTGTTTAATTGCCAGATGTTCAGGTTTAGTTTATATATTGAATGCATCCAAAGACATTTCACTGCCAGCTGCAGTCACACATCATGATAGTGAACATTTGGACCCTGAGAAGTACTAAGTGGGGCAGACTCCATGGATGTTACATAGGCACAGAACTCTTCAGTACAGCCCACACTTGTCTGGGACCTTTTTACTGTTCAATTTCCCAAAAGACCTAGTAATATAGGAGAGATGATACAAGAATAGTCGTAGTCATCCATCAAGTTCACAGTGATTCCCTTCCCCTTTTGCAGATAACATTTAAGAATCCATTTGTAGGGGCTGGGGTGTTGCTAGGTTGCAGAACAGTCCTGGGTTCCACCCACAGCACCAAAAAAAAAATATCCATTTGTTTATTACTGAGTTTGAAATAGGCCTTTTTCATGGAAAAAAAATCTTCTAGAAATTCTGGCAAGGAAAACTCAAGAAAAACAGGACAACTTCAAAAGCTGAGCCTGTTATGTCTCTCAAACAGAAATCCTTAATCTATTTTTTTTTTGGTACTGGGGATCGAACTTGGGTCCTTGTGCTTGCACAGCGGCGGTGAAACCACTGAGCTAAATCCCCGGCCCTCCTTAATCTATTTTTGAAAGAAAAAAGAGAGAAATTATGTATTTATGTTTTTTAAAACCTTGTGTGAATAAATTTATTAAATAAATTCATGATTCCCTAGAATTGCATTTCCACAGCTACGTAATTATATACACGAAACAGGTAATTCCTTAGCTATAGGTTTGTGGCACTGAACTGAATAGTTGCACACATATTTTTTCTTTGTAGCCTTAAAATTTATAATTTTCAACTACAAAAAAATTAATATGTTAAAAGTTCCAAAGCAGCAGACAGATTAACCCCAAGATTTTACAAACCACCTCAGCTGCTTTAGTTATCTCCACTTTAGCTGAAAGCTAAATAATTCAATACAACCTCATTTGCTACAGATCCTGTTATCCTGACAGCAACCTCAAATGCTTTCCGGCTAATAGAGTTACAGCGAAATGATAAATCAGAGCTGAGTGGAAGAGGAACTTTAGAACGACAGAGAGAAAGAGCATTATCAAATAAGGGAGGGGAAAAAAGGCAGATTTCTGAGAGGAGGAATGAGAAATTAAAGAGAGTGCAAAGAGGGAAGACGGCAAAGGTGATATCAGGGTTGGTGATGGAGGTCCCTGATGTGAGCAGCATGGGGTCGAGTCTGTAGGGAGTTCCTCAGAAGTGTATAGAGTTCCTCTCAGAACTGCCCATCTGCAAAGTGAAGATATGCTGGTGTCCTTGTTGGTTAAGGGGCTGCCCTTGCCAGCATCCCTACCTGTGGACAGCCTACACTTCTAAGTCTCCCAGCCAGCCCACCACCAGGCAATCTGCAGCTTCAGAAGAGTTCTGGGTCCAGAAGGGGAGGTGTGCTCTTGAGACTACAGCAGACCCTGTCAGGCAGGGAGTGGGGAACCCCTGCTAGAACTGTGTACCCAGTGCCAGCTGAAATCAAGAGGTGAGACTGAGAGAATATAAGTGTGGACACTAGATTATCTAACCTAACAGAGAATTTTCACTGTCTATTTCTATATCTCTAAATTTTTCACAATGAGCTTGCATTATTTGATAAGAAACAGAAGCAATAAAATCGTAGATAAAGATTGGATGGAGATGGTGGATTGAGCACACATATTTAGCTTCTCCTCTACCCTGAATATCACAAAGATATGTTGTAAATAGAACAGGAAACTAAAAGCACAAGGAAATTAGAGGGGGAAAAAGGTGAACAATGTTTAAAAAAATGTTTAGGAAATCCTGAACTATAGAAAAGAGGCAAGATTTAATTTGCAAAGAAACAAAATCAGAAGAAATAAAAATGGGTTCAGGAGAAAGAATAATTCAGGGACGTTCTAGACAAGCGTCACGGGATAAAGGAAAAGGAGGAAGAGGGGGCCCCTAGAACAGAGTGATTCACTGAGGCGACTCCTCTCCCTTGCTTCTAAGTATCAGATGTTTACCTGTTGGATAAAGAAGGTGATTGGGATCCTGGGAACTAAAGACAGAGCCCAGGTGTCTGCTGACCTCCAGAAATGAGAGGGAACCTTCACTTTCTCAGGATAGTATGTTCTGACTGACTACAGCCTCTGAAAACAGGCTACAATAAACAGAATGAGCAGGCACACCCATTCTCACCTAAGAGATAATCAGACAAGAAAAATCATCAAATGTTTCGTGGGGGTAAGGGGGCCAAAACCCTGAAAGAGAACTACCGGACTCAACAAATAGAAATAACATCAGAGGGCTGGGGATTTAGCTCAGTGGTTTAGCCGCCTGCTGCGCAAGCGCAATGACCCAAGTTTGATCCCCGGTACCAAAAAAAAAAAAAAAAAAGAAAAAGAAAAAAGAAATAACATCAGAGGAAATTAAGTTAATAAAGGAAGCAGAAGACAAATTTCAAATGAATTTACGCATTTAGGAAAATTTGAAAGGACATGTGATTCACGACAATCAGTGAGAAGTCTTACACATTTAAAAAGTAATTTCTGGTGCTGAAAATTCATTAGCTGATAAGCACAATAGACCAAGTTGAAGAATAGATTGATAGTAGCACAAGCCAAAGAAACTTTCTCCAAATCCAGGGAAAAGACAAGGAGACAAAAAGCTCATAAACATGGCGGAGAACCATGAGGTTAAGATCAAGATCCAATGTCTGTTTAGGAGAGATTTCAGAAGAACAGAAGACAGAGTGCAAAGGGAACACAATAAGGAGAAAGTAAATTTTTTCAAAATTGAAGAAAAATACAAATTTTCAGATCATGAAATCCTACCGAGTTGAGAGCCAAATGAAGATTTTTAAACACAGTTTGAAGTTTTATGAACAGTTTAAAATGTATGATTTTATCTATAAAATCTTAGACCTTAGGTAAAATTAAATCATAAGCCAAAAACCATAATAAACCAGACTAATTTGCTGTGCCTTGAGTTAAATTGATCTTAAAAAAAACCCTTATTTTGCTGACTCTTAGAACCAAAGCTATTGGTTTGAAATAGATAAGCACTTGGAATTAGAAACAAATGTGTATGTATATGTATAGGTTAGAAAGGTACTTTAAAACATAAATACCAAACCGAAAAACCTTAGGGTTCAAATCCCTGCTAATAACAGTGAAAGAATAAAGAAATAATGATACTATCATGAGCAAGAACCTGGGTTCAATCCTGGACACTACAAACAAAGACTCATGAGGCACAAAAAATGTCAGATTAGTACCTTGGGTTCAATAAATTTTAAGTCCTTCTTCTTTACTTTTATTGTTGAGATGCAGCTTATGATACTAAGGTGAAATTTCCATTCCCTGTCTAGAAACATCTAGAAGCATCATATCCTCCACAACTTTCAAAGGTAAAAGGCTGGGTGAGGTGGCGCACAGCTACAGAGTAGCTGTAATCCCAGCTACTCTGGAGGCTGAGGTAGGAGGACGGCAAGTTCAAGGCCAACCTGGGGAACTGAGTGAGACTGTCTCAAAATAAAAGGGGTTGCTGATGTAACTCAGTGTTAGAACTTGCCTGGGTTTGATCTCCAATACAGGGCTGGTGGGTAGGGCATGTAGGAGGGAACAAAGAAACAGTAGGGCTAATTCAAAAAGTCCATCATTTACAATAGGAGCTGAGGACTAGCAACCAAACTTTCTCCTTCAGATGCCTCAGAGTTGTTTGTTTTTTGTTTTTGTTTTTTTGGTACCGGGGATCGAACTTGGGTCCTTGCGCTTGCACAGCAGGCTGCAAAACCACTGAGCTAAATCCTCCTAACTACGCTCCCATTCTCCAGTTTCACTCTCTTTCAATTTTTCTACATAGACCCAAAGTCTACTTTCTAAAAAGGAAATCTGATCGTGTCACTCTGCTACTTTAAATTATCCAGTGGCTCCCCATTGCTTTCAGAATACAGTTTCCCAGCACCCAGCATGGTATCTGACACACAATATGACTCAATACAAGGTCTGATGAGTGAAGGAGTGAATGAATGAACAAATGATTCATGAAAACTAAGAGGTTGCAGTCTTGGAACTCAACCAGATAAGTAAGTCAAAATCATTTCTATTTGGTTTAAATATAAATATTTGTGATCTGTGCTGAGATTCACTTTCCTGTTTATGTTTGAATAAGATTATAAAGGAAATAACATTTCCTGACACAAAATTGGCAATTGTTGTGTCTAATTTTACCAGTTTCTCAACCACTTTAGAACATCCATACCTAACTTACTGTCTATGGCTGAGAAATTGGGTCAGTTAAGTAGGTCTTATGCTCACAAGTACCACTCAGCTTACTCACGGAGCAGGGGACTTCCATCTCCAGCGCCTCATTCATAATGAGGCATAGCAAACACAGCGATGATTCAGATGATTTTTGTCTCTGTTAGCTCTACCTTCTCAATGCCATCATGAGACTTCATCCTTGGATAGTGGCCCTGCTCCAATCCTCCCATATTGCAATATGGCCATATTTTGAGTACACAGGATTAAGAACATAGGACGGTAGATCAAAGTACATTGTAAGGAAATAGTTAATGTTATTTTGACATTACTCTCTACCTTGAGTACTCCACAGAGTCTATATGTGGATAATCAAGAATCCCCAAGGCATTGTTCTCTTCCTTCATTACTATTTATCAAACCAGGAATTCAAATCCAGGGGAGAAAATACAATTTAAAAATCAGTTTGTAATAACGAATGTCAGCTAACATTCTAACAATTCAACCAATTAAACAACTTTGTATTTGTGTGCTAATTGTTAAATGCATAAATGGTCTTGTTAATTGCTTTTATTTTTTAATGAGCAGTATCCAAATTTACAAGTTTTTGGTTCATAATATTAACCAAGAGCTTTGGGAAATTTTCAATAAAGTTTGGAAAGATATTGCAACAAAAAGCTCCATTACCTCTGAAAATTCACTTCATTTTTCCATTCTGTGGGATATTTCTACAGCATCTTAACTTCTGGTTGAATATTTCTTCAACATGTCTAAAGTCTGTAAAAACTATGATTCCAATCAACATGATGCATTTTATTTTTTATTGATGAATGTTACCATTATGTATGTCTAAAACAAGAGCTTCCATTTGACCCAGCTATTCCCCTTCTTGGTAAAAAGCATCATACCACAGCGATATATGTGCACCCTTGTTTATAGCAGCACAGTTTGTAATAACTAAATCTTGGAAACAGCCCAAATGCTTACCAACCTATGAATGATATACATAATGATAACATTCATCATAGGCAATTTGTACCTATACATGATATATTCTGTTTCTTTTTTTTCCCGTTCACCTCCCCTCCCTTCGACCCTTCTTCTCCTTTTCATTCACAAAAGCTTTATTTCTATTTTTTCCTTCTATTCTCTCTTTTTTTTTGCCCCTTCCTTCCTTTCCCCCTCTTCCCTCCCTTGTTCCCTTTCTCTTTTGAACATTTGCTTCCCATTTCCCAATATCTATTATATATTTTGGTCCTTATTTCCACTTCTGGGTTCTCAACCAGAGGAACAATGCAGTATTTAAACATGCACGTCCAATTTATTTCACTTAAGAGTATGGTCTCAAAGTACATCCATTTAGCTATAAATGTCTCAAACTTATCCTTCCTTATGGCAGAGTAGTACTCCACTGTATAAAAAAACTGCCTTTTCTTTATCCACTCATCAGTTGATGAGCATTTGGGCTGTTTCCAAGATTAGTTATTATAAACTGGGGTGTACATATATACACTGCTGTGGTATGATGTTTTTCATTCTTTTGGGAACATACCAAGAAGGGAATAGCTAGGTCAAGTGGAAGCTCTAGTTTTAGTTTTTTGAGGAATCTCCACACTGATTTCCGCAGTGGTTGCACCAGTCTACACTCCTACCAACAGTAGAAAAGGGTTCTTTTTTCCCTAAAGCCCTGGCAGCATTTGTTATTGATTGATTTCTTGATAACAGCTATTCTTTCTGGAGTGAGATGGAATCTCAGCGTTATTTTAATTTGCATCTCATGATGTTGAACACTTTTATATATTTATTTGCCATTTATACTTTGTCTGAGAAGTGTTTGGTCAATTCAGATGCCCATTTTTGGATTGGAGCTTTAAATTTGGGTGGTCTGATTTTTTTGAGTTCTTAATATATTCTAGATATTAGTGCTTTGTCTGAGGAACAGCTGGCAAAATTTTTTTCCCACACTGTGGGATGTCTCTTCACTCTGTTGGTGGTTTCTTTTGCTATGAAAAAGCTTTTTAATAAGATGAGATCCCAGTTGTTAATTCTTTGTGATATTTCCCAAGTGATTGGGGTTCTGTTCATAAAGTCTTTGCCTATATCAATGTCTTTGAGAGTTCTACCTATTCTATCTTCCAGCAGATTTAGTGTTTCTGTTTTAATATTTAGATCTTTGATCCATTTAAATTTTAGTATCGTGCAAGGTGAAAGATAAGGGTTTAGTTTAGTTTTAATCTTTGGCATGTGGAAAGCCAGTTTTTCCAGCACCATTTTTTTCTTTTTTTAGAGACAGGGTCTCACCTTGTAGTTCAGGCTGGTCTTTAACTCACAGTGTAGCCCAGGCTGGCCTTGAACTTGCAGTGATCCTCCTGTCTCAGCCTCCCTCCCACCTCAGCCTCCCGAGTGCTGGGATTACAGGGGTGCATCACCTCACCTGGCTCCAGCACCATTTATCAAAGACGCTATCTTTCTTCCACTGAAGGTGTTTGGCTCCTTTGTCAAAATAAGGTGGCTGAGTATGTTTAGAGTTGTTTCTGCATCTCCTAATCTGTTCCACTGATCTTCAGGTCTGTTTTTTTGCCAATACCATGCTGTTTTTATCACAGCAGCTTTTGTAGTATAATTTCAAGTTGAGGATTGTGATGCCCCCTGACTTGCCTTTGTTGATCAGAATTCCTTCTGTTATTCTAGGTCTCTTCTGGTTCCAAATAAATTTTAAGATTGTTTTCTCTAATCCTGTGAGATGTGCTGTTAATATTTTGATTGGGATTGCATTAAATGTGTATAACAATTTGGGAAGTATGACCATTTTCACTATATTGGTTCTTCCTACCCAAGAACAAGGAATATCTTTCCATTTTCTGATATCCTCTTTGATCTCCTTTTTCACAGTACTGTAATTTTCCATGTAAAGATGTTTTACTTCCTTCACTAGATTGATTCCTAGGTATTTCATTTTTTTTGTTGTTCTTGCTGTTGTGAAAGGTGTTGTTTCTCTATTCTCTATCAGTGAATTAGTTATTTGTGTAGAGGAATGCTATTGATTTTTGAGTGCTGACTTTGTGTCCAGTTAGACTACTGAATTTGGTTATTGAAGCTAGAAGTCTTTTGGTGGAGTTTTTGAGGTCTTTTATGTTTTTTGGTGGAGTTTTTGAGGTCTCCAATTGCTCTGGCTAATGTTTCCAGAACTACATTGAACAAGAGTGGTGACAGTGGACATCCTTTTCTTATTCCTGATTTTAGAGTGAAAGTTTTCAGTTTTTGTCCATTTAGTATAGTGTTGGGTGGTGGTTTGTCACAGATGGCTTTTGTCAGATTGAGATAAAGTCCTTCTGTCTGAATTTCCTGTGGAGTTTTTATCATGAATGGGTGTTGGATTTTGTCAAATGCTTTTTCGGTGTCCTTGGCTCTGTTAATATGATGTATTACATTTATTGATTTGCATATGTTGAACCATCCCTGAATCCCCAGGATGAATCCTGCTTGGTCATAGTGTATAATCTTGATGATTTGCCATTCTGTTTGCCAGTATCTTACTGAGCATTTTTGCCTCTGTGTCATTAGAAAGATTGGCCTGTAATTCTCTTTTTTGGTTGGATCATTCTCTGGTTTTGGTATTAGGGTAATGCTTGTTTTCAGGAATGAGTTTGGGAGTATTGCTTCCCTTTCAATTTCATTAAAGAATTTGACAAGTAGTGGCATTAAATCTTCTCTAAATTTCTTGTAGAATTCAGCAGTTTTTCATTACATCTTTAATTTCATTGACTGTTTTTGGTTTATTTAGAATTTTTATGTGTTCTTAATTCAGCTTTGGTAATTCATATGAATCTAGAAATCTATCCATTTCTTCTGTGTTTTCCATCTTCTTAGAATACAAGTTCTCAAAGTATGTATTGATGATCTTCTGGATTTCTCAATTTTATTTAATCTTTCAAAGAATCAACTCTGATTCATTGATTCTTTGTATTGTTTTCTTAGTCTCCATTTCATTAATTTTTGCCCTGATCTTTATAATTTCCTCCCTTGTACAAGCTTTGAGTTTGACTTTCTCTTCTTTTTCTAGAAGCATGAGGTTCAATGTGAAATTGTTTATTTGAACTCACTCTGTTTTTCTGATATGGGAATTCACTGCTATAAATTTTCATTGTGGGACTGCTTTCATTGCATCCCATAAGTTCCAGTGTGTTTTATTGGCTTTATCATTTAATTGTAGAAACTGTCTAATTTCTTCTTTAATTTCATCTGTGACTCATTGGTTGTTCAGATCGGTGTTATTTAATTTCCATGTGTTGATGAAGTATTTGTGATTTCTTTTGCCATTGATTTCCAACTTCATTGTAGTATAGTCCAATAATATGCATGGAATAATTTCAATTCCTTTGCATTTACTTAAGCATGTCCTATGAGCTAGTATGTAGTCTATTTTGGAGAACGTCCCATGTGCAGCTGAGGAGAATGTGTATTATGACATTGTGTGGTGGAACACTCTGTAGATGTCTACTAAGTCCATTTGTTCAAAAGTTTGGTTCAGTTTTGATATTTCTTTGTTTGATTTGTTGTGTATTTGTGACAGTGGGGTATTGAGGCCCCCCATTACAATTGTGTTAGTGCTTATTTGATTTTTCATGTCTGTTAATATTTGCTTTATATAGTTGGGTGCACTGGTATTATATACAGGATTGTTCTCCTTAACAAAGATATAGTGACTTTTGTTTCTCTTAATCATTCTTGACTTGAAATCCACTTTGTCTGCAAACAGAATAGCTACTTCTGCTTTTTTCCAGGTTCATGTCACATGGAGTATTGCTTTTCATCCTTTGACTTTCAGTCCATAAATTTCTTTTTGAATTAAATGTGTTTCTTATATGCAGCATATTGTTGGATCTTAACTTCTTGATCCATTCTTCCAGTCTGTTTCTTTTGATTGGTGAATTGAGACCATTTATGTTGATGGTTATAATTACTGACTTATCCTTGTCATGTTATTTTCTTGTTGGTTCCCCTTTTCCTCCTCTGTTTAATTACTTCCCTTGCCTGGTGGATTCATTCTGTTGGGGTTCATGGAGTTGTAGTCCTTGTTTACTCTTTCTAGAATGTCTTTCAGAACATTTTGTAGTGCTAGTTTGGTGGTCATGAATTTCTTCAGGTGTTCTTTGTCATGGAAGTATCTTATTCTCCATCAATTCTGAAAGATAGTTTTTGAGGTATATCAATCTGGGTTGGAGGCTGTTTACTTTTAGAGCTTGAAATGCTTCACTCTAAGCTCTCCTTGACTTGAGTGTTTGTGTTGAGAAATTTGCTGTGATTCTGATGTGCTTTCCTTTATATGTGATTTGTTTCTTTTCACTAACAGCTTTTAATATTCTGTTCTTGTGTTGAATTTCTGGAATCTTGACTATTATATGCCTTGCAGTAGACTTTTTATGATCATGGCTAATTTGCCTCACTTATCTGTATGTCAAATTCTTTTTCCTTGGTTGGGAAGTTATCTGCCATAATTTCTGTGAACCTCATTCTTTATGTTGTTTGTGTTGTCTCCTGCTTTTTCATTGACTCTGATCAATCTTATGTCATTCTTCTTTGCATCATCTAGCAGGTATTGGATTTTTTGTGGTCCCTTGCTATTTTCAGGAAATCTTTCTTTTCATCGTCACTAACTGCAATACTGTCTTCTATATCTGATATTCTGTCCTCACATTGGGTCATTCTGCTACATATACCTTTCAGTGGAATTTTTAGTTTCCTAGGTATCTGTTTGAATCTGTTTCACAGAGTCCATTTCTTTCCTCCCATCCAGGTACTAACCAGGCCCAACCCTGCTTAGCTTCTGAGATCAGATAAGATGGCGCGTGCTCAGGGTGGCGGTCATAGACTCCATTTCTTTCCTATGTTGAGTGTTCATAGTTTCCATCATTTTCCTAAGCTCCTTTATGTTTTAAATCTGTATCTGCTCTAGAGTCACCAACCATGTCTTTCATTATAGTCATCATCTCTGTAGTTATCTGAGAGATTATTTCTGATTTGATTTTTTTCTAGTACCTCATTCATCTTCTTTGTTACTTCTGCTGTTTCCACTTCAGTGAGTCAAGGTGGGAGGTTTTCAAATTGTTCCACCTCATTACCCCATTGGTTTGCCTTTGATGAGCTGGAAGTCTGGGGTTGCATCTTGCTTAAGTGTCTTCTCATTTTCTTTCTTTCTTTTTTTTTTTTTAGTTTAATTCTTGGCTTGATGCCTGTAAATTGCTTATGGCAGATAGCTTCATTGCTAGTATTTAGAACCCTTAGGAAATGACTATTCTCAGAGATCTCATCCATGTGTAGGTGGCTTTTCAGTTTTAAGTCTGTTGCAAGATCCTCCCTCTTCAATTTATTGGGGATGAGAAGTTGCTGACTATTTGGCCAAGCCCCTGATTTTTTGGCACTGGTGTATCATATTGTTTATGACACTTAGGCAGTCTCAGTCTTGGTATACCAGGGAGAACAACTGACTAGAATAGTTATGTCACTTTGGCTAAATTAGTACAATCAATGACAACAATAGCCTCAGACACAGCCTAGAAAATGACAAACTGTGGTAAGTACTAGTTTTCTACTTTTAACTGTATGAACTATATTTGTGATTATATAACAAAATCTAAACCAAATCAGAAAATTGTATACAGTAAATACACCTTCAATATAGTGATTTTGCCCTCAGAGAAGAAAATTTAAAAGGTGTTAGGGAGGAAAAATAGTGAAAGAGAAGAAGAGGAAGAGATTAGAAGGAAGGCTGGATGACAAAGGAAGATTACGTGAACTTTGGGAAACTAGTAAAGAAGACAGGAGGGAAAGAGAAGGAAGAAATAAAAATGAGAACAGAACAGAACAACAACAACAAAACTAGAAACAGTGTTCACACTCATAAAAATGGGAGCAAATAATCAAGAAAAAAGAAAACAATGAAACACAAAAACAAAAAAAGAGAAAAAATGTCCACTCCTGGGTGTGTCCCTAGTGTCACTACTGATAGAATAGACAGACAGAGCCCAGATCAGTGCTAATTAACTTCACCAAGACAGCTGTAGACTTGCAGGGGTAGTGGATAATCCCAGAAAGCCTTCACCTTTAGTTCCACTCAATTTCAGGTGGGTTTCTGCCCATAAGGCTGGAACCCAATTTGTTCAGCCTGCAACACTCCATGTGCTTCCTGCTGGCTTGAACTCAGGCCCTTAAGCTCCTGCTGACTTGGACTCAGTTCTTTATGTCTCATCCTGACACTGGGAGACACTAAATGGAGCCAGCCTGCAGCTGCTCTGTGTTCTGAGCTCAGTTGGCTTCTCTCTAAAATGGCTACCAGCCAATTGCCCTCTCCTGGGGGATGTCTGAACCCAAATAACTCACCAGCCACTGGAGTCTGCTGCATCCACTACTCTGTTCCACTGATGAGTTTCTCTGTGGAGGCCTCTGGGGTCACCAGCAGTGACTGTGCACATGCAGGTTTGATCTACCCCTCCACACAGTGAGTCAGGGCTCAGGAATAAAGTTCCACTTGCCACCTCCTTCTTCAGCATCAAGGTTTCTCTCTTCATTCTCCCCATAGGCTGCAATTCTCAATTCAGATCCTTGCTGATCCAGGGACCCACTTCCCTCCTTCTTCTCTTCCTCACATTGCTACATTCCATCTGGACACCAAATCTCAGAGAGGCTGTTTCTCTGCTTTCACCACACTGCCATCTTCTCAGAAGTCTTAACATGATGCATTCTAAATAATGCATACAGAATACAACTGGTTCTCATCAACATTTTTTTACATTCTTTGGTGAATGGCAAATTCTCTTTTTAAAAAGATTATCCTCTTTTTCTTGCAAATGTTTCACAATGAATTTTATTTGATTTCATGAAGTAAATTGCTATCATTATTGCTAGATAAACCAAGAAATTCACATTTTAAGTAATTTTCCAAAGATCACATAGAACTCCAAATTCCTTACTTCTTATAGTTGTTTATTCAGGTAGCAGTACCTCATGATTTTTAAATTAACCAGCACTTATGACATTTAATGTAGAAAATTGATATTACAGTCTAATATTTTAAGTCAATAGTTATTTCAAGTATTTAGACCCAATTTATACTAAGCATGTACAGAGTAACAGTTCTGTGCTGCTTGTTCTATTCCATAATCATTAAAATACAGTTAAGCATCCATCTCTGGGCGTTCCACAGCAGAAACCAAACCAAATGAAAGCTACTGACCCCTCTTTCAGTAGGAGTTTAAAGCTGTGACTACCTAACCCATTTCTTAACTCCCACCCTCCCCTCCCCTCACCTCCACCAAATACTGCCAGATATAAACAAGTAGGCATCTGCCCCATTTGACTTAAGGTACTTCCTTACTGGATAAATCTGCCCTCACCCTGAAGACTACTCAGAAATCTACAACCTTATTCCATAACTAGAAACAAACCTCTAAATGCAAGCCCCTGGGAGGGCTTTTCAAGGTACAGTCTTTTGGAATTGTAATAAAAAAAAGTCAGTGCCACTTAGCAGCATGTTAATAGAGTTTTTTAAAAAAGACAGTAGCAGGATAGATTGGAAAAATCCTTAGATTTAGTCAGAAGATCTGGGTTTGACTTTCCTTTAACTTTTCTATGCCTGCTTTTCATCTGCAAAATGAGGTCTTCAGACTAGCCAGCCTCTAGGGACTCTTTCAGCTATGGCTTTTGATATTTTGCACTTATACTAAGAACGTACACAATATTCATCATAAGGATGTATATGGTAGTGAAAAACTGAAATTCATACAATGTTAATCAAAATGGAATTGATTAAACTAATGTTACATAAACTCTGTTGGATTCCATGGATTTGGACTGGACACCTGAGCTGGGCCCAACAGACAAACCAGTATGGAGCACAGTCACAGTAGCTGAACTTGGTCTGCATGCCAGGGGCCCTGTAACCGGCTAAGGTTAAGCTAACTGGAACAAATTGATTGACTAAGCAGTAGCCAGTTGCTGCACAGAAAACAATAGCTGTTGTTTTCTCTGCCTCACTTCCCTTTTTCTGTGAATGCTGCCTGATAGTGTTAGCCAGAATTCTCTGAAGGTTCTCTGGTGCTAGGAGATGCCTGATTTATGAATTATTTTTGTTTTGTTTTGCTTTGCTAAAATGAATACTTAATCTACTTAATTTAATTGGCCTATGACATTTCCCTTTTAACACCAATTATGGTAGGTATGCATAGACATAAATGATTATTTAAGTGATAATGTGGTTTTATAATTATTCATAGGGAAAAATGTCACATTATTGAAATTTCTTAAAACAGCTCCAAATAGTTTCTAAGAAAATATTTTATATGAGGAAAAACACTTGTATCAGTGTTGAGTTATTTCTATGGAAAGATTTAGAATAATTCTTATTTCCTTCCTTATTTTTCCCTGATGTATAAATGTTTTTTAAGCATAGAATATTTTCATGATAAATAAACAACAAAGCTATTTTCAAATATATAGAAACAAAAGTAGAAAGTATTAGATCTTTTCTTGTAAACCAATTTTGATAGCCAGGAGGGACCAGGGCAAGAACAAAACAGCAAAAGCTCAAGGGAAACAATGTCTAAATACTTCATCAATAACTCAGATAATGAAATAAATATGTGTCAAGAAGGGAACAAGACCTCTTCTTAATCAAACCCAGCTGCTCTCCTCTCCCAGCTGCAGCTACCCTCAGCAGGGTGAGGGGTGGATTGGCTGGGCCCATGCTCATCTTCTTACTGGCCTTCATCCCCTGCACAGTGGAAGATTAGTCGAACCATCTGACTGGTCCTTGGATCCAGTCTAAGGCTATGGAAGGAAATAATCCTAACCACTTTATGACAGATTGATCTTTATAACTTTGTATTTTGTACTACTGTGCTTTAATTATTTGAGTTTCTTAAGGATCCTAAGCAATCTTGATGATTATATGTATGATTTAAATAAGCATGAAAAAATGCAGAGCTACCATATTAGAAGGTAGATGGAATAAAATAGGGATCTATTTCAGCAAAAGAAGAATAAGTTTCCTAAATACAAAAGAGTGACTGACATTTTGACCCAAATTAAAGACTTGTGGGGTATATGTGTGTGGATGTTATGGACAGTCCCAAAGACAGTCAGCTCTGTAGTTGTTGTCATTCACAAAGTGTGGGATGTGTGCAACACCCAACAGGAGGATCTCAGTATGGGATGGGAGATTGTGGCTCACTAGTGATGCACAGTACTTGAAGGATCCTTCTGTTTCTGACTTGAATTATTAGTTCCATAGTACAGCATTTGCTTTTCACTAATTATATTATGCTTTCCATACTGAAATTAAATTCTTTGATTTGGGGGTCAGTGGTTATACAGATTAATTATCTAGTAGCTAAAGAAGGCACCTAAGAGAAGAGCTGTGCTCACAAGGAGGAGAAGAATTTTTTTTTTTGAGACAGGGTCTTAATATGTAGTTCAGGCTGGCCTTGAACTCACTATGTAGCCCAGACTGACCTCAGACTTGCAGTGATCCTCCTGCCTCAGCTTCCTGAGTGCTGCGATTACAGGTATGCATCACCACAGCTGGCTACAAGGAGGAGAATTTCTAAGGTTCAGACCGAAGCATCTGAGGAAGTCAGCTGGTCTCTACATAATGAAGTGTGGGAGTAAACAAGGAACATGATGGTAAACGGTAAGAAGAGTCACAGACAGCCTATACATAATTTAGGATAATATTCTTTAAATTATCATTTATTTTATATACCATACTCTGCTTCCTGAAGGATTTTTGAGAAAGTTCTTGCTTTTTTTTTTTTTTTTTTTTAAACAAAGCAACATCCATCCCAACTGGGAGTTTTCTTCCCAACTGGAACTTCCAATGCTTGACACTTAAAAATTTCCCTTACGTTTCTTTTCTACTGTGATAGGTGTACATACAGAAAAAATAGCACTAAAGATTTTAATAATCTGCACAAGTGACTGGTTGCTTTCATTGATAAAGCTTGTTACAAATTCTAGCTCTTTTCCCCGGAAGATATGGTGACTATAGGATGATCATATATCCCTGTTTGACCAAGAAAATCCTGGCTTGCACCTGCTATCCCAACATCATTAATAGCGGTTGGTGCTGGTTCAGACAATATGTAATGACCTATTGATTAGCCACCACCAAGAGCCTTCCCAGTAAATCCCAGGATATAAAAAGTAATTTGGGGCTGGGGATGTAGCTCAGTGGCACTGCACCTGCCTTTCAAGTGCAAGGTCCAGAGTTCAATCCCCGGTACCAAAAAAAAAAAAGTAATTTGCTTTAGTAGTAAATAAACCCTTGGCAAGAGACAAATGCAAAGTACAAAGTTAAGATTACATTATTAACTACTTGCTATTTCCTGACAATCTCTACATAAATTTAAATCAACTCTGCCCTCTGCTGTCTTCTGACAGTATTATGACACTCCTCATTAAAGCTGACTGTTAATCCCGCCGATTACTTTAGAATGCTGGTTCTCAACTCACCTCACCTACAGCTTACACTAGCTTTCAAAAGTCCCCACTGCCTAAGCTCCACCCACACCAATTAAAGCAGAATCTCTGGGGCTGAGACCCAAGCATCAATTTTTAAAAGCCTCCCAGTTGGTCCCAATACAGACTCAAGGTTAAGACCTATTGTTAGGATGTCAGATCAAAAGGTCTATTGTGGTTCATTTAATTTTGCTTTTAGTTCATAGCCCAGATTATACTATACTCACAATCACGTCTGGATAAGCCTTGGAGATTTGAAGAAAAAGATGAGTATTTATCGGGACAAATCTACATTACTACTGGGAAAATGGTGTTTTTAAAAAAACCTTCTAAAGGTGGATGCTTTCTTGGGGTATAAAAATACTTTTCTACTTATAATGATGATGTGGATGGTACCTTAGCAGAACATTCGTTCATTCAGCCACTAGCTTTGATATCACAGCTCAGACTGAAGTATCTGCTGAGCAAGCTCCAGGATGGCTGAGAAAGTCAGACCAAAGCATGGGGACAAATGTAGAGCCCACTGAGTTAAGTAACAGCTTCCTTTTTCTCGAATGTTTAGAGACTCGTTAAAGGCATTTATCATATGGAAAACCCACTGATGTGAAAGCCCAGGAATTCTGCTGAAGTGGAAGTTTTACAAATTAGAACATTAACTAAATTAAGTCACTGGGAAGAGCTAGTGTCAAAGGGAATCAGAGAAAGATATAGAAAAATCATTAATAATTGTCAAGGGAAAGAGGGAGCTTTTGCAGAAAACTAACCAAGAAACAAATTTTTAACAGTAAGCCCAGTTCACTTCCCACTCACGTATTCTAAAGTTCACCAGTTGGAGCTCATGGATCCAGTGTCGGAGATCGGCCCTATTAGAAGAGCAAGCCACAACCTCTTTTCAAAATAGTCAGGGATTTTTAGTTGTTTATTTTGAGTCAGGATATTATTATGTTGCTTAGGCTGGTTTAGAATTCATGGGCTTAAGCAATCTTCCTGCTTCAGCCTTCAGAGTGCTAGAACTACAGACATATGTCATAGTGTCAGGCTCTAATCAGGGAACTTTTAAAAAAGTATTGAATAAGCTGGGTGGTGGTACATGCCTGTAATCCCAGCACTCAGAAAGCTGAGGCAAGAGGGTTGCTTTGAATTCAAAGACAGCATGGGCTACATAGCAAGACTCTCTCTCTCTCTCTCTCTCTCTATCTATATATATATATATATATATATAAAATGTCACCATGTGCCTGCCATAATACTAGATCCTCAGAGGGATCAGAGATGAGGGCTGTTTTGTTCTCAGGCTGCATCTACTGTAGCAGCGTGGAGACAGAGTATACAAATAACTCTAATATAAGGCAAAATTTGCCAAATGCCATATAAAAGTTAGAAACAAAATATTTTGCAAGGCACTTTTTTTTTTTTTTGAAGCAAGGTCTCACTATGTATAGTTCAGGCTGACCTCAACCTCACTATGTAGCCCCAGGCTGGCACTGATCCTGCAGTGATTCTCCTGTTTCAGCCTTCCAAATGCTGGGATTACAGACGTGTACCACCACACCTGGCTCATGAGATCATATCTAACTACTGTTTTCATAGGGAAATTTCACTTGGCTACTCCAAAGTAACCCCTTCTTTTTCATGCCTGTAAATCAGTTTGAACATAAGAAAATTGTAGAAATTAAGACAGAAAAGGTAAACCAAAGCCATACTTAAAACCCAGGTGAGAAACCTATACCTAGTTCAGTTGACAATGGGGATCTACTGAAGGCTTTCAGGCAGCGCACAGATAGGATCAGCACTGTGCTTGAGATTGAGCCTGGCGGTGGTGTGCAGGATGTCAGGAGAAGCAAGTGACAGGAGTCAGGCCATTACAGCCGTCAAGGGGAGAAGCCTTTGGGTCCTGAATGAGGCTGGTGGCCAAGAAAGCAGGACGTAGGATGTGGAGGGTTTTAGAAAACTCTAAAATAAAAACAAAGCAAGCCAACAAACTCCTCAGTATTTATGCATTTCTTTTGGGGTACAAGGGATCAAACCTAGGGACTCACACATGCTAGGCAAGCTCTCTACAGTGAGTACTCAATACCCTTGGCCTGCTCCTCTGTACTCTAGAGATATCCTCTCCTAACCTGAATATCTCCCCTGATTATGGATACATATTGTTCCTGCCTGTACAATAAAGGGCTCCAATCTGGGTGTGATGGCACAGGCCTTTAATTCCAGCACTCTGGGAGGCTGAGGCAGGAGGATTGCAAGTCTAAGCCCAGCCTGGGGAATTTAGCAATCTAGTGAGACCCTGTCTCAAAATAAAAAATGGGCTGGGAATATAGCTTGGCACAAAGCCCTATGTTTAATCCTAAGTACAGAAAAAGGGGCCCGGAGGGTTCCAGCTACATGAAAGAGGTTAGGTCAATTTTAATCATCTGTTGATGACTACCTGTTGAATCTTTTATCAGTCTTTTTCCCATCTGTGTTTTCCTCTTCCCTTGCTTTAAGAAGTTTCTTAGAATTCAAAGAAAGGTCCCATGAAGAATTTTGAAAACCTGGAATTAATTCTAACCAAATAAAGTTATCATCTACTGTTCAATACAGAGCATATAATATCCTTAAAAACAAAATCCTTAATCCCAACTAGTCCTTGAAATTTCGTCTTTTTTCTTTTTCTTTCTTTTCTCCTTTTATTTATTTATTTTTTTGGTACCAGGGATGGAACTCAGATCCTACCGCTTTCAAGGCAGGCGTCGGAACCACTGAGCTAAATCCCCGGCCCTACTTTTTTTTTCTTTTTGAGACAGGGTCTTGCCATGTAGTTCAGGTTGACCTTGAATCTGCTATGTAGTCCAAGCTCGCCTCAAACTCATGGTTATTCTACTGCCTCAGCCTCCCAAGTGCTAAAATTACAGCCATGCACAACCATACCCAGACTAATCTTATTTTTCTCTCCCTTCACTGCCAAATTTCTCACAAGATCAGTCTTCATTATTTCCCTTGACCTACTCCTCTCTTAAACCTTTAGGCCATGGAACCCACCTCTACAACTACAACAAAATTGCAACCCCCAAAGGCCCCAGTGTCACCCTCCCTGGCCAAAACTATGACTTTTCTCATCTCTGTCCTCCTTGATCTCTCTTTTTTTTCCCACTGTTATAATAACTTTAATTTATCTTGCATTTTACAGAAGTTTATGAACGATTTTAAAAAAGCACCTCCTTACCCCATCTTGTTTCTCTGACAGTTGTTAAAGTAGGTAATAAGTATGTCAACAGCTTGAGCTTCGGCAAGGGTTTCAGATCAACCAACCACTCGCCAAAGAACTTGGCAGCTTTTCTATTTTGTTTTTAATACAATGATGTATCCACTCTGATGGTAAACCTGTCCAGCCAATTCCTCAGAACACGCTTTGCAAAATCAGTGGTGATTAGCAAATTAGTTGGCTTTGGCACGGAGCTGTGCTTGCTTGCCTGTGACAGCCTGGAAGCCAGTTTTGATACTGGCAACAGAGCATCGAGAATGACAAGTTTCACACTGTAAGAAATAGAGCCGGGTGTCCTTCTGCAGAATTGTGTCCGGTGATCGGCATGTGTGACAAGTGACATATTCCTTGATATAGCTCCTTAAGACATTTTCTATCTGTTTCTGTTGGAATCTTCCTTTGATTACAAGTTGGTTATTACCATCTATAGAACTGTTTGTACCCAATTCTGCCAACAAAAATGCAAGGAGATGTTTGGGCTGATGATGTAATAGTTTACAGATATCTGTAAAGTTGACAAAAGAAGTTTTCTTGGTTCCTACTTGGACGACCTGTGGAAGTTTCACGATAAATTTTCTTTTTTCTCCAGCAACCATATCTGGATTCTTTTCCCTCATGATGTTGAACACTCGAGTCAGTAGCTCTTCATACATGTAGTCTCTCTCTAAACCTGCCCAAGCAGAGCCTGTCTGGTTACTGAATGAGATACCATCATCTTTTTTGCTGTCTTCTTCTAAAGCTTCTTCTTTTTCTAGTATTTCATCCTCGTCTGGGAACTTGACATTCTTCTTTTTCTTCTTTTTATTGCCAAGCATAATATCAAGGTCATCCTCTGGTTCAGCTGGCTCTTGGATATCACTTTCAGTCTTAAGATCCTTTATACCCTCTTCAGCTTCATCAATATCAAATATCTTTTTTGTTTTTTTCTTCTTTTTCTTTTGATTAAAGAAACTCAAGTCATCTAGATCATCAGAAGCATCTTTCTGCTTACTGTCCTCTTCATCAGCTTCCACATCTTTGTCTTCAGTTGGTTCTGGCTCCACTTCTTTTGTTTCTGAGGGCTGGGTTTCTTCTGTCTGAGCATCCCCTTCCTCATCTAACATAAAGGGCTTCTTCTTCTTTTTCTTCTTGCTCATAGTAGGATCAAAAAAAATCCATCCCAGGACATGGCTGCAGCTCGAGTGGGCTCAGCAAGGATGGGAAGTGAGACAGGTCAGCCCCAGGCCCGGAGTCAGCATTGCTCTTGCAGATACAGTCCTAAGAACCACACTAGGCTCTTACATCAGTGAAAGGAGAAGATACCCTGCCCTCCTCTCAAACATTGGAATGCCTCCTTGATCTCTTTCTACCTTTCGATTTTGTAGATCAACCTCTCCAGCTTTCTTTTCCTTGGTCCCCTGGATTCCATACTGCTCTGTTTCCTTCTACCTCTGGGACCTCTCCCCTCTCTGCTATCACTGCAAGCTGCATTCTTGCCTACTCTACAAAGTGTCATTGCCACCCAAGTGACCGCCCTGGGATCTCTTCTCTGCTATTCATGACCTTTTCATTCAGTATCCCACAGAACCCCTTCATTCACATCTCTAGCCACGACCTCCTGTCTTAGCTTTAACCTAATGATTCCTGCTGGACATTTCCAGATGGATGTCTCTATCTTACCATGTCGGGAGCAGATCTCATCTTTCTCCCTAAAGTTAACTTCTCAACTGTCTCATAGGACTGATACCATCAATTTATCAGTTATACAGGTTTGAAATTTTGAGTAATTCTTTCTCTTTTTTTTCACATGAGGTCTTGGTCTTGGACTTTTGGGCTCAAGTGATCCTTCTCTGTCAGGGGCAGTGGGCTGAAGGGAAGCTCGGTCAGGTGAAGTTCCCCCAAAAAAAGAAAACGCGCAGAGCAGAGATTACAAAAAAGTCGAACCAACTTTAATTTCCAGCATCAGGGCAGCATCAGAGCATGAGAGTTGGAGCTGCGGCTCTAGAGCTCAAGAGCTGCATGTCTTTATCAGCTTTTCTGAGACACAGGAAGACAAAACAGCCACTTGACCTTGCATAGCCGTGTGGTATATGCGTGGTCGTCTGTGCTGATTCATTATTATTATAACAAACTCCATCATGGGCCTGTGCTAAATGACAGACTTGTGTCCTCAGGTGCCCTCTGATGTCCACAGATGCCTGGGCTTTGACACATCTCACAGCTGCCTCCTACACCACCTCAGCTCCCAAATACCTGGGGCTACAGATGTACACCAACATGCCCAGTGACTCAGTCTCTCTCTCTCTCTCCCTCCCTCCCTCCCTCCCTCCAGTGCTGGGGACTGAACCAGGGGTCTTGTGCTTGCGAGGCATGAGCTACAGTCCCAGCCCAGAAATCCTGGTTCATCCTTGATGGTTTCCTGTCTTTGCATAGTTGGCCAGTGGGAAACTCTCAATCTGCCTTTTCAGCTCTCAAGAGTCTGCCTCTTCAGAGCCCTTCCTTCTGCCGCCACTGTGCCTCAGACTCACCACAGCTCGCCTAGGCATTTCCAGCACTTTTTAAACTACTTCTCCTCTGTTTTCTTTTCCTTTCAACACATTGAACAGTTTAGTTGGAAATATTAATCTTCCAAAAACATTTGGTTGTAGGTATCATTTCTTCCTTAATCCCTTTGATTAGATTCCTATCACCTAAAAGATAAAATTTAAATTTCCTTAGGTGGCATTTACTATCCTCCACCATCTAATCTGTGCTGATTTCTGTTCTTGTCTTACACATGTTCTCTTCTCCAGCTGAAGCAATTTTCTAATGGCTCCTCAAACATGTCCTACCTTAGAACTGACAGTTCTATGATCCAGAGGGTATCATTCGGAGAGAACATAGTATGAGCAGTCTGCATCCCCCTAGAGTTGTGTCTTAGCCGGCCTTCATTCCCATGTCTATATTGGTATGTGTGGATTTTTTTGTTGTTTTGTTATTTGAGGCAAGGTCTCCCTTTATAGTTCAGGATGGCCCTGAACTCACTATGTAGCCCAGGCTGGCCTTGAACTCATGGTGATCCTCCTGCCTCAGTCTCCTGAGTGCCACCATGCCCGGCTGTATGTGCTTTTTGGTGGTGGTGATATTGGGGTTTTGTTTGTTTGTGTTTGTGTTTGTTTTTGTGATCCTGGGTTGTTGATGGAGGGTGTCTTGTTTTGAGACAAGGTCTCACTGAGTTGCCAAATTGCCCAGGTTGGTCTCTAAATTTCAGTCTTCCTCCCTAAGTCTCCCAAAGTGCCAGGATTATAGGTATGCACTACCATACCCAGCTATTATCTGTGTTCTTGATGTCTCCCTGTAGGCTTCTCTCATTTTGCCTATGTCTAGCTCTTCCTTCAAGGTCTGGCTTAAGCTCCACCAGTCCCACAAATTCTCCACCAACTGCCTTAGCCATTGATAATCACTCTCTCCTTAATTCCCAGACTATTGGTCTGCATATATGATGAGTGTGTAATGTAACACCCAAGTCCGTATATATGATGAGTGTTAAAGGGGGCACAGTTATTCTGAACTGTAAGCTTGGCATTAACTTGGACTGTCCAGGATAATATAATAGTATTCATTTGGCATTCAGTGTGTTTATCTGGCAGGGTTTGTTTGTTAAAATATATGTATGCAAGTAAATGTACACATCCTATCTCATCAAAACAGTAAACCAGGGCCAGGGATTTAGCTCAGTGGTTCCGGTGCCTGACTCTCAAGTGCGCAAGGTCCCAAGTTCGATCCCCGGTACCAAAAAAAAAAAAAGACAGTAAACCATCTGAGTGTGCATCATATATTCTCACCTGGCCAGTGTCTTACACTCATGATACACTAAAATCTGCTTGTTCATAATGATGATACCTTTAATATTTAGGAATGAAATATGGGTTAGAACTAAACTTTCAAAAGCAGTAAATTCACTACTGGATTATCATTTTGGTAGGGAGTCAAAAAACCCTGTGTCCTCAGAAACAGGTATTGACATAAAAATATCCTCAAGATTTTGGTGCTGACTGGGTTGTGACCACCGATACAAGGTTCTGGCTTGTTGCCTTGTTGCTTAATGATGTCCACTGTCTCTAACTCAACAGCGCCTTCTTTCCCAGCCCCAGCCAGGGGGGTTATGTAAATTACATCAAAATAAAACTATATCTAAGCAAATGCTGCTCTGGTTAATTAACCAGAAACTAATTTTGGGAAGTTTTAGTTTGACTGACTTATTTTGTGTAATGGTCATCTGGCACCAGTTCAGCATTATAGCATCCTTACTAACTAAGCTACTAGCAACCAAAGGAGGAGAAGGAAGACCTAAGAGGAGAAAAAAGATGCCAGACCTGGTGGCTCACACCTATGATCCCAGCACTCAGGGGGCTGAGGCAAGAGAATTGCTTCAAATTTAAAGGCCAGCCGGGGCTACATAGTAAGTTCACAGTCAGCCCGAAAAACATAGTGAGACTCTGTCTACCAAAAACAAAACAAAACAAAACAAAAAACCAGCAGACTGTGAAGACAGCTTAGGCTCTGAAAATAAATGAAAACACAAACTGAAACATGAAAGCCATGTGGGAGAGAGATAATTGGGACAGAATTGTCTCTCTGGAGTAAATACTTGACAGAACAATGCTGCTAAAGGGCATCAGGTCAAAACTGAAGAGGGGCAGAGTGTGAGCCAATGGTGAAATGCTCCTGAAAGGAGAATCAACAGTTTAGGCCTTATTAAAACCCCTCCTACCATGTAGGTGGCTGGACATTGGTAGCATCCATCTGTTTTTACATGGGATAATAATAAAAAGATGTTAGACTACTGCAGTCTCAGTAAACACAGTAATCTATTGATAGGTTCTCTAAATATTCGCCAGGGTTTGATAAAAATGCTCCTTGGAGAGATGACTCCCTAATGTTCTTACTTCTAGGAACTTTACAAAGTTTCTTTCCTTGCAGTACCAGGGACTGAACCTGGGACCCTCACATTGAGCTATAACTCCAGCTCTTTTTAACTTTTATTTTGAGACAGGGACTTTCTAAGTCACTATATTGCCCAGGCTGGGCTTGAACTTGCAATCCTCCTGCTTCAGCCTTCCAGAGTGCTGGAATTGTAGGCCTGGCTTCTAGGACCTTTTTATACCCAGTTCCCTCTGGGGTTACTGAACGTATGACATGACCTCTTGGAGTTCCCAAGCCCTTTCTTGTTTTGAACCTAAATGAAGTCACTATCTGCATTGGAAAGTTGAAGCTGCGAATAGGCAACTTCAGGATGAGGACCCCAATGACACAACTAACTTCTACTATGCCCCCCTCATAAGGATTCTACCACCTTTCAACATTGCCATACTGAGGACCAAGCTTCCAGCACATGAACTTTCCTTTCCTTGTGCTGGTGATTAAACTCAGGGCCTTGCAGGTGCTAAACAAGCACTCTACCACTGAGCTACATCCCAAGCCCTAGCGCATGAACTTCTGGGGGACACAATCCAACCATATCCAAAATCATACCATTACGGATCCAATAATCTATAAAAGAGACACACAAAATACTGTAAAGAACCAGTTGAAGACAGGAAGGTGTTGCTAAACTTCCAGGAACAAGGTGACAAACTGAACTCTAAGTTTACAGATAATTTTCTAAAGTGTAAGGAGGTGTTAAATCAAATGATATTAGGACATATTGCTCCCCTTGCCTTAGGCAGAATCTTCCTTCTGGTGCATAATGAAAACATGACTTAGGGCCGGGGATTTAGCTTAGTAGTTTCTCCGCCTGCCTCGCAAGCACAAGGACCCGAGTTCAATCCCCAGTACCAAAAAAAACCAACAAAAAAACATGACTTAGCAATAAATTCTTGGTGATTTATCAAAGAACAGGATATTGGATTTAAAAATTTTCAACCAAAATTTCTACTACAAAAAACATTTTTTGCTGTTTTCTTTCTGAAAAGCAAGGATGTAGCGTGAACAACGTCTGACTAGGACAGGTGAGATGATTGCTTTTGGCTGCAGAATTTGGCAGATGGCACTGGGGTACATGAAACTGTGTTCAGTTTTGTAACCAATCCAAAAATCTTCTCTGGGCCGGGGATTTAACTCAGCGGCACTGCACCTGCCTGGCAAGCACAAGGTCCTGAGTTCGATTCCTGGTACCAGCACAAATCTTCTCTGGAAATATAGGAGGCTCTCTCCCTTAACCTGCTCTTGTCCTCATTCCTAGTCTCCTTGGAAATCATTCCTTTTGCTGTCAGTGTGTATGTTTTTTGGTGTGCTTTTATAGTCTTTTAATGCATACAAGTGGGATGAACCACTTTGGATTAGAGAGATACCCAAATGAAGAGATTTGTATATGCAGGACAGACTTGTGCACTTTTTAGGCAAAAATTAGGTGTTCCTTCATGGGATTTCTAGGAACACTGCCTGCACTTTGTGAAAAATATGTAGTGTTCACCTGTGACAAGCAGAGTTTATTAATTTCATGAGGCTATTAATTTCACACACCCTCTTAGGGCAAGTTAAGAGTAAGTCTGCTGCTTTCACCCCTTGCCTGGTTTCATTGTATTGTATGCACAAACACTATGGTATAGGTGTATACAGAAACTCAGAATGGAATGAAGCCTATGAGTTCCCTCTGGCTTATGAAGAGTTATTTATTGATTAATTTTATGGTAGGGCTAGTCTGGATACTTTTATAACAATTGCATGTTATTAAAACAATGAAGATTCGAATGGCTCCCTTTTGAAGGACGTTTTCTTTATGTGGTAAAATGTATGAAGAGTCTTAATTAGATGAAGATCACTGGATTCAGGAGTTCACTCTATCTTGTTCACATCACCACTAAGCATATTATCCATAAGCTATTAACTGACTGCATGACATTATGTGACATAATGTACTTCTTATTGAATTTACCAACATTCTTTTTTTTTATTTTATTTTTTTAGTTTTTTGAGACAGGGTCTTACTATGTAGTTCAGGTTGATTTTGAACTTACTATGTAGCCCAGGTTGGCCTGGAACTCAAGGCAATCCTCCTGTCTCAGCCTCCTGAGTGCTGAGATTACAGATGTGGGTCACCATGCCTGGCTATTCTTCCTTTTATATATAGTGGCATTCCAGCTTTAACATTCTCTCCTTTTTTTTTGAAAGAAGGTCTCACTAGCTCATGCTGATCCTCCTGCCTCAACCTCTCAAGAGCTGGGAGTACAGGTATGCACTAGAATGACCAGTTTTTCCTTTTTTACAAAGTTTAACATTCAAACTTTTCTCTTGGAAAAATCCTTCAGGAGTTGATTTTTGTTGGAATTTTAACTGTAAAATACAGATTTATCTTGTATCTATTCAAGAAAATGGAAAACAAAGCTGCTGGTGCTATTTATTTAATTATCCTTTTAAGGATATAGGTCAATGGCATTTTCAACTGGATCTCTGTCATTTAAATTATGGGTGAAATAACTGATTAATACATATACTGTAAAACCAATAGATCTTGGTTATACAATAAAATATCAATTTATGGGCAGTCTGAATCAATTATGTTGAGTTTACCTTATTAATAAAAATATCAGTGGATCCAGTGTAAAATTTTATAGTACTAAATGTCAAGCCTGTGAATTTTGTTCTGTAACTTTAAGTAAATTTATGATAGTGTTCTTGAGCTGTTAACACAATACATGTATCTTGTGAACTATGAATTTTCTGGTTAAATATTCCATGCTATATAAAATACTGAGCACTCACCATGTATCAGGACTTATGCTCAGAGCTAAGAAATGAACACCGCTCTCAAAGAGTTCACAGTCAAGCGGTGGCTGTGCATTGGGTAATAAGAGAATGAATGAAGTGTCATTATGGGGAACTGATACCCAGTCTTCATGGAAGAGGTGATGTTTGCGCTGTGTGTGAGAGGCTGAGTTCAATGGGCAAAGAAAAGGCCATAATGGGCAGAGGAAATAGCACACTAAAAGCTAGAAAGGAGACTTGTCAGAATTTGGTGTGTTTAGGGTCATGAGAAATCTGACTAGACTAGAAACAGAAAGTGTGCAGATAAGGAAAGAGCAGCCCAGGTGGGAAGCAGTTGCACTTACTATGACTGGGGCAAAATTTTAAAAGGCTTTGAATGCAGTGTTGAGGAATTTGATCTTTATCCTGAGGGAACAGGGAATTGTGGGGCTTTTAAGGTTGTGACATAATGAGATTTATAGGAACTGTTACATTCCCGGCACCGTCTACTGTAGTCATTTAATAATATGTCTCAGTTCTCTCACACCTCACCATGTACATTCTCATTAGTTCTCAAAGAAGATTTTGTAAAGAGAAAGAAGTACAAGCAACCAGAAGCAGTGTTGAGAACCTGTTATTAGTTGTAAGACCAAAGTAGCACTTACAAAGAAAGCTCCCTGCTTCTTTATGCCCTTAGTAATTTCCCAAGTCTTCCTGGAGGGTCCTGGCCATCAGCTCTCTCCATTGCTCCCTTCTGCTACTCAACAGGCTCATTACATCTTTTCAAGCATTCACACACCACCTGTACAAAATCCCCCATGTACCCAGCCTTATATTGTCCGATTCAGCCAGACAGATTCCCATATCCAGCAGGTTGTAGTCATTACCAGTTTCCTTTCCTAATTTAGGAAATTAATTTGCCTCTCTTCTACCACCTCAGACTTAAGGCCAGAGTTATTTTTAACACCCTTGAATCATAGGAAGATACTCATATATCTAAAACCTGTGAATCATTTTATAAAGCAATCTTGAGAGGGAAGAACAGTTATTGTTTCATTCTTTTACAGATGAGAAAATCGAAGCTTAGCCAAGGAACAACTTTCATTATGATCCTCCTGTTATTAAGATACAATTAGGACCAGAATTAACATTTTAACTCTAGGTAACCATGTTTTTCCCCAAATATTCCTGGCAGTTCCTAAGCATTCTTTTTCCATTTGAAGTCAAAACTCCTCTTTTCCACATGGCTCAGGTTCCTTAATTCCTGTGGATTTTATGCCTACCTCACCTTGGAGTAACCCTCCATCTGCTTTTACTCTGCAGGATGATCAGGAGCTGCTTGGCTTCCCTCTCTTTACTTTTCCAACTTCTTTAAAATCTCCAAACTCCTTTACCCTTCAGAGTCAATATAGGTGGAAAAGAAGGTCTGTTCTAGTATACTGAGGTGTACTTTAGGGAGAAAACCCACAATAAAATAACAGTGTCTAATACCCAGTTAAATCTTAATTATTAAATCCACTCCAGTCCACTCAAGATTTGACAGAGAGTATTTCCTTAAAAGAGATTTTGACATATATCATGAACATGTTATATGGAAATGATCATCTACACTTGAAAATAAAGTGAAGAGAGCTGAAGAAACTGGAAGAAGAAAGGGAAATGAAGGCGATCCCACTAGATGCCATGTGTTTGAAATACCGAAGTTAACAATTGGAATAGGAAAAAAATCACCCAAAGCAGCCCTTCAGAATCCTAAAGGGATGGAGAAAGTCCAACTAGGCCACTGAACTAAGAAAACAATCAACAACAATAAAACCCTGTAGGCCCTAAACTTTTAGGAGATCTGGTGTATCTGTCCTTAGCCAGGTTCACCTGTAGCTAATTCATTCACACTAGGCAGGTGACACCAGGGAAAAACAACCAGACTCATATTTCACACTTTCCTTGAGAAAAAAATGACATACATCAAGCAGGTGAGCTTCCTTCCCTCCATCTGTGAGACTGGTCTGAAAATGTCACCTTGAAGACCGGGGTGGGGATGGGGGAGGGCATTTTTTAATCATTTTAAACAAAAAGATGGAGAGGAGAGATATGATCAGCCCTGCATCCTTCCAGCTTCTTTGCTTTGGGCATCATAAGAAGCAAAAGAAAAAAGGTAATAGAAAGAAATATTAGAAAGCAATTCAGGAGTCTAACACTCTGACACTTTGGGCATGTAATAAAGTTTGTTTAACATTTTGCCTGTTTAAAAAATAAAAAATAATTAAAGGAGATTCAAGCTGCACTCTTTAGTGGAAAACCTTAATCTTGCCCCAGGGATGTAGTTTAGCAATTGAACCAGCAAGTAATACTATTTTAACATTAAAAGTTTCCTAAATTAAAAAAAATTTTTTTTAAAGTTTACTAAATTGATTCCATTTATCAAAAGACAATCTCATGTCCAAGCACATGGGTATATTTGATGTACACTACTGACATCACATGTTTTTAAAGATTCATATGGGCAGGGTATTGTCTCAAGAAAGTTCTAGTAGATGATCTTACAGGATTCCTGCAACTTTATTTTATATTACCTTATATAGGTAATGTAAGAAAAAAGAAAATAAATTTTATTAGTGTTTTATTTATTTTAGACCATTACCTGTTCATTCCTTTAGGTGCTAATCTCTTGCTTTGTAGCCTCTATTTTTCTTTCTTTTACCCATCACCCTTGTATATGTTTAAATTCCTATTATTGCAATCACACTTCAATTTCTGGTCCTGCCCACCTCCTCCCTCCAGTCTTGTTTGCTGCCTCTCTTCCTTGAATGTGGCTAGATTTGAATGGAGGACTTTGCTGAGTGGACAGCACTTAGTCCTTTAACTTCTGAGCCTGTGAATAAGATGACTGTTTTTCTTTTTACTTGCTCATTTTAATGATAAGACACAATATTCCCTGGGAAGGTAAAAAGACACTTGTAAATATGTAGATTGTGGCTCATGCCTCAGAATATGAAATCAGTTCATGTCAAATGACATAGTCTTTGAGCTCTGTGACTCAGTGTGAGTTTTAATTTACCTAATATTGTTTTTGTCATGCACCTTTTTTACTAGTAATGAGGCAGAAAGCTATACATCTCCCCCTTGTGGTTCCTGTTAGTGTCTGTCTTTCTGTATCTAATTTCTTCCAATTCCAATCAATCCCAATAAGATGCTGCTAAAATAATCTTCAACCACAACTCTGCATCACTCTTTTGCTCACACCTTCATCCCTCCCCATCACCTGCAGAATAAGAGCCAAACTCCTTGGCCCTGTCCACCTGAAATTCTTTTATATTATTTGCTTTTTCAAATCCTATGCACTCTTCAGGATCCAAACTCCTCTTGCCCAATCACCCATCTGGGAGTAGCCTTTCCACTTTGTCTTCCTACGCCACAGTCTGCCAGCAATTAATTATAGGGATCTGTGCTCATTTTACCTCCCAGACCATGTTGTGAGAATCGGGATAGTAGGAACAGACAGTGCCATTTTCAGCTTCCTGTTGTCCACACGGTTCTTTGCACACATCAAATGCATTCAGTAAGTATCTATAGAATTGAGTAAAGTAGGTTTAAGGGAGGGCAGGGGAATGGGGAAAAAATAAGAACCAAGATGGATTATGTAAAGGTGCAAATTTCCAATGATGAATGTCATTATATTGTATACCTTAAATGTATGAATAAAATTAATTTAAAAAAAGAATTGAGTAAAGTAGATATAATGGTTAGTAAAAGTAAAAGCTGTTGTTAGACTTTAAAAACAGAGAAGAAAGTTAAAGGTGGGTCAAGAGGGAGAACTGTGTAGACTAACCCTGTCTAATAGGAATAAAATGAGAGCTACACATATGCTTTAAAATTTTCTAGTAGTCACATTTTTTAAAAATGTGCAATTGCAGCTATCTGTCAATGTAAAGTATGAGAAAAAAAGTAAAAAATGCAATTGTTTGTTAATTCAATCTTTTTCTGTGTAATATTTCTAAGTCAGACTTTATTACATTCCTAGAATTCAGTTTGATATACCAAGAGTAATAATGATATTTGCTTTACTTACTGCGTGTGGGGTTAAATATTCAAGTACATTAAAACAAAAAAGTTCAATTAACATTAATAATATATTTATTTAACTTAATGTATCAAAACATTATTTTAATATGTAATCATATAAAAAAAATTGAGCTGAAGTCAGGCGTAGTGGTGCACACCTGCAATTCCAGCACTACTGGGAGGCTGAGGCAGGAGAATCACAAGTTCAAGCCCAGCCTGGTCAATTAGCAACTTAAGGAAGCCCTGTCTCAAAATAAAAAAGGGAGGGGATGGGAACAACAAAGGTCCTGGGTTGAATCCCTGGTATCAAGGGGTGGGAGGAGTGGTGTCAATCCCCGGTATCAAGGGGTGAGGGAGGGATGGAGGTGTTGAAGGGAAGGCAGGGGAATGGGGAAAAAATAAGAACCAAGATGGATTATGTAAAGGTGCAAATTTCCAATGATGAATGTCATATTGTATACCTAAAATGTACCAATAAATTAATTAAAACATAAATGATTGATTGATTACAATCATTTGAGATGTTTGACATTTTTTTCTTACTGTTTTTCATATCTAGTGTGCATGCAACATATCTCAGTTTAAACTTGCCATATTTAAAGTGCTTGATAGCTTTTGTGGCTAGTGGCTTTGTTGTTAGAAAGAAGTTGAGCTGAAAATAGGAACACCATCTTAGTCCTAGCTGACTACTGAATAGTTCTGGTACATAGACAAGACTTTCAACCACTTATTTTCTTCCTTCCCTCATCTGAAAAGAGGAGACACACTTTTCTCACCAATGGTACAGAAATATAATTGCACCAAATTAGAAACCTAAATGAGGGCACTTGTAAAGGTTGAAAATGTCATGCAAATGAGAGTATTATAATTATCCCAAGAGTAAAGTCAACTCTGGTGGCACTCTGGTGGCGCAGTGTTTCTCAGTACACCTGTGATTCTCAGTAAGCATTATCATTGGCTGAGATACTAAAGGTTATAATTTAAATTCTCCAATGGAGACATAATTTCCACATTAGAAAACCCAATTAAACTGGCTTGCGTTGAAGAATCTGGATCCCAGAGTCTCATGCTACCCAATCTTTCTTCCTTGACTTGACCTCAATATAGCATGGCTACAAGAGGATGGTGGAATAGCTGGGTATGATGAAAACAGGTTGATCAGAAGCACATAAACAGACTTTGGAGATTCATATTTAGGTTAATTATATCGTTGTGAATAATGAAATGCTTTCAATACAGAGGGCAAGGAAGAGGCAGGGCGACAATCATAGGCATTTTGAGACCTGAAGGATCAGGAAACGATGCAGGGATAACTAATCTGGTCTTCTATTTATGTAGAATTGCCCTCCGCTGATATACTTCTGTGATAAAGAGAGACAAATACAAACACGTTTCCCATCTTTATGTCCTCCAGAGGACTCCAGGGTGGTCATTTATTATTAACATTTTAAAATGTTCTTGGGAGATTCTCTGCAGAACTCTAAGTGTCTCTTTCCAAAACCTTCAGTTATTGTTTATTCACCTCCCGAGATCTGATCTCTGATCACTCTCCCTTCTTTAAGAAACTGTACAGAAAGGTATTTAAGGTATTATCTATTTTTTTTTTTTAACACAAAGAGTAAGCCAAGGCAGTGAGAAACAATTCTCTCTCGTGTGTCGTGATTTGATTTTCTGTTAGCCTAAGTTCAGGAAGTCGCCTATTAGAAGTTCTTTCGGTCGGTCTGGGACACACTTCCCCTTCCTGCCACATTTGTCAGTCATCAGAACTTTCCCTTTTCTCAAAAAATTTGACATCCCAACCCTTGCCTACCACTGTTGCCAAAGAGACCCCTGCGCTCCCTGCCCTAACAACAGTTGTTAGGGGGCGGGACTTCGAATCCGTTCCCGAAGCCAAATACCCCGGATCGAGTACTTAAAGCGCATGCGGCCAACCTTCCCTCAGCTCTCGCGAGGTTTTGTCTTCCCGGAAGCGGTGGAGGAAGTTCTCGGTCAACCGCGTCGCGATGTGTGGGGACTGTGTGGAGAAGGAGTATCCCAACCGGGTGAGCTAGTGGGCACCGAGACGAACCACTCCCTTGCTCCACGGTCTGCCCCTGAGGCTCCTCACCTTCCCCCATCTGGACTTGTCAGACAGGCCGGGCGGCCTCGGTTACACTGCCCATTCCGGTGACCCCCCCCGGTCTATATTTAGGTGCTGGTCACCGGCGCGATCTGTGGCTGTCCGTGCCCACGAGTCCCGTCCTGGCAGCTGGCATCGGCCCGCATTCCCGTTCCCGTAAGCTCCAGGGAACAACAGAAAATAGCACCATCACCCACATCAACAGCAGCCTCCCATTGCCACCCCCGCTCTAGACCTCAAACTGAATTTAATGAAGTTCAGTTTTCATACCGAATTCTAACCTTGGAAGGAATTTCGGAGATCATCTGTGCTGATCCACTTTTGCAGATGATGAGTCTAAAGCCCAGAGATGGGAAATCCCTTGCTCAAGTTCACATTCTAGATAATGTTGGAGGCAAGATGGAAATTCCATTTTTCTGGTTGTGACTTTCTTTGTAATATCTGTTCCTCTCAGGCCCAAGAAATTTCAATGCTTGTCGGTTCTCATTCATTCAGGGTATATGCTTGGACATTGAGATGTATATAGGTAGATTACTTTGCTAACTATAAAGGGATGACTAACAAGATGGCTTCCGTGCTATTTAAAAGCGTACAAGTGTGTGTTTGCGGGTGGTGGTGTATGTGATTAATAGAAATGAATAGGACAGACCATAAATGCTATTTACATTTAGAGAAAGAGGAAGGGGACAGGAGATAGGATGGCACTGTCCAAAATAGTGGGCTTAAATTGAGACTTGAAGGATAGTTTTAATTAGGGTAGAAAAGAAGGAGCTGGAGGCTGGAGGAAAATAACAATTCTTGCTTTGGTTGAAGGTAGAAGATCTCTACAGTTGCTTCCTTCTCTTAATATTTTATGAGTAATACATAGTCTTTTGAGAAAGTTATATAACTTGAATTCTCATAATCACTTTTGAAAAAAGGTTTTGCATCAAATGAAGTTAAAGATGTGTACACCAAAATGATCCAGTAATTCTTATTCTAGAAAAATGCATATGCATATGCTTCTGGAGATTTTTGTATAAGAATGTACATAAGGGCATTATTTGTAGTAGCAGACTGGAAAAGTAACTGATACAGAATGGAACATCATAAAAGAATGAGGAATAAAAATAAGTGAATTAAAATAATGATCCTCAACTAGGAGTAGTTTTGCCTTCAGGGACCATTTGACAACTGGAGATGTTTTTGTTTGTCACAATGGGGGAACTACTCCTGATATCTAATGGGTACAGGCTATTGATTTTACTAAACATCCAGTAATATATAGGACAGCTGGCACAGCAAAAAATTGTATGCCCCATTGTCAATAGAGCCGAGGTTAAGGAGACCTGAAGTAGCTAAAATAAATGAAAATTACATACAACCCAGTCTTACCAGTACTGTGTGATTAAAAAACATACACACACACATGCACACATCAAGTATAATTCAAACATAGGCAAGCTAAGCCAGGTGTCTTAGTTATTTTCCTCATTGCTTAGACAAAATACCCGACACCCATAGTTAAAGAAGGAAAGGTTTATTGTAACTCACAATTATGTAGAGGTTTCAGTTCATAGTGGCAGGCTCCAAAGCAAGGTGGCATGGCAGTTCATGGTGGGCAGAAGGCAGGAAGGCAGCAAAGTAGCAAGGAAGCAGCAACCGATGAGCAGCACAGCAGCGGTCTGCTCATATCCTATCCAGGCCACCCACCCTTAGGGCAGATAGCACTCATAGCCAGGGTGGAGCACCCTTAATGCTAGCATTGATCCATGAATCAATCCCAGCATCACACACCCTAGATCCAGGCACCTCTGAAAAGCTCCCCCATGACCCCCCCAACACCCGTGGTTCTTTGAGAGAACACCTAGATACAAGCCATAACTGCCAGGCATGGTGATGCATGCCTATAATCCCAGCACTCTTGGAGGCTGAGGCAGGAGGATTGCAAGTTTGAGTTGAGCCTGGGTAGCTTAGCAGTTTAGCGAGATTTTGTCTCAGAAATTTTAAAAGGGGTGGAGATATAACTCAGCCCTAGGTTCAAGCCCCAGTACCAAAAGAAAAAAGAAATTTTTCTGGGTGGTAAAACTATGAAGGAATGCAAACAATTACCATAAAGTGGTGATATTGGTAATTGCTAAAGGATTAGGGCAGTGATGGTGAGGCTTTTAGAGCTTTCAGTGATAACAAACAGCCTTTCTAGCACATGTGCCATAGGTTTGCCACCACTGGATTAGGTGGATTAGGGGTATGATCAGAAAGGAAGGGAAGTCTGGGATGGAAGTATTTTCTTTGAGTGTTGATACTATAGATGTTCACTCAATCACTATTCTGTACACTTATGTCTCATATTTTTCGCTATTGTGTTCTATTTCATAGGCTGAATTCTTAAGAGTAGAGGCAAGTGAAAGACTCGAGTCATACTCAGGAGTTTAGATTTTTACCCTTTGTAGGCCATGGGCAACCATAAGAATGATTTTGTATAGGAAATGACTCCAAAATCTGTTATTAGGGAATATGAGTCATGGCTGTATGTTGGGTTGGTGGGGTGGGGTTGGGAGTGTGAAAGAAGAGCCCACAGAACAAGTCAACAGTGTAGGCATGGGAAAATAAAAGCCTGATTTCAGAGAAAGAACTAATGGACTCAACCAATTTAATGTAGGAGAGAAATAGGGAAAAGCTATAGATCTCAGGTTTCCAAACTAGGCAGCTGAATTAGAAATATCACAGACATTGGAGCCATATGAGAAGAAGCAAAATTGGGGGTGCAGATGGTCAGGTCGTTTTTTATCATGCTTCATTTGAGGTTGAGAATGTAACATCTGAGGAGATGGGAAGAGATAATGTTTGGATATGAGCCAGGAAAATTGTCAAAATAGAAAAGGTTTGTTCTTCAGGAAAAGAATATAGAGAACTAAAGACTGAGCTTCAAAGAATAAATTAACAGGAAATAAAAAATTTAAAAATCTAAAGAAGAGTAAGGACTGAGATGATTCGAAAAACAGGAAAGTGCCTTTCCAAAGCACTTTCCCCTGTATTCTGTTCTGAAATAATTAAAGGCTATCATGAAGAATTAACTTTTCTTTGGAATTTCAGAAGGCAGATTTAGAAATAACTAGTGGGTGGGTGTTATGAGTTATGATAGACTTTGAATCAGAATAAAGACCTTTTCTAGCAGATGTTCGAAAATGGGATGGGTAACTTTTGGAAGAATTGTGTTCCCTTCCTCTTGTTCAGTAGACTATTTGGAGTATCAAGGACCCCCCTCTGTCTGAGATTCTTTGAAATTATGACATACTCTTAAGGGCATTAAAAGTGAAAGCCACTTTGCTTGAGCTTGACAAAAGAAAGGGTAATAAAATGGCAGCAGCAAATATAGTTCCCTAATTAAAAAAAAAAATTGGCAGAGAAAATAGATTAGCTTGTCAAGAAAGTAAGTGCACATTAAGTAAGTGATATTTAATTATTTATCTTTGGTTACAGAAAATAGCTGGAGTTTAGTAATTGATGTTTTTCATAGACTAGAAATAACACAGTACTGAATTCCTAACAGGGCTCTGCCCTATTTGCTGAAATGTGTACACTGAGAACTTGAATTCAAGCATGAATATAGTTGGAAATTAACCATACTAATTTTCTGAAGCTAAATTTTTTTTTCAATCTGCTTTTGTTTTTAATTAAGTATTATGGTCACATAAAAATTTGTGCTGATGTTGTACCTTCCCCACTTTAATCCTTCTAAAGAGCTGACAAAAAGCACCTCTGCCAATCACACAAAAAACAGTACTTTCAATCTTTTGTTTTTAAATAGCTGTTTAAATACTATCCTGAATAATAACTTAGTCCAAAGTAAAGAATTCAAAAATAAAATCTTACTATTGTATCATGCTTTTAAAAGGATCTGAACTTATAGATCAACTATCAAAGGTGAGAAGTGTTAAATATTCTTTATTTAGTATTATACATACACCACACTAAAATGCCTTTCCATAAGTAAAAAGCAGCAGTCTTTAGATACAGGGAATTCTAATTAAATTGGCATAGTCAAGATAAAAAATATAGATGTTCCTTCCTTGTCTTCAACCACTGTCTTTAACAAGCTAATAAACAAATTGAAACAGGAGTCTTGCTTGGTTGTGAGACAGTGAAGGATTTCCCTGGTATTTAAACATATTCACACAACCAGTTATATGTATAAATCTAAATATAAAACCAGCCTCCAGTAGGTTTTGAGATAACATTCTCCATCTTTGTGAAAAGTCGAACATTACTAATCAAGTCCAACCATATTTTTAGAAAGGGAAAACAGTGATAGTATTTACTGAATTGGAATTACTATCAAAACTTGAAAAAAAAAAGATATCCATTTAACTATAAGCCGATTTTATTTAAATCGGAACTGTCCAACAAAAATATTCTGTCAGCCACTCATGATCTGCATTTTGGTGTATGAGATCTATTAAATTATGGTACACATAAAAAAGCCATGAGACATTTCTGTTCTGTAATAAATAAGGCAGTGACTATTACTCATTAGTAGCTTTTTTGAGGTAAGCTATTAAGTGTGCCCTTTCTCCTTTCTTAATGCCAGCGAAGATCATTTTTTGTTCTAGAGATGTACTTCTTGGGATTCTCCAAGTACTCCATCAGTGTATCCTCTCCCCAGGTGATGCCTTTGTTCTTATTGGCATCTGTGTAAGAGAATCCAACAGCTTGACCTGTCTTCCGCCCAAACAGACCATGGAGATTTGGGCTAGTCTTGTGCTTGCCTCCCTTCTCCACAGTGTGGCACTGAGCACACTTCTGTACAAAAATCCTCTTGCCTTTCTGAGCATCACCCATTTTTAAATCTGCTTCGGCTTCCGCATCCGAGGCTCAGTGCTCTTTCGTTGTTACCACAGAGAAAGTCCCACCCAGCTCAGAAGCCACACGTCCAGCTCTCTACCCCAAGGATACACTGGTCCACGGCTAAGTACTGGTGTTGGTGCAACCACACTCGCTCTGCCCTCTAAATTTTTTACTCAACTATGAACCAGCAAATTTTTTTCAAAACATTTAGAAACCATTTAGAACTAGAATCATATTGCATTTTCTAAAATAACTGAACAGAACAAAACTAATAAAATTTAAAATTTTAAAAAATTTATCTTTTGGAGTTTTTGTTTTTTTTTTTTTGTACTGGGGATCGAACTCGGGTCTTTGCGCTTGCACAGCAGGCAGCAAAACCACTGAGCTAAATCCCTGGCCCAGTCTTTTGGTTTTTTGAGACAAGGTCTCACTGTGTAGTTCTGGCTGCTCTTGAACTCACTATGTAGCCTAGGCTGGCCTCAAACTCTCAGCAATCTTCCTTCCTCTGCCTCCCAAGTGCTGGGATTGCAGCCATGTCCCACCATACCCAGCTGTAATAAAATTTTTTACAAATCAAATTCAAATGAAACCTGCATTTCATATATTTCAAATTTCACCTTTTAAACTATGTAATAATGCAACAGAAATGAAGAAATCATTAGATTAATCAGAAGGAAAAATCAATGTAAATGAATGAGTTTAAAAGTTATGTGTTTTGTACCTCATTTAAAGCTAAGCTGCGGGGCCAGGGATTTAGCTCAGTAGCGCCACACCTGCCTCGCAAGCACAAGGTCCTGAGTTTGATCCCTGGTATCAAAATAAATAAAACTAAGCTAGCAGAGTTCATGCATTCAAATTCTTGCTTAGTAGATAGGATTTAAGCCAATTTTAATTAAATGCTGAGTTGGATACATAACTACTAAAACATTGTGTGTGACTGGGTGTTTCAAAAATGCTATTCTGCAGTTTTAAATGTTATGGTTGTAAATGCCTATATTAAAAAAGAACAATCTCAAATCAATAGGCAAACATCAAGACAATGGAAAATCAAGAGCCAACTAGACCTAAAGTAAGCAGAAGGAAGGAAATAAAGTATAAATTAAATAAGGAAGAGAAAAGCAGTAGGAAAAAAACCCCCCAAAAGCTGGTTCTTTAACAACCATAGTCTCAGCCAGGCATGGTGACACATGCCTGTGACTCCAGTACTTGAGAAGATGAGGCAGGAGGATTTCAAGTTTGAGGCCAGCCTGGCCGACTTAGGGAGAAACCTGTCTTTTAAAAAAGAAAAAAGGTCCAGGATGAGGTCAGTGAAGGCCCTGGGTTCAGTGGGTAGTATCATCAGAAATATTTGTTTTCCAGGAAAAAACCAAATTGGTCCAATCCTTGTCAAAATAATTGCAGATCTCTCAAATTTATAATATTTTACACTATACTATCATACTAATTTTCATCTGTCATACTAATTATAGTTTTCAGCCATTTCTTCTTTTTGTTTTGTTTTGTTTTGTTTTTTGGTACTGGGGATCGAACTTGGGTCCTTGCACTTGTGGGGCAGGCAGTGGAACCACTGAGCGAAATCCCCAGCCCCAGCCATTTCCTCTTGCACACTTGTGTACCTTTAGAAATCTTCAACCAGGATTTTTCTGCATCATACTTTCTAAGAGTACTTCACTTTTTTCCCTTCTTATTGCTTACTATTATTAGAGTGGAATTGATTTTGATTGTAGTCTTTCTTTCCTATGGAATTCTCAAAACCTTCCTAGAATATTGTGTGCTTTAGTTTATTTTCCCAAATTTGGATGTTAATAGTCTAATAAAAGGGCTACACCTCACTGATAAGGGTTACTGTCACTGCTTTCAAATGACCAGGGCTCTTAGGGAAAGTCCCATCTGTTTCTTATTTACTATACTTGCAGTTTGCTATTTCAGGAATTTACTTAACACACAACAGATACAAATAGCTTCTCAGTGTTTCCTTAGAGTTTCCATTCTGCCTACTTACAAGATCAGATTAGAGTTTGGTCTGTACTGTGGAAGAAGCTGTATTTTTGGTGCAACTCAGTTCAGCTCTCTTTGAAATTGATATTTAGATGTTTTTAGAGATTGTTTTACTTTCCTTAATTTCTTGGAATCTGTGACAGTCTGACTCCAACCAGTCTCATGTCAAATTCCTGCAAGTTTTTTTGTACAAGTTTGTAAATTGATTCTAAAATTTTTATGAAAATGAAAAAAAGAACACCCTGTAATAGCTGGGTTATACTACATAAGCTACCCAATGTAGACTGTGTGTAAAGCTATAGTCAAGAGAATGTTGCCAGGCATGGTGGTCCATGCCTGTAATCCCAGCACTCTGGGAAGCTGAGGCAGGAGGAATCACAAATTTGAGCTCAGCCTGGGCAATTTAGCAACTTTGTGAGACCCTGTCTCAAATTTTTTTAAAAAAGGAGCTGGGGATGTAGCTTAGTGTAAAGGTCCCGGATTCAGTCCCTGGTGCTGAAAAAGAATGTGGTATTACAGCAATGATAGATAAATAAATCAACAGAGGAGTTAAACTAGACCCTATGTAGTTATTTGATTTTCTATAATTCCATTATAATTCAATGAAGAAAGGCTTGTCTTTCAAGTTGTCTTTCATGTTGCTGGAACAACTAAGTATCTTTATGGAAGTTTGATCTTACCTCATACCAAATTACTTCAAGATAGATCATAAACTTACAAATTAAAACTATAAAACTTCTAAAAGAAAACGAGAAAATCTTTGCAATTTTGGCATAGGTAAAGATGTCTTAGGGGACAAGAAGTACAAATCAAAAGAGAATAAAATGATAAATTGAAGTTCATAAAAAGCAAACTAATGACAATGAGAAAATCTTTGTTCTATTTGGCAAAAAAATTGTATCCAAGATATATAAAGAATTCTTAATATAAGAAGACAAACAGCCTAACCTTAAAAATGAGCAAAAGAATTCAATAGACAGTTCACGAAAGAAGTTACAAATAAGCACAACGAAAAGGTGCTCAACATCATTAGTCATTGGGGAAACCCAAATGAAAACTACAGTGATGTTACCACTTTACAGTAAAGTAAAAAAGACTGAAGCAACTGGAACTCATACCTTGTTGACAAGCCTTTAAAATGGAAAACCATTTGGCAGATCTTACAAAGTTAAATACACTTTTTTAAACCGTATTATGAACTCAGCAGTTCTCTTTCTACATTCTTACCCGAGAGAAAAGAAGACACCCACACAAGACTTGGACATGAATCTTCATAGTTGCTTTATTCATTATAACCCAAAACTGAAAATATCCCAGATGTCCATCAACAGATGAATCTGTACACTGGAATCTACTTGTGAGATTCTGGAACTTGTAAGAATATAGAGAGAGAATGAAATTGTTGGGTCCCTAGTATGAGATAGAGGTTGAGATAGACTTAAAGCATGAAGGAACTTCCGGGGGAGAAAGGAATGTTCCGTCTTTTGATAGGGGTTGTGGCTACATGGGTAGATGTTTGTTTAAAAAGTCATTCATCTGTACCCTTACAATATGTGAATTTTCTTGTATGTAAATTATAGCTCAGTATACATTTTAAAGTTTAAAAGATACCCTTTTTAAAAAAAAAAGTAAGTCAACCATGCCTGGTGAAAGTACTTGTTCTTAATAGCTATAAGTTTATACCTTAATTCCAAGGCCTTTTTTTCCATTCGTAATTAAGTCAATGGTTTAATATTTCCAAACTGTATAGTAGTGTCTGAAATCTCTCCACCAGGGTTAATTTCTTCCATCATACCTAGATCTGAGAAGCCTCTTACACGAAAGAGACTAATTGTGGTGCTGGGAATCCAGAAAGATTTCTTGTGGCATTTAAGGCGGGTCTTAAGGTAGAGCTTAATTCTTAAGCCACTTGAAGGTAAAAACAGTTTGCTCGTCTTTGAATCCTCTGTGGTGCTTTACATATATCAGGCATATAAATGCTTTGGGGAAATGTTGATTTAAATGTTCTTTAGTCACAATGACTATCTTATTTTATTTATTTATTTTTCTTCAGTACCGGGGATCGAACTCAGGATCTTGCACTTGGGAGGCAGCCACAGTACCACTGAGCTAAATCCTTGGCCCAACAGTGACTATTTTAAAATACTCTAAATTTGTTGCTCAGGAATGGGTTAGGCTAGATTATTTGTAAAACAACTTGATTCTTAACAGTGGTAAGCCCTTAGCAAAGAGTTCCCTTGAGCCAGGAACAAAAGTTCTTTACTGTTTCTTAGTGATGAAGCTAAACCCTGTCTTTCTTGAATGCTGTGTGTCAGGCTAATAATGCATCATGGAATTTGCTTTTTCTGCTGGAATCACATATATCTGTCAGAACTGACATTTGTGGATCTGAATGCTTTGCTTTATTTTGTGTATTATTAAGACTTGAGAGGAAGGTGTTTCAACAGTCCGCAGGTCACAGGGTATAAGATCATCTTTGGCATTAACTCAGTGTTTCCACTTTGATTTAATTTTAGTTGTGATACACCTCATTTAATATTGTTGGCTGTGACATTTTTCTTATTTTACTTTTTGTATTTCATGTTAAGGTTCTCTTGTTATTTCTAACTACCTGCTTGCACTTTGCTCTTTTAAATACAGTTGGTGTCCTCAGAGACTTACAGACTTAACAGTGCTTCAGTTTTATTAATCATGAATAACATGTCTTTAGGAAAGCAAGTAACTACTTGGTGCAGCCTTGAAGCAAATAAATTCTGGCCATGATTTTTTGCTTTTAGAGAATTTAAATCTATTTATCACTTTCACCAAAGGTATAAAAATGTAAGAGAATTAAATTCCTGTTTTTAATATTTTAGGGTAACACCTGCCTGGAGAATGGATCTTTCTTACTGAACTTTACAGGCTGTGCAGTATGCAATAAGCGGGATTTTATGCTGATCACAAACAAATCCTTAAAAGAGGAAGATGGAGAAGAAATAGTTACCTATGATCGTAAGGAGGCTTTTTGGGTTTTTTTTTAATGTAAAACCTATCAACAGGTATCAGCTTTTGGAAGTTCCATATGGTGTACAAAGTGTTCTGAGGCATATTGTATTGCAACAACTAGTTACTGGTTAGGTTTTTAAGAGTAGAATATAGTTAATAGCTCATTATCTAGTATCAGATATTCTACATAAATGACTTTTGCAGATAACTGAAGCTTGTGATTTAGGGACTGACTTTCTAATTAAATTATTTCTTCAGCAACACTTTAAAGGCCTTTATACTACCTTAAATAAAATACAGAGACTCTTTTTACCGGTGGGGTCATCTCTGAGTTTTCGCTTTCTATTACAGCATATACAGTGGCGGCTTCTAACAGCTACTAAACTGTTTAGGCCTCTTTGCCCCTATACTAGATGACTCTGGGATGCCATGGTTTTTTCAATCTTGGTTTTGCTTTTATAACTTGTTGCTGGCTTTTATAACTTCTGGGGGGGGCTCTATCTCACCATCAGTCTGTTGTTTCTTGATTTTGCTTTTATAAATATGCTACCTTCATATACTACTTATCCTCAATATTGGGAAACCAAATCAATAAACTGTATATAATAAAAATAAATCAATTCTGGGGGGCTAAGAATGACTATTTGTAAATTAAGTATATGTACACATGAAGTATATGTGGACGTTGTGACAAGTGTTTAAGCTGTTCACGTCCCCTTCTTGCTTGTCTCCTGGTTCTTGAGTGTATATTGAATATATTTCTAAGCATACAGATAATGATATTTTGAAAGAGGTAGGAAAGACACCAAGACTTTAGGATAGACTCAGTTGAAAAAAATGCCCCCCAAAAGAATCTTTTTCTTTCTTTTAAGCATATATTCCCTTGAAACTGTGTTTTGTTCTAGGCTGTAGGACATAGTTGTCATGAGCAAGGGCTCTGGAGCCAGAATGCTTGGGTTTGAACTCTGGTTCGAACACCTCCCACCTCAGTAGTTGTCCTGTTTTCTTAACCACGGTGTACCTTTGTTTCCTAATTTATTTTAAAAAAGTGATAATAATAATATTTATCTCATTGAGTTTTTTAGAAGATTTAGTGAATAAATAGGTAAAAAATATTTAAAAGAGTATCTCATGCCGGGGGCACAGGTATAATCTCAGCACTCTGGGAGGCTGAGGCAAGACCTTTGTAAGTTTGACCCCATCTTGGGGAACTTAGCAATTTAGTAAGACCCTGTCACAAAAGGGTCAGGGTAAAGGGTCTGTGTTCAATCTCTAGTACTACAAAATTGAAAAAAAAATTCGACACCCAGTAAATATTCAATAAATCGTGGTTGTTATTACTGCATTGTTTTTCCTAGATTCTTTTTTACCATTATATTCACTTTAATGTTCAGCATTGGTTTTTATTAATGATTGCTAATAACACAGTTACAGTGGACCCTCGAGTTACAACCACCCTGACATATGAACAACATGGGTTATGACAGGAAAATTTTAGTTTTAACTTATGAACAGAGTCTTAAGTTACGACCAAAATGCTGGCCACTTGTGCTTCCAGATGGTCTCAGGTACAGATTTAACCCTTAAAGAGTTCTGGAAGGAACATTACAACATCTTTTCCTGTGTAGGATTAATTGAGGAATCCTGGGCCAGTATCTGTCTATGGACACTGAGATCTGTCTGTATACAGGAAAGAGACTTCGAAGGCTGTGTAGAGGAGCCTGAGCTTTCATTGACCAGCTTGAGTTAAAATCAGCCCTCAAAAGCAAAGTGAGTTCGTAAGTCAAGGGTCCACTGTACTGTCATTTCTGAGAATTAAGTCTTTTAGATAGGTCCAGCTAGTTTAAAAAACACACTTAGGTATCTGCTAATTGATTCTTTTGGAGAGCTTTCAGTGGGAATTAATGTGTACACATTATGCCTCTGAATTCAGATCCTAATTTTATAGTGTTGCTAATGATGGATTCTGGAATTCTTATGAAAGTCAGTACTATAACTGGTTTTCTGCTGTGTTACATATGACAGAGCTAATATTCTCTTTATAACATCTTGCTGAGAAAACAACTTTTACTCTTCTAAAAAATTTTCCAGGACTTAATTATGTAAGTATCTTTTTGTTTTGGCAGATCTGTGTAAGAATTGTCATCATGTAGTGGCCAGGCATGAGTATACATTCAGTATCATGGATGAATTCCAGGTAAATATATGAATATGGGTATGACATGGGGATAATTAAAGTAACCTTGAATTTTAGATACAGTTTTTATGAATGAAGTTTTAGCAACTTTTAAAGGGGACCGTTCCTCTCTTCTACCTGTGCAAATTGAGACAGAAAAGGTGAGTAAATCTGTGAAAACCTGTTTTCACAAATCATAAATCAAAGTCTATGCACTACAAATGATATCTCAGTCCTGTCATTTTAATTTATAAAGCACCACCCATATGGCTTCTTGTGAGATTATTATTGTGCTTCCTTTTTCTCTACCCACTATGCAATTGCACAATTGTTGGCTGTAAGTATTGACCTTTCCATGCCACCATACTTGCTGGGCATGGGAGTCTTGATAAAAAGGTTATATTTATTTTCCCAACTGGCATATACAGTTGAGCAGCTCTTAGTTGTACTATATCCTACAGAGACATCTTAATATTGTTTGTTTAATATCAAGTTTAGAAGAGGAAAACTAAACTACTAGAGAGTAAGAGATTTAATATAGGTTTAGTTTTCATGCAGTTGTGAGAGCAGTGGAAGAATTACATGGAATGCTATGGCCTGTAAGGTAGTCCTGAAGTTGATGAAGATTCACAGATGTCATGGTCAGAAAGAAAGCTGGACAGTAGGGCAAAGTCAAGACAGTGATGGCAGACCTTTTAGAGCCTTCACTGATAACAAACAGCCAGCTGTGGCACACATCCCATAGGTTTGCCACCACTGACCTAGGACAAACTGGAGCCTTTGGCTCCCTCATCACCTCCATTTTCAAGCCTTTGAATTGAGCTACTTTATTCTGTGTGAAGTATATGGTTATCCATAGGGTATAAATATTAGCTTACCCTGCGTGGTGGCTGACACTTTTGATCCTAGCACTTGGGAGGCCGAGGCAGGATTGCACTTCATAGGGCAACCCTGTTTCAAAAATACCCAAAATAAGTTATCAGGTTAGAGATTTTAACAGTCAAGAGAGGGGCTGAGGGTGTAGTTCAGTGGTCGAGCACTTGCCTTTTATGTACAATCCCCTGGGTTTAATCCCTACCACTGACAAAAAAAGAAAAAAACTGTAAAGAGAATTTTGTCTTTCTAGTCCTTCAAATTTGGATGGTACTTTAATTAGGAAAAAAAAAAGATGACCTTCTGTAACAGAGTAATAAAATAGTATAAGTCCCCTTATTTATGTTTTCTTTAATGTGGAAGAAAGTGTTTAGCCACCTGTCATAATCTGGTCTGATATGTAGTAGTTAATCTGAATAACATCATTAGTACTAACTATTCAGCATTCAAAAATTATGCCTTAAAAAATATTTAGAGGGCTGGAGGTGGTAGAGGGCTGGCCTAGCATGTGTGAGGCCCTGGGCTCAATGTCTAGCACCACAAAACAACATACAGTGATACCTCAGTTCATGAATGGTTATGTTTGTGAATGATTTGGATTGTAAAAAGAAGCATTTGGCAAAATTTTGTTTTCACTTGTGAACTCTGCATTGGGTGACAAACATGACTGTGCCCATCTTTCCCACGTGAACACAAATGTGGCCAACATTTCCAGAATTGTGGAATGAATTAAGTTTGTGAACCGAGGTACCACTGCATTTATGTGATATGTGTGGTTTAAGGCAAAAATTAAGATCTCTGTGAATGAGCAGAGACCAGACAGAGGAATGAACATCTCATGGGCTTCAAGAAACAGTTCTGCATTTTTATGAGAGAAAAGGAGTACTTACAGCAATTTTCCATAAGCCAGTGTTAGCCTTTTGGAACCCTGAGTCCTTGTTGAGATTGCCTGTTTATGTCCTCACTGAGCCACTGTAACTCACTGCCATGAGACCCAAGTCTGCTTGATTTTCCTTAAATGACTGAATGCAACCATTTTCAAGGTGTCCCAAAATTACTGTAGGTAGAGAAGGTAAATCTAAAGGAAGATAGCCAGTAGTCACAGTGCCTAGATAGTGTGAATTTCTCTTAGAAAAACTCTTGGCTGGGCGTGGTGACACACACTGGTAAGCCCAGCACTGTGGGAGGCTGAATCAGGAGGATCCAAGTTCAATCCTGGTCTAGGCAACTTAGTGACTTAATAAGACCCTGTCTCAATATTAAAAAATAAAAAAGGTGCTGGGGTTATAGCTTATGTGAAGATCCTGGGTTCAATTCCTAGTACCACCAAAAAATTTTTTGTAAATGCTCGTAAACCAAACTCATTGGGCATGATGGCACACACCTGTAATCTCATCACTCAAAAGCTGAGGCAGGAGGATTACTGCAAGTTTGAGACCAGCCTGAACTAGATAGCAAGACCCTGTCTCAAAAACAAAACAAAAAAATGAGACTCTCAGCCTCCCATCTCTCAGCATTGATAACCCATATTCTTTATGTTGTCATCAGATGATTTTTCTTAATTGCTATTTTCAGGGCACCTCATTGCCCTTCCCATAGCTCACCTTTGGCTGTAATATGCTATCCAAGCTCCTTATCCCATGGTTCCCACTGGCTGGGTTGCCTCAGTTTCCTTTGCCTCATTTTTCATGAATCTTCCTTAAGTACACTGTGTGTCCCAACTTTAGGTTCTTCCTTCCCTGTTTTTAGATAGGGAGGTTTTTATTTCCTCCTCACCAGTGCTACCCTACCTTGTTTCCTCAGAGATCACATTTATCTTCTGTCTTTGTAGATCCTCTTTTATGAGATTTTTTTTTTTTTTTTTGAGACAGTCTCTCATGTAGTCCAGGTTGGCCTTGAATTCACTATTTAGCTCAGGCTGGCATCAAATTCAGGGCAGTCTTCCTGCCTCAGCCTCCTAGCTGGTAAGATAATTTAATCTTAAATCTTAAATTAGATAAATTTAAATCTCCAGCTTTGGAGATTTAAATTTTTTAAACATATTAGTTCGTTCGTTCGTTCTCTTTCTTTCTTTCTTTCTTTCTTCCTTCCTTCCTTCCTTCCTTCCTTCCTCCCTCCCTCCCTCCCTTCCTCCCTCCCTCCCCCCCCTTTCTTTCTTTCTTTCTTTCTCTCTCTCTCTCTTTCTTTCCTTCTTTCTTTTTTTTTTTTGTACCAGGGATCGAACTCAGGATGTTGCACTTGCGAAAACATATTAGTTCTTTATTAAAAGTAAATTTTAAAAGCCAGGTGTGGTGGTACACAGACGGCTATAATGCCGGTACTTGGGAGGCTGAGGCAGGAGGATTGCCACGAATTCAAGGCCAGCCTGAACTACAGAGCAAGGCCTTGTTTCAAAAAACAAAAAAATTTAAATTTTACTCACATAGTTTTGTAATTCATCTGTAATCATCTCTTTCCTTCCTTTTGCTTCTTTACTTGAATAGGTCTTTACCCTGTTTTCCTTATTTTCCTGTGCTCCTCTTAACTACCTACAAACTGGTTTTCATTTTTACTTGACTAAAACTAGCCACCCAGAGGTTTCCTGTAATCTAAACAAATCCTATGATATTTTTGCCTCTCTTCTTAACTCTCAACATCTTTTCTGGATCTAGTTTTGTTAACCATTGTCTTTTTGCAGCGTTTCATCCCTTGGGTTCCATAGTGTTTGGCTGACTTTCTTTTTAAATCACTTTACTGCTCCTTTGCTTTTTTCTCATTTTCTTTCCTGTTTTTGTCTGATTCCTCTAAGCTTTGGTCTCTGGTCTGGAACCTTCTCTGTTCTCCCTCAGGTAGGACACGTGTGAGTACTCAGTCTGTTTTAGATTAAATATCTTCTGGATTTCCTCCCCTGACTCTGGCATCTGACCTGTCCTCCTTCCATCCTTTGTTTCTCTTGCTTTTCTCTGGCTTGACACCACACTTCTGTCTACCATGTGAAGGACGATACCTGCTCAAACCTAAATTACTACAGTCCTCCACATTGCTGTGGAATTAATCTTCCTAAACATGTCGTCCTGCACTCGCTGACAGATCTTCAAATGCAGCTTCTTTCCCTCTTATTCCATATGGGATCTGCTTGCTGTTTTCTGTATTGCTGTCATTCGTGCTTTTGCCTTGATTTGAATTGTCCTTTTCTCTACCTTCAGCCCAGTTAAATCTTGCCTCTTAAATTCTACCTTCTTGCCCTGGATGGTGCAGCCTATGCTGTGTTCTCCCTTTTCTGAACTTCTCTTATACTTGCATCAGGTCCTGAGTCTAGTGAGTAGCCCCGTGGGCACTTCTACCTTAGCCTGATGACCCCACTAACTTGTCACTCTCAGCTGCTGTGACATATCCTCATCCCCACCCTTTCAGTGTATTCTGAATATCTTAGAGGAAGTTTACACATAATCAGAAGTAGGCAGAATAGTATATTAATCTCCACTACCCAGCTTCAGGTTGTTTTATATGTACTTCACCATTCCCATATCTCCCCACAGGATTATTGTGAGGTAAATCCAAAACATATCACCATTTCTATAAATATTTCATTGTATATCTCTAAAAGATAAGAATTCAGTTTTTAGAACAATCATAATACAATTATTGCACAAGACTAAAAGTGAAGGTGGAGAGAGAAAGTATGGAAAATACAAGTAGTTATAGTTATTGTTTGTTTTTGAAAATCCCCTGGTAAAAAGCCCTTAAATAGACTCTTGTGTTTACCTCAGGAAACAAGAGAGGGACTGTGAAACTGCTTTCTTTCCTCCATGGGCTACAAAAGGAAAAGGGAGTGTGTGTCAGAATTGAATAGGGAAGAAAAGGGCAAAAAAGGGTCCAAAGAACCTTTCAGATAAACAAAGGCTCTGGGCTTACCCAGAGGTGCTTTTATTGAACCACTCTTCCTTCTAAGTCTCTATCCCTAGGGCCACCCAAATGGAGCCCCTGAGGGTCCCATGGATGACTGGAGGGTTTTATTCTCCCTACTTGGCCAGTTTTGCTAAAAGGTGGCCTAATCCCATCACTGTCAGCATGGGGAGCTGTGTTTCTGCCATCCCATGTTAGAATTCTGTACATACTCTCCCACAGAGCACTGCTATATATGGTTAGAGTCTATAGCACTTGTACAATATAAATGGAAGAGTTTTAGATATTCCTGGGAACTTAACTGCTACATATATAACGTTACTCCTGTGGGAAACTCTTTGAATTCCAGCCAAATGACTTACAATGAAATTTGGATTCCAGACGGCCTATAAGTTAAAGATTACAAGTATAATCAGTCTCACTGAATTAGTAATCTTACCAGATTTATATCATCTGTTTGATTTATTAATTTTTTTTTCTTCCAAGATAAATTGTATATTTTGTAAGGTCAGACTTTGTCCTTGCCTTCTTTCATATCTGCCAGTGTACCTAGCACATTGTGGGCACTGAGTATAAACTTGGCAAAGAATAAATTATTTGAAAACGTGGGTATTTGCGTAGCATCTCACGTTTTCCCTTTTTGAGTCTATTACTTTTCTCATCTGTAAGAGGTTGCCATCCCACTGGTAATGTGTGGTAGGTTAACATAGTAGAAGTACTTGAGAACAGTAGATCTTAGAGAACATGGGTTTTTATTTCATTCTAATTCATTGGACTAGTTAGTTGTTCTCTGAACTCTAGCGTCTGTGTATTTCTATTATGTATATAGAGTAGACTTAAAAATAAGTGTGAGGCCTGGGAATGTAGCTCAGTGGTAGAGCACTTATCAACTATGCACAAGGCCCTAAGTTCCGTCTCCAGCACCATAAACTTCTTTAAGAGTTGTGGTTCTAAAGAAGCAGTCTTTCTACTGCTACAGCTAAGCTCCCTTGCATGAACTTACCAGTGGGAAATGGAAGGAGTGTCTGCTTCTCAGTGCCTGCACCATTGCCACTGCTTCTTTCTGTGGCCTTTTCTGATGACTTCACTAGACCCAAGAAACACAAATGGCCTTGACTAATTTTCAGACAGCTAGCAATGAATATCAGGTGTGGAAATATTGAGAGATTAAACACAGATGTTTTCCTAAAGAAGAAAAAATTTTAATTAAAAGGTTTAAATGAAATGTGTCTCTGTAGTTTATGACTGTTATTAAATATTCCTTAAAGGGACAGCTACAAGAATAGGACTTTGCCCTAAGGATTTTTGCCTAAAATAAAATTCCTCTCACCAGTCTGGACATCTGTTGAGCCCAAGAAATATAAAACTCCTTAAATAGATGAAATTCTGGGCAATTCGACATTTCAGTATGGTACATGGGATACTAGTAAATTTAACATACTTGTTTATTTTTCTAGAATAGATAAAAGTAGCATTTTCAATTTGAGAATTTTCTCCCTTCCTTTTTTTTCCCCCTCCTTGTTGCATATTAGTGTTAAATATCCTAGAAAAGAACAGTTCTAAGAACAGAAAGTCCTTAGGAGCCTACACTCAAATTGCTTCATTATTAAATAGCAGCACTAAGTTAAGTATGTGTGCTAAGACCAAGAAATAGCCGTGTATTTCTGGTGTGACATTCTTATATACATATTAAACAAGAGCATCAGCATGTATTCACTTACATAAGCAAAAGACTCTGAAGATTGTAAAATAAACCTGAAACATTGCTTAAAGGTGTTGAAGAATCTAATGGGGAGAGGGAGGTGAATGCCTATAATCCCAGCTACTTGGAGCCTGAGGTAGGAGGATCACAAGTTCAAGGCCAGCCTGGGCATCTTAGTGAGACTCTGTCTCAAATTTTAAAAATAAATATACCCGAGGATACAGCTTAGAAGTACAGTACCCCTGGGTTCCATCTCTAGCAGCACTGAAAAAGGGGAGGGAGGGAGGGAGCAAGGAAGAAGGGGAGGTAAGAAGGAAGTTGTGTAATGTTCATAGAGAATGTCCGTGACAGTTTATAGAGAAGAACTTTACCAGAGTCAATTACGAAGCATCTTACTGTCCCTTAAGATAATTGTGTGCTTTGTCTGTTCTAGGAGTATACCATGCTGTGTCTGTTATGTGGCAAAGCTGAAGATACTATCAGTATTCTCCCTGATGACCCTCGACAAATGACTCTGTTATTCTAAGACTCCTTCTCCACTTCTGTTGTGACTATGTTTGGCTGGTTTACAATACAGCAAGCCTGATGATTTGTCTCAAAAAATGTTCTTTGCATATTTTCTTTCTTGCTTAGGCTCACGTGTGCTTTGAAAGAAAAAGTGATTTACGGGATTGTGGTTCCCTAGAGCTGAGTTCTAATGATGAAGTTGCCAGTTTACATCAGTGTGGCCAGACTGAAACATTTTTGTCAGAAATTCTTTGGCCAGAAAAGAATTAGAATGAATGTACACTTAGTGTCCAGATCTTGCTTTCTTACAAAAAGAACCAGGACTCCTTAGAAGAATGACTGGTGGAGTAGAGCAGGAAATATGTAAGATGAGCCTGAAGCATCTTGGGCCACAAAAAATGAAGTGCTAAATTTTTTTTTAAATCAATGAATGAGGATATGTCGAACAAAGGGGGCAAGTGAAGGAACTCCCAGTGACTAAAGCTGGAGCTGAGACAGACAGAAGCATCTGACTCTCATTTTTCCCTGTGCCAGCTGGAAGGGGGACGTGACTTGGCTGGGGGCCAGCGTGCCTCTCCCCCTTGCTTCCCTTTGATCCCTCTTGCACCCCAGTGGACTGGGACAGTTTGCTTCAGTGTCCTCCTTGGCTAATCTAGTGGTATCTTTGCTAGCTATCAAACCACCATTCTCCAGTCCAGCATGAGTGCCACCAGGCAGTGTGGTGCTCCTTCCCCATGCTTGCCACTTCATATGATCCTGAAGAACAGAGAAGGCACCCTGGAGTGGCTAAAGATGAAGAATGGAGGGAACCGGAGCCCCTTGATTGTGTACTCAGCATTCATAGCATGGTTCTAGCCCTCACTTTCACTGAAACAGGCCTGCAAGCTGCTGTATAAGCAGCATTCCCCGGCCCCTTCCCAGGTTTTGATCTGGAAGGTCTCCTTTCTGTGTACTGGCCCCCCGTGCTGCAACACAGGCCCTGTTAAAGGCTTGCTTTGGTTTTCCTGTACATCTGCTCGGGATTTATTTTTTGGGTAGTGTGGGCTCTAAAAGTCCTATAAATTTATTTGAGATTTTTATCTTGAGTAATGTGGACAGAGAAATCATTTCCAAAGAAAGACAAAAAAACCAGAGCTGTTAACACCAAGGAGCTCCAGAGACCAGCAGCCAATGAAGACTAGCAGCAGATACAAGCACCCAGTAGGGTCAGCCTATGGTGTCAGGCACAAGCTGGCATTGGATAGTGATAGCCAGCAGCGGCAGTGGCAGCAGTGGCAGTGACCAGCAGCTGGCTGTGTTGACTGTTGGCATCCAGCATCACCTGGTGTCATTTGGCGACATCAGGGCGGCTAGCAGAGCTGCACTTTGCTGATTCACAATTTTCATCTGAATTGAACAGAAGAACCCTAGGTTGATTGGCAACGGAACAGTTTGAGCAACAAAATAGAGTGGGACTGGATAACCTGAACCGTGTAGTAAATATCCATAAGTTCATGCTGACATGAATGAATGAGTGGATAAATGAGTGAATAAATGGGGGAGAGTAAGAAAATTGTGCAGAATTCCAAATGATTTCCATAATCCCTACTCCTGAAGGATGGGTTGTGTATAGTGACTTGTTTCCAAAGAGTAGAAAGGAGAGAAAAAATAGCTCAGCCAGGTGATAACATCACCAATGTGAAGCCATGTTGGTAGCATGTACCCTTGGTAAGAATGGCATTTTACCCCTGTGGTCTTCCAAAAAGCCTTAACCCCAGTCTGATCATGAGGAAAAAACAAAACAAAACATACAAATCCCAATTGAGCCACATTCTGCAAAATACATGACCAGTACCCCTCAAAACCATCAAGATCATCAGAAACAAGGAAAGCCTGAGAAACTATCACAGGCAAGAAGAGCCTAAGGGGACATGACATCCTAAATGGGACCCTGCACACAAAAAAAGGGAAATCTGAATAAAGTATGCACTTTATTATTATTAAAGTATAAATGAGTAGAATTGCCCCAAAGGGATCTCTGGCATTTAGGCCTCTCTGCTATTTCAAAGCAGTATGACCATTACCTATAGCTTTACTCTGGACTTCATTGTTCCTTTTCTATAAATTTGGGCTATTCTCCTTTCACAGTTATGTTAGAAGATCCAGATGCATTAATAAATGTTAATTACTTTAGAAAGCATATAAAGCACAAGATTCAATGGGGTGGCTTCAGTTCTTCAGAACTAAAGAGGTCGGGCAATAGAAACAAAATTGTTTCCTCTTCATATTTAAGAGATTTGGAAATTCTAAACTAAAGCTTTGCATATATGGGGGAAAAAAGGAGTGAAAGCCAGGCATGGCACAGGCCTGTAATCCCAGCACTTGGGAGGTTGAGGCAGTAGGATTGTCACAAGATGAGGGCCAGCCTGGGCTACAATAGTGAGCTCAGGTACTTCAACTTTCCTGCTTGGGAAAACCACATTTTTGGACTCCTTAGCAAAGTCATTGAAAAGATAAGACCACAGAAGGAAGGAATAGAGCTAAGAAATCGAGAAAATGCCTCTTGATACTGATGTACCTGTCTACAGTGATCATCTAGAAAGTAATGAACATCTTATAAAAGAGTTCATTATCTGTGTGTGGGCTTAATTATAGAGCAGGTGGTGTATGACCACATGGAAGAGATGGTGGCCTTCCATTTAAAGGAAGCATGTAAGCAGGATTGGTCACAAAATAAAGTTGCTGAAGTAAATGCAAAACAAGAAATTCTCACAAAATGCAGAAGAAAAGGCCAAAAAAAATTAAACTGAGAAAAGAGAAAGAGATGTACAGGGCCTGTCCAGGAGAGAGAAATCTATGTGTAATAGGAATACCTGAAACAGGAAAAATCAAATGAAACTGAAACAGTAATTAAGGAACTAGTTGAAGAAAATTATCCAAAGTTGAAGAATGAAGTAGGCCTGCAAATGAAGAAGGCTTACGGGGTATCTTACACCTAGACATATCCTCGTTTGATTTCATGAGTAAAGAAAAATTTTGCAGTATCCAAACAGAGAAAGCAGATTGCTTATAAAGGGGCAAAAGTCAAGACTGACCTGAGATTTTTTTCCTTTGCAATTCTAAATACCAGAAGACCATGGAACAACATCTGTAGAGTTTTAATGGAAAGTAATTTTGAACCAAGAATTACCCTGCCAAGTTAGTATTTGTGTATGAAGGCAACTGGAAGATATTCTCAGATACCACCGGGTTAAGAAAGTATATTGACCAAGAACCTCTGAAAATTTTGCTAAATTATATACTGCAGCCAATAGAAAAATTAAAAAGAGTAGAGAGATAATTGTATGAAAGATTTGATGGTTAAAACTAGTAAGAACATGAAGTCTACAGTAGTTACATACAGACTAATAAGCCTAAATGCAAAATAGATTTGTAAGCTAGATCTAAAATTTTCAGTTTACATAGTTTTTAAACTGTCAAAGTACATGCCAAATATTCAACATATTGGGCAAATACTTTTTATTTTTGCCATGTTAAAAACAAAAGTGTTTCAAAGCCAGCCTGAGCTACATAGCAAGGCTCTGTCTCAAAAAAAAAACAAACTTTTTTTTGTATAAGAGCAGTTATAATAATAGCTGAGGTTTGTTGAGCACTTCATATGTGCCAAGGCCATTTAAAGCAATTATTTAATCCTCATCAACAACATGAGATAGGTACCATTGTTATTTCAGTTTTAGAGCAAAAAAAAGACATAAAGAAGTACCTTGCACAAGGTCACATAGCTACTACAGTCATGCCCTCTCAGTAGTGTTGTTCTGTAAACATGAGGTACAGATGAAGGTCTGGCAGGGTTGGGAAGGGATTGATGATATCAGTGTCAGCCTTCTGAGGAATCTAGGCATGTTGGATAAAGATTTATTACTTAGAAAAGTTAAGTCAGCTACTCTGTAGGGATCAGTTGTTTTATTCCTGGAAAATGTTTTCCATTTTGCTGCAAATCTATGTCTGACCTGCTGAGGAAATCGTTTGGTGAGATGAATCCAAAAAGAGAAAATGCTTCATTACTTTACATAGCAGCACTAAACCTCTTATAGCTTCTGAATTGTCCCTTCTTGGAGTTTGCTAATACTTCCAATTTAGTCATTCAGAGCTCAACAGTATAATTTTATATGCTCCTGCTGACATCTTCATCTATTGCAGAATGTATAGTTGTCTGTTTTGAACTATAAATCATGAAAATTTAAAACAGGACCGGGCATTTAGCTCAGTGGTGCCACTGCCTGCCTCATAAGCACAAGGTCCTGAGTTTGAATCCCCAGTACCCAAAAAAACCCAAGCCAAACAAAAAACAAAACAAAAACAAAATTAAAACATAAGATCCTATCCATGTATTTCATTTTTATTCAGCCAACATTATAGTGCATTTTGTTATTTGTTTGGTTTGTTTGTTTTGACAGCTAGTCTTGCTATGTAGCTCAGGCTGGCATTAAACTCACTACATAGCCCAGACTGGCCTTAAACTTGCAGTAATCCTATCACTTCAGCCTTCCAAGATTTCAGGCCTATGCCACCATGCCCTGCTCTTGTGATATTTTGTCATCTTCCAGAATTCTGTGGGTCTAATGGAATAAAGACTTCTTGGATCCAGTTCACTGAATTTTTACTTTCTGATCAAATGAAGAGAACTAGACAAAAGGATTGATCTTCATTACTTCCCTTCCTGAGATTTTAGAAGGAAAAGAATCACTTTGAGTGTCATGAGGAACATAGGTTGGTCCTGGCCCTCCTTTTCTCTACTCACTTCATAATACACAGATCTGGCGTCTGGCTAGGTGGGCTCTTGAAATTTAAAAGCTCACCCTGTATTTGTCTTGCATTATTTTAGCTAGCTCTGTCTTTCTCTGATGGTCTTGGCTCCTCCTAATACTAATTAATTGGTATGTGACCAGCTTGGGCATAACCAGATATTTTCTGTTACTGAAAGTTATCACTAAGCGATGTATGCTCACAGTTCTTTATTTCAGCATATCAAAAATCATTTTGGTTTCATTAGCTCAGTTACTTGGCTAGTTACTTGACTAAATATGGGGCTCTTGATACTAAAATTTGTTTCTTGACTAGTTACAATGTGGTTGTGTAGAAAGGAAACACAGCTTACTCTAGAATTAGCTTTGCTACTTGCTAACGGTGGGACATTGTAGTAAGTTACTTATCCTTTTGTACCTAGGTTTCTCCAGTGGAACAATGGAGACAGTTATGACTCATTCTCAGAGTTTTAAAATCAAATAAAATGTAAGTGAAAGTGCTTTGAATTTGTTCAGTGCTGTGTCCAGATGTCTCTCAGTGGTCTATATGAAGGAAAATCTGAGCTAGAAAAAAGCACTCTTGTGGCTAAGAATAGATGCTTTGGAGTCAGGCTGACCTGACTTTAACTTTCAGCTCTGCTTTTTACTACCTCTGTGTCTTTGACAAGTGTCCTGCCTGACTACCTTCTCTAAATAAAGATAAAAATTCCTCAGAGGATCTGAGGATGTGAGGATGAAATAATCTAATATAAATATAAAGTACTCTGAACAATGGGGAACACAGTAAAGATCCAATAGATGATAGTTTTAATGATGGTTGTGATGGTTCTAGGCAAGTGTGTCCCATCTGCAGCTCCTGGTTTAGATGTGCCTGGCCAGGCTGGCCCACATTGAGTGAGAAAGGCTGTATATAAAACATAATATAGTTAATGTGTATAAGTAACAAAACTGCCTTTTAAAAAAATTATAACAGCGTGTCTCATATGCAGACCACAGGTTGGACGTGCCAGTTAGAGTTTGGCTTGGTGTTTCTTAAGCTAAGAAGATAGAGCTGTGGGAATATTGTCATAAAGATAATCATGAGCCAGGCATGGTGGCACACACACTCATAATTACAGCTACCTGGAGGCTATAGCAAGAGGCTCATGACTTTGAGATCAGCATAAGCAACACAGGGAGATCTGTCTCAGAAAAGAAAAGAACTAGCCAGCTGTGGTTGCACATGTCTATAATCCCAGCACTTGAGAGGTTGAGGCAGGAGGATCTCTGCAAGGTCACAGCCAGCCTGAACTACATAGCAAAACTCTGCAAAAAAAAAAAAGAATCATCAGTTTCAGTCTCTATATCTTGTTACCTAAAATCATTTCTTCCAAGCTGTGTTTTCTGTGAGAGCCCTCAGAGAATCAGTTGTTTCCTTCATTCCTCTAAAGTGAGCAGCAGCATCTCAGTGCTTGTTAATGAGACTTCTCCCTACTTCTAAGTGCCCCCAGGGAAATTTGATTAAAAGATTGTGTTTATCCAGGAAAGTGGTGGTTACATTTAAGTTTTGCCTTTTCTATTGATGAACACAAGCTGCTTCTGAGAACAAAAAGGAGAGGACAAATAAGATGAGAAAAATAAAGGAAAGATTTAATAAAATTGAAGATCCTTGTGAAACAAGTTCCTCCTGGGCTACCTCTCCTGTCTCCTGTGCCAAACTGGTCAGGTCTTGTCTGAAGCAGACAGCATTTCCCCTGCCCAATTGAGGAGGCTTCTTTCCAGCATGATGGCCCCTTTGCCTCTCTGCAAAATCACTTATACTGAACTTCCAATTTCTTTGGGAATCCCTAAATAATTACTTAAAGTTGATCCTCGTCAGAAAGACCCAAAACATCAAACTGGCATAACAGTCCCTAAAATGCCTGTGACACAATGCACGCTTCTGGGATAGCTGCTCTGCTACTGTGTATAACAATAGGGTACAGCACTCAAGATCATGAACCAATCATACTAGCATCCAACATGAATCACCTATTTCATTTAATCAGGGAAATAATTTTTCTCTGCAATTACTCCTCTAAAATCTGTGGTCTGTCCCAAAAGAATTCCTACACCAGCTGGTGGCTTTAAAAGAAGGAATCCAAAAGGCATGAGTTGTCAAAAGAGTCAAATTAAGGTCAGCCTTAATTTAGCAGAAGGCCTACAGAAGGATGCCAGGGGATTCCCACCACATTGCTCAGATTACCCTTTTGAAATAAAAAGCAAGCTCAAAGACAGAACTTTATTTGTTAAAGGTCAAAGAGTGGGGATCCTTAACTTGTATTTTACATTTTCTTCTCAGATGATACAGGTGCTTAGAAAATAGTTATAGGGAGCAAATGAAAGGAAGAACATTTCCCACTCAGCATAGGGATTCTCAAGCAGTGTGTCCCGTTTGGAGAACTGTCCTTTCAGTGTTCAGTGAAGAGAAGTCAGGTATTCCATCTAGTGGTGGAAGAAGGGAAAGCTGTTACAAGGAGGTTCCAAGAAGAACCTTTGTGGCGGAAGTGACAGGACATTGGCCTCTCAGCAGGTGTCCTCTCCAGAGCAGGACAGAGCCTGGCCATGTGGTGTTGGTGCTTTCTGAACATGCCTGTGCTGGTTGGGGAATGTGGGCACCACCCTTACAGAGGTACTTAGCACACTGTCATTGGCCTCTCAGCAGGAGTCCTCTCCAGAGCAGGACAGAGCCTGGCCGTGTGGTGTTGGTGCTTTCTGAACATGCCTGTGCTGGTTGGGGAATGTGGGCACCACCCTTACAGGGTACTTAGCACGCTGTCATTGGCCTCTCAGCAGGCGTCCTCTCCAGAGCAGGACAGAGCCTGGCCGTTGTGGTGTTGGTGCTTTCTGAGCATGCCTGCGCTGGTTGGGGAATGTGGGCACCACCCTTACAGGGTACTTAGCACACTGTCATTGGCCTCTCAGCAGGCGTCCTCTCCAGAGCAGGACAGAGCCTGGCCGTGTGGTGTTGGTGCTTTCTGAGCATGCCTGCGCTGGTTGGGGAATGTGGGCACCACCCTTACAGAGGTACTTAGCACGTTGTCCGCACAATGAGCCCTGATGAAGTCGGCAGGCTGGAACTGTCTGACTCTGAAGGCGCAGCTCTCCCCCACTTTCACCCTCATGGAGGAAGAAAGTGAACCCAGTAGTTCACACCTGTTTGTTTGCTTTGTGCCTGAATCTATATGGCTTTAAGAGCAAGGATAGAATGTGAACTTTAAAAAAGAGGGAGAGTCAGTTTGGCAAAAGATCAAAACCACGTTATTCAATAAGGTAATCCAAAAAGGAATAAAGTGATCCTCATGTTCCCAGTAACTGTATCCTATCCCCCAAAGTTGACCAAGCTGTCTTCAGAAATTTTTCAAGGTACAGGTAGTATGTAGTTGGCCTAGTACCCTAGTGATATGATGCCTTCCTAGTTATAATTTTCCAACAACTTCTCAGTATGTTCACCTAAAGGGCCCACTCTTTTCCTGCTCTTTACTCCTCTTTCATACTTCTTTTTCCGCAATTCTGGAAAAGAGTCATAAAAGCATACAATTCACATTTCTTACAGTTCCAACTGCCACTGTAAACCTTAACCACAGCCTGCTTTCCAAGCATAATTAGTGTATCCTTTTGATCAGAGTCTCCCTCTACCAAATCTTTGTGTGCTGCCAGCTCCCCTGTCCCGCCTGCAGTTTATACACCCCTCTGCCCTCGGACACGGAAGAAGAAACAAAGATCCTAGGTACTCCACAGCTGCACTTTATTGGACTCATCTAGCAGGCTGGCTTCGGGCCATTCACACTTCTCAGATACCATCCAGAAGGGTTTAGGAAGGTGCCATCATTCTGTGAAGGCCCAGAGCCCACCTGTTGTAGAGCCCCAAGTTGATTCACCGACCAGAGGGTTGAGAGTGGAAAAGGAAATGGGAGATGGGAATTGCAAGTCTCTTAGGTAAACGGGGTGAGATGGAGGGAAAATTTGATCCAGTAGTGCCCTGAGGGCACATTGAATCCTAAAAAGAACACTTAGGGACTGGACTGAGTAGGAGTCGAGCAGCTCACATCTATATGGCAACTTTGAGGAGTCGCTTGATGTCAGGCTCAATGTTGATGGTCTGAAAAGAGCGGCTGTAGCGTCGGAAGGGCTCCCCCTCTGGTCCTATGAGGAACTTCTCAAAGTTCCAGGACACGTCTGAACGCCGTACTGGACTCCACATGATGAGCTTGGGGTCCGTCATGAGGGAAAATGGGTCGTCGTAAGGGTAGGGGAGCTTGTCCTTCAGGTAGGCGAAGACAGGGTGCTCGTTTTGCCCATTCACCTCACACTTCTGGACAAGAGTAAAGGTAGGCTGGAATCCACTCCCGGGGCGGACATATTTGAGACTGTTTAGGATCTCCTCATTTTGACAGTTCTCCTGGGGGAAGAAAAGGACAACATGGAAAAGGGCCGAGGGGGAATGAAGGATCTACCGCCTGCAAACCTTTCAACCTCCTTCGCTGCCCTACATCATTATCCTCCCCTCCCTCCCTCCACCCTCCTCTTCCTGGCCCTATGCCTTCCCTCCTCTCTCTCTGACACACTCCACATGATGAGCTCTGTCTTTCCTTTTCCCTACTCGGCATTTTCCCTCACCCAGCTATTGTTTTATGGTGTGCTAGACCATTTCTAAAAGTTCCTATAGTTCCTAACCTGGCTGTCCTTGCACTTAATGATCAGACTGACCCCAGTTGGCCCTGGACATTTCTTGAGTTATTTGTTTGAATCTTCAAGGAACCTTAAATTCAGGGCGAAGAAAGAAACGGAAAGGAGGCTCAGGTCATACTACCTAGAACCTGTCCTACTTATGACACACCTACCTGCCTATCTACCTACACGCACGCGCACACACACACACTTCGTCCCTGCTGCCACCCTTTCCTCTCCCTCATTGTGCCTTCCTTGCTCCTAATTCCATGTGTGTTAAGTACATTCTTTGCCTCTGCCCCACTCAGCTCCTCCAAGCGAGGGTGAAAGTAAGGCCAGTGGGAATGGGATTTATGACTTCTAGCTCTTGTCCTGCCTTGTTCTAGGACTCAAGTGCAAATAGGAGCAAGCTGGGACCATGGCCAGATGCCATAAAGGTCAAGCAAGTTAGAGACAACAACAGATGTTCTCTGCATGTAACTACTTAGCGACCAACAGGAATGAGTCAAACAGGAAAGCAGGTTTAAGGCTCTGGAGTATGTGGGGGGTGTCAATTGAGAAAATAAGTGCTTGAGGGCTAAAGTTTATTGTGATTGTTCCTTCCGCATCTAGGCTGCTATCCATGGGCCCTCATCTTCACTCGCTGTACTCAACTATGAATGCTTTAACTTTGAAGCTATCACCTGTCTTTCTCTCCCTACACCCATTCCTATCCTCTACCCACTCAGCACTCCCCACCCGCAACAACCCCAAAGGCCCGTAAGAACTCTTATTTCCCACCCCCTCCTCTCCAGTCTGAATGGCAGTATCTCCCTCTGGGAGAAAGTTTCTGCCTCTGACCTACTAGAACCCGTTAGTACAGTCAGCTCCAGGCCATCATGACGTTCCTGAACCTCCGCTGATCTCTACAATACTTTTTTTTTTTTTTGGTACTGGGGATCCAACTCAGGGGCTTGATCTTGCAAGGCAGGCATGGTGCCACTGAGCTAACTCCCCAGCCCTCTATAATACTTATCTCTTAATACAAATGGCTGGCTGGCTCCTGGTAGGTTATGACTCCTTCCAGCAACGAGCTAGCCCAGAGATGTGTTGTAAGGCTAAAAGGATCAGGGCTGCAGATGCCTCTGAAGAGCTTCTGCCCTTTCTGTCTCTCCTGCCCTGGCAAAGGCTGGAAAGAGAACTGAGAGGGAAGGAACAGTGAGAGCAGTGATGGTTTGTGCTCTGGTGGTCACAGTCAATGAACCTTCAGCCTTCCTGCTTACACCTTGGCTAATCCTTTCTTGCCTTCATGCCACTGTGAACTAAGGGAGTTAAACATGGAAGGTTCACTTGGGGACATTCTGTTTGCTTGTACAATTAAAGTCATAACTAGAAATGGAAGAGTCCCTAGAAGATAACTTGAGGTGTGCAGGCTGAATGTCTATAACGAATGGGTCTTGACCCATTATTCAGAGACACATGTGTGCCTGTGATGCCCAGAGGAGACACATGCCTATTGCAGACCTTTCTCTTTTTTCTGTATTCACTTTCTACCTCTGATTTAAACAAATGAGTCTACAATCTAAATAACAAATTGCTTGTATTTGCATAGTACTTTATATTTTTCTAGTTCCTTTTGTATGTCTTACCCTATTAACCTCACAATAGCCCTCTGAGTTGATAATTATTTCCAATTTACAGATGAGTTACTTAAGAAAAATTGAATGTCTTTTCCAAGCGCACAGAGCCAATAAAGACAAGACAAGAACTAAGATCTCTTGAGTCAGTCCAATCCTGGTTTGAGCCTTACCTTTCTGTTTCCTTCTCTCACTCATTCGACAAATATTTAATGAGACCCTTTGCAACTGGCGCTGAGGACACAATGGACAGAAGACCATACCTGGTATCAGCCCTCATGGAATAGAGTGGAGAGACAATAATAAAAACACACCCCTTCGATGTTTAATCTCAGAACATACCTGTTCCCCTTGGTATTTCACATGCACCTAAAGACCTAGCTCGAGAAAACACGACTCCAGACTCTAACATGCATGGTCATTCATCCCTTTCCAGTATCTTCCTGCTCAAACTATGTCAGCCCGGTTCCCCAGTACAACACAAGGAACAGCTCACCTGATGTCCAAATTGGTTGCAAGGGAAGCCAAGAACGACCAGGCGCCTGGGGAAGCGGCACTGCAACTCATTGAGCTGGGTGAAGTCCCGGGTGGTCGTGCCTCACAGGGAGGCTACATTCTCAATCAGCACTACCCTGCCTCGGAATGTGTTGAAATCTACCTTCTCCCCATCCAGGCTGACGGCACTGAGGTCGTAGAAGGACTTGGCAATGTAAGCCATGGTGAAGAGCACAGCGAGTATGCTGAGGGGCGTGCACCCACTTCAGGGTCTATGGAAAGGGTGGGGAGGAAGGAGGAGCTGCAAAGGACAGAAAGGATTGCACAATGGGCCTTTGAGCAATCCCACAATGACTTTGCAAAAACAAGCATCCACCTGTGTGTTGAGGAGGCTGCTCCTCCTACTCTGAGTCTGAACAAAGCCACCTCACTGCCCCACCCTGCTGGCAGCCTGGAAAGGGCCAGCTTGATATCTATGAGCATCTGTAAATAATTCACTACTTGCAGGAAACCAGAGCCCTAAAGGTCAAATGGGGAGGAAAAAAGGGAGGGGGAAATGCAAGATTGACTTCTGTTTGCCCCAGAAGTTACTTTCCTTTGGCACAGGCATTTATTGAGTGCCAGTCTCTGAATTGTACCATGAGAAATCAAAGTCTGGAAGGATCTGAAAGATGAGGAAGAGAATCTGGGCTTGTACCCACCTTGTAGGATGAACGGTAAAATTCACATTTTTCACATCTTTCTCGTTGGCTGTTGCTCTGTATAAGCACAAAACCAAAGGGACCCTCAGTAGGAGAATGTATCGTTTTTCAGTGCCTCAGTTTGCACCAGGTAGAAAAAGTGAAGTTGCGTTTGTCTTGAAAAGTCTTTCAGAGGATGGCCTTCCTTGTCCTGTAGCACCCTTCTACCCTTGTCCTTGCTCTGTACCATCTCCTCTGCTCCGCCCCTCCCTCCACCTTGACCTCCACTCCGAAATGGTGAGGATACAGTCATTGCTGGGATGATGCTGACAAGTCACAGAACTGGCGGGCAAACTCCAGGTGGATAAACTGTACACATCTTCCTCAGATAAATCTTTAATGCCGGGCTTTTTAGAGGGGCCTTGTACTGCTCATCTCCCCACAGCAGGAAGTATGTGGGGAAGTGAAGCTGCTGAGGTGCTAGACCAAGGAGGACAGTGCACTGCAAGCACATCTCAAGACCTGCAGAGGACTGGCATGGGAGCCTCCCTCCCAGGCCTACTGAAACTAAAGACCCTGATGCCACTTCGCTGTTCAAGCATCCTCCAATAAACAAGTCAGTGTTTTAACGCCTGATTGCTCCATCCCTGAAACCAGGGCCTTAGGCCTTCCCTGGCTTTGGGATCTTAGAGAAATTTTCAGTAAGAAGGCAGACGTTTCCCAGAGAGTGTTTTCCCAGGTAGACATCCATTGGGAACTGTTTTCTAGAACAAAACAGAAGCAAGGCTGGGAGCAGCTGGTCTTGAGACTGATTTATTGAGGAGATGGAGGGACTACCCCGCAGGGAGTACCCTGCTTTCCTGAATATCCCTTGTTTTGGGGCTGTTTAAGTACAGGGAAACCGTATGTCTCAGCTGGCTACTTCCTAGAAACAAGTTTCCATTATCCAAGTGGAATAGAATCTTTTGCCACCAGAAGGGGTGGCAGGAACTAGAGTGAAGCATATCCTCTGTTGAGGCTGAGTGCAGCCAACAAATGTCCCTTCTAAGCTACCAAGTCAGAGGAACTTGTCACGGACAGTGGGTGAAGCCTCACCATCAACTTGCCAGGTTTATCCGCTTGCCTAGTACCCTGGGCTTCCAGAGAAACCTCTTCTTCACTGCTCTTTTGCAAGCCCTCTTTGGGCGGGCCACAGGAGTCCAAAGTGAGGAAGGGGAACCATGCTGTCCCTTTCCTCCAGCTTGACTCAGGAGTCTCCCACCTCTTGCAATTAGCTGCAGCTGATGAGATGCTCCCAAACTACCTTTTTCCAGCCTTACTCCATGTTGGCCTGTCTCTCCTGGGCATGCACTGACAACTGTGTGGTTCTCACAGCTTTCTGCAGGGCACTGGTTGTTCTGGAAGCAGCACTTGCTGCTTGGTGGGCGATTCTCAGTTCTGACCACAAATGAGAATTGCTTATAGAGATTTTTCTAAATAGAAATGCCAAAGCTTTCTCCTCCAGATTCCACAGCAGTGGTTTCCAGCCATAATTCTGCTGTCACTTGGAGCCCTTTGTCAAATCTTTTCCAAGCACCTGTTCCCTTATCAGTTGAACACTGATAAAGACAACCATCCTCCCTCTCTTACATGGTGACTGTTAGGATCAGAGGAAAGTATCACAAACACTCAGGAAACTATAAAATGTGGTTAAGTTCTTAAAACTGCAATTGTCCTGTCCTGTTTTACTTCTTCCTTCTATCCTTACCCCATTTCCTGCCTCCTCTGGCAACTCCTTATGCCAAAGTACAGTATTATCTACAGAATCTTGAGGTTCCACTCTGCTTCTGCTTCCCCAAGGTATCCAGTCACAAATCTGCAGTTACTTAGTCCTTCATACTTTCAGGAAGATCTGTTCTTCATCCATCCTGAACAGATGGAAACCACTCAGCTTTAAAGACCCTCCCTCCCCAAAGCCTCATGTGGTCATAGGTGGGGCTTTTCAGAGGTGGCTGGATCTAGGGTGTGTGATTCTGAGATTAAGAGGGTGATGCTAGGATTAAGGGTGCCCCACCCTGGGTGTGATTGCTACCCACCCTAAGGGTAGGTAGGCTGGATAAGATATAAGGGTTGGAAAGTGTCATTGCTTGTCACTTGTAGCTTGCTGCCTTCCTGCCTTCTGCCCACCATGAACTGTTTCTCCTCTGCAATCCCCCTCTGCTATGCCACCCTGCCTTGGAGCCAGCTGACTGTAGACTGAAACCTCTACAGACTGAAATAAACCTTTCCTCCTTTAAATTTGGGTGTCAGGTATTTTGTCTCAGCAACAAGGAAAGTAACCAAGACACCCACCCCCACAAACTTGGGTGTTTGGCATCCTCCAGTGACTGTGCTTAATCTTAGTTCTGCAGTGCAAGCACGGCAGTGGGAGCTATGCTTTGGGCTCCCCTGCAGGTGGCACTAGGAAAGGTACAAAATGGAAGACAGTCTGCCACTTCCACTGCCATTCTGTTGTTGATTTAGGATTCTGGTGCCTCTTCTATCAGTACTCACTCTCCCCTTCCCACTTCACCACCAGGGTCCCAGTGAGACCTCCTCTCAAGGGCTAACACAGGCAGCCACACTTGTGATTTTAAGTATTCTTTATTTTGTAAACATCTGTGTTTAAAATAGATGAACCCTGCTCACACTTCCTATAATGGACCCAAGACACAGTACACAAAGTTCACCTGTCACAGGGAGATGGTAGGGCTCAGGAGCAGGTGGTACCCAGGGGCTGGGCTGAGTCTCAAGACATAGGGGCAGAGGCGGTGACAAGGAAACAGGCCAGGAAAGCCTGCTCAACAGTCTAGGCCAAATGACACAGCCCAGCCACCTCCGGGACTGGAGTGCGGGGGTGAGAGGCCAACTCTGGTTCCTGGTGAGTGTAGCTGCACCCTAACACCCCAGCCCTCTTTTTGCTCCCATACCTGTTCCCAGCTGTGGCCCTCATGAAGAGGGCTCATTGGTCCGTTTTACCTTCCAGAACCCTTAGGGTACAATAAAAATATAGTCCTTCTTTCCTGAGGGGGCTAAGAGAGAAAGACAGCAGTGCTCTGCCTGATCTAAAGGAAAGCGACGACACTGGCCCACAGGTGGGTGCCAGTGCCTAATATAACTTCTCCTTTCTCAGCCCGAGAGCTGAGGGCAGACAGGATTGGCATCACCACCCTGCTCACCTCCTGCACAGGGCTGCACAAGTCAGTCCTCAAGGAAGCAGCCGCAGCCAGTCATGGCTTCATCCTAATGCATCAGCTCTAAGTCTCTCATTTGCCAATGACTTATTTCTCTTCCTGCTCTCTTTCCTTCCACCATGCTCACCTCTTCCCCATCCTAAACCCTGAGCCACCCTCTCCTTCTGGCTCTCCCCTGGTTTGGTAAGAGCCAGGAGGAAATGTCCAGTGATTTTAATCTTCACTTCCTTCTTTGGAGGAATAAGGAAGTGGCACCCTGATGTGGGTCCCTGGTTGGGGGAATTCTCAATGCCCAGTTTTTTATTTTGGCTCCAGCCCCAGCCACAAAGTGCAACTGAGGAACGATTCTCTTCCCTGGGCTTCTCCCACCTCAGGAAGGTGAGCAGGAACCCAAGCAGGGCTGGTAACTGACATAAGCCTTTCAAAAGACTCCTTCAAGCTCTTCTTGGGCTCCTGGGGTGAAAGAAACTTCCTGAACATAAAAGTCAGGAGGAGGGAGTCCTCCTCCATGCCCTGGTAGCCACAGTGCAATTGGCAGACCCTCAAGTCTACAAGGGAGTAGGAGGGCAAGATAAGCACTTTGTCTTGAAGGCTGAAGAGGACAGCACCAGGGCCATCTTTCTCTCTTCCTGTGAACTCTTTGCCCTTCTCCCACAGGTACTGGGGCCCAGGAAAACCTTCATTGCCAAAGGCTGGGTTCAGTAAGAGTGATGTGTTTATGTCACCTCTCACCTCTGCCAGGGAGTCTGGGGAAAAGTTCTTACGTGAGCAGAGAAGAGAGGACCAAGAGGCCTTTTGCTACCACATCCGCTCTGCTTTGCCACATGCTGCCCCTGGCCTGCTTGTCCTTGCTCTGACACCTAGGAGCTAGGCTTTCACTTCTAATCCCTCCTCTTTCTGGAATGTGTAGTTGGCTTGACAATGTCACCACCTCTAGGGCTCTCCTTGCCCCTCTGGCACCCTCAGGCCTTGGTACCCATCCTGACATTCAGGAGCCCAGGTGGAGAGAAGTTGTGTACATGCGGCATGAGAGGTAGAGAATGGAGGTGACTTTATTCCCTGCCACCCCTCATCATTTTCTCCTCTTCTCTGAAGCACTGCCTCCGAGCTCAGTTTCCCACAGAGGCAGGGGGGCCGCTGAGCAAGGCCAAAGCTCAAACGGGGAGCAGGCAGAGGCAGGACAGCCCTGGGCTTGAGGTCCACCAGACGGCGTTTCCTTCCTACCTCCAAGGTCCTGGGGGAGGCAGGCCCATGGCACAGGAAGGGGCAGTGGGGAGGGGAGGAGAAGCACCCTTAGCCTTTGGCCCAGCCCAGAGCAGGTTGGGGGTCCTCCCTGGGGCAGAAGCTGAGACGACTCCCCAGCAGCCTGGGCCCATTTCCTTAGTCAGGGATGGAAGGAAGGAGCTGCTCCGGCAGCCACACAGCAGGACACAGGCAGAGCATGGGAGGGGCCTCAGTACAAACACACTGGAGGGAGGACCGGGGAGAGCGGAAAGGAGAGAGAAAGCAGAGGAGACAAGATGCACTGAGAGTGGAGGAGACTTTACACGGTCTCCACTCCAGTCCCAGCCACTGTCCAGAGAGCCCGGGCGGGAGACGTTGCTCGCAGCACACTGTCGGGTCACAGCACGCCTGTGGCTGGGGAAACAGGCTGAAGGATGCCACTCCAGGGGAGGGGGCCAGGGACAGAGGCTGCTCAGAGGTGACAGCAGAGCTGCTCTCAGGGCCAGGCAGGGAAGAGAAGCAGCCACTGATTCAACAGGTCATCAAAGGAGAGGCAGCAGCGGGCAGGGCCCAGGCTCCTTGTCTGCCCACCAGCCTCCTGAGGGAAAGGGTCTGTGTGGGGCACCCCACGCAGGTCCCTCAGCACCAGCAGGTTTTTGAAGAGTTCGCTGGGCCCTCAGCTTTGCCATCCTCCTCCTCCAGCTCTGCCAGGGCCAGCTCGTTGCTGGCATGTGTCTGGAGACCGTCCAGCTCCTTCCGGTGGGCCTGCAGCACCAGCTCCGTCAGACGCGTGAAAGACTGGAAATGAAGGGGCCCAGTGAGTGCCTCGGCCCCTCCTCTTCCCCAGGCAGCCCTGCAGCGGCCTGAGGGGCCAATCCCATCTCATTGCGGGTCCGCACTCTGCGGTACTAGGCCAGAGAAGGGCTGTCTCCACAGCACTCACCTCTTTAATGTTGAGGTTGGTGCAGGCACTTGTTTCGTAGAAGTCCATGCCGTACTCTTTAGCCAGCTGCAAGAGAAGGACATTTCTGAAAGAAAGTCCATGAGAAGAGGCGCCACCACTCAGCACGTACTTCTGCCAGTGCTCTCGAAGACCAAGCCATGTTATAACAATTTCTCAGATGAGACTGAATGCTCCTTCCAAGATGCAGGCCAGTAGAGAATGGGGGAGATGCTCCCCAAATGCACTGCATTTCTTCTCCCTACCCAGACACCTCCTAAAACACCCTCATCAGTCATCAGGACAGCAAGACACCAAAATGCAGTGGCAGTGAGGCTGACTCATGAACACCACGGACTCAGAGCACACAGACCCGGGCCTGACCACTAGTGCTGCCACTCAGTGGCTGTAGAGCCTTGGCAGAGAGGCTCCTCCACCCTCAGCCCAGTTTCCTCTTCTGTGGAGGAAATGATAGCACCTGTGGTTTGCAGCTGCAGATTAAGTGGGGTCGTGCAGCGAAGAGCACTTACTTAGCACAGTGCCACACATACAGTGCTCAGTAAATACTCTAGCAGTGTTGCCTCTACTTTTGCATTTTTCAATGACCGTATAGTATTGTTTATACCCCCAAATCAATTTTCTCTTAAGGGCTAATGGAATGCTATTGACTGAAGAGGGTGAGGAAAACTCTTGAGGCCCTCAGAGTGGGCGGCTGCTTCTTGTCTCAGAGCATCGATTTCTCTCTGTTCTCGGGCAGGATGGCTCCCTGCATGCTCGGACATTTTACGCCATCTTCTGCCTTTTCTGCTTCTTCAGCCGTAGGCCCTGCATGCCCTTGCTTTCCTCCCTCCCTCTTCCCATGCACATGGAGGACAGGGAGTGACTGTGCAGGAAGCACAGTGGGCTCCCGGATGCTGCTGGAGAAGACTTCAGGACGCAAAGTCCTTCCTCGTCACTCGCACTGGAATGATCTCTCACACAGGTCATCCTGCTGGACCTACAAGAGCTGCGGCCCAGGATGCCTTTGTTTCTGTGCGGACTCAGATCACTGTCCTGAAGGACAGAGAGCAGACTTTCAAGGATGGCCACTCCCCCGGGGCCTGAGGGTGCTGTGGATGTGTGAGAGGACCTGATGATGGGGAGCACCCTGGGGTGCCCACTTGCGGGACTGGGCCCAGGCGTGCTGCAGAAGACCCAAGGGGAGCACTCCACTTACCTGCTGCCCTTGCTCTCTTCCCACCTGGCGTTTCTGCTCTTCATCAGCTTTATTCCCTATAAGGATCTTCTGGACACCTTCTGGTGCATACTATGGCAGAGGACAGGCAGAACTGCCGGTGAGAGCTGCCCTTCCCTCCCATGTCCCCATAGGGTCTACACTGGCCTCCAAACCACTGCCCGGTAAGAGCCAAGGGGGCAGAATAGGGACTGTGTATGACCGTGGGGACTGGATGCAGGTGCCGGGCTCCCCTGAGTACAGAAGCCCCTCCTTATCCACGGTTTTGCTTTCCACAATTTCAGTCAACTTCCAGCCAACCATGGTCTAAAAAAGTATGACCCAGAAAATTCCAGAAATAAACAATTCCTAAGTTTTTAGTAACTTTTACTATAGTTAATTGTTCTATTTTAGTATCAGTTATTATTGTTAATTTCTCACTGTGACTAGTTTACACATTAGGCTTTATCATACCTACGCATGTCTAGGGAAAACACAGTAGAGGAAGGGCGGGTCCTCTCCAAGTTTCAGTCATTCCTGGGCTTCTTGGACTGCATCCCCGGCAGATAAGGGGGGACCACTGTATGTGGCTGGTCCCAGGAGTGTCTCGGGGACAGCTTAGAGCAGGAGACACTCTGGCTAATGTTAATGCCTGGTTCGGTTGAACAAGTGGTATCTGAGCTGGAAAGGACACTGGACTTTTAAACCCAGCCCTCGTCTGGTGGATAATGCAGTAGGGACCCAGAGAGTTCAGAGCCCGGCACACAGGTGTTGACCCAGTCTTGCAGTTCCACCTACTCCTGAGATTTCAGGAAGAAAGATGCTCGCAGGGTGGGCTTGAAACTAACTGCTTCCCACAGAGGCACAGCTATGGAGGCCTGGCGAGGCACAGAGCATGGCAGCAGGGCAGGTTCACTCCCTCCAGGTGACTTACTCAGCCGCGGCCTGCATCCAGGGCTATAAGATTTCTTGGCAGCATTTACTCGCCAACCCTGAGCACTTCCACTCTTCCCGCCTGGCCCTTGCTTTGCCTTCCCCAGCCGGCAGTGAGGTGGCATCTCCTACCTCGTCCACATCACTGACCCACTTCATGATGTGTTGGTAAGAACGCTCGCTGCTGATGTCGTAGACTAAAAATATTCCCTGAGAGGGAGACAAAGAGACAGAAAGAGAAGGGGGAGGGAGATGCACACGGAGTGCAGTCTGGGCCAGAGCAGGGCCTTACAGACCGGCCCCCGCCATGCCATTCTCTCTGCATAGTGTGAGGACCCCCGGGCACCAGAAATGGCTATTCTCTCTCAGGCCCCCACAGCTGCCACTCCTATGACCATCATAGGACAGACTCTCTGGGCAGAAGGGTACCACATGCTGTGACCTGGGTCCTTGGTTCAGAATCCAAGGTGGAAGCTGAGGGAGGGAGAACGACCAGTCTACATTAAGTACACGGTGAATGAAGACCTTTGAACAGCTGGAAGACTGCCCTGAGGCTGCCTCCAAGCAGGCAACCTGAGGGCACTTTCTTCAGGGTCAGTGACATAGAGTCCGCAAAGACCCAGAGCTGGGAGTCCGGGTGGCAGCTTCCCGCCTCTACACCCTTAAAATGGTGGCTCACCTGGGCCCGTCGATAGTACTGCTTTGTGATGGTCTGGTATCTCTCCTGCCCCGCTGTGTCCCTGCAGTAGAAAGCCAGTCCCTCAGAGGAGCAGGAACCATAGGAACAGAAGGGGTTGGGAGGAGAAGGAACTGGGAGACTGTGCCCTTGCAGGAGAAACTGGGGCGCTGTAGGGTGAAAAATCAGTGGTGCTTTGGTCCCTAAAGGGATCCGAACACCCCCGACTGCAGTGAGAGGGCCAGTCTCCTTTACTGGCACTGGCAAGGCCTGCAAGCCCTTGGCCTCTCTTGACAATTACAGCCATATCTGTACCCACAACCAGGTATAACTGAGTCCTCAGAATTAGTTCTCTGTAGGATTTGGCCACTGTGGCCAGACTTGGTTATATGGGAGGAGGATGCTGCTACACTCCCAGTGCCCCTGGGACCTCTGAAGGTAAGGCTTATGCCATTGTGGGATGGGAGGTAGCTCCACAGCTCCAGCAAAGGCAGTGAGTCCTTCCAAGACCTTCAAGCCAGAGAGCCACAGCAGCCCCTGGTGGCTCCTGGGGGAAACTGCACCATGCCATACAGGAGGAACTCTCAGGGTCCCGCTCCAATGGACCGGATGGAGCTTTCCATCCTTAACCACAGTGTGGCACAGCCCAAGGGTAAAGCCTAGTTCTAAGATAAACCCACAATGGGTAGTTCACCAATTCCTTCTCATCCCTGTCCTTTGGTGACTTGTTTCTTAAGAAAGAGATGAGAGGTGAAGCTCTTAGGAGCAGGAGGCGGGCTTTTGGACTTCTCTCCTTCATAGTGCTGTCCACTTATCCCAGAGGAAGCTGAGAGATTTTACACAGGGCAGTGGAAGCTAAGGAGCAGCCCAGGATCCTCTCCTCCTATACTTGCCTCCTCCTCCTGCCCAACTCACCAAATCTGTATCCGCACTTTGATGCCATCTACCTCTATGGTCTTCATTTTAAAGTCAACACCTGGGAAAGAGAGCAAACAAGAAAGTTAGGAAGGGCACCTGCTGATAACTGACTAGGGAAGGCCTGGGGTGCTCACATGTGAAGGGATTTCCTTTGGCCTCAATGTGGCAGAGATGGTACAAAGAAAGCAGTGATAATGAACCTTTTAGAGTTTTCAGTGATAACAAACAGCCGGCTACAGCATGCATGCCAAAGGTTCACCACCACTGGTATAAGGTAAGGGCATTCTTGAACCATAAACTGATCCTAAAGAAGTGCCCAGAGCTTCCTTTCCTTCCTGAGCTGAAAGTGGTCAGCAGTAAAGCACTTGAGGGAAACGGGGAAGCAGAGAGGAGACTGGAGTTGTATTTCATTTTACACACTGGTGAATCCTTCCTATTTATATTTCCGAAGAGCGCATTTGCATTTATCCTTCCTGAATCCCTAGGAATTGGACACTCCTTCTGTCTCATTAACAACCTGGAGAGGCTGTAGCACAATCATGATCTGGGGAAGACAGGGATCATGGAGAGCACGGTTGCAAGCCCAAGGCCCATCTCTGTGGCTGACTCAGCCCTTAGGCCCCAGGAGGTGCTGTTGTTTACTACAGGGAGCAGTAGCTTTGAGGTCTGGCCTAGGCTGATTTTTGGCCACTTAACTTATAGCTGTACTTTGGGTACCTTGATTCCCCAAGCCCCATTTCCTCCGGAGTAAACATGGATTTTATGATCTTGGAGGGCTGTTGAGAAGAACATGTGAAATATGACTCCTGCCTGCATAATCCAAGCAGCCATCATCATATCTTAGCATAGCACCTGGAGGTAGTGGGTGCACAGGAGGACCAGCACCTGGCCATACATGAGGTGTGGCAGGGAGTGTCCTGGGGAAGGCACAGGGAGCACAGAGTTCTCAGGCGATTCGCCCAGGGGCTTGAGGAGCTAAGATAACAAAAGTCAGGAAACACAAGGCATTTGCAAACCAGCCCAGGGCAGAAACCTACTTGGGGAAGTGCGCAGCCAAAGCCAGCACCCACCAGCAGCAGATGGGCTTGACCATGCTTGCTGACCGACAGAAGATGTTTCTGTCATGTGCCTCTCTCGGGCCCTAACTGCTCAGTGATTCAAAGGCTGTGTCTAGCAGGGTAAATAAGCCAGAGTCTTCATGCATTCCCTCAAGGCAGGTCAGGAGTGGGTGTCACAAAGGGAACATGGGGAAGGCAGGGCGGTGGGCATCTGTCACCACTCGGCACAGCCCAGGGCAGAGTGCCCCAAGGGCACCAGCATTCCCCAAACCACTGCCATCCAACCTTCACATCAGTGCTCTGCCAAGTGGGAAAACGTCCTCCTACCCATCTCATCCCCAGCTTTCCTCAAATACAGACAGATCAAACTCAGTCTTTCCCTTCCCAACATCAAGCCCGAACGTCGTTTAATTAGGAGGCAGAAACAGATTCAGAATGGGCGAGCTGAACTAAATTGCATTGGTCAGACATGAATCATTTTCGCCCACCCAAGCTGATTCATATCTATTCAGCTGTACTTTTCCAAATGGACAGTGTCTGGTAGCATCCTTTTTGTGTACAGAGAAAGGGTGACAAAGAGGAGGAGGATGAAAGGAGGGAAGGAGGGGACGCCTGGCCTTGGTGGGAGGCAGGAACAGGCTTGCTCCCTCCCTGGATGAACTGTTGTCAGGAATTTGCTTCTCACTAGTATCTGGCAGAGAAGAGAATCAAGAAACTCTTCTTTGACAGTATAGTGCCTCCTTCCAAGAACAGTGTGCCATCAAAGCACTGGGAGAAGTATTTACAAAACTTACATCTAGATTATAAACTCTCACAAACAATGCAACTTAAAATATGGACAAATACACGGAAGCTATGCAAAGGTGTATGATATGGCCAAGAAGCATACAACACTGGGCATGGTGGTACACACTTGTAATCCTAGCACTCGGGAGGCTGAGGCAGGAGGAGCATCACAAGTAAGGAAATAAGCACAGAAAAAAGTGCTCAACATCAACAGAATTAAAAAAGAAAGACTATTTTTGACATTGACCTCTGATAGCTTTCAAGAGTCCCAGGCCTCTCCTTTCCTCTTTGGCCCACCTCTGGATAACCTGATAAGAAAGCCCACAGGAACCATCTCCCCGATGGAAATTTCAAACCACCTGGCCTGACTGGCAGGACAAGGGTACCCTATCTAGGCTTTACCCCTAATCACGCAAAACATCCCAAACATCAACTCCCTTCTCACTCCACTCCAGACAGAACCTGACCCCTTCTCCCAGGTGAATCTTTTTTGAGGTACCATGTAAGTAATGAGCTTCATCTCACACTTCGGGGCAGGGGTGCCTTACACAAAGTGGTCACAGGAGAGTGGGGAGACAGAAGGTTTTCCCTCCTTTATCCCACAGATGTTTATGAGAACACTGTGCCCAGAGAACAGAGTGGAAAAGACAAGACAATATACGGTCCTGGGCCTTACAGAGGTGAGTAGAGTAGAAACAAAGGCCCAGAGAGGGAAATAACTATTCCAAAACTGACATGGCAAGGAGTGAGAGAGTCCAACACAGGTTCGTGTGGTGTCAGAGCCCATGCTACCTCCTGCACTGATTCCTGGGGCAGAGAGTTGGCTTGCATGCTTCGTTTCCTGTTTCCCTGTGGGTCCTTGAGAGAGCTTTCCTGGAAGAGAAGCGTCCAATATGAAGAAGACTTTTTCTCTGGAAGAGAAGAGGGGAGGGAGGAAGAGCTAAAAGCAGCTGTCAGGAGAGGCAAAGAGACAAGAAGATGGGACTACTCTGGAAGGGAGTGCAGTGCTGCTGCTTCTCACAGTGAGCTTCACAGATTCTCAGCTTTGGAATCACCCCTGAAGATTTTTTTCCTGATGCAGCTACCTTGGCTTACCAACGCCTATTGAATCATAATTGAAGCGCAGAAACCTGTGCTTTTCCCAGCACAGGGAGTGACACCAAAGAAAGTTAGAGTCGTAATGCAGTGGAAGAGACACTGACTGGCACTGGCGTCAATGAGGCTGAGTCTCAGTCCCGGTTTGGGCATATGCTGTGTGCCTGTGGACAAGTCTTCCCTATGGACTGAGCATTCCGCTGCCTCCTAGGGTTTGTTATGAGATATAATTAAACGGTGTATATAAAGCACCTGACTCACTCTAGTTCTCACTCCTATCTTTCCTCTGCCGAATAAAGACTCCCCTGGGGCGCAGTCAGGAAAGCAAACCCAAAGAAACCTGATTCAGAAAAGGGCTTACATGGTCTAGGCCAGTGGTGGTGACCCTATGCCACACGCACTGCAGCAGGCTTCTTGTTATCATTGACAGCTCTAAAAGGTTCGCCATCACCACTCTAGGACCTGGCTACTCTGCTACCCTACCAGCCCCCAACCTCATCAGGGAGCTTGAGATGCAGATTCTCAGGGCTCCCCCAGACCTAACTTTTTGTTTTGTTTTTTAAGACAAGGTCTTGCTATGTAGTCAGGCTAGACTTGAACTTGCTATGTATGTAGCCCAAGCTGGCATCCAACTCGTGATCCTCCTGCCTCAGCCTCCCTAATGACAGGATTACAGGTGTGCGCCACCATGCCCAGCCGACCTGCCAAATCTTCTGCACCCTGAACCTCTGTGCGCCCCTGGGCAGAGCCACACCGAGGGCTCATAGAAATACTTGCCTTTTCAGCACCTGCCTTGTCTACAGAATCCCCATGAAGCAGGGAGGCAGAGAGGCCAGCTCACTCATGTCCTCACACCCCACAGCTGAGCCAGAACTGGGAAACTGATCTCTGCAAACCCACCCAGGCATTTCTGATCCTGTGAGAACCAGGATGCTTTTTCATTCACATCCTGCCACAGTCCACCCTGTTCTGATATTCTGGGACGTCTGGGGGTGAGGCAGCACAAGAAGCAAGCCCACTGCTGCTGTACAAACGTCTGCACGCCCCCACAATCCAGAGGTTGAAACAGCCCCCGTGCAGTGATGTTGGGAGGCAATGAGGTTTTGTGAGCAGACTGCATACTCACATTGGCAGTCTTGTAAAAGAGGCCTGAAAGTGCTTCCCATCCCTCTTTGCCCTGTGCCACAGGAAGGCATAGCTAGAAGGTGCTGCCTTTGCAGTAAAATGAGCTTCACCAGACAGTGAATCTACCAACACCTTGATCTCAGACTTCCCAGCCACCTGAACTGTGGGTGATACATTTTTGTTGTGTATAAATTACTCGTCTAAGGCACTTTGTTATAGCAGCATTGAGTGACTAATGTACCCACCATAACCTGTTTGCAGGGAACTCCTTGTTCCTTGAGATGGTTCAAGACTCCAGTAAGCCTAGATTCATTGCCTTGACAGTACTACCACTGTCCCTACAAGACAGAATACAGAAGTACAAAGGAACAAGCCAGCCATCTCTACACAGCTCCAGCAAAGGTTCTGGGAGCCCTGGGAAGAGAAAGTCAGGAGGACGGCCCTCTGCCAACCAAAGACCCAAAGTCTGGCAAGCAGCCTCACTGACTCCTGGCACACCTGATATGTCTGTCCATCATGGAGTCTGCCACAGCCAGTGCCCTTTCTGCCTAATGTTTCTGAGCCCAAGGCCCCTTCTCAGGGAAGCAAGGCTGGGTGCAGCATGTTCTTTGTGGAGAAGCAGCTCCTAACTGGACCATCAAAGTGAGCTGGCCAACAAGGACAAGAGAGGATGGTTAAGCCCATCACACCGGCTCCCTCCAAGCCAGGCATGGTGGCACAGACCTGTAATCCCAGATTCCTAGAAGGCTGAACATATGGGGATCAGAGTTTGGCTCCAATCCCTCCGTTTACCATTGATTAAGTCCAGGAGCTCAAGGCCAGCCTGGGCAACATAGAAAGACCCTATCTCAAAAAGAAATACAGCCAGCTCCCTCTACATGGGACAGAGAGAGGCTGGCCAGGTCATAACAAGAGGACCATGGGGCAAAGAGATATGCAGAGAGAAGGAGGGATGCTTAAAAATAATGAACACACTGGCTGAAGTTGTGGCTGGGGAGCTCAATCATGGCCCTGCTGTCGATCCACCCAGGACACCAAGTTCAGCCCCTAGGTATCCTCACAGTGCACATGCCTTTTCTTGGTGACGCCTAGGAGCACCTCAGCACTGCCTGAAGAGCCCAGCCTGCGACTGCCCACCACTACCTAATGGCTCCGAAGCTGGTAGGAAGATGCTTCGAGGACAGGGCCGGGAGGAAGACTTCAAAAACAGCATTCCCTTGGCCAGCGATTTAGCTCAGTGGTGCCGTTGCATGCCTTGCAAGCTCAGAGTCCTGAGTTGGATCCCCATCCCTGGTACCAAACCAAACAAAACAAAAATAGCATTCCCTGCTCCTGTGTTTTGTCTTCTATCCCCACTAATGTACCTAAGTTCAGAGAACATATTTTGTGTTTGATCAAGTTTTGTTTGTTGGCTGCTTTTAAAATCTCTTCCTCTGTCTAAGCATAGTGCCAGGCATAAAGTAGAAATTCCATGAGTGGCATCCCCCATCCCAGAGAGCATAAAAAGGGATGGGTGCCTATAGCTCAAGAGCAGGGATGTGATTCCTCCCATCTGAATACCTCACAGACACTGGCAAGAAAAACTCCCTAGTTAGGCGACAGGGCCAGGTCCTAATAATGCCTGTGGACAGTGCTTCCCCACCGCACACCTGGAGCCTGAGGCGGCCTCAGACCTCTTGATCTTCTTGCTGTCCCAGCTGCATGGCTTCTATCCCTCCAGCGGTGACTCTCAGTGACTGCCAGGCCATAACTGGAGTCCTGGAGCACAGTGACAGCACTGCCATCAGAGAACTAGGAGGATAGGCAAAGCCCACCTCTGGGCACCAAGGCCCTTGTGAGAGGCCTGACAGAGTTCGTTATCCTCTTTTGCCCTCTGGCATGGGAAGACACAGCTAGAAGCCATATTGTAGTGGACAGCAAGGCCTCCCCAGACACCAAATTTGCCAGGACCTCAATCTTAGGCCTCCAGCCTCCCAAGCTATGAGGGGAGGCAGGCTGGTACTCACCTGGCTCTGAAGATATCTCGCTCTGGACAGACAAATAGGAAAGAGCTTACTGCCCCCTAGTCAGGCAGTGGAGGTGCTGCGAAGACTGGAAGAAGGAAATAGGGCATACCAGGTGAAAGAACATTCCTTCTCATTGCTGTCTGCCTCCAAAGAAAGCTCTACAAAGTGGACCGGAAGTACAGCCTGACAGATGGAAGAGCATGGCCATTAGGAACATATGGGGGTCAGAGTTTGGCTCCAATCCTCCCTTTCCCACTAATTAATTACCCATGGTCCTGGAACCCTAGTTAACCTTTCCTGGCCTCAGCCTCCTCACCTGTTAGCAGGTGGTGATAACTCTGATGCCAGCGAATTTCCGTGAAGATTATGAGATGAAGTACAAAACCTGTCTCTAACAGGACCTGGCACAGAGCTTCCTGAAACGTTAGCTGAAGGCTCTCTGAATCTCCCTTGAGGGGAAACCCAAACTCTCGGTCTCGGGGCATAGAAAGAGCTCTACGAGGTAGAAGGGGCTCCTGACAGGAGAGGAAGGAGGGAGGGTGGAGAGCTGAGGCAAAGAGCAGACACCAAGGGGAGTGTTTCAGCAAGCAGAGAAAATGCCATCTACTGTGGAACTACTGGCTACAGCCTAAATCCTGGCTAAGCTGCCATGTGCCAGTAGGCGGGTCAGCACCTGTCTGCCTCCTGCCAGTGCCTCATGGGTTAATGTCAGGTGCCAGCCCACTGCCCGCCAAGTAAGTGGCACATGCCTCAGTGGAAACAGGGCTGCCTCTGCGTGCCAGATATCATCAGCACGATCAACCACAGCCCAGAGGATCATCAGTGTGACCTGAGCCTTTTCATTAGCAATGCGACTCCACAACAAGGGACAACTTAATACACCTGAAACCCAAGGCAGACACCCAATCTCCGGGGCCAGGCTGACTCCAGTTACGGAGCTCCCCTCATCGCAGGAATCCCCCAGCCCCTCCCCTGTAGGAAACCTTCATGTGCTGGATGTGGGGAGTTCCTGAGGCTGTGGCAGGAAGTCACCACTGAGCAACCCAAGGCAAGCTTCCGGCAAAAGCAGACCCTATCAGGAAGTGGCTGTCTGACTTTGCCACCCAAACAAGACATTGTGGTAACCCCCATCCCCAAACCCCCATCTCTGGGCAAAGTATTTCTCAGTATCTCAATAATGCTATTTCCCCTAACTGAGGGGCACAGGAGGGGAAGAGCAGGAAAGAGCACTACAGAGGAGAGCACAGAGACAAAGCTCCAGAGAACAGTCAAGGCAAAGGCTCCTGGCACACGGCCATCCCTCACAGCAACTGGGCAAGGGGAAGAACGAGGACATTCTGTCCCCACCTGGCACTGGCCTCATCCCTCTGCTTTCTGTCGGTTGACTCTGCCTCACTGTCTGCTGAGCGACATGCTGACTTTCTCCTCTGTGGGACCAAGTGTTTCTCCTGTGGCTTCCTTCCGGGGAAAAGGGGCACCACGGCTCTCAGGGCAAATGCATTAGTCAGCGCCGCACTGTCTTGCTCCACAAGTGACAAGAATCAGAAATATATAAGAAGGGGCCCTGGTAGAATCTCAACAGATAGAATCTTGGTCCTCTAATTCAGCTGAGGCCGTGTTTTGACCTCAAGAGTAAATGGGATCAAGGACTCTGGTTCAGATGTCCATCCACAGCAGTTCTGGAGGTTTCATAATATTATTCCTCTTTTTCAAAACTCAAACAGATACACACACACACACTCCAGAACAAGGGCAGCAGTGGAAAGGGGAACAGGACCACTCTGGAGGCCATCAACTTCATACAAAGTCTTGAAGGGGCAGAAGCCCAGGGGCTGTTATCAAATGGGCTTCCCAGTATAACACTGACCCTCAGGAGGCTGGGAGAAACGTATGGCCCCAGGGCTTGAGCCCTACAAACTCTTTCCTCAGAGTGTCCTGGCTGCAGAGGGGGTCCTGCGAGGTCACCCCAGAAGCCTGGCTGAACTGAGAGGCATTATCTGACCAACAAGGCTCATCCGCAAGAAGACCCACACGCATGGGGGTCCAGGAGCCACTGTCTGAGCTTTGCCTATGACATGTGTCTGAGCAGAAGACTTCTCATTCCTCTGTGATCCCAAAGCATCTGACATCCCTTTTGCATAATATTCTGGTTTTTTGGAAGCCTGACTCCCCCAGTACACCGTGAGCTCCCAGAGGACAAAGCAGCATCATATTCATGTCATATTCTCATTGCTTGGCAGAAGGTAGATCATTAAATATTATTCAACAAAGTTGCATACATGACAGAGGCCGGGGATTTAGCTCAGCGGTTCTGCCACCTGCCTCGAAAGCACAAGGATCTGAGTTTGATCCCCAGTACCCCCCCACCAAAGTTGAACACATGACAGAAAAAAATGAATGAGTGAGTGAATCAATGAGTGAATGAATGAAGCCAGTATACACCAGCAGCTGGAGAGCAGCAAAGGGAAAATTTTAATCAGGGAAGAGAGATCAGGGAGTGATCCACATTTCAAAGCCAACTACTAGACCCTCCTTGGCCAACCAGAGTTCTCAGTGAATCTACATCCAAATGGTAACAGGAGGCAAGCAACACTCAGATCCCCCTCAAGGTCCCCAGGCAGACTTCTGGACCACAGGCCCCTGACTCTGAGTGTAAGGGTGTGGAAAGGAAACAGGGCCCTCATGGGCTGGGGACCACATCCTCTCCCCTTTGGCTCGAGGAAGAAAGGTTCCACTTGGCAACCTGTGGAAGGGACTTTGGGAATGAAAGGCACTCTGAGTGCCAGCCTGGAGAATTTGGAGGAGAGGGGATGGCTCAAGTCTGGGGAGTAATCAGCTCTCTGTGACCCTTGGTTTTCCCAGTTTTAAAACAGGGTGGATGATTAGCCCTCCCCTCCTCAGTGGGAGGAATTAAATGTCTGGAGAGCCCTTGTCTCCTTGCAAAGCTCACTGACCAGGCAGAAGGGCCAAGGAGAGGTCAGAGGCCCCCACAGAAAACTGGCAGTTTTACAGGGAAACAGGAACAAATATTAGATTACAGAAGGAGGCACTCTGAGAAGAGCTGGCAGTCAGGGTAGAAGGGTAATGGCTAATATCGACTTTCATGTTATAAAGCTCCTCACCAAGCTGCCTGGGAAGGGGAGGAGGAAGAAGGAATGAATGGAGAGCAGGGAGTTCAGGGAGGAAGAAGGGAAACAACCCTGAAAGCTTCGAGTGAATCTGCAGATCTGGGAAGGTGGTGTAGATGCGAAGATCAGCTGAAACCCTCTGCAGGCTCAGATAGCTGTTCCCAGCGGTCACATCTTTGGGGAAGAGGGTGGGAGGCCAGGTCTGTGCCGGTGTTAGAAAGAGGAATGGAGGAATGGAGGCTGGAGGTAGAATGCCACTTTGGAAGGGGCCCCAAGCTCAAAGCAGAGCCACCTTTGTCCTCCCCAGGCCACCCTGTTCCCCTCCACTGCCTACCAAGTCAGTCTTCCTCCTCAGACACTGGACGGCCAGGGCCAGGCCCTGGTGCTAGGACAGATACTGAAGCGAAACACAGAGGCTCTCGTGTGCTTCACTGGCACGTAAGACAGCTCCTTGGCATCTGTTTGGTTCACCACTGTGTGCCCTGTTCTTAGCATGGCACCTGACACAGGGGTTTCCAGTAAGCAGTGCTGAACCCTCAAGTGATGGGCAGGGTGACCTCATGGCACACTGCGGACAGTACACTGGTCTCTGCAACATTCTCATGAGTTAGGAGTACTGATATAATGCTGAGTGCTTTTTATCCATTGGCTTCTGTACTCTTCCCCATGACCATTAAGAAAGATTCTGTTGGGCCGGGGATTTAGCTCAGTGGTTTCGACACCTGCTATGCAAGCGCAAGGACCTGAGTTCGATCCCCAGTACCAAAAACAAAAAAAAAAAACAAAAAAAAAAGGAAAGATTCTGTTACTGTCTTCAATTTAGAGATTCAGAACGTAGCACAAAGATGTTAAATGCAGGTCATAGAGCCAGTGAAGACATGGAGAATGTGTGTGTTGACTGGGCTCTCTCCATTTTGCTCAGGGGTCCCTCACCACTGCGCGCCTCCCCTTCCTCTCCACTGTGGAACAGGGTGGGAAGAGCCCAGCTACCAAGAGCTGCCCCTGCATCAGAGCACCGAGCCAGCCCTGACCCTCCCACTGTGTCACCCTGCATTTGTACACAGCTCCTCAGACCCCAGGGCCACAGTGCCCATGAGTGTATCTCAGCGTCTGTTAGGTCACTCAGTTCTAGGCTCAGCTCTAGCCCCCTGGCCCTTCCCTTCCCTGTCCCTCAGTCGCCCTGCCTAGCCAGTGCCTCAGGCAGCTGGAGCCGTTCTGGCAAAACTTCTCAAGGAAGGTGAGACCGAAGCAGCTGACCCAGCTGAGAAAGCAGCCTCAGGCCATGGGAGCCCAACCGGTCCAACCAGAAAGTCACAGCCAAGGCAGATTCCTCACCCAAAAGGGGAGCAGCCTAAGGGTGGCTGTTCAAACAAAAGGTCCAGAGACCACATGAGGTCTACTCAGGGGAGGCAAAGGAGGAGAGAAACAATTCCTGCGCAGTCCCTTCGGCTTGCATGAGTGGCTTATAGGCCACCCTGGGTCACCATGCAGAAAGGGGATCAAAGGGCCCATGAATGCAGATGTCCATGTAGGACAGCTTCTTGCCTGAGCAACAGCAAAGGCCATAAAAGCCCCTTTGGCCACTTGATGGGTTTGAGCCCTGTCCCTTATCTGAGTGAAATCAGAGCAGGTGATTATGTGGAGGCTGACGCTGGTACCACGGGGAAGGGGGGGGGGAGTTTCAAGGGGGAAGGAGGAGCTGCTTAGGAGGTTCCTTCAGGCCTGGATGCACAGCTGCACAGCCCTTGACTAGTCCCCCTGCTTCAAGTCTGAACCCCTCTTCTAGCCAACGTCAAGAGCACCCTGCTCAGAAACCTTTTCATCCACCAGGACCTTGATGCCTCTGCCAACTGCTCACATTCATTCTTTAGCAAGTTAACAACATGTATGGAGATGCTACCTGGCCTGCCCTGGGCTAGAGCCTAGGGAAACAAAGAGGGATAGGACTGGGACTCAACCTCAAGGCACCTATCATTTGGGAGACAGAGAGATAGCAGAGGAATGTTCTCCAGACTGCCCCAAGTTCCATGAGCACCCACTCACTTCACACCTGTTAGCTCTGCTCGCTGCTGTTCATCTGCTCCCTTCTGCTGCAGGAATGACCACAGGCAGCCCACACTGCAGAGCCAGCTTCAGGCTTCCTGGCTGGTCAGTCAGAATTCACAGGGAGGGGCCTTTCTCCTCTTATCTCCAAAAGCAGTAGCACTTGTCTAGCCATAATACCCATCACCATTCACTGGCTGCTTCACACCTTCCATGGATAACATGAGACCTTTCAAGAGACCTTCATTAGCAGGAGTAGTAATGACTGATCCCTTACACTGAAGAGTGCTTCACCAAGTACTTCTGATTATCATCTCCTTGTGGCACTACCTCTTCCTTTTGCTTGTTTCACTTCCCTAACTGGAAAGCTTCTGGGGGCAGGAAAAGTTGGACTGCAATAAGTCATTAAAATGCCTGGACAGGTGCTTTGTAGAATGCTCAATTACCATAACAGGGGAGGTAGCATTGTCAGGTAATAGCTGTAGGGAGAGAACTGAAGGCTCTGACTGCACCTTCTTCTGCACCAGCCCCCACTGGGAACACAGCTGCTGGAGAAAGGAACACCCACACTGGCACACACCCAGCTGCAGGCCACCTGCCCACCTGCTGGGCAGAAGGATTGGGGAGGGGCATCAGCGCCTTGGTCTCCCTGGAAGGTCTCCACACTGCTCCCCGGCAGGCTCTTCCACAAAGTGTCATAGGAAGCAGGGTACACAGCAGGTCACACAAAAGAACCAGCCTAGATGACATCAAAGGAGCCAAGAATCTGGACTTGGTCTCGGCAGTGACTGATGAATTGCCTCGTTTTCCCCTTTCACACACAAAAAAAGACATTTCCGGGGAACGCTGCCTACATTGGTGCCCAGCACGATGAAAGACTGTGCTTGGGTGCAGCTGAACCACAGTGACTGTTATTCGTCCTGGAACCTCCCACGGCTTTTTAGGGGAACAGATGAAAAATGAGTATGACCTGGCCACCTCCATTTCCTTGGCTGCCCTTCCATCTCCTCAGAAAACTTTCCAAATCACCTAAGGAAAAAGCTTCTCTTAACCATCCAACTCTTTCCCTTAAGTTGTAGTTAATGCTGAGAAACACAGCCAAGATGAGGGAGAACCACAAGCCCTTACTGAGCTTTAAATAAGAAAGTACTTAGGAAACCCACTGGGGCAGATTTAACAAGGCTGACATGAAGAAAGGCGGGTTTCTTTCCTCCACTGAGCCCAAGCTCCTAAGGACTCCTCTGCATCCTGTGGACCGGGGGGACCTGGCAATCAAGCAGAGAAAGAATTCTGAGAACTATCTTCAGGGTTTCTGCCAACATACCAAGGGCCTGGGTGGGAGAGGGTGCTGGGATGGCACCGCTGCCCCTAAAATGATCTGCCCAGAGGGTTTCTGAGCAAGTTTCTGGTCTATCTCGAATTCACCTTTTGGCAGGAAGAAGGCATCTAAGAAGGGAGATTTCAGGGTAAAGAGACAAGAAGGGTTTGTGATTAATGCTGTGGGGCAAGGGATCCTCAGAAAGTCCATCCCAGAGTTTTACAAATAGAGGTTCCCTCATTCGTCTGCTGAGAGGGTGAGGCATGTGTCTCCCAGGGGAGGCTAGCTCCCCAGGACACTAGGAAAAAGTCTTGCGAGCATTTCCAATAAGGGGGTGTGAAGTTCTCTAAGGGAAAAGACAGGTTGCTCCTGGGACTTGGAATGTGGCCAGGAAACCAGACTGCATGTGACTGCTCTTCAGGGAAAGGCCAGGGCCCCAGGCAGCCCACAGTTCTCTGCAAAGAGCTCAGCAGTTTCTGGCACCAGGCTCACATCAAAAATAGCCACTGCCGGGCTAGGGATTTAACTCAGTGGTTCCGGCACCTGCTTTGCAAGCTCAAGGACCTGAGTTCAATCCCTGGTACCAAAAAAAAAAAGCCACTGCCAGTTTCAGTAAGTGGTAACCTGCTGACCTTTGTCCCCAAGCCTACAACCTGTCATCCTCCTCCATCTGGTCCCTCAGCCACTCCCAGCTCCTCCCATGCCTTTGTCCAATACCTGTCTCTTCCCTGAGCCTTCTTCCCCAGGGGCACACCACCCTCTCCTATCTCTGAAATGTCCCTCACAAGGCTCTGTTCTTCTGGCTGCATATTCCTCTCTCTTGGCAAGGAGCATGTGTTGAGGGGGAGTAAGGAGAGAAATCCTCCAGAGGAAGCTGAGAGCTGGAGCCCTCCCTGAAGGCAGCAGGGGCTTCTACGAGAGCATTCTAATAGGATGGTCCCCCCCCGCCCCACCAGGTGTTCCCAGCCAGCACCCAGCCATGAGGAGGCTGCTCCACTGCTGGCCAAGGTGGAACCAATAAGGTGTGGGCAGAATCCCCTCAATTCAGGCTTCCCACTGGAGGGGGCCTTTCAGGACCCATGAGGGCGAGATTTCACTCAGAGAGGAGGCCACAGACCCACTCCCAGAACAGGTGACCCCTCAGGTACTGTCCAGGATGCCCCAGGCCCTGTCCCTTAAACTACAGACTCCAGGACCGCCACATCAGACAGGCAGCCTATGGTGGGCCCTGTTTGCCACCTGAAGCCCCAGCTCCGCTCGCCCGGTCTGCAGAAGCATTTCTCGCCTTCCTCCATCTTCCTCAGCCTCCTTCAAAACAAATGCTCCAGCCACCCGACTGTCCCTTTCTCCGTACCGCGACTTCCTGCCGTCCGCGCCTTCCTTCCAGGCGTACCACCTTGTGGTTACCTTCACTACAGTGCCCTGGAAATGAATGCTCCTCCTCGTCCTGGCTCCACGCTGGGTCACCCCGAACTGAGGGTACCTCAGTGACTGAACCCCTACCCTGACCCTTCCCCCAGCACGAGCTTTCCTTCCCTCCCCCTCTTCGGGGCTGTGGGGATGGCATTTCTCTGCCTCTGAGTCTCGCTGCCCCAGCTCGGGGTATCCGCCCCCGCCCCCCGTTTCCTCGCCCCGATGGCAGGCAAGAGGGCGCCCCTCATCTGCAGGACCCGAGCTCACCCGGCCTCCCGCACCACCGCTCCCGACCCGAGGGGCGACAGGGGCCGCCGGGCTGGCGACCGACTGGGCCGGGGAGGGGGAACCGGGCGCGAGGATGGGAGGGTCGGGCCACCGCCCCTTACCGATGGTGGAGATGTGCGAGGAGTGGAACTCGTTGTCGGTGAAGCGGCACAGCAGGCAGGTCTTGCCCACCCCGGAGTCCCCGATCAGCAGCAGCCGGAACAGCACGTCGTACTGCTTCGCCATGGCTGGGCCGAGGGGCCGGGAGCGGGCAGCGCGGGCTCAGCCCCGCTCAACCGCGGCCATCGCGGGGCGGGAGGAACCGGCGGCCGCGCTGGCCTTGCCGGCTCGCTGGGCGCGGGGAGCGCGGCGGCGGCGGGAGCGCGGGCGGTGGGAGGAGAGAGCGGCGGCGCGGGGGCCTGGGCGAGGGGCGGGAGCGCGCTGGGCGCCGAGACCCCGCGGGGGCTGGGGGCCGGGCCGGGAGGCTGGGCGAGGGGGCGAGGGGGCGGCGGGATGGGCTCGCGCACTGCCCGGCTTCCCAGTCCCCTCACTGCTCCCCAAGGCCCACCCTAAGTCTGGCCCTCGTAACTCCGCCCTAAGGGGCCTCCGGGTCCCGGCGCGGCTCCTCACCTGGGCTCACCCCGCCTCGGAAGGCCTGGATCAAGATCTGGATTGAAGCCGCTGCCTCCACCGCGCTCCAGGGCTGGCAGTCCCCCTCGCTGCCATCTGGCCTCCCCGTGACACTGTGACTGGGTGACCCGCTCCCATCCCCATTTTTGTCATTAAATGGGGTGTGTGGGGGAGATGCCCGCTGATCTCCTTCACCAGGAGGAAAAGCTAGATGACCATGAAAACATCTCCGAAAGGCAGAATCCTTTGGAGCAGTTTGGGGTGGAGTCTGCTTGGGATCGGAGTTGTTTAGGGTCGCTTCTTGGGATGCCAGCGCTATTTCCAGCTACTTAACATTTCTGATGCGGCCACACCAGTGGCACCCAGGAATGAATGGAGACTCTAGAGACTCAGTTTACTGCAACGGAATGTGTTGGCACTGAGAGAGGTAAAGAAATCCTCTCTGGAGTTGAAAAATTCCGCATTCCTAAGAACCAGTGTTAGGGGAGAGCAAGTCTTCCCATTAGATCTCTAAAAAGCAATGAAAACCCGTGTACGCGCGCACGCGTCTGTCTGTCTTGCAGGCTGAATATTAGATGGAGAATTTTTTTTTTCAGTAGTAGGATAAGGAAAGATGTGGGTCCATTTGCTTGTCTTGAAGAGCAAAATGCCTACGTTAAAGAGGGGGAAAATCCTGAACCTGATAGTTACTTTGATTACACTAAAAGCTAGAGAAGCTGATTCTGTGAGTTCAATCAAGACTTCACACTCAGGCCTGGGATTTAGCTCAGTGGTTTCACCCCCTGCTGCGCAAGCGAAAGGACCTGAGTTCAATCCCCGGTACCCCCCCCCCCAAAAAAAAGACTTCACACTGGCTTTCAGGCACATGCTGAGGCTCTGAGTTAGGCTCTCTCTGGGTCGGCCTGGATCCACTGCTCACTAGATGTGCAACCTTGAGCTCACTACCAAAACACTCTGAACCTCAGTTTCCTTATCTCAAAATAGGGATATTTAAACCAGGCCTGTAATCCCAGCATTCTAGGAGGCTGAAGCAGGAGGATGGTGAGTTCAGAGACCAGCCTGGGTAACTTATCAACTTAGTGAGACAATCTCAATATTAAAACAAACAAACAAACAAACAAACACCTGGGGATGTAGTGCACTGGGAAGGCCCTGGGTTCAATCTCCAGTACTACAGGGGAAAAAAGATATTTAAAGGATTGTTGGAAAGGTGAAAAAAAATAATATGGAGAGAGGACTTTAGTATATCACTTTATTATAGACAGCTAAGTTAGGTAAAAATGTTATAGGCAGTCAGACAGGACTAGGCCCTTGAGAGAGTCAGTACAGAAGATGAGAACACATCCCAGCTGTGGCTAGAGGCACATCTGTCAAAGACCAGGCCTTGGATTTAGCTCAGTGGTTTTGCTGCCTGCTGTGCAAGCACAAGGACCCGAGTTTGATCCCCAGTGCCAAAAAA
>NW_004624734.1:36035975-36060900 GCF_000247695.1 Heterocephalus glaber | reverse complement strand
ATAAAGACAAAATAACCTCCCCAAGGGATAAGCAATAAATTAAAGATTACACTATAATTGGTATCACTTGGGCCAATAAAGTTTAGATAGACATCAGTCACCCAGGTGGATGACCAGGACCTCCTGATTTATCCCTTCCTAAAAATGTCCTTGTTCTTTCCATGTACACTTGCTATATGACCTGCTTCCCCATTGGACTGATATTATCTAAGTAGCTATACTAATAATCTTATTGGTTGATCACAGTTTTGACCCACATTGTACCTACCTTGTGATTTTGTACCCACCTAATGATTTTGCTCTATAAAACCTCCTCTGTGAAGTGGGGTCTGCAGCAACCTACTTTTGGGTCCCCTCCTGTCTCTCAATAATTTTTTTCTACTATTAACCTCTGTTGTTCCTTAAATTCATTCTTCGATTTTGGGGAACACAAACTTGGCATATCTAACATCTAACAGGTTGGGAGTTACATGATTTCCCCAGTTATGGATTGACACTGCACTCAGTAAAATGCTAGGTACAGAAGACACCCTCTAACACTTCCACTCTGCATACCTGGGCTGTGAGAATATCCTGCAGATGAGCCTGCTAGGGCTGTATTTTTCTGAACTGAGACCCAACCTGTGATGCTTCCTTCCTTCCACCACTGCATGAAACACAGGGCTCAGGTTAACTCAGCGACCAGCTTTGGGGTCCCATAGATCAACACTGTAATGGTACATCCACTTTGCAGGCTTCTTTATTTGGGGTGTTAGTGGCTGAAGGGAAAAGCCAGTGGACATTTTCCTATGAGTTGCGACCTTTACCCACATTCTTCCGTGCCCCTTGGTTATGAAGCCCATTAAATCTGTTTACTGTACAAAACATCCAGGTCAAGGGGCGTTCAGCCTCTTGAATAGGAACCTTGCACAAACACAAGATGGACCAGTGACCACAGACCTGAAGACCCATCCTGAGAACAGCAGGCCCTTAACTTCCTCATTCCCTTTAGCACCTATAAATCCTTACTCTCTAGGAAAGCTCCTTGTGGTACTTCGGAGCCAATGGCCCCTCTCAGGTCTTTATTGTACATAAAACCTGTCCTTGCTGCTAGTTTTTCTTTCTGTCTCCTTTTATTTCTTTTTTTTTTTTGGTACCGAGGATAGAACTTGGGACCTTGCGCTTTCGAGGCAGGCGCTGGAACCACTGAGCTAAATCCCCGGCCCTCCTTTTATTTCTTACAGTGGTTCTCTGCTTGCTTCTGTCAGAAGAAGCATGAAAGAAGAACCAAGCTTAGGTGGATTCCTCAGTCCAAGAGGGAACTTCACTTTGATAGAAATGGCTTTCCCTGGGCAAGACAAAAAGGGAATGAGGAATTTCCTGAATAAATCCAGAAGGAAAATGCTCGTATTCATTTAAAATTTTGGATACTTCATCATAGTAGAATGACTTCGAGTTCAACAGTTTACACTGATTTTTTTCAATGGGGGGAGCCAGGTGTGGTAGTGCATGCTTGCAGTGCCAGCACTTGAGGCCCACCTGGGCGACATGGTGAGTTCAGGCCTACCTGAGCTGTATAGCAAGCCCTTGCCTCAAAAACAAACAAGGGAGTGGGGGGTAGAACAGAAGAGCAACCTTCAGTTATTCATTCTTATCCTGACTTAGCCAGTTTCCGAGCCATCAGAAACCTCCCCCTAGATTAGCTATCTCCCCACTCCCACACTTATTCCACCTGCGTGTGTGCTCTGTAAGTGGAAGAGGTAGGGGGTTTGTTGCTCTTGTTTAAAGGCCTTCATAACGAGCTACATCCTCAGCCCTTTTCTAATTTTTTATTTTGAGACAGGGTCTCTCACCAAGTCACTAAGTTGTCCGGGCTGGGGTTGAACTTACCGTCCTCTGGCCAGCCGCCCAGAGTGCAGGGATTACAGGCACCACCATGTTCAGCTAAGATTTTGGGACAATGTTAGCAAAAGAATTACCTAGATGACAGAGGGTTTGCAAATGAAACACTCAATTCCATCTCCTTTCTCCAGTCCCTAAATGGGACATTTTGACATCCAAACCCAGCTGTAGTCAACTTGAACTGGGGCCAAATTTCAGTAGAACTGAGAGACATCTGAGGAGCGGTGGCCGAACCTCTCTCCCACATGAAATCAGATTGTACCAGTTCTTTTTCCAGGGAGACGAGTCCCCCTGCTCTCCCCACCCCCACTCCAGTCACACTGCGCATGCTCCCAAGGGCACCACTGTGGGATCTGCCATGGCAACAGCGGAACAACTTGAGAGATGCTCAGAAAGGCAGCCCACTCGCCACCAAGATGGCACAGCTGGCCATGGGGCTCTTCAGCCAAATTCACTGCCTCTTCCAGACTCCCTCCCAAGTGTCCAGCCCTGCGTGACTGTACATGCTCACTGTGCAGAAGGAGTCCCATCTTATCTTGGCTCAGAAGAAACAGAACAGAAAACCCTGCCCCATCACCATAGCATGTCTTCCTTCCACTTTCATTTTCTTTCTCATCCAAGAAACAGAGCATGGGGGAGAGAGACTCTGAAATGACAAACAAAGAAGACAGCTTGTCAGAAACACATGCCTCTCAGGACTGGGAACCAAAGGAAATACTTCTGATAGTAATTTGTGTTAATACAAAATGGCCCCTGATAACATCTCAGGGTGCCCTTGATGACACCTTCAGGACTGTCTCAATTTGCCATGGCTGCCATAACAAAGTGCCTCAGGGTGGATAGCTTAAACAACAGAAATTCTTTGCTTATAAGTCTGGAGGTTAGAAATGAGCTCAGGGTGTTTGCAGGGTTGGTTTCTTTTGTGGGGTCTCAAGTGGCCCTCAGAGAGTGACCTGTACATGGCCGTCTTTGAGTCCACATGTGCTTCCCTCTGTGCACCTTTATGTCCTGATCCCCTCTTTTATAAGGACATCAGACATGTGGATTAGTGCCCACTTGTATGACTTTATCTTAATTACCTCTTTGAAGATCCTTTCTCCAGAAATGGTAAGCCAAGAAATCACAAATGAGGTTAAAATAAAGCAAAGACAGTTTTACCCAGGTGCAGAACAGGTGTGCAAACCCAGAAACACAAGCTCAATTAGACCACACTAGTGCCCAGCTGAAGGAAAGTGAACCTGAGCTCTTGGCGAATCCAGTGGTTAGAAACTGTCCAAATTGGGGGGGTGGTCGTCATAGATCGTGTGTGTTGGAATGTCCAGACCAAGAGGCAAAACTGGTCACTCCAGTATTTCTCAAACCTTGCAAGGTATGGCTGGGGTCCAGAAAATTGTTTCCCCTGGTGTATTCAGTTCCCAGCAGGATGTCTGCCATGCACTCTTCCTCCTGTCAGTAAAACTCTAAGCCTCCCCCCCACTCACTTCTACAGTCATTTTGACTTTTATTTTATCAAAATACAGTCACAACCTGTTACAACTGAAGGGAAGTAATTTCTGGTCTGTTAGATGTGCTGAGTTCAAGTCTCATGATGCCAAAAAATGGAGTCAAGGACAAAGGAGGTGAAGAAAGTAGGAAAATTTTAACAGAAAGCTCCTGAGAGGCGGGAGGGGTCCAGAAAGTGGGTTGCCACTGAGGCTCTTTGTCTAGGAGATTTTTTTTTTGGTATCAGAGATTGAACTCAGGACCTTAAGCTTTCGAGGCAGGTGGCAGCATCACTGAGCTAAATCCTTGGCCTGAGATTTTTTATACATAAAATCTCACCACAGGTTACCTCAGCTCAAGGTGCAATCAACCTACAGGATTACAAGTACAGTTACTTAGCTAATATTGATCCAATAGAAAAACAAGGTGAGTAATAAGGGTGCATAGCATGGAGAAGAACAAAGGCGTTTCTGAAAGGAATAAGAGTGAGGGTCAGAGTGTTTTGGTCATCTGTCTGTGTATTTGTTACATTGCTCAGGCTTACTGGACAGCCAGTGCTACTTAGTACTGCTCTGGACTATCCTTTATCTCTGGGGAGGCTCGCAGGCCTAGTCATCCTGTCTCCACCTTGGGGCCTAGTTTGTACCAACGCAGCCCTTGGCCACTGGCCTGGTTAGCCTCATCTTTGCTCTGACTCTATTGGACCTCTTCCTAACTTAGCTATCCGCGGTAGTACTAGAGGTGAGGGCTTCAACATGAATGTTGGGGGAATGCAATTCAGCCTGTAACAAGCACCAAACCTGGGGCCTCATCAAATTTCCTGTGCCCAGGTCGTTTTTAGGAATCATTTCATTCTTGCACAGCAGGAAATGAAAGCTGAGGTGTCTTTCTTGCAGTTTCCTGGCAGGTGGTCTAGATGTGGGTGATTTTGGATTTTGTAATGGGAAAGTCTCAGAAGAGAAATCCTTTCCCTTATGAGACTAGAGTTGAGAGACTTGACTAGCAACCACCACATACACTGTATGTCATCCTAAACCTTTATTCAAATTAGGTTCAGGGTGGCAAGATAAAATCTGCAGGCAGGAATGTGTTATCACATACATCAGTGAAGGTAATGCTGGCTGCTGTAACAGATGAACTTCTCAATTTGGGGGGTTGACACCATGAAGGTTTATTTCACTCTCCTGTGAAGTCTAATGGGCAGCAAGGTGGGAGGGTGAGGGTGGCTGTGTTTCACAAGATCATGTAGGCACCCGAGGTGGGAGAAGCTCTGGTATCTTCACAAGGGACCCCTATTGTGGGCTGTATTTAAAAACAAGACACTGCTCTTTGTAGAACTGCCTTGTAGGAAGGATCAAGAAAAGCACCCATCAAAGATGAGGAAACACCACACTCCATGTCCCTCACTCGTCATGATTACAGACTTCCTTTTTTTAAACAAAAATATACCAAAGATCGCCTTATAGATAGCAGGAAGAATTGTCCACAGGAGAGGAGAGAGTTGACCCTGTAATCCTAAATTAGCAGACCTCAGAAAGGCTGTTTGAAAGGAGTGTTAATACATTTGAAAGAGGTCATGATACTTGCCCACAAAATAATTTGGAATCTGCAAAGGGATAGCATCTTTCCCGTGGTGTAAAACACTGAAGCACCTTTTTGTTAATTGAGATTTTTTTAACTTTTTGAACATGAGGCATGAAGTGGAGGGCTGCCCTAGGCCATGGCATGCAGCTGGCAGAGGGTAAGACAGGGAAGAGAGCACTGAAGAGAAGACACTGAAGGGCTAGCCTGCTGTGGTGGGTAGCCTCCCTCTGGTTCCAATGGCCTAAGTGCAAGGAGGCTACAGGGCTATCACTTTCCAGTGGCAATTCTCTCCCGGGGAAGGGATCGTTTCTGCCTCATATAAAGAAGCTTCACGTGGGCCTCAGCTCTGTGCTCAGCATCACTTGTGGACTTTAAAATTAATGTTCATGTGCAGGGGCCGGGGATTTGGCTCAGTGGTTCCGACGGCTGCCTTGAAAGTGCAAGGTCCTGAGTTGGATCCCTGGTACCAAAAAAAAAAAAAAAAAAGAAAAAAGTGTTCAGGAGGGAGTAAGTGACCAAGCAAGTGCTGCTGGGAAGTCAAGCAGGAAGTTGTGAGATGAGGACTGAGAATGGGCCTTGGATTTAGCAAAATGAGCTTAATGAACTTGACCCGATTAGGAAGCCAGATTACATGGTGTTCAAAAGGGAGCCCGAGGAGAGGAATTGGAGACATTAGTAGGGGTGACGCTTTCAAGGACATTTGCTCTGCAAGCCAGTAACACGGAAGTAGCTAGAGGGGTGGCACCTCGTGCCCCCCAGTACACACATACTGGGCTCTGTGTCACACACCTATAGTCAATCCTGAGCTACTCCAGAGGCTGAAGCAGGAGGATCATTTGAGCCTATGAATTTGAGGCCAGCCTGGGTAACATAGTGAGTCTTCATCCTCCTAAAAGAAAATCCCTCTCAAGAATGGAGAAATAGCATGTTTAGGGGGACAGGCATGATCAGATAGAGAGAAAATTTGATGTTAGAGAGAGGCAAGGGAGAATCGCTATAGTTGGTCTTTGGGAGGGGTATTAGGTGAGCCAGAGGGGCTGGGCCTAGGCAGGAGCTGGGGCAGTTACTCCTTTGGGAGGAACAAGAAGGACAAGCATCTCAGAGTAGGGGGGCACAGCTGATGACATGAGAGTAGATGACGCGATTAATCACCTGGTAGGGTAATAGATGAGCTCTTTCCATTTTCCAAATGTTCCGAATGCATTACTACATAGTTTTACAAGATCTCAAAAAGAAACATTTCATTCTGCTGTGAGCGAAGCAGAGCAGTTTCAGAACTTGCTCCCTGCCCTTGCTATAGGGTCAGAAGCGACCTCTAGTGGTTCATTTAGGCCACTAAGGTTTTCCTGGTTTTCTTGCTATTGGGACTACAAACTAGCATTGTCCTCATTTCATATTATTTTTAAAGGAATACGATTCACAGTTTAATTTAGAAAAATAACATCAGGCATTTGAATAAAATAAACCCAAGCCATCTGCTCTCCAAGCTGGAGCTGCTATTAATTATCATTACTAAGACTTCCCCTCCCTAGGAAGTACAGCATTCTTCGAAGTGTTACCAATATTGACGTTCATTCTGTTTCTTGTATGAGTAGTTTAATGAAACCCTCCCGAGGAAGGTCAACTTGCAGGCCATTGCTGATCCAAGGCTGAACGATCTCCTTGATGCTTACAGGGGATAGACTCCGCCTGCATTTTATTACTGGTTTCACTAGATTTTTGGTTGTCAGTGGGTTTCCTCCACCTGGTCGTTCCCGCCCCTGGGGTAGTTAATTTGTTTCCTCATCGGAGTCTTTCCAGATCTTCCAGACTACCTTAGGTCTCCCTTGTTATGTGATCTTGCAAAACCCTGTGCTTCTCTTTGCCTCCTGCCATTTTATCCAGCTCTAAGGAAACAGCCAATCCTAAAATTATTATCTGAAGTCTGTTTTTTCTGGTAAATGAGACCCACAGGAGCAGAGACTGTGGCTTGTTCACCACTGTCTCCTTAGCATTTAGCTCAGTGCCCAGCACATAACTGATACACAAGAAGTGCTTAATGAATGGACATTATCTTTCAGGAGATGCTTGCCTGGCTCCATTTAACAACTTTTGGGTCCCACTGCAGAGGATGGTGCATTTCAGAAATGGATTTCTATTGGTGAAATGTAATTTGCAATTGCTCCAAGTGCACCTGTGACATCCAACAATTCAGTACAAAATCATCCCAGCTACCATCTCAATAGCCCAATCTTTAGCATTGAAATGTTAAGTTTTTAGCTCTTTTTTTTTTAAAGCAGTGGCAGTTTACTGTAGAAAGTAAAAGTGAAGAGTGGGAGAGAAGCTGGCTCCACAGAGAGAACTTGGGCCAAGTAAATAGAAAAAGAGGGTAAGAGCAAAGATAAAAGTACAAGCTGTGTTTGTGTTTGGGAAACACAGCATGGACTATCGTGGAAAGCTACGATAGCAAAGCTTCTAGCTCTTAAGCACAAGAACTCTTTAAAAAGAGGCCTGAGACTTTAGGTATGACCCTGACATTATCAGACTTTTTTCATGCTGTACAGCTACTCTACAACCCACAGCCCTACTCCTTCTCACTAGGGAACACTACCACTGGGCATGTGATAGTGTTCACCCACACAAGTGTCTTACGGTGTCCAGGCTCGTCTTTGGATTCTGAGTGCTTCCAGTGACCACCAGCTACTGAAAACAGAGGAATGACCAGTTGTAAAATATCACATGGGCCTATATTCCTCAGATCCTAGGTATGTGATTTAGGATTGAGTGGGAAGAGCGTAAAATACTCTGAGCAGGAAGTACAGTTTGTGTCTATCTAGAACATCTGGAGTGTGTGTGTGTGTGTGTGTGTGTGTGTGTGTGGTGTGGTGTGGTGCTAGGGATTGAAGCCAGGGTCTCACACATACTAAACATGCACTCTACCACAAACTACATCCCCAGCACCTGGAATATCTATTATTATCTATTATTCTCTTCTCTTCTCCCACAACCTACTACCTTAAATAACTTAATCTTTTGATATTGTAATTACAGTGTAGTCCTTTTGATGTGTAGGTCCTGAAAAAGATTCTCTTTTATTGCTTTCCAAAGGTAACAGGATTTTTCCTAAAATCATTACTTTAACATTATATCTATGGGGGAATATGATGACTAAGCCTACTCAATAAAAATAAAAATTTCTTTTGTTTGGTACACATTCAGATTAACCATCAGAATTAATGCAAGAATGCAGTACATGGATGTATTTTTTTTGGTACCAGGGATTGAACTCAGGTCCTCACACTTGCGAAGCAGGCAGCGAAACCACTGAGCTAAATCCCCGGCCCATGGATGTGTTTTTGGTATGTTCTCTCAAACTTCCTGTTCCTTCTTGAAGCTCCTCCTCATTTTGTTCTCCTGGATGACTCCTTGTCCTTTGGGTCTCAGCTTAAATGTACTCAAAGAAGCTTTTGACCCCCGAATCTAATTAGACCCCTAGCCTCTCTGCCTCTCATAAACCCTGTTATTTTCTATCATACGATTACTGTAAGTCTTCATTTATTTGTGTTCGTTCATTTAATTCTATTCCTCTAATGTGTAATGTTCCCAAAGGCCTAGGGCTTTGCTTGCTTTGTTCATTTTTGCATTCTCAGGGCCCAGCACAATGGTGACATGTAGGAGGTGCTCCATAAGTATTTGTTGACTGCCCAAATGACTATTTCTTTGGTTGTTTCACTTACTGCTTGTTTTCTTCTACCACATTTTAGTTTCTGCTACTGCACTGTAACTCCCAAGGTGGGGGGAGAAAATTTTAATGTCCCTTCTCTACATCACTGAGTAGTAAGACAGCAATTCTACTCATTTGTTGAGAAGCTGATGGCTTCTCCTGGGAAGCTGTCAAGGATCCAAAGGTTTACAATAATTCTATTAGTAATAGCATGACTGAGGTATCAAGAGAGGGGTCAGAAATGTTTCTAAAGTTACATTCATTGGGTTCTTGCTCACCTGAACCTACAAAGTACTGCATTACAATTAAGTGAGAATTAGCAGAATATTGGTATGTGTTCTTAATTTGCAGAACGAACCAAGTCGTCTTACACCATCTCTCATAAATGAAATTCAGGTGCACGTACCCTTCCTTGCGTTCCAGGAAGCTGAGCTCTTGCAGCAGCTCGTCTGCCCAATGGGGGGCGGCAACAAACCAGTAACTCACTCCAGGAAGAAGTGTAGGTGGGAGGAGAGATTCGCGTTTAAATTCTTTTTGACTCTACCAAGTTTCCGTAGTGCATTAGCCCGCTCGAGTTTCAATGCGCGTTGTTACTGAACGAAGCTGAATCCCATACACTGCCCGCTGCTCTTCTGATCATGGCTTCTTCGAGTTCCTTCACCTACTATTGCCCTCCATCCTCCTCCCCTGTCTGGCCAGAAACGCTGTACAGTTTGAGGCCCGAGCACGCGCGGGAGCGGTTGCAGGACGACTCGGTGGAAACAGTTACGTCCAGAGAACAGGTGAGGTGGCAGGACTGGGCGAGGCGCCCGCGCGGGGGCTTCTGGGAGCGGGAGTCTCGGCCGCGGGACCGCGTGGTGCGAAGCTCACTGAGGAACTACGACTCCCACAGTGCACCGCGGTCCCTCCGGCGCGCTCCGGGCGCCCAGGCTGGGGCTTCCGAGTGGAGAATTGGTGAGGCCGGATTGGGAGGGGTCGTGGTCAAGTCGGGCTTGGCAGAGAGGCCAGTACCTGGTCCACTCGGCTGTCCTGTGTCTGGAGCCCACAACAGCCCAGGCGGATCAGACAGCGCGCTTCATTCTACCGGGAGGTTCCTACACGGAGGCTGTGCTTTTCCCACCCTGCTATCTGTCGAGGACAGAGGGGACACAAGAGACAGACTGTTCTTATGCCATTTCATAATCAGTTTAACTTCTGACCTACAGTGCCAGGTTGGGGCCTGCTCGTGATGGGCATGTTGATAATCATTTGGGACCAGCTCTGGGTTGGACGCAATATTAAAGGCTGGGACTACAAACAGAAAACAGTCTCTGACCAGCAGTCTGGTTGAAGAGGAAGACAGGCAGGAAAACAATGCGGTTTGGAAAGTGCTAACATTTAAAGTATGAATTTTGAACTACTTACCATTCACTAAGGCCTAGAGGCAGGGTCCGACTTCTCCTTGTGAAATATTTGAAGTAATGAATAGTAAACTATGGTTTCATTTTTCTTCTCATTCCACAATTGAAATTGTTCCCCAGTTAGTTGTAGAGTTGTTTATCCATCTGTTACTAGAAGCGGTCAGGATGATTCTTTTAAGAACTACTAAATAAGCATCCAGCTGCTTACTAAAATAAAATCTCTTAGTAAGATCAATCTCCAGGCTTAACCTTGGAGGGACCTACTTTGTCTTTCATACCTGAAGCTGAAAGCCTCCATTTAGGCACAATGAATAGCAGTAATTATTATACAGTTAGAGCTGTAAATATGAATTTGTAACAAAAAACAAGGACTTGAATATATGGTTATACACATAGCAGAAGGAGTTTTTGTTTTTGTTTTTGGTACTGGGGATCAAACTCTGGAACTTGCGCTTTCAAGGCAGGCAGTGGAACCACTGAAGGATTATTTTAAATGGTTTCATGGAAACCCTTGCATTTTGAGACTAGGTCTTCAGGTTAGTTAACTCACCAGTGTGTCCTACGGAAAGTCTTTGGCCAAAGATTTTTTTAAAAGTCTGCTATCGGTCAAAACCCTACAGGATCTTTGCAGTGTTCCCAAATGATGGATTATTGAATAGAGCCAGGTCAGACCCTTTTCCTTTGTTCTGGCCTTTGACTATGGGGTTACCCCTACCCCAGCCCCTGGGATTACCTTTCTTGTAGGTGCTTGCACTTATCTAGCAGATAGGGGAATTAGAAAAGGGAATTAGAGTTGGTCTGTTAATGTAGAGACCAGGGATTGAACCCAAGGCCTTCACACTGAGCTACATCCCCAGCCCTTTTTGAATTTTTATTTTGAGACAGGATCACCAAGTCACTTATGTTGCCTGGGTTGAGCCTAAACTTGCAGTCCTCTTGCCTCAGATTTTCATGGTTAAGAGAGGCAAATGAAAAGTAAATCTTTTCAGGAGCTTTTCTGATCTGCTCTTTTCCCCTTATGTATACCACTTTTTTTTTTTTTAAAGAAGGTTGCTGAAGTTGCTGCTTGCTTAGTTGAAAAACATCACCACTTATATTCTGAGTAGGAATAATGAACAATACAAATGGATACTACATTCTGATTGAAGAGGGGCAAATCAAGGCTAATGGTAGGAGAAGATGCTAGGTCCTGATATGTTATTACATAGCATCTTTCAGAAATGAGCCCAATTGATATGATAGAAACTACAGTATCATATGTCCTTACCATGTTGTTATTGTAGTTCACTTTTTAAAAGTCCAGGATGAACCGTTGCAGTTAGTGGGAAGATATTGTGGCCACCTCAGTGTCTTAATAATTATTGTAGTGACCAATCATTTAGTCCCAGCACTGTGCTAAAATGCTCTCTATACATTGTCTTTCAGTCAGCCAGGCATGGTGGTGCATGGCTGTAATCCCAGCACCGAGGAGGCCAATGCAGGAGGATGCCCATAAGTTTAAGGCCACTATGGGCTAGTAAGTTGAAGGCCAGCCTGAACTGTGTAGTTATACCCTGTCTCAAAACAAAAACATTGTATCTGTTAGTCCCTACCCATTTTACATAGAAGAAGACAGGTTTAGAGAAGTACTGGTTGGTGGGGTAGTGATATACATTGATCAGAAATAACAGGTTGTAAACTTAAAGTGTAAATAAGGATCAAAATGTATAATAGATAATGTGAAACAGGAAGAAAAGGTCCAAAGGGGAAGTAAGAGGGGTACAGGAAAGGAAAGAAGGGAAAGGAATAAATATGAGAAAAGGAAAAAATGGAAACAAAGTCTTTGTAAATAGGGAGAGATGGAGGGGTTGAAGGGAGGGCAGGGGAATCGGGAAAAAATAAGAACCAAGACATATTATGTAAAGGTACAATTCCCAGTGATGAATGTCATCATATTGTATGCCTAAAATGTACCAATAAAGTTAATTAAAAAAAGAACAGCTTGTGAGGAAGAGTTGTTTACAGAGAATACTGGGCTTTTTGGTTTGTTTTTGGTTTTTTTGGCATTGGGGATTGAACCCAGGCCTTCACGCTGAGCTCCATTCACAGTCCTTTTTTAAATTTTTGTTTTGACAGAGTTGCTTTGTTGCCTGCCTTGGCATGAGTTTGCAGTCTTCTTGCCTCAGACTCTCAGAGTACTGGGATTACAGGCGTGCGCCACCAAACCCCACTATCTTTTTGGTCTTGATCAAAACTTCCATTTACTCATGGTTATTTATTAACTACTCAGTTTTGTGCCATTGCAATAAAAAAACAAATGCTCAATACCTCCCTGATTATCGGAGACTTTGTGAGACAAATTTTTGATAGTAGCAGTTAAGTCTTATTAACAGTACAAAGATCAGTTTGCTATGGATCCTTCTATGCATTCATTCATTCATTCCGCAAATACTTGAGTGACTTTAATGTTCTGGGCACTGTTCTAGGTACCCATCATCAGTCATGAACAAAGGAAATCGATTTGATGTTTTTAGGAAACTTGTTCCAGGCCAGGGAGGCACTCAATTAAAACAGTAAAAAGCTATCAGGGATGGGATGTAGCTAGATGATAAAAGAGCGTTCAGCATGTCCAAGGCCCTGGGTTCAATCTATAGCACCACACCAAGAGGGAGGGAGGGGAAGAGAGACAGACTGCTGTGGGGAACAATAAAGCAGGATAAAGGGGTAGGGTGCTCCAGGAATGGCAGCAAGGGAAAACTGATGATGTTGCATTTGATCTGACCTGAGATAGGTGAGGAAGCAGGCCACACCTAGATGCGATGGATGGAAGAGTTCTGGGCAGAGTAGACGGCAGAGACAAAGGATCTGAGGCAGGAGTGTCCTTGGTGAGTAAAGAGGCTACCAAGCAGGAGAGCAGGAGCTGAGATGGGCTCATGCAGGGCCCTGCAGGCTGCGTGGTAATCGAAAGGCCCTCACTGAGAGAGGAAGCCGTTGGCTGGAGACGCTGTGTGTATGTGCCCCAGGAGGTGGACCTGCGCTGACAGGCTCCCTTGCTAGAGCTGCTGGTTGAACTTGGCTGTGCAAGGATTGCTGGGAAGTGGGAAGGTGGGCGAGAAATGACATCGGTGTGTTTCTTCCCTCCTGCAGGCTTGTGTGGCTGGTCTGTGGATAGAAGGCCACAGCTCCTGTGCGATGCCCGCTCCATGGAGCTCCTGTCTCCCTCTCCATCCTTCCCCTCACATCTTGCGGTTTAGGAGTGGATCCCGAGCCTCTTAGTTCCCAGCTCCGGTGCTGCGCTCTCCCGTGTGGGTTCCCCACACCTGCCCACACCATTGTAAACACTTCCTTAGTTCACCCACTTTATGCCATCTGTTTCCTGCTAAAACTCAGTCCCATCCGTGATCAGAGGATTTTGAGAGGGGAGTGATACAATCTGATTGTCAATGTCACAGGCTTGAGTACACTACTGGATTAGAGCGTGGGTGCAGGGAACAAGTTCGGAGGCTCTTGCGATGGATGTGATGCAGGGAGGGCCTTCGGTGATGCTAGAAAGCAAGGTGTGGCTGTGTTTTTAGTGCCTGCCTTCCATTATGTGCTGTGTGGCAGCCTGCTCTGTGATCCAGGCCAGCAGGTTAATAGTGAAGGTCTCAGAGGCAGTAGCCTTGCCCAAAACTGTGTTTTGCATTAGATACTACTCCTGTTTTCCTTTTAGTTTATCGTTGAACATGGCCCACTGGATCCTTCACTTCAAGTGGCCCAATGTCATTAGATAGCATTCAGTCAAGTGACAGGGGGAGCAGAGGGGGAAAGTCAAAAGAACTAAGGTGTGTTGTGTCAGTGTGCAACTCCCTATCATGAATGTAATCAACGTATACTGCAAGTAGGTACTAATACAAATTTTTTTTAATTAAAAAAATTAATCAAGTGACAATCAACTCTGAGGGGAATGTAAAAGAATTACTACTTTTGATCCCTGTTCTCCAGCTTCTTTTAGAGAGAGAAAGAATATACCCAAAGCCATCGTAGTGTGCTGAATTATGACTGCATTCCACAGGAAGTGCAAGAGCCAGCATGTGGGCTGGGGGTTAGGACGACTTCGTGGAGAGCATGGAACTGGGGTTGGGCATGAATGGTGCAGAGAGGGGCAGCCATTTCAGTACAAGAACCCCTTTTTAGGGAGGACTCAGGCCTCACTGGGGACAGCGGGGAACAGTGGCTTACCTGATACAGGGTGCGGCATGGGTCTGTAGGTGCGGCCCCTCTGGGTGTGGACTGCAAGGCTGATGTGCTGGGCAGTGGGCTGCTGAGGTCCCCAATTCAAAGGAGGATCAGGACAGTTTCCAGGAAAGGATCCTGGCCCTTGCTGTTGATGTGCTGATTCAGTCTCTGAAAGATTGGTAAATGGAGGTGGAACAAGTCACTGGCATCAGGCTTTCCAGCTTTTATGCCTCTGAGAGACAGAACCAGAGCATGACTTGATTAAGTGCTCAATAGACCACTTATGGGGCTGGGGATTTAGTTCACTGGTTCCACCGCCTGCCTTGCAAGCACAAGGTCCCGAGTTCGATCTCCGGTACCAAAAATTAGACCACTTATGTGAATCAACTTAATTTTATTGAAATTCAGTGTATGCCATATTGTCCAACTCTAAGGCAGTCTCAAATATCAAATTTTCCCTATGAAAAAGTCCAAAACGTCTGGATGTGGTGGTGCACACCTATAATCCTATCACTCGAGAGGCTGACGCAGGAGAATCACTGTGAGTTTGAGGGCAATCTGGGCCACATAGTGAGTTCAAGGCCAGCCTGAACTATATACCAAGACCCTCAAAAAACAAAACAAAATAAAACAAAACAGTCCAAAAAACTGTTTTCATGTTAAGTTGAAAACATCTGTACTTTTAGGTATGTAGGTGGCAAAATGTACATTTACATTTAGGGAGAGACTGAGGGTGCAGCTCAGTGGTAGACCATTTGCTTAGCATGCCTGAGGCATGGGGTTCAATTCCCAGCACTCCAAAACTAAATAAATATACCCGTACTAATTTAAAATCACATACTTACTGGAGATGTAGCTCAGTCAAAGAGTAGTTGGCTAGCACGTCTGAGGTCCTGGGTCTGATCCCAGCAGTCACAAAAATAAAAACATCACAACAGGCATGGTGACACACATGCATGATGACTCCGAAGACAGGGGCAGGAGGATAGGAGTTCAACACCTGCCTGGACAACTTAGCAAGCCTTTGTCTCAGAATTGTAAAGAAGGGCTGGGGATTAGGTCAGAGGTAAGAGCACTTGTCGAGCCTGTGTAAGGTCTAAATTCAATCTTCAGTAACAAAAAAGGAAAGAAAGAAAATCACAACATACTTTATAAAATAACATTAGTTTAAAAATACTGCTTTTCATCTTACTCCTAAAACATTTTTCTTTAAACTCTTCACGTGCATGTTTTGGGGGGTTGGTGGTGGTACTAGGACTTGAACCCAACCTTTGGCCTGAGCTACATACCCAGCTCTTTTTTATTTTTTATTTTGAGACAGGTTTTTGCTAAGTTGTGCATACAGCCTGGGCTCAAACTTGGTGGTCCTCCTGCCTTAGCCTTCTTGCTGGGATTACAGGTGTGCACCTCCATACCCAGCTGTCACTGACTATTTTATTCCAAGTTACAAGATTGTACTTTCACAATAGTAAAAACTGTTCTTTACAATGTGTCTAGTTGGTGTATGTTTGTGATAACCGTGACTTAATCACTCTATTTTAAAAATTATCTTTAAAAGGCTGGTTTATAATAGTGATTTACACATAGATGTGTGAATTTATGTCCTCAGGAATAATTACTAAGTCTGTGATTAATTTGCCTTTTTTCATTAATATGGTAGCCAAAGCAGCCACATCTAGACCTTGAGTGAGGTTGTTTTAGGCTACTGTGTCAACCCCAATTGCAACTTTGTATTCTAAATTAAAGGAATTGAAAAAACTCACTGCAGGAATAGATACTTTGTATTTGATTATAAAGTGACCTTTTTTTTTTTTTTTCTCCCTGAGGGATAGTTATCTGTTTAAAGGAAGACTCTTGAGGCTGGCAATATAGCTCTCAGGCCCACAGTTAGATCCCCAGCAAAGCAAATAAAACAAAACAAAACAGAGAAAAGGAAGAATCTTGTGTTACAATTATCATATTGATGATTCTTTTTACCACAGTTTAAACAAAGGAATCAATAAGCTTCAGGTGACAAGTCTGCTTTTTGGAATGGTCCTTGTGGGGAGAGACCGAGCTGTAGGAAGAAAGGCAGTAATAGACCCCAATGTAAAGTTGGGGCATTGTGAGCTTGGCTTTAGATAGAAAGCAGTGAAAATGCCAAATGCATTTGCTGGTTTTTACCATGCACTAGTGAAGGGAAATATTCTCTGCTTCTCACTCAGATTTCTAGAAAAAGTCCGTGAGACATCTTTTTAGCAGAGCTGCCAAGAATGTAGGCAGCTGGTTACGTCTTTCCTTATTTGTTGCCAGGGGACCTAAATCGTGGGGACTCCTTGCAGTTGCTTCATCTCTGGCTCCTAGAGTCTTAACACAATCTCTCTGCTGTCGAAAAACACAAATTAATATACATATTAGCATATATTATATATACATGTATGTATGTATAAATATAGACATACATATTTATAGCTGGGTGTGGTGGTGCATGCCTGTAATCTCAGCCCTCTGGGAGGCTGAGGCAGGAGGACCGCAACTTCAGGGCCAGCCTGGGCAACTTAGCAACTTAGTGAGACCCTCTCTCAAAATAAAGGGAAAAAGTTAAAAGGGCTGGGAATGTAGCTGAGTGGAAAGGCCCTGGGTTCACTGAAAAAAAAATTTTTTATTTCACATTATATATTTTGAGAAAGAGAGAGTTCAGCAAACCTCATAACATTCTGTATGCAGAAACACTTAGCCTGTGTCCTGTCAAGCAGGTGTAACTTCTAGCAAACTAGTGGACCTCACCTGAACTCTTGTTACCTTTAGCCATATCCCAAGCCATCATTACCTCATAACCGGAAGAGGCGAGAGATGTACTGTTAGCATTAGCATCTGTATATGATTCATTAAATGGATTTGGGAGGGCTGGCCTGGAACCTCACAGGTATGACATTGTTTTGTGGGAAATAAATGAGGCCCAACCACCAACTGACCAGTTCACTCTGGGAACACAGCTTGTATGTTGAGTCCTGTCTGTCTCTGTGGTGTGGACAGTGAGACATCATAGAACTAAGTGCTTTGGAATCCTTTTGTTTTGGTTTGGTTTTCCTAAGGAATTTATAAGGAACAAGTGTAAGTAATACTGTGAATGACAGCCATTTTTATGTAACTGAGAAGTAGTAGTTGTTAACATCTGATTTTTTGCTTCTGGTTATTTGTGTAGAAACCCTTGGAAATGTAGCTGAGCCCTCAAGCCACGCCTCCCAGCTCATTTTGCCCCCCTCCACCAAGCAGCTGTTGCTCTGTGCCCCTTCTCTCCCCTCTCAGTCTTGCGCTGTGTAAACACCTGTATGTGTGTTTGTTCTTAAAAGTTTACACAAATTGTCATGCACTTATCTTACCTTTTTCCATTTAACATCTTTTTTTTTTTGGTACCGGGGATCGAACTCGGGTGGAACAACTGAGCTAAATCCCCGGCCCTTTTGAACATCTTTTTAAACAAAATCCAGATTAATGTATGTGTAACTACTGTTAAAGATAATTTTCAAAAAGAGTTCAAATCATGACTCAAACATTTAAAAATGAATTTGTGTTTTAAAATGTGATTTTATTTGAGTTAAAGGAACTAGGCAGATGTCATGACCAGATCAAACAAAAAGTCAGCACAAATTCACATGGAATGGGGAAATTGAATTTCAAGTGGGAGCAAACCTGATTTTTCCACTGGGAGAGGAAAGGCAATCAAATGAAAACTGTGGGCCAAGAGTGGCTATAAATCTGTCACTGTCCTATGACTTATAAGCAGGTGCACCACTGCTGCAACGGAGGTCTCTGCTCTCCACGCTTTTGCTTAAGTGCAGGTAAGCACAGGGCAAGCCACTCGGGAGTCTTTTGTATCCCAGATACCTGAAGCACAGAGGAAAGATGAGAACGTGTTATTGAGGATATATGTCTTCATATGAAAAAGTAACGAAGTATTTTTGACTTTTTCTAGCCCCGTATTATGAAATTTCAAACACAACAAATTTGAAAGAATTTTATATGAATGTCAGTATGCTTTCTCTCTAGATTCTTGTTAACATTCTCCCATACTTTTTAAAACTCACATATTTATTTGCAAGTTTTATCCCTCTACCCATGTTTTCTTTTTCTTTGGGTGCTGGATTTTGAACCCAGGGCTGTGAATATTTTAAGCACACACTCGACCAGTACAGTATAACCCAGGCCTCTGTCCATCTTTTTTCTTTTTCTTTTCTTTCCTCCTCCCCCTCCTCTTCTTTTTTCTTTTTGTGGTACTGGAGGTTGAGCTAGTGCCTGTGCACTGATTTACATTCCCGGCTCTTTTATTTTTTTATTTATTTTTTGTTTTTTTTTGTACCGGGGATCGAACTCGGGTCCTTGCGCTTGTGCAGCAGGAAGCGAAACCACTGAGCTAAATCTCCGGCTTCCAGGTCTTTTATATTTTTTATTTCAAGACAGGGTCTCATTAAGTTGCCCAAGCTAGGCTCCTGCCTGGGCAACTTGGTGATCTTCTTGTCTCAGCCTCCCAAGTGCTGGGATTATAGGCACACGCTACCAGCTCAATCTTTTCTTAATGAATTTCAAAATCAGCTATAGTGCTTGCTTCACCAGCACATATACTAAAATCATTACACCCTTCCCTGAATTCTTCAATATGCATGTCACTGTGTTATCAGCCATGTAGATTCATACTCAGATTCATTTGCTCGCTGCTGACCAAATCAAAGGAGGCCATTTGTTTTGGTAAAAGTGAAAGAGGATTTATTCAAAGCTAGCTCGGAGAACATAGAGTTGTTCATTTGTCTCCAATCACCATCTCCGTCTCCCCATGTACAGGTGTACAGAGATCTTTTATAGTAAGGAGCAGAGGGGTGGGGAGCGCAGAGAGACAATGCAAATCTCCACAGGTGCTTTTCTGCTTCCAGCATCTTCAGCTCATTCTCCCCTTTCTTCAGGAAAGGAAACTGGGCACAGCCTCCTGGGCCCGGGACCTGCATATTCTGTTGCTGCTTTTGAGCTGAGGAGAGGAGGGTGTGTTGGTTATGTGCTCAGCAGTAGAAAGTTTGAAGAAGTCACTTTCTCTAAAAGAAAAAAAGAAAAAAAGTAACCTTCAAAGTTCCATTTTGCAGCGCCAGTTACCATAAGAGTTTGGTATTTATGTTCTTTTTCTTTCATGATAAAGTTTAGGGGCCGAGGATTTAGCTCAGTGGTTTCGCCGCCTGCTGCGCAAGCGCAAGGACCCAAGTTCAATCCCCGGCACCAAAAAAAAAGAAAAAAAGAAAAAAAAGATAAAGTTTACACACAAGGAAATGTGGACTCATAAATGTGTGTTCACAGTTTGCTGAGCTTGGGCAAGTGTGTATGACCTGCATAACCTAAACCTTTACTAACATAAAGGACATCACCATTGTCACCAGCCAACCCAGAATTCTTTTGCTCAGTTTGGATGGAAATTATGTAATTGGCGTGTCACAGGGCGGGGTCCTGAGAAGTCCCTCGGAGAGGAGATGGGGACCTCAACACCCCCCCTCCAGTGGCACAGCTTCATGGACTCTCAGAAGGATCTCACCACTCAGTGAGAGGCATGGGCAGAGTTGGAGGGGATCTGTCAGTTACCAGGAGCCCAGGAGCTGCTTTTGTGGTACTGTCGGGGTGGTCTAGGGACTGGTAATTTTCCACTGGTCGTGAGTATGGCTTTTTGTTTTTGAGACTTCTCCTGAATGTCTTAGCCTTCTTTCCTCCCTATAGGACATGGGTTAGCAGCCATTCTCACCCTTGGGGACATCCTGGCACACCCCCCCAACCCCCAGCCCCACCCTGTGATGTGATATAGCATACCTGGTCTTTGTAATAAGAATAGGGGGATGAAGGAAGGGTACATTCCACACATGGTTGGAAGGGAAGGTGGATAGGGAAGGACATGACTTTACTTCAGTGGGTAACAGCTTATGCATTAAGGCCACACCTCGTAATTAAGATTTATTTCTCGTCTCCATGAGGATCCCTCTCCTATTTTACCATCACTCTAAATCATTTCTTCATGTTTCTTCCCAGTTTCCACTCCTATTCCCCATCCCCAGAGGCAACCAGTGTCTGATTTTAAAAAAATGATAACAATGAAAACAACCCACTTTTGTTTCTTCTAGAATTTTATGTTATCAGAGTAATGAAGTATGTATTCTTTTGTATAGGCATCTTTTCACCTAGCATATTTATAAGGTTCATTCAGATTATGTACATCAAAAATTGTCCCTTTTTAAGCCACCTGTGGTGGTGCACACCTGTAATCCCAGCACTTGGGAGGCTGAGGCAGGAGGATCACCATGAGTTTGAGGCCAGCGTGGGCTACATAGTGAGTTTAAGGCCAGCCTGAACTACATAGCGAGACCCTGTCTCAAAAAACAAACAACTTACCCCCAAAAGCAAACAAAAAAGAATTGCCCTTTTTAGTTGCTAAATGGTATTTCTATAAATATATTACAGGGTTTTGTTTGGTTTGGTTTAGACGAGGGCCATTTCCAAATTTTGGCTGTAAGAATAACTGCTATGAATATACTTGTAAAAGTCTCCATGTTTTTATTTCTCTTGAGTAAAAACCCAGAGGTGGAATTGCTGGATCATAAGGTAGGTGTATTTTTAGTTGTGTAAGCAACCATTAGCCTTTCAGTTGAGGTGGTACATTTTACACACTCACCAGCAGTGGGTGTGAGAGCTCTGATGTACTGCAGGATGTCTCTGCTGGTGGATATGGAGTGGTGGGGTGGTATCTCCCCTTTTTCTTTTCTTTTGGTTTTTTTGAGACAGGGTCTCACTATGTTCAGGCTGATCTTGAACTCACCATGGAGCCCAGGGTGGCCTCAAACCTGTGGCGATCCTCCTGCCTCAGCCTCCTGCGTGCTGGGATTACAGGCGTGCGCCACCATGCCTGGCTTTCATTGTCATGGTTTTCAAATTATCAGAAACACTTTCTAACTGGTTTAAGCATTTATTTATCTATTGTACATATAAATGTGTTTTATCTGTGTGTACAGATCTGTTTGACTTCTTAAAAAATCTTTCTTATGGCCTGGTGTGCCAGTGCATGCCTGCAATCTCAGGACTTCTGGGAGGGCAAAGCTGGAGGATTACAAGTACAAGCTCAACCTGGGCAATTTAGTGACTTAGTGAGACCCTATCTCAAAAAACAAAAAGAACTAGGGATGTAGTCAGTGCAAAGGCTCTGAGGTCAGTCTCCAGGACTGCCCCCCACCCCCAATCTTTCTTATACCTGAATAAGGTAGTCATAGTGGAATTTCAAACTCAGGACCTTGTGCTTGCAAGGCATGTGGAACGCTACTGAGCTAAATCCTCAGCCCTTAACTCTTAATAGTTAAGGACAAAGGTGATGATAATCCATGGATAATCTAGCCAAGATACCAAGACACAATTTTTCTTTTGATACATGTGTTTATATGTGTATATAATACATACGTGCATATATGTATAAATATGTGTGTATCGTGTATATAATTTTTTTCAGAATCCCAGAAAGATGAATACATCATCTCCTAAGAATGGCATTCTTCTACCTATTGGACAATAACATCATACCTCAGAAATTAAAAATAATTCTATAATACTATTCAATATTTAGTGCACTTTTAAATTTCCCCAGTTGTCCCAAGATCTTTTTATATGTGTGCGTGTGTGTGTGTGTGTGTGTGTGTGTGAAGCAGATCCAATCATAAAACTCTTTATTTCAAACTTTTTAAATTTTGAAGAGCAAGCCTGGGGTGTGGCTCAGTGGAGGGCACTTGCAGGCTGGCCTTGTATACTAGAGGCCCTGGTTCAGTCCCCAACACCCAGGGAAAAAAGTTTTTGAAGAGCTAATATCTTGGGACTAAGGTTTCCGTAAGTGATCCTGGTAGCCTTTCTTGTAACATTTTCACATAGCAGTTTCTGAGGCAGATTGGTTACTTTAGACCTTCATCCTCCTCCCAGGAGAACTGTATCTCTTTCATTAGCAGGGTTGTGATATGTGTGTCCTGTGCCCAAGGGAAATGAGCCCACAGCCCTGTGCTGTTTATGTAGAAGAAAATTATCTGTTGCTATGGAAGCCTTCAGTGGCCTTTGCTTCATAGCCTTGCCTGTGGGGCTCCTACACAGAAAGGAGAGATTAAATAGAATACTTAGTTCCTTTGGGAGAGAAAGGTAACATGGACACCGAGGATAAAGGGAGTCCAGGGAAAGTGGGCGTGCCTTGACTTCCCTGTATAGAAGATGGAAATTGATTTTTTTCCCTGAGTTCAGATTTAAGAGCTATAGAATGTTTACAGTTCTTCGTGATTTAGGTAACTTTAAAAAAAATAAAATAAAAAATGAAAAACAACAAGTCAGGCATGGTGGTTCATCCTTGTAATCCCAGCACTTGGGAGGCTGAGACAGGAGGATTACTGCCACTTTGAGGCCAGCCTGAACTGCATAGAAAAACCCTGTTTCAAAAAAAAAAAAGCCCCACTTCTCCAATATTTCTTTCTTTTTTCTTTACTTCTCTTTTTGCAGTGCTGGGAGTTGAAACTAGGCCTCACACATGCTAGGCCTAGTCTTCCCTTCAGCTACACCCTAGCCCAGTTCCCCGGTACTGAAAGTGAAGATTTTAATAAACTTTCTTTCTTTTGTTTTTTTTTGGTGCCAGGGATCAAACTCAGGACCTTGCGGTTTTGAGGCAGGCAGCGGCACCACTGAGCTAAATCCCCAGCCCTTAATAAACTTTCAAAAGGAATTAATTACAGATCTTGCATATAAATGTTACGCAGTCATGACTTCTTCCCATAATTCTGCCCCAAAGGCTGAAGTTCTCGTTCTGGTAGTGTGTTGGAAGCCACCTCTAGGTTTAATGATTCACTTGAAGGACTCTGATTACTCAGCGTATAGTTATATTCATGGTTATGATTTATTACAGCGAAAAAATACAAAGTGAAAGCAGCAAAGGGAAAAGGTTCTTGGCACACACTTCCAAGAGTCCTCTTCCAGAGGAGGGAAGGGGAGGGAAAAATCCTTTTCCTCTGCCTAGCTTAGGTTCTCTGGCTGGAGCCTTGGAATTAGATGTGTGAAAGACAGATTGACAAGAGGAAAAACAAATTTATTACCTCGTGCATCATGCGTGTACACACAGGAGTGCCCACAGTGAGCAGCCGGAAGGGGCTTAGAACGGGGGCCCATGTCATGTCTTAGGCTGAGCAGGGAAGCGGTCTGGGGCTGCTGGGCAGGGGAGGCAAGTTATGGGAAGAGATCAGAGAAAGTATGGCCAGCAAGAGTTATTTAGAAAGGTTTGGTAAGCAGTTATTTTGGTGCTTCTTCAGTGATTAGTACAGAGCCTCCTACTTCTTGGGAAGAGAAAAGGAAACAGTTTTTAGAAAGTAAATAAACTTCACTTCTAAAAGGGAAATGTGTGCCCTGTTGCGGAGCTTTTCTTGCATCTGCTGCTTCTCAGTGGCCACTGGCTCAAAATGATCTGTATGCCAAAGACGTTGCATGTGATGGTACCTGTGGAAGTCACACAGATTTTTTTGTTTGTAATCCCAGCACTTGGGAGCTGAGGCAGCAAGGTCACCATGAGCTTGAGGCCAGCCTGGACTACATAGTGAGTTCAAGGCCAGCCTAAACTACCTTGCGAGACCTTGTCTCAAAAAAACAAAAATAAAAAAATACTACATATTTGGGAAATTCTTTTGATTTTCTCTTCCTCAGATGAATGCTTTTTATTTTTATTTTTAGTTTGGATTGAACCTTGGCCTTTGCACTAAGCTACATCCCCAGGTTTTTTGGAGGGCAGGGAGCAGGGTCTTGCTAAGTCATTAAGTTGCCAAGGTGAGGCTGGAACTTGTGATCCTCCTGCTTCAGCCTTCCAGAGTGCTAGAATTATAGGTGTGCATCACCACTCCTGGCTTTTATTTCTTTACTAATTCATTACTGTTTGTCAAAAACTTTACAGGTTTATTGCTAAGGTTTTGTTATTGTTGTTTTGGTTTTTTTTTTTTCTTTTTAAGGTTTCACTGGACTTTTTTTTTTTTTTTTTGGTACCAGGGTCGAACTCAGGACCTTGTGCTTTTGAGGCAGGCAGTGGAACCACTGAGCTAAATCCCTGGCCCTGTTTTGGGTTTTTGATGCTGGAGACTGAGCCTAAGGGCTTATGCATTGCTAAGCATGCTGTACAACTGAGCTGTACCCCAAGCCCTGCTAACTGTTCTTAGAAAGCATACTGTGTGCTCTGAGGTGATATTTTCTCCTTTTTTTTACTTTTTTTTTTTTTTTTTGGTACCAGGGGATCAAACTTGGGACCTTTCACTGGCGAGGTAGGCGCCGGAACCACTGAGCTAAATCCCCAGCCCTTCTCCTTTTTTTAAAGAAAATTTTTCTTTCTTTCAGTACTGAAGATTGAACCCTGAGAGAGCTGAGATATATCCCCAGCCCTTTTTAATTCATTTATTTATTATTTTTTGGTACTGGGGATCAAACTCAGGACCTTGCGCTTGCCAGAAAGGTGCGGCACCACTGATTTATTTTTTATTTTGAGACAAGGTCTCATATTCTTTTGCCTCAGCCTCTGTAGTACCTGGGCATGTCCAGTACTGTAGAAAGAGAGAGAGAGAGAGAGAAGAGGAAGGAGGAGGAGGAGGAAGAGAAGGAGGAGGAGGAGGAAGAGAAGGAGGAGGAG
>NW_004624734.1:35977152-36035875 GCF_000247695.1 Heterocephalus glaber | reverse complement strand
GGACAAGGAGTCAGCTACAGGAGGAAGGAAGACGTTTTTACAACTCCCTTTGTGCAGCTCTACCACGCAGGAACATGGAAGAGAAGGAGGAGGAGGAGGAGGAGAAGGAGGAGGAGGAGGAAGAGAAGGAGGAGGAGGAGGAGGGGGAGGGAAAATGGAGAAAGGGAGAGGAAGGGAAGGATAGAACCCAGTTCCTAAAGAAAACCCACAGAATAGAGGTAAGTTTTTGGAAATTGTATATTGATTAGAGATTTGTATCTGGACTGTATAAAGAATGACCAAAGTATCTAAACAGACTTTCCTCTGAAAAAGATACACAAATTCCAATCAGCATATTAAAAATGCTCAACATCTGCCATCAGGGAAATGCCAGTCAAAGCCATAATGACTACCTTCCCATACCCCAGGACACCTATAATCAAAAACATAGTGGATTGGGCCAGGGATTTAGCTCAGTGGTTCCACTGCCTGCTTTGAAAGCACAAGATCCTGAGTTCGATCCCCAGTACCAAAAAAAAAAAAATAGTGGATTGTCTGTGAGGATGTGAAGCTGCTGGTGAGGATGTAAAGAAAGTGGAAGCTTTCTATGCTGCTGGTGGAAATGTAAAAGGCTACCACTGCTGTGGAGAATAGTCTGGTAGTTCCTCAAAGAACCAACCATAGGATGCAGCAGTTCCGCTCCTAGGTATCTGCCCAAGAGAAGTGAAAGACATGTCCTTTCCAAAACTTGGGCAGGAAAGCTCCATGCTGCAGAAACAGTGCAGCACATTTACCTAGTCATCACAAGAATCACAGGTGACACCCCTGCAACGAAAGACAAGTTCACGAGAAAAGCATGGCAAATTGGTTTAATGGAAGTTTGTGCGTGCGTGTGTGTGTGCGTGTGTGTGTGTGTGTGAGAGAGAGAGATACAGAAGCCTGCAGAAATAAAGAGCCATAGGAAATAGGGCAGTAGATCTTTTGCAAATGGGAAAGGAACCAAGAGAATGAGGGAGACGTGAGGAGAAGAGGGAAAAGCGGATGAAGAAAGGATTGAGGTGTGCACCACCTTCACACAAGGAGCGTAAACACGTACTGCAAATGTGCCAGGAAAACTAAACACAATAAACAAAAGAAATAAAGACCCAAGGAAACCATCTGTGTTTATGCTTGGGTTTCCATGTGGAAATGTGATGGACAGAGGGTCCGATCTGACAGAAGCAGACTGAGGGGAGGGCACTGTAGGCTGGCCAGTTCTTACCCTCTCAGCATTCCTTCCCCAGGCATGGGCCAGGGCCTCTCTGGGATGAGTGTCTTCCAGGGAAAGGTAGCGACCTTGCTGGGGTTTATGGCTTGTTTGGCGATAGGAGTTCTAGTTTCAGTGACCTGCTTTTGTGAAGAATTCTGGTTTCCGTGCCTCTCCCCAGAGGAGGGAGAGGGGCCGCAGACTGGAGGGCAGGTGAAGGTGTGAGAGAGACCTTGCTGTCCCAGCATCCTTCAGTGTAGAGCACTCAAGCACCAAAGGACCATATGTCGGGTTATCACCTTCTGTATCTTCTGAGCCCGAACAGTTCATGGGAACATTTTTATAATAGTCAAAAACCAGAAACAGCTGAAATCTCCATCACATGATAAATCAATAAGTAAAATGTGACACAACCATATAATGAGATATTATTCAGGAAAATAATGTAATTTTTTTTTTTTTTAGGAAAATAATGTAATTGAATATCCTCTGCTGGAATGCTTGGGAGAAGAAGTGTTCCAGCCTTTGGAGTTTTTCTGGTTTAGGAATAATTGCACAGACTTTACCAGTTGACCATCCTGAATCTGAACCTCCAAAATCAGAAATACTCCAAAATCTAGAACTTTTTTCAGCTTTTTCTAAAAGCCATTGATTTGTATTTTTTTAACGAGTGAATAGTATACAAACTATATCTCAATAAAGATGTTCTTGACCAGTTCTTAAGAGAAAATAAATTTTGTTCATTTTTGTCAGCAGCTGACCTGTAAGACTCAAGTGTCTATCAGAATTCATAACTCACTTTTTCAATATGAGTCAGTTACTAACGGCATTGGAATATCAGTTGTTCATTCTGAAGAAGAGTGATTAGGAAACCCGAAGAAGAAGGGCACTATATGGGGAGTACGTCTAGCATTTTCCACGTCACAGTAGGACATACTGCATTTTTCTGTCAGGTACATTACTGACGAAATAAACCTGCTTTCCTTGTCTAGTCCTTGGCTGCTTATGTTCCTTGAGTGAGAGTGGAAAATGGGACTTCTCCTTCAGGAATTCTTGACTGGAAGGTTTTCTCTCCAGGCTTCCAAGAGTCAGACTGCTAGGGAAAAGAGGGACTTGTCCATTAGTCCGTGAATATTGTGAAGTCATATGGACTTGCATAGGCTTGTGTTTGGGCAAAGGAAGTGAATTTTCCACCCAGTTGGTCTTATTTCATTCAGAATTCACCAACTCAGATATAATACTATATCTGGGAAAATCTTTAATGATCTTACTGACATATGCTTCTTGTATATTTTTCTGTTCCATTCAGTTCACAGCTAAGGAAGGCATGGTGGAAAAATGCTCTCTGTATGCCATTTAGGTGGTACTTTATATAAGTCCCATGTGAGTGTCTGGAATGGAAAAATAATTATGGGAATATGGGACCACTTACTTTTTGTGGTACTAGGAATTGAACCCAGGGCCTACATACTGAGCTACATCCCTAGCCCTTAAAAAAAATTTTTTTTTGAGACAGGATCTCATTAAGTCACTAAAGTTGCCCAGGCTGGGCTGGAACTGGTGATCCTTCCTGCCTTTGCTTCCCACAGTACTGGGATAACAGGCATGAGCCACCACGCCCGGCTGGGACAACTCAGGTCCTCATGACGACTTCAGCATATTTTTTGATATATCATAAATTCTTAACTAGTTCACTCTGCAAATTCGTATTCAAATACAAATACTAGAGCATATCCTAAAAAGAAATATAAATTAACTTTAGGTTGGCTGCCATTTGAGATTGCTTCCCTCATCATCACAAATAATTTGTTTGTCTCTGGTTAAAGAGACGAGAAGCTCTAACTCCGTGGAAGTTTCAGAAATAGATGATCGCTCTTTTTTTTTTAAAGTTGCCCAGGGAGGCCTGAGGGTGTAGTTCAGTGGTAGAGCATTTGTCTAGTGTACAAGAATTCAATCTGCAATATCACCATCTCCCCCCAATTTTTTTTCCAGGGAGTATATGTTTTGCAATCTCAAAGAGAATATGCTTCACTACAAAGATAAAGAATGGGAGGACCAGGGATGTAGCTCAGTGGCGCCGAGCCTGCCTGGCAAGCGCAAGGTCCTCAGTTTGATTCCTGGTATGGGGGAGCGGGGGGAGAAAAGTGAAGTCCTGTCTCTGGCTGGTCAGCCCCCTCACTCAGACAGGGTCTTTGACATCAGGAGCATGTGTCTCCTCCCCCTTCTCCATACTCTTGTCCTTACAAAAACTCTATTGCAAGCCCACATTATGCTATTGTCTTCAGAGGAGACAGATGTGGCTTCTTTTGTGATTTCTTCTCTGAGACTCTATGTTTTGTGGGACCATGGAATTCTCTGTGTGGCACAGAACTAGATTTGCTATTTCTTTAATGTTTCAGCAGTTGATTTTTTTTTTTTCTTTTTTTTTGGTATGGGGGATCGAACTCAGGTCCTTGCGCTTACAAGGCAGGCGGTGGAATCACTGAGCTAAATCGCCAGCCCTAGCAGTTGATGTTTTTTATAAATTCCTTAGATGGTTTTCATACTTTTATTTAAACCGTTTAATCTGACAGTCAAAATGAGTGGCAGGAATTAATTGTGTATCTGAGAGAGGCTGGTTAATAGAACACCCAAACTAGAGCAGACAAGGATAAATCGTTAAGGGCTCAGTGATAGAGCACTTGCCTTCTATGTGTGTGGCCCTTGGTTCAGTTCCTAGCACTGCAACAAAACAAAACCATAGGAGGAAAAGAATCATTTCCCTCTATTACTCTAAGTTCTTGCTTATCTGGGACCCCTGTAACAAAAGGTAGATTAACAAAAGAAAACCAGACATGTTTTAGCATACACATGTCATATAAACATGGGAGATACATGCAGAAAAGTGAGTAACTCCAAAAGAGGTGGCCCAGAATGCCACTTACATAGTATCTTCCACTAAAAACAGAGAGTGTGAAAGAGGCCAGTTATAGGGAGGTGACCAGGAAAAGCAAACAAGAATAAGTTTTGTTATGTGATTTAATTATTTGCCTTCTTCACTGATTAGAGTTTCTTATGATTTAGTCTTCTTTCTCTTCTGGGTACAGAGAGGAGACCCTCTTACAAATTGAGATTTCCTTTATAGATGTGAATTTCCCTTACAAAAGGGTGACCTCTGTTTTTCAGAGGTTCTCCTGTGTCAGCAGTTCCTTAAAATAATCCTTATGGCATTGAGGCATATTTTGGGGTGGATTCAGTCTTCACCTGATCTCTGAGTGACTGGTGCCAGGGAGCCAAACAAAAAAACTGCCATTGTTTCTTTACTGGACCCAAGTCCAGTACTGGATCCATCTGCTCACCACTTTAAAGCTAATACTTGGGAAAAGAGGGTTGGGAAAGAAAGTAGGTTAATCAAGGGTTGGTACCCTGAGAACATGGGAAGGAGTTTTCATTGCTTTCAGCCAAAAAAGAGCATCTTAGAGAACTCAGGTATATGAAAGGGAGATCCCGGAGCAATGGGCAGAAAGTCTGTGTGCCAAACAGGGTCTTTGTCATGTTGAGCATGTGTCTCCTTTTTTATTTTATTTATTTATTTATTTGGTACCGGGGATCAAACTCAGGACCTTGTGCTTTTGAGGCAGGCATGGTGCCACTAGCTAAATCCCTGGCCCTCTATTTTATTTATATTTTAATCTGGAGGCCTAAACATTTCAATCTACCTTGATCTGCTGGGACTAGTTCCTGTAATTTTTTAGACAAATATTATTTTTCTTAAACATCACAGCACATTACACACCTTATGTTAGTTGATGCACATAATTAAAGCATAAGCAAAGAGGGGCATTACACATTCTAATGTTATATGAAGGTCACCAGAATTCCTTAGGGGCTATTAATTGAAAGAAAGGTTATTTAGCAACATCTTAATCATTTAGGTGTGGCTTTTCTTTAGAATGCTGGGCAAAGATAGAAGTCAGAGATCCCCTGCTCCTGGGTAGGAAGGATCAACATAGTGAAAATGGCCATACTTCCAAAACTGCTATATAGATTCAATCCCAATTGAATTCCCAGCAGCATACTTCACGGACCTTGAGAAAACAATCCAAAAATTCATTTGGCACAAGAAGAGACCCAGGATAGCAAAAACAATTCTAGGTAACAGAGACATGGCAGGGGGTATCACAACCCCCAACATGAAACTATACTACAAAGCTACTGTGATGAAAACAGCATGGTACTGGCAAAGAAACAGACCTGAGGATCAATGGAACATATTAGAGTATGCTGAAACAACTCCAGACACACTCAGCCATCTCATCTTCGACAAAGGAGCCAAACACCCTCAATGGAGGAAAGATAGCCTCTTTAATAAATGATGCTGGAAAAACTGGATTTCAACTAGTCAAAGATTAAAACTAGACCTATATCTCTCACCATGCACTAAACTAAAATCAAAATGGATTAAAGATCTAAATATTAAAATAGAAATGCTGAATCGGCTGGAAGAGGTTAGGTAGAACTCTTGAAGACATTGGTGTAGGAAAAGATTTTATAAACAAAACCTCAGTTGCCAGTGAACTAGCACAATCAACAAGTGGGATCTCTTCTTATTAAAAAGCTTCTGCACAGCAAGAGAAACCACCAGCAGTGTGAACAGACAACCCACAATGTGGGAAAAAAATCTTCACCTGCTGTTTCTCAGACAAAGGTCTACTATCTCGAATCTAGAAAGAACTTAAAAAGATCAGACCTCCCAAATTTAAAGACCCAATCTAAAAATGGGTATCTGAAATGAATAGACATTTCTCAGACAAAGAAGTAGAAATAGCAAATAAACATATGAAAAAATGTTCAACATCACTGGTCATTCGAGAGATGCAAATGAAAACAACGCTGAGATTCCACCTCAGTCCAGAAAGAATGGCTGCTATCATGAAATCAACCAATAACAAATGCTGGCAGGGCTGTGGGGAAAGAGGAACCCTGCTCCACTGTTGGTGGGAGTGTAGACTGGTGCAACCACTGTGGAAATCAGTATGGAGATAGCTCAAAGAACTAGGACTGGAAGTCCCATTTGACCCAGCTATTCCCCTGCTGGGGATCTCCCCCAAAGAATTAAAAGAATCATACCACAGTGATATATGTGCTCCCATGTTCATAGCAGCACAGTTTGTAATAGGTAAAACTTGGAAGCACCCCAATTGCCCATCAACTGGAGACTGGATAAAGAAAATGTGGTTTTTAAATAAAATGGAGTGTTACTCAGCCATAAAAAATGAGAAATTAGAGACATTTATAGCTAAATGGATGCACATTGAGGCAATACTCTTAAGTGAAATAAATAGGACACACATGTGTAAATACTGAATAGTTTCTCTAGTGTGAGAAACTGAAAGTGTAAATAAGGACTAAAAGGTATAATAGGTAATGTGAAATAGGAAGAAAAGGGGTAAAAGGGAAGGGGAAGTTGGAAAGGTAGGGGAAGGAAAGAAGGGAATGGAATTAATATTAGAAAATGAAAAAATGGAAACAAAGTCTTTGTAAATAGGGAGGGATGGAGGGGTTGAAGGGAGGGCAGGAGAAGGGGGGAAAGTAAGAACCAAGAGAGATTCTGTAAAGGTGCAAATTTCCAATGAATGTACCAATAAAATAAAATTAAAAAAAAACCAGAAGCCAGAGGACAGCTCACAAAAGGGCAGCCACAGTTACAGTTTGGATGTCATGGATTCGGTCACTGGAGGAGTCAGTTTGATGAGAGCAGGGTGCAGATGACTCATTCATCCACATCCCCCACTCTGTCCTGAGCCTGTCAACCCTGTCATCCTGTAGAGCCTCTGAATTCAGTCTTGAATACTGCAGTACGCTGAGCAACTCCCCCTAATAGGTATTTGTCTAAACATGGAGGAAAAGTTGGTAGTGGTCTCATTTCTCTTTGTTTTCTCTCTCCCATGTCCTGCATCTTTACCAGGCCAAAGTAGAAGAAAAGATCCAGGAAATCTTCAATTCTTACAAGTTCAACCACCTTGTACCGAGGTAAGCTGTGGGTAGGACTGTGGAGGGCCTGGGAGGGCCCCTCCCATGTGGGAACCGTTGTCTTTCCACGGGGAGCATCTGCTGCAGACCCGTGTTTCCTGACCTTGTGGCTGCTTGGATGTGCATGTGACCCCGGCTCCTGCCTCTGTGTACTGTGGGAGGAGACACTCCTCGGGGACTGAGCTGCCAGCTGTTCAGTGGGGACGGCTCTCAAGGCCTGACCTCTGAGGTTTGAAGATAGGGAGAGGAATTCAGGTTTTTAATTAATTGTGACTTGCTGCTTTGGTGTTCACATGATTATTCTCTTTTTCCCTTTTTAATTGTTGCATTTTAAAGCAGATAGACTCCGGAGGGTAGCCATGGATCGATTCCTTTAATATTAGTAAACTTTTATTATTCTGCAGTGCTGGGAATGGAACCCAGGGCTTTACTCGGGGTAGGTAAGTGTTCTACCACTGAGCTACACCCCTAGCCCTAAATTTTTTGACTGGAAAACTGAGAAATTTGAGTTTCTTCCAGCCTTGTCCTTGGTAATTGTGCCACAGATCTCAAAGATAGAATTCCAGATAAGAATGCAGTGCTTTTTGGAGCTTGGCAAATTGAAGTCTTCATGTTCTGTAGGGTCAGAAATTCTAAAAAGGGAATTAAAAGAAGAAAAAAATTTTTTGTGTTTTTGGAGCTGGGGACTGAACCCTGGGCCATGCTGGGCAAATGCTCAACCACTGAGCTACATCTTCAGCTCCAGGAGAAATATTTTACTTGAACATTTACTTTTCCTTTTCCCCAGTATTTTGTCATGTATCACACTAGAATTTCATACAGTTATTTCATCCCTTAGTAATTATTTCTTCTCAGTTGAAATATTTCTCTGAAACCATCCTGCGTTGTATGTCCAGCCATCAGAATTGATCAGTAGCCCAGAACCATGTTTGGTCATCATTTTATCCTAATGATGAAACACTTCTCTTTGACAGTTTCCAAAGTGTGGTGAGGTGCTGGCTCATTCACCACAGCCAGGGAGCTGTAGGGTCTCCAGTTCATCCTCACCTTCTTCATCGGACTCCCGACTTCTGGAGACCATCTGAGTCTGGCCGCTCTGCTCATGGAACATTACACATGGCTCCAGTCTTGTTCCCTTTGTGCCTTTTTTGGCCATCATTCTATTTTGCCGCTATTTCCTTAAATGTTTTGTTTTGCCTTGCTAATTAGTCACTGCTGAAAACAAGTGGAAAAGGCAAGTGCATGTAGGGAAAGACAGATGGGAAGGTTTACTTTATCTTCCTTCCCTGGGAAAGGCAAGGAGGTAAGCATCGACTGACTAAAGGAGTTTTTCGCCAGCCTTCTAGACTAAACCTCTGGCTTAACCCCAAACTCAGACTCTGGAAGATAAATTATACCTCTGGTCATGAGCCGCAGCTGGAGATTAGCAAATGATGCCATTGATTTCAACAGCTGGAGGGAGTGAGCACTCTTAGGTGTAATGGCACCCCTGTCCCCCACTGCTGAGCATAAGCTGTGTGTGCACAGCTTCACCAGTACTGGTGAGACTTGTCGAGGGAGAGAGTGTGATTGTTTTCAGGGGGCTTTGTTGTTAACAGCTGTGTCCCCAGACAACTCACCTGAGGGGCTCTGAGTCACTGTCGCCTGCTGGGGCCTCTGTGGACCCATAACCTCTGCGCTTCCCACAAGATGGACCTTTGACTGTTTGGCAATTTCTTTTTCACTCACCATCAGAATAGAGCCCTCTGACTCCTTCACTCAAACTGAGAGACAGACTGAGAGGCTGCAGTCTGGGGGAGGAAGTTGTTTTGGGCAGAGGGGACGATAAAGGAGACCCTGAGTCATAGGTCTGGTGTCAGGTGTGGGTGGAAGACAAAAGTGTTCCTTTTGGGCATGCATCCTTGTGGAAGTAAAACACAACTCGATTTGCTTCAGGAAAAGACAGTTTGCCATTTTATCTTTGATGCCTATGAAAATTAGTCTTTTAAAGATGCTAATTAATATTAAGCAGGTCTGTGGCACATGCCTGTAATCTCAGCACCCTGGGAAGCTGAGATAGGAGGATTGCAGGTTCAAGCCCAGCCTAGGCCATTCAGCAGCTTAGACCCTGTCTCAAAAGAAAAAAGAGACAGAAAAAGCTGCCAGGTCTGTGGAGGCTGCGCCAGCTTACCCGACCCGGGCCAGCGCTGGCGCTTGAGCCTCAGGGGCGGGGTGATGGCAGCCTCGAACCAGGAGGCGAGACTGGCAGTGGCCAGTCTCCACCTGCCGGTGAATCCCAACACCGGAGTGCGGGTCGCCCAGTGCGAGCGTGAAGACCCTTTAGTGGCCCTGGCGGTGACAGTGGCCGCCTCGAAGGAAGAGGATGAGAAGAAGGTGTCACGGCCTGCGTGGGTGTCGGCTGATTCGAGCACCAACTTTTGTGTGCTGGAAAGAAGTATAAACTGTGGCGACATTGTGAGCTTTTCTGATGTGTGCCACTCTAATGAAGAGTAGTATTTCAAGAAACTAGAAGAGCTGAAGGCGGCTCACATAGAAACTATGGCAAAATTAGAGAAAATGCACTAGAATAAATTAAATTTAAAGGCAGTTCAGCCAGTAACCGTCAGGGAAGATGTTCCTAGCAACTCTTCCAGAAAGAGTGAAAAGGAAAGGATGAGAGAACACCGACAAGAACTAGAAGAAGGAGAAGAAAAGCTAAAAATGAGGCCACTACTATTTGAAAGAGTTTCTCAGAAAAATGTGAGAATGGCAGCAGAAAAGCATTATTCTAACAAACTAAAAGCACTAGGAATATCTGATGAGTTTGTTTCAAAGAAAGGCAAAAGTGGAAAAGTATTTGAGTACTTCAGCAATCAAGAGATGAAAAGTTTCACTGAAGGTAAAGCTTTAGTGAAGAAGAAAAAGGAGAAAGAGAGCGAATGGGGAAGAAAATTGTTTTATTGATAGCAACAGTCAAGACTTGCAAGGATAAAGATGAAGATGATGCAGAGAGTAGAGAAGTATCTGCTGAAGAGTAGAACTGCATCAGCAGGGCCCCTCTCTGTGCCCTGGCTGCTGCATGCACCAGCTGCACCTGGGACGTGAGGACGTCTGTGGGGACGCCTCCCGTGTGTGCAGTGCTGGTGAACAAAGACATTACAGCGAAGAAGGCTGAATCCAGATGATGGTGATTTGATCAGTTAGAGTAAGGTTTTTCCTGTTTTTTTAAAAAATTGCAACATATGGTCTGTTTGCTCCTATGAGCTTGTATTTTTTTTTGGGTACCAAGAATCGAACTTGGGTCCTTGTGATTGCGCGGTGGGCAGCGAGACCACTGAGCTAAATCCCTGGGCCTAATCTTGTATTTTTAAAGTGTTTGAAAAAAATCGTTTGAGACTCACAGCTATCACAAACTGATTAGTTAAAAAATAAGTATTATATTTGGTGGGGAAATAAGTATTATGTTTGGTGGCTTAGAATTAACTTTTTTTTTTCTTTTTTTGGTACCGGGGATTGAACTCGGGTCCTTGCACTTGCAAGACAGGCAGCAGAACCACTGAGCTAAATCCCCAGCCCCTGGTGGCTTAGAATTGAGAAGCGAAGGACCGGGGATTTGGCTCAGTGGTTCTGCCTCCTGCCTCACTAGCCCAGGGTCCCAAGTTTGATCCCTGGTACCAAAAAAAAGAATTGAGAAGCGAGCCAGGCATGGTGGAGCAGGCCTGTAATCTCAGCACTTGAAAGTCTGAGGCCTGAGGATTGCTGCGAGTTCAAGGCCAGCCTGAATTTCATAACTACCTAGCAAGATCCTGCTTCAATCCCCTCCCCCCAAAAACCCAAACACATGAAAAAAAGAATTGAGAGAGAAGTATTTGGCCTTTGGTGATTTATTTAAAAATACAATATTTCTGGTGCTGGGGATTTGGCTCAGTGGTTCTGCTGCCTGCCGTGCAGACTCAAGGTCCCGACTTTGATCCCCAGTACCAAACAAAACAACAAAACAATATTTCTAGAAAACATTAATCAATAAAGATTTTAAATTACAAAAAAAAAAAAAAAGAGAGAGAGAAAGGGAAAAGGAAAGGGAAAAAAGAGGGGAGAGTCAAGTCCTGGGAATGTAGCTCTGTGTGAAGCCCTGGGTTCAATCCCCAGTACCAAATAAATAAGTTAGAGATACTGTGTATTTTGGCTGAATAGCTGTGTACATAAATCAGCATATTAATATAAAGCTGAAGCCAAATATCACCATCATAGAATGAACTTCTAGGATATAAGAATAAATCTGGGCACTGGGGCTCAGTGGTACAATGCTTGCATAGCAAGTACAAAGTCCTGGGTTTGATTCCCTACGCTGCAAACAAACAAAAAAGAATACACCTGAAAATATATCAGAATTTTAAATTATTATCACAGATTTAATGTTTAATGCTTTAGTAGTCAGAATTTAAAAGCCTGACAGTATAATGCAGGAACAAACCTCCACTGTTGGCTGAAGTGCATGTTCGCACATGAGCGATGGATCTGGATGACATGGCCTGTCTGTGTGCTGAAGTCATTGGTGCTGATCAGAGGGGACAGAATCACACACAGGGCCAGGAGCCCTGACCACACACAGGTCTAGCATGGTACAGTGATGCTGAAGCAGGCATCCAATTCAGCGTCCAGAGTCAAATCTGATTAGCAGATTTGGCTGAAATTTGAGGCTGGAGCTGCATGCTCTGCAATTAATCCCCTTCCCTGGAATGATTTTCCTTTCTCCATGGCTGTGAAATATATTTACTATAACCTATCCTGGAGCGAGGGAGTCAGTCCCAAGGAGTTTTTGGTTTTGTTTTTGTATCTTTGGTGCTGAGGATCCAACCCAGGGCCTTGTGCATGCTAAGTGAGCAGTCTACCACTGAACTGCACTCCCAACACTACAGCGCTCCCCCCCGCCCAGTACCAGGCATCAAACTCAGGACCTTGCATTTGCAAGGCAGGCGCAGTGCCACTGAGCTAAGTCCCCAGCCCCACTACAGAGCTTTTTGAGCATACTTTCTTTTTCCCCCGATTTTTGCGACAAGGTCTCACTGTATAGTCCAGGCTAACCTTGAACTCACTATGTAGCCCAGGCTGGTCTTGAACTCGAAGTGATCCTCCTGCTTCAGCCTCCCAAGTGCTGGGATTACAACATGCATGCCAGGATTACAGCCATGCCTGGCTATGGAGGTTTTTTTAATAATACTTTTAATAGCTTTGTCAGCATCTGCATAATAGGATGTTTGTCACACATCCTATGAAAGTTAATTTTTATTATGGGTATTCTTGTTGTACACTCTTATGAGTTTACCTTTTTCCATTTGTCATTAGCTTTAAATCTTAAATGTATAAACCACATACACACACATACATATGTGCGCTCCTTCACACTCACATATAGTTTTAAATTGTTTTCTTTTGGGCAGAAATGATCTGGTGCTTCTTGGAAGTGAGAAATGCAATGTCCCCGAACTGAAAGCACCCTGGGAGTTAAGTGTGTTCCAGTTAAATCTCGCAAAGTGCTTCTTGCGCAGGCACCTGCTTGGCCTCTGTGTCTTCTGCTGGTCCTATGTACAGTGCTACTTTAGAATCTTCCAAATTCTGATCAGTTAGGAAGTGCATTCCTTCATGTTCTCTCCAAAGTCCTTACAAACAAACCACCTCCCCTGGGTGGTTTATTATGTGTCTGGTGCTTACTTTTTGAGTGAGGCCCTTGGCTTTAGTGGGTTAGAAAGTTCCCGGGAGCTAGCAATGGACAGAATTCCCTGCCCTGTCATCTGTTATAGCCAACTGATGGTGCTGGGTTGGAGGAAAAGTATTTTCTTTCATGCCACTCTGCTGTGCTCCCTCGAAATCTTTCCTTTTTGCTTATTCTGCAGTAAGATCTGGAGGGTCTCCAGAGGCCCAGGTGCTCTGCTGGGCCTGGGCAGCAGACATGGGCAAGGCCGCCCCTGCAGGGGGAGGTGGTACTAACCAGATGAGCACAAATACAACCAACAAGAGAGGGTCGCAGGGAGGATCCACCAGAGACTGGGAGTCGGGGACCACCTCTCAAGGAAAGTGACATTTAACTGAGACCCACAGGGTGGGGAGGGTTGCTAATTTAAGGGGTGGTCAGTGTGTTCCAGACTGAGGGGCAGAGTGTGGGGACAGAGCTCGAGAAAGGCCATGTTAATGGAGGTGTCAGTGAGGGCTTGAAATGAGGGGGGAGGGAAGAGGGTGAGGGCCATTGTGAAGGGTCCAGGTAGAGAGGCAGTGACATCACCACCTAGCACATGCGGCTCTGTGTGCCTTCCAGTGTCCTTGATGTAGTTGCCTATTTGATCATCCCTCTGAGTGTCCCAATTTTCCATCCCCTCCATACAGTCACACAGGTCCCCTCTTCATCCACTCATGCTCTCCTTGTATACACACACACCCACACACACACACACACCCACACACACACCCACCACAGAGCCTGCCTTGTTCTGTTCCACCTAATTGGTTTTGAGACTGAATTGTTCAGGGAAAGGGTGAAGAGTTCTCACTTTAATTTCCTACACAGAAAAGATGTTTGGATTCAGGCGAACTGAAAATAAGGCAATGGTAAGGGTATTGGTCAGCTGGGGCTACCATAACAAAGACGGAGTGTTCAGAAACCGGCAAACTTATTTTCTTACAGTTCTGGATGCTGGAAATCCACCCCAAGGATTGGATTCTCTTAGGCCTGTCCCTGGGGCCCACAGACGACTGCCTTCCTGCTGTGTCTTCACATGGCCTCCTCCCCCCTTATCTGCTGTCGTCTCCTCTTATAAGAACACTGGTCTTTTGGGGCTAGAGCCCCACCCTTATGTCCTCATTTGACATTAAATACCTCTTCAAACTGGGCTGGATGGTGCATGCCTGCACTCTGGAGGCTGAGGCAGGATCACCACAAGTTCAAGGCCAGACTGAGTTCAAGGCCAGCCTGAATGACAGAGAGGCTGCATCTCAAAAATACTAAAAACAAAAAACCCTCTTTAAGGACCCAAATAATGTTGAGTGTTAAAGTTGCAACATAAGATTTGGGGGGAAAAATTCAGCCTGTAACTGTAAGGTTCTTACTGTTTCTGCCTGGCCAATAGATATATCCTTTCAATTAAAAAAAAAAATGTACGTGTGTGCATGTAAGCACACACGCGTGCATGCGTGTGTGTGTGTGTGAGAGAGAGAGAGAGACAGAGACAGAGACACAGACACAGAGAGAGATTAAATGAATGACAATGAGAGAAGTTTCCACTGAGGGAACAGTCACTAGAAGGAATTTCTGTACCCCCAGTTGTGGTTGAAGTTTACCTTCAAATGACTTCAGCTGGAGCGGCTGCTGCTCAGCCTGGCCAGCACATGTGCTGAGCTACTTCAGTACTTGTTTACCTCCCGCTGTGCCCTCCCTCCTTAACCCTCCTGTTCTTCCTATCTTTTTTTCCTTTGTTTTTGAGACATGGTCTCACTATTTTGTTCAGGCTGGCCTTGACCTCACTATGTATGTAGCCTAGTTTGGCTTCAAACTTGCAGGGATCCTCCTGCCTCAGCCACCTGAGTGCTGGGATTATAGGAGTGCACCACCACGCCCTGTTCTGCTCTTCCTGTCTTGCCAGTCCTTCCCACCACATCCCTTTCATTGGTTCTGCTAAAAAGTGCCAGGAAAGTTATTGATGAAAAGCTCACCAAAGAGGGCCTGCTGATGGCTTTGCCAAAGGTTTAGACTATGTAGCCATCCTTAGACTACATAGCTTCCACCATGCCATCCCCAGTTGCCTTCTAGTCCTTTTATTCATGTCATGTAGATTCCCTACAGCAGTCACCACTGAGGTCTCCTGTGATCTTGGCTCCTCTCATTCCTGAGACAATGGACACAGTCTCACATGACTTTCCTGTCTCCTTTTCCCACCTCAAAGTCCTAGGTTTGGCTGGCTTCCTACTTACCCACCGTTTCTGTCTCAGGATGTGACATTCTTTCTATTGCCAGATTCACATCTCCTGCTACCTACAATACTTTGGTAACTCCTTCAAAAAGTTATTTGCCTGTGTTTTTTGAAAGATACTTTCAGTGAGATAATTCATATATTCAGTCACTTAAAGCATATGATTCATTGGTGGGGTTTTTGTGGCAATTTATGACGATTCATTGGTTTTTAATGTAATCAGAATGGTGCAACCATCATCACAGTTAAAAGTCAGAACATTTTCCTCAATCCCAAAAGAAAAGCTGTACCCTTTAACCCCACTTCCCTCCCTGTCCACCAGCTCCTGCATCTCCCCCCACCCTAGGAACCTACACTAATGTACTTTCTGTCTCTAAGGATTTTCCATTATGGACATTTGGTGTACGCAGAATTATACATACTTCATGACTGGCATCTTTTGCTTAGCATGTTTTCAAGCCTCCTCCATGCTGTAGCTCACTGACTCCCAGTTGCTCTTAGATGTAAAGCCAAGCTGCTCAATGCACTTACAAGTCCTGCATGATCTACCACCTTTGTACCTCTCCAGGCGGGCTTCTCTCTGCTCACTCCCTTGTACTTTTTGCTCCAGCTTCTGGACTAAATGGACTTGCATATGCCATGGTTTCCCCCATTTTGCCTGGCTAACTTGTGTCCTCTGGCCTTAGCCTCAGTCCCGTTCTCTTTGGGAAGATTGCTGTGACCCACCATGCCTTCCTGCAGGCTGGAACAGCCCACTACCCTTCCACAGCGTTTATTGGACGGAGTCTGCTTGCCATGTACTTGCGTGTATCCACGGCTGGGCTGTGGCTCTGTGGAGCAGTCAGCCTGGCCCAGCGCCACCCCTCCACCTGCTCGGAATGGGTGCTTACGGAAGCCTGGCCACTGGCTGGCCCTTTGAAAGAGGAAGTGAGTCTGGCTTCTCCTGTCCTTTACAATGTGCTGGCTCCACTGACACTCTCAAGGTTGCCAGCCACTGTCTTGTTTCTCCTCAGTCTAGCAATAGCATCCACCACAGTTAAATGCCTCCACAAAATCTGTGTTCCCTGATTGCCTGTGGCATGACACTGCTTTGTCTTCCCCTGTTACTGCATTGGCTTCTTGTCTTCCTCCAAGTCCTTAAAGACAGGTCTTCTGACAGTTCTGTATTCAGTCTTTCCTGTCTGTTCTCTTATCTTCTGCAGCTCTCACATCACCTGTGTGCAGATAAACATCCCCAGTCTGCACATTATCTTAGCCCATTTTCTGTTGTTATCACAAAATGCTGAGATGGGGAAATTTACAAAGTAAAGAGGTTTACTATGACTTCTGGTTCTGGAGGCTGGGAAGCTCAAGAGCATGGTGGCTGCACCTACTTCACTTCCAGTGAGGGCCCCATGCTGCTTTACCTCAGGGTGAAAAGCAGAAGGGCAGGCAGCACCTGGGGAAGAGACAAACAGGGGCAGCCTCACTTTGTAACAACTCGCTCCCTGGAGAACAAAACAAACCCACAACAGTGAGAAAGGCATTAAACCCTTGTAACAATCTATGCAGTCACGGCTCACAGAGCCCACTGCCTCTCAACACCATATGCTGAGAATCAAACCCCTGTGTGGCTGTTGGAGGGGACAGACCATGTCCAACACAGCACGTGTGTTTCCGGCTGCCCTCAGTATCTTGATCCACACGTCCAGCAGTGAGTTCATTAAGGGTGCCCAGGCTAGTTTGGGCCTCAGCACTTGCCCCTGGTCGCTCTGTGTAGCTTTGTACTCACCAAAGTGCTTCCCCTTAGCTTGGTTTGTAAACACTCACTAGGGCCTGCTAGCAGATTCTTTTTCCGAAGCACAGCTCTGGTCATTTTTCTCTTGGCTCAAAAGCCTTCTGGGCTTCCCTTTGCCTACTAAACTGAGTAGGAATTCCTCAGCTTGCCTCCCAGGCCCCTGTAGAAAGGGCCTCAGCTACCTTTGCTGCAGTTTCTCTCTCAGTTCTTTTTGAGGCCAGGTAGCCCTCCCTCTGTCACTCGCCTTGTATGCTTGATGCCTGTGCTGCATACTACATTAGCCATCAACTATCTGCAGCCTAGGCTGTAAGTAAAATTAAAATTTTCTCCTCTGCCAGGGCCACCCACTTCAAATTCTGCCTCTTCCACACAAATTTTGCCCATCATTCTGTTTTTAACAAGATTCCTCCTCTTTGAACCTCAGTAGTATGTTATGTTTTACCTTTCTGAAACCTGCCTATTTTCTCCCTTGTTTTTCAGCTGTTTATATATGTATCTCTTTTCCATTACTGAATTGGGAGACTCAGATGGAGATTGCATTAATGGCCTCGTTTCGAGCACAGGACAGTGGGAATGCTATAAATAATTCTTGAGTTGCCTACCTAGAACGAGGAATGGTTCTCTTCCCTTTCATCTCTGTAGTCAACAAGCACAGTGGATGTCTGGACGCTCTTGCCCTTTTTCTTCCTTCCATAACCACACAGGCCCATTTTGCTATACCAAGCAAGAAGTGGCGCCTCTGTCTGCCTGTGCAGGTGGCCAGGGGCGGCACATTCCATCTCAGAGCCAGTACTGCTGACCTCAGTGCCCAGGACGTGGCTGGCTGCAGAAGACAAACACCATCCTCTGGCCAGGGCTGTGGGTCAGCACATGGGAGGTGGAATTTCGAGAGGGAATAATAGATGAATAACTGAGGGGAAGGCAGCTAACAAGTATAGATCTCAGAGGAACGATTCCAGAGGAAAAGACTGAAAGGACAACGGCTAACTGAGTGCTTACGGATGGAGAGGCACAAGGGTATCTGTCTCAGTTGCATGCCGGCGGAACTTCCTGGGGGACTATCACGCACCTGGCAGTGTGTGCTCATTGCAGTGTCTCAGCACAGTATTCACTCACTTCAGAAATGTGTGTGTGTGCACACATGTGTATATGTGTGTGTGTGTATGTGTGCCTATGTGAAGAAAAACCATGAGCTACCACGACAGGCTTATAGGCTCTTTGTCTTTCCAGGCTTATTTTGCAGAGGGAGAAGCACTTCCATTATCTGAAAAGAGGCCTTCGACAACTGACTGATGCCTACGAGGTAAATACGTTGCCCAGAAATTCTTTCTGTCAAGTTCTTTACCAAGTCTTCCTTTTTTGTTTTTCCCCCATTTGAATGGAAAATGCTTTGGGGCCTGACTTGTTGCAGATTCACACATACCATGTGGCTCTGACAGGAACCAGGACACTGTCACCAGCCTGGACGCCACTTCTGACAGGAGCAGAGCCAGGCCACTCCAGTCTCATCTTCTCCTAGAACTGGTGGGGCACTCCGATGGAGTGAGGCTTTCCTCCACTGTGTGGTCACAGCTGAGGGTTTCACACGCTTTGGCCCAACCCCTTGATAGCTAAGTCAGTTACCTAGTTAGGCCCAGGTCTCTGCTCTAAACTGAGCTAGTTCCCTCCCAGCTAGAAGACCAGCACATGAACCTCGGAGAGCACCCCTTGCATTTAACACTGTCAGCCCAACTTTGCGTGGATTAAAGTGTATTTCCCAGAGCCCTAGGGTTTGCAGAGGAGCTCAGGGGCTTGTGGTGGTGGAAGGCTTGGGGCCTGGGTGACAGGCACAGGGGGTGGAGGTGAGCAGGAGGGCTCCAGTCTTCCTCACTCATGTTACACAGAGCAGCCCCACTTTTAATCTACTTTTATTTGGAGGTTCTACATTTGATTATTATGGCACAGATTTGCCAACTCCAATGCATATAGGGCCCAAGCACGTAGTAAAGCTAGGCATATTGGGCTGAGGGGAGGTCAAGGTTAACTGGAGACCTTGTGTATTTACCCCATCTCTACTGGTGCAGCCTTTGGCAAATGCAGACTCAAGGTTGCCACATTTTTTCCCTCAAATAAAGCCAGAAATCCAGATTTTATATGACTCTCCTCTTAGTTAAATGTTGAAACCAATTCCAGTTAAATAAACCAACAGAACACATCCATAGGCTGGATGTGGCTTGTGGGCTATCAGCTTTCAGTCTCCCAGTCACAGCCTCACTGGTTAGTGTCTTGTATTAATCATCTTTCCATTGCTGGGACTAAATCCCTGACACACAACTTCAAGGAGAAAAGGTTTCTTTTGGTTCATGGTTTCACAGGTCTTAGTCCATGGTTGGCTGACTCCAAGGCAGAAAGGGATGGAAGAGGAGAGCTGCTCATCTTGTGGAAGCCAGGAAGTAGGGAGCCCTCACCCCCAGCGACCCACTTCCCCCAGCTGGGCCCCACCTCCTAATATCCCATGTCATTGGTGAGGTTAGTGACCTTATGATCCAATTGTTTTCCTAAAGGCCTCCCTTGGAACACAGGAAACTTTGGGGGCGCATTTTAGACCCAAACTGTAACAGATCCCATCAGCTTGATACAGGTAATGCCATAGCAGCTAGCAGTCTACTGAACAGTGTGGTAAAATCTCACCTGGCATTCTCTTGCCTAGTCTTGTAGTTATACCATGAGTTACGGCAGTCTTTATTTTTTACAGAGAAGGAAGTAGCCATAGATAAGGTAATTTGCTCAAAGGCACATAGCTAGCGAGAAGAACTGTGATTCAAACTTAGGCCGAATGCTTAGCAGTGTCTTCAGCCTGGCCCCCGGGTGACCGGTTAATCCCAGCTGGGATTGTCAGCACATTTTTGAAGAGGTCAGCAGCTTGGGTTTATGAAATGAACACTGAATTAAAAGTCTAAAGACCTACATTCTTGTCTTGGCTTTGACATTTAGTATTCTTATAATCTGGAAAAAGTTAATTTCTCTGGACCTCATTATATAACTGGAACACTACTACTACCCGGCCAGCCTAGCCCTGAATCTCAGTAGCCATGTAGGCCTTGAGTTAGGATCGAGGTCTGTCTACATGTCACCTTTGGAAGCCTCTGCCAGCTCCCCAGGCAGAAGAGAGCTCTTCCATGCTCACTCAGACTGTTTCCAGGATTTGTACAGGAGCATATACTTGTGTGCTGTGCTCTGCTTTGTTCCCGAAAAACACAGAGGAACTTGTTCTTACTGTGACTATCTAAAGCCCTCTTCTTCTAAGATGACACATATTCTACACCCCAAACATCTGCAGAATCAGAACCAAATTCCTTTTCATTATCTGCCCCCAGCGTTTGTAACAGTGCTTGGCACAAGTAGTTACCAAATATTTATTGGATCTGAGAATGAGTTAATCCAGGAACTCTCTTTCTGAGATTATATAAATTCCTTGGGTCTGTACCAGGAAGAGAGCAGCCCTTAACTTCCTGAAATGTAAGAAGTCTTCTGCTCAGCTTCCTTAGATGTCTGCTGGAAAGGGACTTGTTGGGTCTAAGGTAAACTTTTTTAAATCCCTTTTTCCTTTTCTCACAGGTGATCATTTCAGTCCTGGCTAAGGCCACAAAGTAAAGCACCCCTCATTCACCAAGTGAGGGTGCCCTCCTCCCCTTACCAGGCTGCAGGGAGTGAGACAGAACCAGCCTTGTCAGCAGGTCTTGGAATGACTCTGAACCGGGTGTGTTTTCTTCCTGTCCCTCTCACAGTGTCTGGATGCCAGCCGCCCATGGCTCTGCTACTGGATCCTGCACAGCTTGGAGCTCCTAGACGAGCCTATTCCCCAGATAGTGGCCACAGAGTGAGTCTGGTAGGGAATCAGGGGTACTCTCTGGGGCTGTATCCTGACTCTGGGGTTCCTTTTTGTTTGTTGTGACGGGGGAACAAAAGTGCTACCAAGAAAACCTTGCTCTTCTCTTGATCTCTAGCAGCTTCCTGAAACTCCTCCACTTCAAATGCCTATTGTAAGTTGGTGGTGGGTAGAATAAGACTTTGAACTCCCAAGAAAAGGATTCTGGTTCCTTCTGTGGCCTTTTCTTTTGGCTCTTGGCTCTGATCTTTGAGAAAAGTTTTTACCACCAACTCTGAGAGATACGATTTCACTGGGAAGTACAGGATATGTTTGCATAGCTGCTGTAGGGAAGCATAGCCAATTCAGTGAGCAAAATTGCCTTTGTCCTCCATGGCCACCTCTTTGGAAGTGCCTCTTCCTCAGTGCCTGCGGTGTGGGGTAGCTCTTGACAGGACTGGATGGGTCACTGTCTTAGTGTACCTGTGTCATGACTCAGAATTTTCATAAACTTTTGATGACTAGAAATCTAAACAGCTGAGATTCTTCCCGAGCTGCTTGTGCAGATGGTGCTCACAGAATGGCACCTCATTCTCAGAAGCTCATCACAGTTTATATCTTAGGGAAGAAAAAAACTGATAATGACTCCAGTCTTAGGGATACCTGGGATAGGAAGGGACAGCCAGGAGTGGAATCCAAGACACCCAGAGAGTGAGCCTGTCCTCTTGGCTTGCGTTCCTCTGCTCCCCGTGGTGTTCCTGAGGGCCAGGAATATGGGGCTAGGACCCTGAGCCAAGTTCATTTTTCACAGCACAAGGTGGCAGCTCTGTGGTGACTGGAGGAGGCTCACTGGAGCCCTCCCTGGTCACAGTGTCCCTGCCTTAGTCACATTGTCAGGTCAGAAGAACAGAAGTCACATTGTCTCATTCATTCTCTCTTAACAATAACCTCTCATTCTTGCTTTCCTGAGCAGGGTGTCTTGTGATGAATGTGGAAGGGGAAGATAATAATGAATTAAGCCCTTAACTCGTGTGACACCCGCTTTCTGAGGCAGAGAGAAAACATGCACTGTTTTGATCAGGATTGCTTCCAGCACTGGAAGTAGAGTTGGACACAGTTTCTGCAGTAATAGGAATTAAATTGTCAAAATAAAGGCCCATGTGTTTTTGAAATACCAGTTCGGGGTTGAGGGGCATTTTTCCCCCACACCTACACCCTCAGGATGTACACTAGGCTAAGAACGGGAAAGTCGCCCCGGGAGAGACGCAGAAAGAAAAGGGAGGGTTTTGTGTGAGTGACGAGCAGATGCCTGACAGCAGACATAGACCAGGTTAAAGCTGGGAGACAGTGATGGGAGTTTCCTGCAAGTGGAGGAACTCAAGTCGCTGTCGATTCAGTTTTTTCTGGATTGTGTAGTTGGTGTTTTATCATTGGGTTCAGTTTGTTTGCCAAGACAAGGTCTCGCTCTCTAATTCAGGCTGGCTTTGAACTCACTATGTAGCCCACACTGGCCTCAAACTCGTTATCATTGGGGTTTTTTGAAGGAATACGTGTCAAAGCTGCTTTTGTGGTAACACCAGAGAGGAAAAGGGGAACCCTTTAAAGGGGTTTTCACGGTGAGCAACTGGAAACAACCTAAATACCAACAGTTAGGGGGCTTTAACATCCATTTAAAGTTTAAGTAAATTACAGTATATAAATACAAAGAAATAATATAGGTATACATTTAAAACTTTTAAAATATATTTAAACTTGTATATAAATGTACATATTTATATAAAGAGATGTGAAGTGAAAATGGATAAAAATATTCAATTTTTAAATTTTGGGGAGGCGGTTAGGGATTGAACCCATAACCTATGCAAATGCTAGGCAGGTGCTCCGCCACTGAGCCACATCTCCAGCCCCTAAAATTCAACTTTTAAAGGGGAAGAGGGGTTGAAGGGAGGGGAGGGAAATGGGATAAAAAGAAGAAGCAAGATATATCTTGTACAGGTACAAATTCCCTATGATGAGTGTTATCATTATGTATATCTAAAATGTACCGATAAAGGTTTTGCTTCAAAAAAAATTCAACTTTGATAGATTAAAAATATAGATTATCTTATGCATTTAAAAGAAAAGAAGGATACACACAAACCTGCATAGGGAGGTTAAAGGTGATTTAAAATGTTTCCTCTCTGAGCTTACTTACATTTCCTAAAATTTCTACAATGAATTACAAGACTGCTTTGAAAATAAAGAAACTGGGTGTAGCAGTGCATGCCTGTAATAGTAGCACTGGACTGGGCTGAGTAAGGAGGATCAAGAGTTAGAGGCCTGCCTGAGCTGCAAAGTGAGACCCTGTCTCAAAAGACCAAAAAATGAAAATAAAGAGACTTACTTGTCCTAATTTCGAGAGCCACTTGATAATTAATGGCTGAGAGATTCTGCTTCACGCTTCACAGCTGCTATAAGAACTTTTCCTCTGGTTCTTCCTAGCAATGATTTTTTTTTTTTTTTTTGGTTTTTTTTTGGGTTTTGGTACTGGGGATCGAACTCAGGACCTTGTTCTTGTGAGGCAGGCAGTGGAACCACTGGCCCTTCTGAGCACTGATTTAATGAACTTTTAAAGAATAACTTGGACCTTCCAATAATGTTACTGTATTTTGTTATGTGCTTAGCAGGCAGTTAATTCTAGATGCAGATAATAATATAGACATTGTGAACAAAACCTAGTGGTCCCTTTAGGGCTGGAGATTTAGCTTAGTGGTTTTGCCGCCTGCTGCACAAGTGCAAGGACCCAAGTTCGATCCCTGGTACCAAAAAAAACCCCCTAATGATCCCTTTCTATAAGGAAATAAACTTTTTATTAAGATTCAGAGCAATCTTAATATCTTTTATAAAAATATGGGGTATTTTCTCTTTGAGACTACCTGAAATAGGATATTGCCTTTTTACTTATTTTGTGCAGGGAAAAGGAATGCTTTGAAAAGTGATCAGATTTTTTTCCCTTCATATAGTTATTAAGTGGCATAGAGGCAGGTATAGCTTGAATTTTATTATTTGCCTACTCACTTCCCTACCCCTCCTGGCATTCGCTGCACACTTACTTTGCACATACACAGGAGTTTCTCTCGCTTTCCTATTTTGTTCTCTCTTTGCTTCTGTTTGTTTAGGGAACAATATGGTAATATGAGTTCCCTCTAGTGGACAAAATCACTTCTGTCAGTGACTGTGACTGCTGACCAAAGCCAGCAAGGCCATTCTTTTTCTGCTGCTGCTATCAGATGTTTCAAGAGGGATATATTCAGAGAGGAATTTAGCTTGCTTCTCTTAAGTGATTATACAGATAGACATGTTCATTTACAAAAAGTAAACTAATGTTTTGAATCCGACATTTACTTTGCTTAATGATTTTAGCACAAGAGGAATCAGTGTGTAAAGAGAATCCCATGCTTTGTTATTAAAAGCTGCTGAAATGAAAATACAGAGCAAAGTGAAAACCACAGGGAGACCACTGCACTGTTAAAGTTAGGGTTTTTTTAGATATAGTTCTGAACTGTGCTATGTTTATGATGCCTTTAAAAAGCGTGTTTTTTAATTTATTTCTTTTTCCTGGGCACAGTGCTGCACACCTATAATTCCAGCTACAGTACTTAGGAGGCTGAGGCAGGAGAATTGCCAGTTCAGGGCCAACCTGGGCAACTTAGGGAGACCCAGTCTCAAAATGAAATGAAGTGAGATGAGATGAGATGAAATGGGCTAAGTATGTAGTTCCTTGGCAAGGTACTTGTCTCCAAGACCTGAGTTTGATCCCTAGTACTTACAAACAAACAAAAACACACATGTTTTTGTTACTGATTATTCACTCCTCAGGGACTTTAATTTCTGGTCCTTTTCCTGCTGTGTTCCTAGTCATTTCCCATCTTGTATTTACATGCTTTACCCATTCCCCATCCCTGCCTTCTTAAATGTATTACTTAGTACTTTATCTGTTTCATTTGTTTTATTCTGGACTCTGATTTGTTTCTCTGTTTTGTATTACTTAGTTTCTGTGCATACCTTTTTTTTTGCAGTATGGGAGATTGAACCCAGGACCTTCACAATGAACAATATCCCCAGACCTTTTTAAATTTTTTATTTTGAGACAGGGGCTCACAAGTTGCTCCAGCTGGGCTCAAATTTGCAGTCTTCCTGCCTCAGCCTCCCAGAGTGCTGGGATTACAGTGTGCACCACCACACCAAGATTGCATATACTTTTGAATCCTTCATCCTCATTGGTGACAATCTTGTTCAGAACCAACCACTTTAGAATAATCCTCAACCATTACCTGAAAGTCAAGTAAACCTCTTATAAGGCTGATAGTAAATCACTGACATTCTTGCTTTGAACTTGATCCTCTTGCATAATCTTTAATGTCTGAATGATAGAGCAGTGGTGACTAGAACTTTCCACTGTAATGGGAGTGTTCTTGGCAGGACTTCTGCGGTCCTATTTGATAGCTACTGCCGAATTTGATTGTTGAGTGCTTGAAATATGGTTCATGTGTGGTTGAGATGATGAGGTTTTATTTTTTGAATTTTGAATTTTACTAAGTTTAAATTAAATGTTAAACAGCCTCTTGTGGCTAGGGGCATGGGTGTTCTGAAGGAGGCTGTTAGAAATTCAGACTCTCAGGCCCATGCAATTTAGAATTAGACTACGGTGTCACAAGATTCTCTGGTGATTCTGTGCACAGTCAAGTTTGAGAGTCACTGCTACAGTACTTGGGTGAACATTAGAGTCACAGAGGGAGCTTTTAAAAAATACTGCCACCTGGGTGCATCCTCAGTGATTCTGATTTAATCCATATTAGGTGTGGCCATGGCATTGGATTTTTTTGTTTTGGTTTTGTGTGTTTGGCTACTGGGGATTGAACCCAGGGCCTTTGCACTGAGCTAACTCCCCAGCCCTTTTTATTTTTTACTTTTGAGACAGAGTCTCACTGAGTTACTAAACTTCCCAGGCTGGGCTTGAACTTGCAATGTTCCTGCCTCAGCTTCCTAGAGTGCTAGAATAACAGGCATGCACCACCACACCCAGTTGAATTTTTTTAAACACCCAAGTGAGGTCTGGGCTTTTGCTGGCTTCAGGAGGCCATGGGCTGTGTAATCCTTATTAGCTCCCCAGTGATTCTGACAACACACATTTTGGGTTTGAAAATCCTCCCCAAAGATAAGTTTTTCACTTTGTTGGTGGTTGTTGTGGAGGCTAGAATTGGAAAAGCCTTGCTGACATCAAAAGAAAGTTGATCCACAGGCTCATCTAAGTGTCTATAGTATATGTAAAGGAGTCAAAAAACAGGCCACTTTGTTGTTTACACAGCGTTTCTTGCTTGTAATTTTTTTTATTAGTTGGTGAATTTTTGATCTCTAAGTTTTTCTCTCCTTTTTGATAGACTGAAGTACCATTAACATCTTGGTTTTCAGAACTGCTAAGGCCACAGCTGGTGGCCTTGTGGTCACTTTGCCAGTTCCTTAAGGTGCAAGCTGGAAAGCCAGGGGATCAGAATGTTCTGCACGGGGAAGTGAGACTCAGGAGCCCCACCTCCAGCTCTTAGCACAGTCGGGCAGTCAGACGCAGTATGTCAGCTGAGGACACTTGGCATGGAGGGGCGATATCGGAGTGTCTGGTACATTCAGATCCTCACTCCTGCCAAACTTCAGGCCACTGGGTCATTCAGCACAATTCTATCTTAGGTGCTGGAGAAGGGAATGAATTGCTTAGGTGACTCTTTTTTTTTTCTTTCTTCATTTAAGTAATTGCTGAGTTTTTATTCTTTTATTTTGCTATGGATCAAACCCACATCACATTCACACTGGGGAAATCCTCTACCACTGAGCTACTGTTTATATCAGCTCAACCTTTTGCATTTGTGGTATAGAAAACTGAGTAGGCTATTGCAGCCAATCTTGTTGGGATTTGAGTTTGTTAGCTCTTTGTTTCTGGGAAATGGTATGATAATTTAGAAAATATGTTAGGAACAATTTCTATTAAAAAAATATGACAAGAGTTGTCTTGCTTCTCTGTCAGCCTCAGTTTCAATCCTTGTGTTTCCTACAATTAAATTTTGGGTGTAAATAGAGGTGAATGGATATTGTTTTAATTTGTGAGATTTCAAAACTGAAATAGCCAGGTGGGAGCATTTTCTGTTGCTGTCCCTGACCCAAAGGTAAAAGGTCTGAAATGAAGTGATCAAATATGAGGTGGGAAAGCCACAAAGAACTTGTGTCTTCATGGAGCTTAGCCTATGTGGACTCCCTGGGAGCAATGCATAAGAAATAATGAGATGAAAGAGCTCAGAAAATAAGCCCCTAGCCCGATGTGGTGGTGCCTGGCTCTAATCCCATCACTTGGGTGGCTGAGGCAGGAGAATCCCGAGTTTGAGGCCAGTCTGGGCTACATAGTGAAACTTTGTCTCAAAAAGGGGTAGGAGATCACCTGAGCACTAGAAAGAAACAGGTTTGCTGTGTGGTCTCTTATGTGGAGTTTTTTCCTTGTAAGACTGTGACCTGTTGAGTCCTGGGTAAACAACTTGATAAGTGGGGACTTGGAACTTTGGAGAACTTTCCAGAGAACTTCGGAGGACGCCCGACAAATAGGGGCTCTCTTGATGTCACCTAAAGCAGGAATGTAAATCTCGATGCTGTGCTCAGAAGCAAACCCTTAGTAAGCAGTTTTCCTCCATGAGGGGACAGGAGCCCTTTTGGATTGGCTTGAAATCCTCTCCAGGACCCCACAGACTTCTGTTCTCTTATGACACACGTCACCTGTGCCCCTATGGCATTGCCACCGTCCCTGAGCATTGTGTGAGCCTCCTCTCTTTCCCTTCAACTGAAGCTTCTTACAGGAATGAGGGCAGGAAGAAGTGGTGCCGCGCACGTAGCAGTGAACTCGAGAGGCATCTCTGTGTTCTGGGAAGACCTCAGCAATGGGCCAAGGCCAGGTGGCCAGTGTGTAAAGAAGCAGTTGAACACTAAGTACTAAGCAAAATCCAAAGGCTGTGTGGTCCCCAAAGGAAGGAGACTGGTACCCCAGATCCAGGGCTTTGAGCCAAGTGAAAAGGCTAGGAGAGTCTCAGTCTGGCAGCCTGTTTCTTCCCAGCCTTGTGTTCTGTGATTCCTGACCGCAAATGCTTAAATACAAGACTCAGGAGCCTGTACGAACTTGATGATAACTGTGTAAAGAGTTGAGCTTTCGGGGCAGATTTTTTTTTTTCTTTTGAAGGAGGGGAGATAATTAGAAAGATGTGGACTTCGGTGGGAATTGTTTGGAAATTAATGCTCTCAACCTTGTTTTCCCTTCGGCCACGTACCTAGTGTGTGTCAGTTTCTGGAGCTGTGTCAAAGTCCCGACGGTGGCTTTGGAGGGGGCCCTGGTCAGCAGCCACACCTTGCACCCACATATGCAGCCGTCAACGCACTGTGCATCATCGGCACGGAGGAGGCGTATGACATCATTAACAGGTACAGCCACAGCTGGCCGGGCCAGGGGCTCCAAAGGGCTCCACCCACCCCACTGCACTGACCATTGCCTTCTGCCCTCTCCCCGCTGTTTCACAGAGAGAAGCTTCTCCAGTACCTGTACTCACTGAAGCAGCCCGACGGCTCTTTTCTCATGCATGTTGGAGGTGAGGTGGATGCAAGGTGAGTAGGCAGCTGCATCACACTTCTAGAGCTGCTCTGTTGTCAGAGATGCCATGCCCAGGAACAGTGCAGCCGAGCTGCTGCTTTGTCCCAGAGTGACAGGCAGATGACACATCAGTGATACCATGTCGTAATCTTTGTAGATATGATACAGATGTCCTCAGGTGTCACTATATCTTGATTTCTTTTATGTAAATCTCAAAGTATTAGAAACAAATTGCTTTTATTATAAAATTTTAGTGTAAAATGATATACCTAACAGATATACAGAACAACAATGACAGGAAAACTAGAAACAATGTTCACACTCATGTAAAAACAAAAATCAACCAAAAAAAAGAAAAACCAAGAAAAGAAAAAAAAGTCCATTTCAGTGCGTGTCTCTGCAGTCATTGGTAGACAGAGCCCAGATCTGTGTTTATTAATTCCTGCAAGTCAGCAGTAGATTTGCAGTCAGGTAGTAGATAATCCCAGGAATCCTGCACCTTTAGTTCCACTGAAATTCAAGCTGGTTTCTGGCTGTGAGGCTAGAACCCAATTTGTTCAGCCTGCAACACTCCATGCACCTCCTGCCACCTTGAACTTGGCTCCTTGACTTCCTGCCAACTTGAACTTGGTTCTGCCTCACCCTGGCGCTGGGAGCCTCTAGATGGAGCCAGCCTGCAGCTGCTCTGAGTTCTGAGCTCAGTTGGCCTCTCTCCAAAATGGTTACTGGCCAATTGCCTTCTCCTGGAGGACATCTGAACCAGAATAACTCAGCAGCCACTGCAGTCTGCTGTATCCACTGCTCCATTCCACTGATGCATTTCTCTGTGGAGGCTTCTGAGGACACCGGTAGTCACCATGCATCTGCAGGTTTGAGCCTACCCTCCTATCCAGTGAGTCAGGGATCAAGGATACAATGCCACTTGCCACCTCCTTTGCATTGAGGGCTCTCTCTTTGCTCTCCTTGTAGGCTTCAGTTGTCACTTCAGATCCATGCTGGGTCCCAGGGACCCACTTCCCTCCTTTTTCTCTTCCTCACATTGCTGTATTCCAGCACCTGGACACCAAATCAGTCTGCCATCTTCCAGGAAGTGAAGTATAGTTGATAGAGCACTTACATAGCATGTACACGCCCTGGTTCAGTCCCTAGTACTGCAAAAAGAAGGAAGAAAAGTGTGTCTGAAATACCTAGCAAGTCTCTTCCTCACTTGGCAGGCAAGCACTTAAAAATCATGCAGACCACTCACTGAACAAGTCATTTCTCAAAGGCAATGGATCACTGACATTTTATACCATTTTGTGTCATTAGTCTGAGACATACATTTTTGGTGAGGTTCCTGTTACTGCCTGGATTTGCTTCTACACATGTTGATTAATATTCTGGCTTCAGCATCTGATTTAACCATTGGTTTGAAAGTACAGGGAGAGAAAAAAACCATGAAAGTAGACACATATGTTTAAAAAAAAAACATGAAAGTTGCTGAGCATAAAGCATGCTGCAGGTAAAAGTAGGTAACCAGGCTGCAAAGACCTATACTAAAATGTTTTCCTCTGTATGTAATTTGTGTGTTCAAACAACAACAACAACACAAGATTAGTTATCTGCATATCCCAATGAAGCCAATATAACTGTTAAGTTAAAAGTGTTGTGCTCATTCTTCCTAAGAAAGAGGCTTACTTGACACCACAGTCACTACATTTTCATTCCTACCTTAAATATGCAGTCTTGAAACTTAACTTTAAAAAACTTACTAATATTAAGCAAAAGCAAACAAACCATAGCAAGATCCCTTTGATATTTTATTGTATATCCTTTTGGATATGATTATTCTCTAAAACTCATTTGTCCAAGCACCAGTCTTTTTCTATGCTCTGATTGAGTTTTGATAGACAAATGCTGGGCAACTTCTCCAAGAAAATAGATTTGTTCCACTGAAGAGCACAGGAGCCATACTCCTCTTCACCTCTCCTGCCATGGAGCCAGTGCTTTTCACTCACATGGTGGGTGACAGATATAAATGGTAGCCAGTGCTATGGTGCACGCCTGTAAGCTCAGTAGTCTGTGAGGCTGAGGCAGAAGGATTGCAAATTTGAGCCCAGCCTGCGCAACTTAGCAATTTAGTAAACTTGGTCTCAAAATTTTAAAAGGGCTGGGGATGTAACTCAGTATAAAGGCCCTGGGTCAACCCCTAGTGCTAGGGATATGGATGGAGGGGTATATATATATATATATATATATATTGGATAGAGCTTGTGGTTGGCATCTAGGTTCCTTATCTTGCTTATATGGCCCCAATTCCATTGTTTTTCACTTGTTGTTTCCTTAATTGTCCTTTGTCTGGAAGCACCAGCCAGTGGATCTGACCTTCAGGAAAGTGTCAGTGGCAGGACATTAGCATCTAGACCCAGCTTGCTCCCATTCCAGGTTAAACAGGGGTGATCTCTACATGACCTTTCAGGTCTATCACAACTTGGGATAATTTCTGAGACAAGCTTATTCAAATGTGCACAGCTCCGAGGTACTGCAGACCATCAAATCACAGTTAAGGAAAGAGCCTTGATTTATTCCTGACCAATAATCTAAATTTTATGATCTGGGACCTTCGGTGGGCACAGGGCGAGGCAGGGGGCAGGGATTTGTATTTGTATTTTATTAGATTATTTGTATTTGTATTTGTATTTTATTAGATTTGTATTTTATTAGATGATTTGTATTTTATTAGATATTCTCCATTTGCTGTGAATGGAGCGTAGTGTTTTAGTAAAAATCATCTGGTTTTAGGACTGGAAGGAGGGAGACTAGACAGGTGATTGATCAGGTGGAAGATAGTGATGGATTTGGGTGACTGCGAGGAGTGTAGATAAAGAGCTGTGACAACTGGGTACAGGGAGAGAGGAAGGAACTCCTGGAAAAGTCGGGCCCCTCCCATCTCCCTGTGAGATTTGGGACTCTTTGCTTCTCAATTGTCACATTAGTGAGAAGCAAGCTCCTTCACAGGCCACTTCCCTGCCTCAGAGGTTACATTAGCATTTGAGACAAATACTTCTGAGCCCCTCTGAGAGGATCAAGGCCCAAGGAAATTAGACCGACCTTGGAAGTTAGCTTGTGGTAAATGACAACATTTGGCACTGTCACATGGGACTCTCACCTGCTCCTGGTGCCTGCGCCCCTGCCCTGGGCCAGCAGGAGCCTGGCTGGTAAACATGCTGGCAGGACACTAATGCTGGCAGCTTCTGCAGCGATTTCTCTGGAATACTCCAGTAAGTTAGGCTTCCTGTTATGTCTCTACTGAGTAAAACAGAAATTCAACCCATCTTTTTCCTCCATTTAATGTTCCTTAGGAGATCTTAGAAGAAGGATTTGTGAGCAGAATTAGTACAGATAATTTTTGTCTTCCCCATGCTGGATATTTGAAAAGACTGTAGTGCAAAAGAAAAGGCAGTCTGTGGGCATGTCCCATGACAGAGCTCAAATAAAATGTGTCCTGAGAAGAATTAGATGAAAGGATGGAATGGCAAGAATTATTTTAAATAAATATGATAATGTTTAAAAAAATAGGAGTTAGGGATGTAGCTTAGTAGTGGAGCATATATTTAGCATGGGTTCAATATCTAACAGCAAAAGGAAAAAAGTGTTCTTCTCTCTCATCAAAAGATGTGTGTCTCTCTCTGTACTGGTGAGGTGCTTGACATCAAGTCAGAGCTCTTTCCTCCCTCTGGAGGTTAAAGAAGGGGCTCACCTACTAATTTCCCTCTTGTTTGGTCTAAGCAACCATTAGGATTTGGTGGGCTGCTTTGGAATATATCTGTTGCAGAAAATGTGTAGTTAACTTTGAATATGCTCATGCCACATCCAGACAACAATCGTGGGTCTAAAACAGTGCTGACAGCTGAATAAATAGATGAGTATCATGTCATTGCATGACACCGTAGAATGGAAGGAACTTTGAAAGGAGCATGAATTGATATGGCTCTTACTTCCTCTGATACAGATGTGACCATGTGGAGATAGGGAGAAGAGAATGTCATGTTCTTTCATTGAAGCCATTCTGTGAGCAACTATCCAAACAGAATGTCACACCTCTCAGTTGGAGACCTGGGAGGGCTGACCTTGTGCCAGGGGTTAGCACAGGAAGTGATTACAGCTTAGTAGGCAAAGCAAGTAATCCACCCAAGAAGTTCACTGAGCCTTACTTAGGCTCCTGCTTAACACCTAAAACGCTTCCTGTCTGTTTCTATCTTTCCAGAAGTGCATACTGTGCCACCTCGGTGGCCTCTCTGACGAACATCATCACTCCAGACCTCTTTGAGGGCACTGCTGAATGGATAGCCAGGTGAGAGAAGCCAGGATTTCCCTTGGCCTCCTAGAGAACAGGTGATCAAGATTTTACTTCACAAAAATAAAGAAAAATTTAAAAGGACTAGATGGAGATATAAGATTACATTAGGGTTGCATAACTATACATTTTAAAAATTCAGACTTTCATTAATGTTGTATTATAGTTTAGATTGGCAAAGGCCAAAATCTTACTAGAGTACTATATTGGTGGGAGTCTAAATTGATTTAAGTAATTTGGAGAACAATTTAGCAATAGCTCCAAGTGCCCTTGCTTATGACCCAGTCGTTCTACTCCTACAGAAACTCACACACATGCATGAAAGAGATGAGAGAGAAAGACTTGTTTATAAGAGCAAAAAGATGGAAACAGGTTCAGTGTTCATAAGCATGTGGTGGGTAAGTTATGGTAGAGTTCCACTGGAATATAATGTAGTTTTGAAGCAAATGAGCTAGAGCTACATGTATCAATATGGATAAACCTCAGAAATGGTATTTGGGGGGAAACAGTGTTAAAGAAAACACATCCGCATCAGCACATTTATTTAAAATTTGAAAACATGCAAAACAATTCCATATTGTTCATACGAAGGATATAAAAACATTTATAGGAAAGAGATATACCGAGGTCAGGATGGGGGCTACTTTTAGGCAGTGGCTACTAATGGGGAGAGAGCAAAGGAGGTGGGATCAGGGAGGGCCACACACATCAACCATATCTGTCAGAGCTCTTTTCTTTAAAAAAAAAAAAAAAAAAGCCTAATGTGTACATCACGGTTAAATCTAAGCTAGGTGTTAGATCCATATATGTTCTCCATATTATTTGCTAACTTTCCTGGATGCTTCAAATATTTAATAATCTGGAGAAGAAAACAGGGCTAGGTATGGTGATGTACCCCTGTAATCCAGCACTAGGGAACAAAGGCAGGAGGATCATGAGTTTGAGACCAGCCTGGGCTACATAGTGAGCTCAGAGCCAGCCTGAACTTCATAGTGAGTTCAAGGCCAGCCTGGACTATAGTGAGACCCTGTCTCAAACCTACCCCTCCCTCAAAAAAAGAAAGGAAGGAAAGGAATGGAGGTGGGGAGAGAGAGAAAGGAAGAAGAGAGAGAAAGAAAGGAAGAAAAGAAAAGGAGGAAGGCAGGAAAGCATGAAAGAAAAGGAAACAAGAAGAAAGAAGAGAGAAAGGGAGAAAAGGAAAGAAGGAAAAAATGAACAGGGCTGAGAGTGTACCTCAGTGGTAGACTGAGAGAGAGAAAGGGAGGGGAGGAAGGAAGGAAAAGCAAAAGGCATACTTTACCAAAATAGTACTTATTACTATGTAAATATAACCTATATAACTTACACTGAAACCAAATGATATACTATGATGATATTTATTTTTTGTATAACTTTCATTTTCCTGGAGTTATCCATGGCATGAATGTATAGTTCATGAATTCACTCCCAAATTCTCTGCCAGCACTGTAAAATTAGTCTCCACACAGACACCTCTGGTGTTCTGTTTCCCTGTGTGCATGTGCGCCCACGCGCGCGTGTGTGCGTGCGTGCGTGTGTGCATGTGTGTGTGTGTGTGTGTGTGTGTTCTGGGTCATCCCTCTTGCAGCTCTCTGCCCCTGCTTTAGCCTGGACAGATTGCTCTCAGCTTGCTGCTCAGTGGGCATCCAGAAGCTTCCGTTCAGCCAGAAATCCACTTCCTTTCCTTGTGCTTTGTTTGGGGGTATGTTTGGTTGGTTTGGTTTAGTTGACTTGCTTGTTTTAATGAGGCGTGTACTGTACTATGACAGGTCCTAACAAAAAGCACCTGGAAGAGAGATTTTTAACATCTTGACTATATCTTTATTCTTGTCACAGAACCTGCTGGATAGTTTATTTAGTTAGAGATTTCCAAGTTGGAAATGGTATAAACTGTATTCCTTCTGAATTGTGTAAGCATTGTTCTGTTTCCTTCTGGCTTCTGGTGTCATAATTAATAAGGCAGAACAACATAACCAGTGTTTCCTGAGGACTTGGCAGGGCTCAGGAGTCAGTGAGCTGTAGTGTGGAGATTGAGACTAGGTACTCCTTGGGTTTAGTTTTTCAGTGTATTTTCTGTTTCTCAACTGAGATTTCCCATCTTTTTTTTTTTTTTTTTTTCGTTCCAGGGATTGAACTCGGGTCCTTGTGCTTGCGAGGCAGGCAGTGGAATCACTGAGCTAAATCCCCGGCCCCAATTTCCCATCTTTTTATTCATTATGAGTATCTTTTCCTTCATTGTGGCAAATACAGAATTAGATCTTCTTTAAAACCCCTGTCCATCCGGGAATGGTGGTGCACGTCTGTAATGCCAACACTCAGGGAGCCTGAGGCAGGAGGATCACTGCAAGTTCGAGGCCAGCCTGAGCTACATAATGAGTTCAAAACCAGCCTGAACTACATAGTGAGACCCTCTCTCAAAAAAAACCCAAAAAACAAAAAAACCTTGTCCAGTTATCTTGGAGTCCGCTCGTCACACTTCCCTGCTTGTGCGTCCGTGGAGTAGTTTGCACTGTGTCCTGGGCATGGGGCTATTATATCATAGAGACTGGATTCCACTAGAGTGTGATTGCTTCAGAAGATATCCATGCCTGTGTGTGGACGCGCTGTCAGCAGGCCAGCCTCAGCTGCACACCTGTCACCTTAGTAGCCAGTGGCTCCGATCTCAGATCAGTTTTGGTTTGCTCCTCATACATGTATTTCAGGAGCCAGGTAGAAACTTGGACTGAGTTTAAAGGCAGAATTTGGGCTTTTCCTTCTCCTCTTTCTGGATTCTTCCTCACTTTCTGGCAACCTCTTTCTTCCTGACAGGAGGGTGGTTGGCTTTCTTTCTATTAAAGTTCTAGCTGCTCTCCCTTGACCAGTGACCCAGCCTGCAGTTACCATCATTGGGCAGGGCTACTGTAACCATTCTCAGGGCGAAGTAGAGCAAGGAAAGATGGAGTCGGGAGAGAGGGCCTGACGCCCTGCTGTTGTCCACTCCAAGTTCAAATCCCCACTGGGCTCAGTGTATGTTTCTCAGTCAGTTCGAGTGGTCCTCAGGAAACCACTTCCTGTTATGTGCAGAGTGTGCAGCCATGGTCTGCAGCAGGATTGATTCATCAGGCACCCTGTGGACACAGAAACCTGGCCACCAGGGCTGAGTCCCAGGTGTGCCAGTTATTAGCTTTGTGCCTTGGGGGATATATAACTTTGTCATGTCATAGTTTCCTTATATGTCAGATGGTTGAATATTGAATTTTATATGAAGCTGGAATATAAAGAAATCAAGTGGGGCTGTGTATGGTGGCACACTCCTGTAATCCCAGCATTAGGGAGGCTGAGGCAGGAGGATTCAGAGTTATTGAGTTTGAGGCCAGCTTCAGCTACACAGCAAGACCCTGGGATTGGGGACACACACACACACACAGACACAGGTCTCACCAGTGGATTTGCCTGTGACGATAACCACTGTGCATGCTGCCCACCAATGCCATCATGTTGCCCACTCCTCTGTGTTTTTGTTTTGTTTTGCTTCTCTCTCTTTGTCTCTGTCCTCACTCCATCTGCCCCATAGGAGACTTTGACAATCTTTATTCCTGTTGTTTAGAAACTTAATGATGATGAACTTTAATACCAACTGTTTTTCTCTTCCGGTACTGGCCAGTCAGCAGGCCTCTTCAGCAGGAAGCCCATACACTTCAGTGCAGAGACACTTTGGGACAGTATTTCTTTGATAATTTTTTTCTTAATTTTCTGTGTATGCTTTTGTTTGTAGCATCTACTAGTGTTAATCTTCTGATTTCTTTTTTAAAACTTGGCCTGTATTTTGTTAATCTTCTTTCTTATACTTGCTGAGAGCTTCCCTATTTATTTTCTAATCCTGTTTTTATTTCTGTGATCCTATTTTTAATTTTCCAGAGCACAGTTTTATGCCCTGAATACTTATTTTTATATTCTTCTGGGCTGAGGATTTAGCTCAGTGGTCCTGCCACCTGCCTTGCAACCATAAGGTCCTGAGTTGGATCCCCGGTACCAAAAAAAAAATACCTTGAACCTTTACATTCTTCTGTTTTAGGGATATTTTATCTGTGCAAATATTCTTCATATAATATTTTATCTAATATAACTCTGCACCCTGCATTATTTCCTCTTATTTTTGTTTATTTGGACCCTTTGGCCCATCTTTCCTGAGATGTCTGGTGTTTAGCAGTTCCTGTCCATATTTTAAGAGTCCAGTACTAAAAAGCCAGTGGGGGCCATGTAGGCAAGGGTGAGGTAAAACCCAGCCATTCATCCAGGAAATTCCTTCTATCTGTACTCTGGGCCCATTTTCTTGAGCTTATCAGTTTTCTAGAGAGAGATCTCCCAGGTTCCTGCTTGGGGTACGAAGGTGGCAGCCTGCGCTGTGATTAGTAGTAGGGACAGGGATGTGGGCGTTTGCACTTGTGCAGTACCCTCACCCCAGTCTCCCCATTCAGTCTACACCTCTCCCCTGCTCTCTGGAGATCCTAAGATTCAGATCCTCTTGACTAGACTCCTGAAACCCTCATCTTTGGGGGTTTGAGGAGGGGACCTGCAGGTCTAACTGTTCTTATATAAATTTGCGACCAATCAACTAGATTCACACACAGTCTGCCTTCTACAGATCATCAGAGGCACCTCATGTATGCTTGTCTCTCCCTGCCTTGCCCCTAGCATTGGGCTGAGGAAGGTTTCTTTATTCTGCTCAGTGAGTTTCTCTTAACACCCCCTGCTGAGTTTTCAGGGTTTGTTATTTCCTGTCTGTTTTCACATCCTTTCTATTACCTTTACTCTGAGCCTCTGTCACTTTTTAAATTCTTTACTTTTCACTTTACTGGGCTCTTATGTTTAGTCCAATTCTCTTTAGCTAGAAGAGACGCCCAAAGAATTTTACTAAATGGAAAAAGGTATGTAAGAGTGTGTATTATATGCTCTCATCTGTGTAAAATCAAAGGGAAAGTGGAGCATGTATAGGTGTATTGCGCGCGCGTGTGTGTTTGTGTGTGTGTATAGAAAGACTGAGGCACAGAAACTTGACAGAAGAGTGGAAGGAGACCTGCTTTTCATTGTTTATTCTTTTGTACTTTTAAAAGCTAGAACTTTTAAGTGAGTATTACCTTTTCAGCTAAAACAAAGACTAGTTAAATAAAAGAAAAATCTTGAGATTCCTTGCATATGCTTCACTCACTTGCTCTCTTCCACCGGAAAGAGCACTTAGGGCGTGCGAGTCAGGGTGCTAGTGGGGATCAGGGGACAGAGGGAACTAAGAAATCTGCCCAGGACTCGTAGCTAACTGTGGCTTCTGCGCTCTGATCTCCCTGAGCCTGCGCACTCTCTGTGGAAGGACTGTGGATGCCCAAGATACTCCAGGGAGAGGAGTCTGGAAGGCAGAGCAATATTTCTGCCTCCTTTCTCTCCTCCCTGGAGGTTCTGCTAGCTTTTGGGTGGAGGCCTGTTCACTTGTGCAGTTGTACCACGCAGGAGTGTGAGACTGACACGCCTGTAGGGAGGGTGACTTAGTTAAATACTTACAGGCTGTTGGAAGTAAAGTTCTGCTGTGTCATATGAAAGTCTACTTAAAAGAAAATTTCAGGCCAGCGACGTGGCTTAGTGGTACAGCCCTTGCCTAGCATGTGCAAAGCCCTGGGTTCAATAGCCAGCACTGCCAAAAAAAAGCAAATTTATTTCACAGATTTGCTTTCACAAGCAAATAAAAGAAAATCTAAATAACTTGTAGTTTATCACCCAGAGATACACTCTTTTGGTGTATATTCTTCCAGAATTCTGAAATGAAATTGTACCGTATATAGTCATTTTATAATATCACTCCTATAATAGGCAGAACATCTTTAAATATACTTCTGTAGCATCATTTGAGATGACTGGTAGTATGCTGTTGCATAGGTCTCTCATAATTTATACAACTAGAATCCTACTCTTAAGCTTTTTAGTTGGTCTAACATTTTGCTGCTGTAAATGGGAATATAGCAAATATGCTTATAGTCTGATTTTTTGACACATTCTTAGTTATTTTTTAAGATTAATTCCTAGAAATGGCTCTTTCTTGCCAGGCCAAAGATTGTGCGTGTGTTTTTGTTTTTGTTCTTTGCCATGCTGGAGGTGGAACCCCGAGCCTTGCATACGCTGGGCAAGTGGTTTAACATTGAGCTACATCCGCAGCCCAGTTTTTCACTGTGCATGCTTTTATGACTAGAAAATATACTCTTTTTTTTCTTTTTTTTTTTTTTTTTTGCGGTACTGGGGATCCAACTCAGGACCTTGGGCTTGCGAGGCAGGCAGCAGACAGACCCACTGAGCTAAATCCCCAGCCCAGAAAATATCCCCTTAATGGGTAGTCTAACCCCAAATAGTAATTATAATAATCATAAATGGATAATCTGAATATATAAAATATTACCATTTTAAAAAATAATGTTTAGTTTTGAACAGTTATAAGCTGGGTACAGTGGCACATGCCTGTTGGAAGGCTGAGGTGGAAGACTGCTTGAGCCTTCAAGTCCAAGATCACCCTGGGCAACATGGCAAGACCCCATATAAAAAATGTATGTACTTCTGCATAGTTACAAAAGTCTATCTGTTCATTCTAGAAACTGAAAATAGAGTGGACGTGGGGCTCTGTGGAAGAACATTCACCTAGCATATTGGCCCTAGTTAGATTCCCCCGGACCAGGGGAAAATGCTAGATGAAAACAGAAAAATGAAAAGGATTTTCACGAATAGACCTTGTACTCAAAGATAACCGGAATCAACATTTATTTTTCAACTTTACTGTAACCTGGTGGTTATGCTGCACACCGGTTTTTTTTAACATTTTCCCAAAGAGTAATAATTTGAGATGCTATATTTCTTATTCAAATAGACTGCTTCTAAATTTCTGGGGATTTTTGGATCTATTTTGTGTTTTAGGAAAAGGCATCTCCAGAAGCTAATGTCAGCACCCTTCCTTCGTGGTGGTGACGATGATGCCTCCTCAATCTAGCAGCGCATTCTCTTCCCTGGATGTGCATGGTGGGGACACTTCATGTGCACCGCTCCCTGGGCCTCTCAGTCGGCCTCTCTCAACCCCTCTGTAGGTGTCAGAACTGGGAAGGCGGCATTGGTGGGGTGCCAGGGATGGAAGCGCACGGCGGCTACACTTTCTGTGGCCTGGCTGCACTGGTGATCCTCAAGAAAGAATGCTCCTTGAACTTGAAGAGCTTACTGGTAAGTGTCTGTTGAGCCATTTACTCCTTGGGCTTGGGTCCTGGTGGAGGGACTCTGATCTGAGGGGTTTAGGCCATGGAAGGGCTAACCAAATTCCATCCTTGAGCTCACAAACTTCGGCTCCTGGGATGCGCTTTAGGTGTGGATGTGCTTTAGATGTGGTGCCGGGGCTCTGAGCTAAGACGGTACAGGGAGGGGGTGGCTGTACTGTGATACTCAGCTGCCCTCAGTCTCCGCTCTCTTCTTCGCTTCTCTCTCTACCTGCGTCCAGTTTTGTGCTAGGCCAACTCCAGAGTCCTCTTTGAGTCCTGTAGACATTTGGAATGAGCCACAGTGCCTTTCTCACACTTCTAAGAAATGTATAGCTCAGTCTGTTAGGGCTTGAGGTTTCTCTGTGTCACGGGAAGAATCTCCTAAGAGAAAAAGTTGTGAGAAGAGCTCTGAGGCCCTTTGAAGGCAAGCTTCACTGCCAGTGTGAACAGTCAGCACCTGCACTCAAGTGAGTTCTTCAGGCAGAGTGGGGCGGCTGCTCCGAGGAGGCGGCCCAGCATTTATGTCTGGACCCAAGCTCCCAGCCAGTATTCAGAGAGGTCAGAAAGCGGTCAGCTTCATGGAGTCGCTAGGTTGTAGGTCAGTGCTCAGGGGAGACCTGGTGCACAGAACACAGCCATACCGAGGGCTCCCCTCTTGTCTCTGGGGAGCAGGAGCTCCCACTGTGACCTCACAGCAAACCAGCTCTTCAAGTTCAGATGCCAGGCTTCTGGCGTGGACCCATCAGGAGCTTGCTAGAGGATTCTGTGACAGTCTGTGGGGCAGAACTGGCGGTGTTCTACCCTCATCCTTGGGAAGCCTCCATGCTCTCCTTGAAGCCTCTTGAAGTCGTGGAGGGGTGATGCTGGACTTTGAGTTTATGAGACATTTTAAAACCTGATCATTAACAAAGATGAAGCGTAAAAGTCCATGTCCCAGGCAGAAGTAGGGGGTATAATTTGTGATTGACAGTTCACAAAGTTATAACGACCATATTCTAGATTTGATCCCAGCCTCTGCTACTTCCTAGCCAAATCACCTTGTGTATGTGCTGCCGAAGCGAGCATAGGCCAAGTGACTCTGAGCAAACTGCCAGCCTATCTAGATTCACTTTTTTTCCTTCTGATAGGTAGGAATAACAACCTATAATCTCTGAAAGTTAGAAGAGAGAATATTTACAAACAGCCCGACACATAGTAGGTACTCCGTGAATGTTAGTGCCTCTCTAACCCAGACTGCCCCCTTCCCTCCATTTTCTTTGGAAGACCTAGTTCCTGTATCTGAAGGATTTGATGAATTCATACAGCCAAGGGGAACAGAACTAATGCATGGGCTCAGGCTCTGGGGAATAAAATAATTTTGTCCTGCCTTAAAAACACTTAACCTTAAGAGTACGGCCTCAATGTGCATCCATTTAGCTATAAATGACTCTAGTGTCTCATTTTTTATGTCTGAGTAGTACTCCATTTTATTAAAAAACCATGTCTTCTTTATCCAGTCTCCAGTCGGTGGGCACTTGGGCTGCTTCCAAGCTTTAGCTATTACAAACTGTGCCACTATAAACATGGGTGCACATATATCGCTGTGGTATGATTCTTTTAATTCTTTTGGGAAGATATGCAGCAGGGGAATAGCTGGGTCAAATGGGACCTCTAATCCTAGTTTTTTGAAGTATCTCCATATTGATCACCACAGTAGTTACACCAGTCTGCACATTAAGTGAAATAAATAGGACACACATGTGTAAATACCAAAGAGTTTCTCTGGTGTGAGAAACTGAAAGTGAAATAAGAATCAAAATGTATAACAGATAATATGAAAAAGAAGAAAAGGTCTAAAGGGGAAGAGGAAGTGGGAAGAGCAGGGGAAAGGAGGGAAGGGAAAGGAAAAAATATGAGAAAAGGAAAAATTGGAAACAAAGTCTTTGTAAATAGGGAGGGATGGAGAGGTTGAAGGGAGGGCAGGGGAAGGGGGAAAAAATAAGAACCAAGATACCTCATGTAAAGGTACAAATTCCCAATGATAACTGTCATCATATTGTATACCTAAAGTGTACCAATAAACTTAATAAAAGAAAACCACAACCTGTGGGATAAATAAAGAGGAAGAATGAATTGCCTCTATTGTGCCTGTTTTCTGTCCTCTTGAGTGATGTTTAGGCTGCTTCTCTTAACTGGCATTGTCCCCAAAGCACTGGCTCATTTTGACTGACTGGGGGTGTGTTGGTACCTGAACCTGCAATACAGTATTTGTGGGGTTTTTTCTCCATCTTTTAAGAATTTGGGATTGTTGGAACCAGGCCTGGTGGCACAAGCGTTTAATCCCAGCAGTGGGGAGGCTGAGGCAGAGGGGTCACTATTTGGAGGCCAGCCTGGGCTACATAGCAAGACCCTATCTCAAGAAAAACAGATTTTGGGATTGTGACTCTCTATGGGTGAATGTTGCTAAGGACCAGGAAGTAGCATAGATTCTACAGCTGTCAAGGGACTGCTGGACCCCTCTCTGGAGTAACTCCTGTCTGCTTTCAGAGCGCAGTCTAGGAAGATGGCAGGCACAGTAGCCTCCTCTGTACCTCTGGTTCAGTAAGTCAGCTCCGCGCACCAGGGCTGGGGCTTGGACTCCTTTGGGCTCAGGAGGGAACCGAATGTGACATCTGCTCAGACAGTTTGTTCTGCCCATTCCTAGGAGCCATGGCTATCTTGATCTTAAGGGTAGAGTGTGTAGAAAACTTGGAGGTAAGCAAAGAATGGTGTCACGTGTGACTACTGGGTGACATCACGTATCAGTTTATAGCTTCAGAGTAAGAGTTTCCCCCATCTTCTAACCAGGTTCCTCTGAAGTGGGGACCACGCCAGGTAGTCATCACATGGTAATCAGGACGGATGGCTTCTGCCTCCAGTCCTGCTTGCTGGGTATGGTCACGTATGCTTGTAATCCTAGTGCCAAGGGAGGCTGAGGCAGGAAGATTGCAAGTTCAAGTCAATCTTGGCAATTTAGCAATTTAGTGAGAACCTGTTTCAAAATTAAAATAAATAAATAAAAAAGACTGAGGATGTAGCTTAGTCGTAGTACGTACCCTGGGATTGATCTCTGTTACCACCAAAAAAAGAGAAAGAAACCTAAGGTGAATGTCTTCATGTAGTAGTAAAGTAGAACAGTTTGAAATAATCAGATCAGATGTACCACAAAATTCCATTGGTCTGCTTTGAATGGACTTCCCTGAGCAGAGAAGTAATGAGAACAGAGCTGCAGGTCTTGCCTCAGACTCCCTACGCATGTTTACTACGAGACTTTCCTAGGCCTTTACAGGCCAGTGTGGTCTCTGTTCTCTCTGCCTCGGCGCCAGTTTGGAACTGAGGCAAAGGCAGTTGTCTGTTGGGCCCTGGGCAGAGACCAGTGCTGGTTGCCTCAAAACTCAGTTTAAACAGTTGTGGCAGGGAGGGGAGGAAAAGATGAAAGCCGGAGCCCTAAAGCCGAGGCCTAAGAAGCCACGTGCCGAGGAGCTTCCTCCCCCGCCAGCCTGCTGGTCCTGGCCTGCCGGACCGTGTGTCTCCCACTCACACCTGCCCCTCTCCATCTCATTCTCAGCACTGGGTAACAAGCCGGCAGATGCGATTTGAAGGTGGATTTCAGGGCCGCTGCAACAAGCTGGTGGATGGCTGCTACTCCTTCTGGCAGGCGGGGCTCCTAACGCTGCTCCACCGCGCACTGCACGCTCAAGGTGAGCCAGGTTGCGTTGGCCAGGGTGGGGAAGGCAGGGTGCTTGTTCCAGGGGTTGAAATGAGATCTTGTATCCTGGATACTGAGTGCTGGGTGTGGAACCTCCTGCGTTGGGACACGCATGTGCCGAATAGGTTAGTTCCTGTACCTTAGGGTCAGTCGTTGCTTCCTGGAACTGGCTGGGCCAGGATGGGCTCTTTTTAAACGTCCTTGAGGGGGCCAGTGCTGCTCTGGTACGCAGAGGAGCAGCTGCTCCTGTCCTGGGCCCACAGTGATGGCCACCTCGGCTGGGGGTGAAGCCACAGTTTCCAGCACAGGGCTGTGTCTGGTCACATCACAGCTGCAGACCCACATGGTGCACATGGTCACAGCAGTGATGGGAGTTGGTTGCATAAAGAAGCAGAGAACCAGAGCTCTCAGGGGAAATGCCCACCAGGCCTGGCTGATAGCTGTCACCGTTGGAAATGTTTCATTTTAAGTTCACTGAACCATCCTAAATGCAAGTTTGTTCTACTCATACCCCTGGACTGGAGAAATCACATTCTTTTTCTGTGGGGGATGCAAAACCAAAACAGAGCAGAAACTCTGGGAACATTCCCTTCTTTGCTGCCTGCTGCTTCCTGAGTCCTTGTCCTCATTTACTTTCTCTGAGCAGGCGAGCAGGAAAGGGGACATCGTGGCCGCCTTGCTGGGTGCTAATCTGTTCCCGCAGAGATCCCTTGGCCCAGAGGGAAGCTTTTCTTTGGACTCGGTTGAGTAATTAATTGCTCAAGTATAAAAGATGAGATTCTTTTCTTCTGCCCACCCCCTTTCCTTCTTGTTTATTCTTTCTGAGCCTCATTCTTTAGTTTCTTAATTTCATTGGAGTTAATGGATTGCAGCCACTTTGAACTCAAGTAAACAGACTTTCTGTCATCTTCCTCTTCCCGGCCTGGGGCCGCTGGACTTAGGTCCCAGGGTATTAAGGAAATAATTCCCCTGACTCTGGAGTCTGCACAGTCTGTAGCTTGACCACTAACTAGCAGGGATGGCAGGAATCCCCTGGGAGGCCAGTGTTTCCAAAACAGGAATGACTGGGGGTATTGGTGATCTCTGCATTTGGAACTGATGAGGTCAGGCACCTGCGAAAGCCTCAGTCTTTTACAGTTCTGTCCCTGGCAGGGATGAGATATTCTAAGTATGCAATGCCCAGAAAATCTGGAGAGCCATAGCAGGGGCATTACTCAGGGAACTGGCCGATAGTGTAGGTCTTGAAGTCCCATTGGGTCCCATTCAGATCTTTGTCTGGGGAAAATGCTGCCTGGGAACCTTGGAGCTTGTTGTGTTGCCTGGGTCAAGGCTTGTGTTGGCCGGAGCCCTTCTCCTTCCCCTTCCCCTTCCCCTTCTTCCGAAAGGGCAAGTTTCTCCAGCTTGGAACCGACTGCAGTCTGGGAGGAAGGGGTGTATTTTGAGCAATGGCCAAGATACTGACCTTGCATTCAGAAGGAGATGAATTGTAGAAACATATTCGCCCTACACTATCATCATAGGTAGGATTCAAAGAACATGCGTAATCTCATTTTTAATGAAGATTTGGCACTTAGAAATTAATAGAAAGACTCTGAGATGTGAAATTACAGGGGATGTTTATCTTTTTTTGTTTTGTACTGTATTTCTGTTTTTCTACAGTTGATATGTATTTCTAGTGTAAAGGAGAACAAAGATTATTTTACAAAAGAAGGAAAATTCTATAAACAAAATAGTAGCAAGATAGAAAATATATTAGTGACCAATGATGAAGGGCCAATTAACTTGAAAAGTGTCATACAGATCAATAAGTGGAAGAACACTCAACTGAAAAATGATTTAATGATCTGAACAGTCAGGTCCTAGAGAAAAAGCCATTGTCATTACCACTTTTCCTCCACAGCTGTTCCTCTACTGGTGGCAGCTGAGACTTCCCAAGCACTCATGATATTGCCAGGGCCTTATTGAGTATTTCACTCACATTTTCTCATTCGAACCTCAGAACAGCCCTATGAAGTAGATATTTTGACATTCCCATTTTGCAGATATGAAAGCAAAGTCAATGAGGTGAGGTGACTGGCGTTACATCCCTGATACTACCAGCAGCAGTTAGCAGGTTGGCTGTGTGACACCAAACCAGCTGGCCGCAGGGCCCTGCCTCAAATTGTTCGACTTATTTATAGTTAGAGAAATGCACAGAGAAGTGGGACACTGTTCCTTATTACCTGATTGGCACAGACTTAAAAATTTGATGTGTATGCTGTGTTGAGGAGAGGGAAAACAGGTGTTTTCGTATGCATGTTGGGCTGTACGGAGGCACATCAGCTCTTGGAGGGCAGTTTGGAGACTCTGAATTTTAAGGGCACTTACTCTTTGAACTCAGGAAGTACGTGTCAGGAACTCACCTGCAGAGATCTCAGCAAAAGATGTGTATTGAATTAGAGTTCTAATAGCAAACCTAGAAGGCCCATCAAAAGGTTAACGGCTAACTAAATAATGATCTCTCCAAACAGCACCTGTAAACAGTAACTCCATGCCTGGGGCTGGTGTGGGAAGCGCTCCTACATACCACGTAAAGCGTGAAAGGCCAGGCTTGAACACTCATGTGCACACAGGCTGGTCTACATCAGCTTTTCCTGGAAGCATATGCAAAACTCTTCTAGCGAGCTGGGCATGGTGGTGCAGGCCTGTAATCCCAGCACTCTTGGAGACTGAAGCAGGAAGATCACAAATTTGAGCCTGGTCTGCACAACTTAGAAGCTTAGTGAGACTCTGTCTCAAAGTGAAAAAGGGCTGGGGGTATAGTTCAGTGGAAAGGCCCTGGGATCAATCTCCAGTACAAAAGAAAGAAAAAACAACAAAACCCAGAAAATTTCCTCTAACAATAGATACATTGGAGAGGTGGGTAGAAGACAGAAGAAGGGATATTACTTAGTAGACTATGCCTTTTTGTGCTTTAGAAAAATATACAGGGGGGCTGGGGATTTAGCTCAGTGGTTCTGCCGCCTGCCTTGCAAGCGCAAGGACCGGACTTTGATCCCCGGTACCAAAAGAAAAAAAAAAAGAAAAAAGAAAGAATGATCCTGGACAGTATTTTCGCTGCCTGCTGCGCAAGTGCAAGGACCCGAGTTCGATCCCTGGTACCAAAAAAAAAAAACATACAGGGCCGGGGATGCAGCTCAGTGGCGCCATGCCTGCCTGGCAAGCACAAGGTCCTGAGTTCGATCCCCAGTACTGCAAAAATATAAAAATTTAAAAATATGGGCCGGGGATTTAGCTCAGTGGTTATGCTGCCTGCCCCGCAAGCGCAAGGACCCAAGTTTGATCCCCGGTACCAAAAAAAAAAATTTTTTTAATAAATAAATATATAAAAAATTAAAAATAAATAAATATAAATAAATAAATTTAAAAAATAAAAAATATGCATTGTACTTGCAGTTTTTAGTAAGCAAATACAGTTTTTAAATTTTTATTTTAAAAATGTTGAGGGGCCAAGCATAGTGGCACACACCTGTAATCCCAATACAATGGGAGGCTGAGGCAGGAAAATTACAAGTTCAAGCCCAGTCTAGGCAACTTAGTTAATTACATTGTTTTGAGACCCTGTCTTAAAATAAAAATAAAATGAAAAGGACTTTGGATATGGCTCACTTGATTTCAATTTCCAATACCAAAAAAATTTTTCTTTTTGTTTTGCTTTTCTTAATTTCTTAGAGACCCTAACAGTCAATTTTTATGTATTCAAGGCACTCTCAATTCAAATTCTAGCAGGATTTTTTTTTTTTTTTTACTGAAGTTGAACCCAGGACCTTCACACTGAGCTATATCCCTAAACCTTTTTTATATTTTGAGACAGGGACTTGCTAAGTCACTAAGCTGGCCAGGAAGCTTGAACATGGGCTCCTCCTACCTCAAAGTCCCCACGTACTAGGATTACTGTATAGGATTACTATATAGACCTCTACCATCTTGCCTGACTCCAGCAGGCTTTTTTGTACAAGTCTATAAATTGATTCTAAATTTTTTATGAAAATGAAAAAAGCTATAATAGCTAGGTGATGGTGCATAAACCACCTGATTTAAAGACTTACTGTGAAGCTACAGTCAAGAGAATATTGCTGGGTGGTGTGGTGTACAGCTGTAATCCCGGCACTTTGGGAAGGAGAATCCCCCAAGTTGAAGCCCAGCTTGGGCAATTTAGTGACTTAGACCCTGTCTCACAATAAAAAAGGCCTGGGAGCCAGGCACAGTGGCACTTACCTGTAATCCCAGCCTGGTGGGAGACTGAGGGATCTCAAGTTCAAGTCCTACCTGGGCAATTTAGTGAGACTTTGTCTTTAAATGAAAAATAAAAAGACCTGGGGATGTAGCTCAGTGGTAGAGGACCTCTGGGTTCAATCCCTAGTGCCACCAATATTTTGTGTGTGTGTGTGTGTGTGTGTGTGTCTGTGTGTGTGAAGGATTAAGCCCAGGGCCATACACATGCCAAGTGCAGACACAACCACTGCTTCCCCAGCTGCAAATACATCTTGAAATTGTAGTGACTGGGCTGGGGATGTGGCTCAGTGGTGGGGTGCATGCCCTGGGTTTGATCCCCAGCACCACTGAAAAAAAAGGGCAATGATTATATTGCTCACAATAAAGAAAAGGGCTTGACACAGCACAGAACCCAAGCCTGGCCATTCCCTGACTCAGCAGGTGACCATCAGGAACTCCCTGCCAGGGATGATCTCCACATGGCAGAAACAACATCTGAGTAGGAGAATGGATTATTATAATAGCTGACAGATGCCCAGTGATGACTCAGTGTTGTTTTGTTTCTATGGACCAACACAAAGCAGCAGCCTGTGGACTGGCAGATACTAGACATACCTAGGCCATTTCTTGTCCGTATGTGGAGTGGAGCTATGTGGGGCTGGTCCTGAAAGTTATAGATTACAAAGACTTTTGATTTGTTAGATAAGAAGAACCTTGAAATGCAGAATGACCTGATAGTGGGGATCTGTAATTCAAGAAAGAAGAGGTATAAAGAATTGCAAAGGCTGATTTCCATCCATGGTTAGCACTCTGTAATCATATCTCCTTTCTTTTTTTCTTTTTTGGTACCGGGGATCGAACTCAGGACCTTGTGCTTGTGAGGCAGGCCTGGCACCACTGAGCTAAATTCCCGGCCCTCATATCTCCTTTCTTGTGTGCTGGTGTTCAAATTCAAGATTCCTGGGTGAGCCTGATGCTCCAGGCCTGTAATCCCAGCACTCTGGGAGACTGAGCCAGGAGGATTACAAGTTCGGGCCTAGCCTGGACAACTTGGCATATTCCCAAGACTCTGTCTCAGAATTTAAAAAAAACTTTAAGAAGGGCTTGTGATGTAGTCATGGTGAAGGCCCTGGGTTCAGTTCCCAGTACTATCAGAAAACAAAAGCAAAAACAAAAATCAGTATTCCTAAAAGTGCCTTATAGAGTTTATGAACTCTGAATTCTTAAACTTCAATAATATAAGAAGTAACTGAAACACTCTAATCTTTTTAATAATAAACATAGCACTTTACTTTCAGATTCCAATTTTTGACATAGGTTAATTTACCTCACAATGATAGTTTTTTATTTGTTATAGGGTATCAAATATGGGTGTATTTTATATAGAATTTTTAATGCAATTATCCCAAAGTTTAATAAATATGCTTTTTAAAATGACAGCTTTGCAGAGCCGAGGATTTAGCTCAGTGGTTCCATTGCCTGCCTTGCAAGTGCAAGGTCCTGAGTTTGATCCCCAGTACCAATAAATAAATAAATAAATAAATAAATAAAATAATAGCTTTGTGGAGATATAATTCATATACCATATAACTCACCCATTGAAGTATATAGTTCAGTGGTTTTTAATGTGTTCATAGAATTATACAACCATCATCACAATAAATTTTACATTTTCAACACCCTGCCCCAAACCCATGCCCCATATATATATAGTATGTATTTCAGCTCGCATAAACAAAAGAGAAAAAAGAAATAGGCACAACCTATGTTATAGACAAAGGGTAAATATAATAAAAAGCTAGTTTAATAAAAATTGGCCATTCGATTTCAGGACAGAGTACATATACTCTCTGGGTTATGGGCCCAGCATGCTTCCGCCGCACCACTCTGCTTCTTCAGAGTACATACACTCTCAAAAGGAAATGCAACTAGTAACCAGAAGTTACAGAAAAAATTTCTTCCTATTTAGTAGTAAAAGGCTTGAAAATCAAAATAAATGAATAGATACAATTTTTGCTCATCATTTTAATTGCTGAGAACGGGGGTGGGGGTGGGGTTGCTACAAAAAAATAGAGAATTTCCTTTGGAGATAGAGTAAGTTGTGGCTTAGAAAAGCAGGAGCATGATCAGAATGTATTGCCTGTGCTAAGAGTTTCCATAGCTGCGTAGTCTGGCGGACAGTTTCAGAGCCCAGTCAAAGCGCTGCTAGAGGAAACGTCCTTGGGTGCCCAGAGGGAAGTATGAGGGACAGCTCAGGAGCAGCCACAGCAGGTGAGGGAAGAGCTGGACAGCTGGAGAATGTCAAGGCAGGGAGCCTCCGCTTTGAACAGCTGCCCCATGCTGCACACCCAGGTTAGGGGCGTGTTGGGAGGACTGGAAGTGCACCAAAGACGAGTGATGGAGGAGACAGGGCCAGACTCTCCTTCGTGTGGTAAAATGCAAATGGATCGCTGCTCTTTGGCTGAACCTCTGCCCTCCACAGGTGACCCAGCCCTCGGCATGAGCCGCTGGATGTTCCACCAGAAGGCCCTGCAGGAGTACCTGCTCATGTGCTGCCAGTGCCCTGCGGGGGGCCTTCTGGACAAGCCCGGCAAGTGAGTGCTGCTCTCGGGAGCGAAGGGTGACAGGGAGGGCTGGATACCTTGGAGGCCGCTCAGTGCTAGTGTTGCACAGGAAGAGCAACTCAGTGAAGAGTGTCCCCTCCGAGTCCCAGTGGTCCTGCTCCTCCAGCTGCCCACCCTGTCCCCGCCTCACATTCTCCTCTTCCCCAGACAGCAGAATGGATTGCTCAGCTGATGTCTTTCTTTATCTCCCCGCTTTTTGTTAGGCCAAACTAATTTAATTAGAACAAGGTGGGAGCTGGGGGTGTAGCTCAGTGGTAGAGCACTTGCCCAGCATGCACAAGGCCCTGGGTTCAGTCCCTAGTAACACACACACACACACACACACACACACACACACACACACACTCTCCTAGCTGCTGTCAGCATCAGGGGAAGACCAGCCCAGCCATTTATCAGGAAGAATGTGGCTCACTACTGGACATTTTGGTCTTTGTCTAGAGAAGTGTGTTAATTAGCATTAGCAGAGAGCTGTTTCCAGAGACAGCTGGAAAGACCAACTCTAAAGGTACAATTCCCATGGCTGGGGCACTGCTCGGTGGTACAGTGTTTGCCTTGCATGTGCAAGGCTCTGGATTTGATCCTCAGCACCACCAAAGGAAAGGCCAAATGAAGTCCTGCTGTGGGCCGGGGGTGGAGGATGGGCTTCAAGACCCACTGCTGGGCAAGGCCGCACCTGCTCTGGCTGAGCAGAGGACAAGGTGGGATGTGCAGTCCCTGCACAGGGTCTGGATTCATGGAGTCACATTTTGGGGTGTGAGGGAAGCAGGGGCCACCCACTCAGAGCTGCCTGTCCTTCAGGTCACGCGACTTCTACCACACCTGCTACTGCCTGAGTGGCCTGTCCATCGCCCAGCACTTCGGCAGTGGAGCCATGCTGCATGACGTGGTGGTGGGGGTGCCCGAGAATGCTCTGGTAAGGCGGGGTAAGGCTCAGCACCCCTCCCTGGTGTCCCCTAGGACAGAGGGTAGAGAGAGCAGAACAGCCACTGTCCTGCAGAACTGGCTGTGTGGGAGCGCTGGGAAGCTCGGGGTCCTTGGCCTCATCTGGCTTTGCAGCCTCTAGTGAGGCTGTGACCTTGGAGGAAGTGCACTCTGGGAAACCCGAGTCCCAGGCAGTCCGACGCATGTCTGAGATTTTCTGCCTTTGTTCCAGAGTCAGGGCCCCACTAACGTCTTACTCAGACAGCCTGTGAACCCCAGCAGGTGGTCTCAGCTTAGAAGTGTCTGTTCATAGAAGGATAGGCCCAGAAGCCCTGCTTGCACTCCCCGCAACTTGCCACATGTTGGTTTATTGTGTGCTTGTTTGCTTTCCTCAAAAGACGTCAGGCCGGGGCTTAGGGCGTCACTCAGTGGTAGAGCTCTTGCCTAGCGTGCCCAAAGCAAGGTCCTGGGTTCCATCCCCAGCACTGCAAAGGAAAATCAGATGTGGTGGTGCAGCACTCGGGAGGCTGAGGCAGGAGAATTGCCACAAGTTTGAGGCCAGCCTGGCTACATAATGAGTTCAAGGCCAGCCTGCATTGCATAGCAAGATCCTGTCTGAAAAAAAAAGATGTCAGAGCCAAGCCTGGTGGTGCAAATGTGTAATGCCAGCACTCTGGGAGGCTGAGGCAGGAAGATCACAAGTTCAAGCCCAACCTGGGCAGTTTAGCCACTTAGACCCATGTCAAAATGAAAAACTAAAAGGGCTGGGGATGTAGCTCAGTGCAAAGGCCCTGAGTTCAATCCCCAGTATTGAAAAATAAAAAAGATGTCCACTCCATGAGCGTAGGATGTTCCCCACTGTAGGCCACCCCACAACAGCTTGGCAGGGGATGCTCAGCCTGTGCAAGAACCCAGGACAGGCGCCCCGTGGAGACGGTCACCGTGGTCACATGCAGGCCTGTGCAGGTGGTCGTTAGCATGTGTGGCGAAGGCCTGCTTCCTTCTTCACAGGTGGAGACACTGAAAACTGCCTGTTCAGGAGGCTGCCTTCTTTTCTCGTCTGTGTCTTTTTAATCTTCCCTGTTCATTCAAACAGCAGAAACACAATGGCTGACAGATCGCATTCTAATTTCTTCAGATTATAGGAACAACCATTCAGCTTTTTTTGCTCTCCCTTCTTTTCCCTGTTGACCTCTATGCAACCCTCTGCCATTCTTTTCCCTCCCTCCTTCCCTGAGAAGACCCTGTCCTAAATTGGACCTCAATCACATCAGACATTTCTGTATTCTTATTACATGTGTGTTACCCATAAACAGCACATATGTAGTTTTTTTTATTGCTTTCAAATTTCTTTGTTTTTTGTTTTTTTGGTACCAGGGATGAAACTCGGGTCCTTGCACTTGCGAGGCAGGGGCAGAACCACTGAGCTAAATCCCTGGCCCTTGCTTTCACACTTTTTATAAGAGTATCTGTATTAGTCTGTACTACTAGAGAAACAGATTTAATGCAAGATATACAGATATATAAGAAGTTACAAATTGGCTTACAGTGGCTGCCCACAGAGTCAGTGTGGTGTGGAAGAGTGCAGAAGGGCTGTCTGGGGCTGGGCATGTAGCTCAGTGGCACCGTGCCTGCCTGGCAAGTGCAAGGTCCTGAGTTCGATCCCTGGTACCACAAAAAAAAAAAAAAAAAAGAAAGAAAAGGAGAAGGAGAAGGAGGTGGAGGTCTGTAGGAGTTCATTGTAGGGTCTCACATGAGTCCGTATCAGGTCAGGAGGACGAAGGGTCTGCACTGGAATCCTGGAGATGATGTCCAATGTGAAGGTGAAGACTAGAGCTCTTCCAAAGAAACAGAAACAAGCCCTCCTTCTTCATTTCCCTTTCATACAGTTTTTAGCCCATTGGTTGCTGTCACTCACACCCAGTAAATCCCCTCAGCCACCCCCAGAACTATGCTGATCCAATTTAGTAGGGCATTTCTTACTCAGGTTGACACAGTCAGTTAACTATCACTGTACATATCTATTCTACCAGGCTTTCTGCATTGCTTTCTCCACTCACTATTATATTTTTGAGGTTCACCCATGTTCACATGCACTACTCTAGGCTCTTCATTTCAAGTGCTCTAACATCCCCTCGTATAAATGCGCTCTGGTTTGCCTCCCTGTTCTGCTGTGTCAGCAGTTCGGTCGTTTCCGTTTGCTGTAGTGTGGAAGTATTGCGGAGCGCACTCTGATGTTTCCTTGGGCTCACACTTCAGTGCTCGGAGCGGACCTGCTGGGTCGGCGAGGTCCTCACAGCACCTTCACTACGCAGCGCCAGCTCATCCCAGCAAGTGCTCTTCACACTGGAGGCATCAGCAGGACGTTTCACTCCTCGATCTGCTCTGTATTTTCTCCATTTTCCTTTTTCTTCCCCTCCTAGTGGGGATCAAACATAGGGCCTTCTCACTGAGCTACGTCTCCAGCCCTTTCTCTATTTTGAGAAAGGGTCTTCCTAAATTGCCCAGACCACCCTGCCGTGCTTTTCTTTTGACTTTTCCTGATTGCTAGTCAATTTGAGCATCTTTACAAATGTTTGTTGGCCATTTGTGTTATCTGCTATGAATTGCCTACCAGAAATCCCCACATCTTTTGCTTGTTTTCTTACCCATTTGTATTTTCTTTTTTTCCAATTTATAATTTCAGCTGTTTTCCCTGTCTTGTTTATGTGTGGGAGTTCTCTCTGTGTGTTTTTTTTTAAGCAAAACATTTATTGGTACATTTTAGATATACATGATGATAACATTCATCATAGGGAATTTATGCCTGTACATCTCGCTTCTTTTTTCCCATATGCCCTGTCAACCCCTCTTCCCCTCCTTATATACAAAAGCTTTATTTCCTTTTTTCCTTCTATTTTCTCTTTTTTTCTTGTCCCTTCTTTCCTTTCCCCCTCCCCCTCCCTTGTTTCCCTTCCCATTTGAACATGTTCTTCCTGCTTCCCAATATCGATCCCCCATTATGCTCCTTATTTACCCTTTGGTTTTTTCACACAAAAGAATGTGATATTTACAATTGTGCATCTGATTTATTTCACTTAAGAATTTGGTCTCGAGGTGCATCCATTTTCCTACAAATGACTCAAGTTTATCCTTCTTTATGGCAGAGTAGTCTCCATTATATATAAATACCACATTTTCTTTATCCATTCATCTGTTGATGGGCATCTGGGCTGCTATAAACAGAGGTGTGCATATATCACTGTGGTATGATGCTTTTAATTCTTTTGGGAAGATACCAAGTAGGGGAATAGCAGGGTCAAATGGAACCTCTAGTTTTAGTGTTATGAGGAATCTCCACACTGATTTCCACAGTGCTTGCACCAGTCTACACTCCTATCAGCAGTGGAGAAGGGTTCCTTTTTCCCCCGCATCCCTGCCAGTATTTGTTATTGGTTGATTTTTTCTATGACAGCCATTCTTTCTGGAGTGAGATGGAGTCTCAGTGTTTTAATTTGCATTTCTCCAGTGATCAGTGATGTTGAGCATTTTTTTATATTTATTTGCTGTTTGTACTTCTTCATCCAAGAAATGTCAGTTTATTTCAGATGTTCATTTTTGGGCCGGGGATTTAGCTCAGTGGTTCTGCCGCCTGCCTTGCAAGCGTAAGGACCCAAGTTTGATCCCTGATACCAAAAAAAAAAAAAAAAGTATGTATTGTCCAGATGTCCATTTTTGTATTGGGTCTTTCAATCTGAGGGGTCCAATTTTTTGAGTTCTTTATTTATTCTAGATGTTAGTCCTTTGAGGAATAGCTGCTAAAATTTTTTTCCCATTCTGTAGATTGTCTATTCACTGTTGGGGGTTTTTTAATTTTGTTTTTTGGGTTATTTTGGTTGTTTTGCTGTGCAAAAGCTTTTTTTTTAAATTTGGTATGATTAAAGTTGTTGACTCTTTGTAATATTTTCTGTACAATCAAGGTTTTCTTCATAAAATCTTAGCATATTCCTATGTCTTTAAGAGTTTTACCTAGTCTGTCTTCCAGCAGATTTAGTGTTTCAGTTTTAATATTTAGATCTTTGATCCACTTGGGTTTTAGTTTAGTGCATGGCAAGAGATATTGTTCTAGGTTTAATCTTTGGCATGTGGAAAGCCAGTTTTTCTGGCACCATTTATTATCTTTCTTCCAGTGAAGGTGTTTGGCTCCTTTGTCAAAGATAAGGTGGCTGAGTGTGTCTGGAGTTGTTTCTACATCTTCTAATCTGTTCCATTGATCCTCAGGTCTGTTTTGGTTTTTTTTTTGACCATGTCCATGCTGTTTTTATCATAGTAGCTTTTTATATCTGCTTTAGAGTCCCTAAGCATGTCTTTCATTCTGGTCACCATCTCTGTAGTTAGCTGAGAAATTATTTCTGCTTTGAATTTTTCTAGAGCCTTGTTCACCTACTTTGTTACTTGTGCTGTTACCATTTCAGAGAGTCCAGGTGGATGGCTTTCATATTGTTCCACCTCATTCCTGCCTGGGTTTGCCTTTGGTGAGCTGAATTTCTCTTTTTTTTTTTTTTAGTTTAATTCCTGGGTTGATGCTTGTAGATTGCTCATAGCAAGTAGCTTTATTCCCAGTATTCAGAACCCTTAGGAAATAACTTCCTCTCAGAGGTGTCTTCCAGGTGTAGTTGGCTTTTGAGTCTGTTACAAGATCCTTCCTCTTCAATTTATTAGGGATGAGAAGTTTCTGCCTATTTGGCCCAGTGCCCAGTTCTTTGGCCTATAGTATTTCTTAAGACCCTTAGGCAAACTGAGTCTTGGTATACCAGGAAGAACAACTGATTAGCACAATTATGTCACCTTGGCTAAAGTAGTACAGTCAGCAGTAACAATAGCATCAAACACAGCCTAGAAAATGACAACTGTGGTAACTATTATTTTGCCACCTTTACCCATCTGAACTAGATGTGTGGTTATATAATAAAATCTAGAATGAACTAGAAAATTGTGTACTATAAATAAGCCCTCACTATGGTGATTTTACCCTAAAGGGAGAAGATTTAGAAGGGGTTGGTGGTGGTGGTGGTGGGGGAGAATAGAGAAATAAAAGATAAGTTTAGAAGAAAGGCTGGAAAACAAAGGAAGATCATAGAAACTTTGGTAAACTGGTGACGAAGACAGGAGGAAAATAAATAAAAACAAGAACAGAACAGAACAACCACAATCAAAAAAACTAGAAACTATCCACATTCATGTAAAAACAAGATCAAGAAAGAACAAAACAGAACAAAAACAAAAGTCAGAAGCGAAGAAAAGAAAAGAAAAAAGGGGAGAAAAAGAAAAGAAAAAAAAAAACAAAACACATCCAATTCAAAGTGTGTCTCTGCCATCATTGGTAGACAACATGGGCAGACAGAGTCAAGATCTGAGGTGTTTAATCCTAGCAAGCCAACTGTTGATTTATGGTGGAGTTGTAGATAATCCTACCAAGCCTGGACCTTTAGTTCCACTGAAGTTCAGGCTGGTTTCTGGCTCTGAGGTTGGGATGGACTTCACTGAGTCTGCCACAATCTGTGTGCCTCCTGCCAGCTTGAATTCCACTCCCTGACCTCCTGCCGATGTGAACTTGGCACCTTCACTGCAACACTGGGAGCCACTAGATGGAGTTTGCCTGGAGCTGTTCTGGGCTCCAAGCTCAGTTGGCCCCTAGGGACATTCCTGGGTGTTGTCTGAACCTGAATAACCCACCAGCCACTGCAGTCTGCTGCCTCCACTGCTCCATTTGCTAGTACCTTTCTCCATGGAGGCCTCTGGGGTCACCAATAGACACTACATCTGCAGGTCCAACCCAACCTTCCCACGCTCTGAGTCCAGACTCTGAGACAAAGTGCCACCTACCACCTCCCTCTTTTTCATTGAAGTCTCTACCCATGGACTTCATTCTCACTTCAGAGCTTTCCTGGGTCCCGGGGACCCACCTCCTTCCTTCTCCTCCTCACGCTGCTGTATTCCAATGTCTGGAAGTCAAATCCTGGAAAGATTCTTTCTCTGGTGCTCACCACTCCTCCATCTTCCCAAAAGTTCAGTCTATCACAGTAGCTTTGTAGTATAATATCAAGTCAAGAATTGCTGCTCCCTCCCTTGCCTTTGTTGCCCAAAATTGCTTTTGCTATTCTAGGTCTCTTCTGGTTCTAAATGAATTTTAGGATTATTTTCTTTAGTTCTGTGAGGTATGCTATTAGTATTTTGATCAGGATTGCATTAAATTTGTATAACAGTTTTGGAAGTAAGGCCATTTTCACTATATTGGTTCTGACTATCCCAAAACAGAGGGTATCTTTCCATTTTCTGATATTCTCTTTTATCTCCTTTTTCAGAGAACTGTAGTTTTCAATGTATACGTCTTTCACTTTCTTCCTTTTTTTTTTTTTTAAAGCATGGGAACGGTTTTATTAGGCAGAAATTCCAAAATATACACTCAAAGAAGCAGAAAGGGCCAGGGATTTAGCTCAGTGGTTTCGCTGCCTGCTGTGCAAGTGCAAGGACCTGAGTTCGATCCCCAGTACCAAAAAAAAAAAAAAAAAGGGCCGGGGATTTAGCTCCGTGGTTCTGCTGCCTATCTCAGAGAAACAGAATACAGAACCCCCAAAAGAGAGAATTGCTTATTTTCTGGAACAGGGAATATTTATGCTTCCCTTTATAGGGTGTAAGTCCCAGGAAAAGAAAGCCTACCCCTGCCCAGAAAGGTATTAGCCCATTCTACAGGTATGGGCCCAGGTTTTTTTTTAAATAGATAATTTTAAACATTCTTTGGAGTCTCTCAACCCATTCTTTTATCTTAGGATCAGGTTTCTGCTCTTTACTTTCTCAAGTCAATTTATACACTTGCAGTATTCCTGAGGAATTTGGGGTGTAATGGGTCTAGGAAATTTAACTAAGAGAATGCTGGTGTGGATCACCTTTGGAAATTTTTTGTAATTAATTTTATTGATACATTTTTGGTATACAATATAATGACATTCATCATTGGAAATTTGTACCTTTACATAATCTCTCTTGGTTCTTATTTTTTCCCCATTCCCCTACCCTCCTTTCAACCCCTCCATCCCTCCCTATTTACAAAGACTTTGTTTCCATTTTTTCATTTTCTCATACTAATTCCATT
>NW_004624734.1:35943430-35970014 GCF_000247695.1 Heterocephalus glaber | reverse complement strand
ATATTTTTTTTTTTTTTTTTGGTACCAGGGATCGAACTCAGGTCCTTGTGCTTGAAAGGCAGGCAGCGGAACCACTGAGCTAAATCCCTGGCCTCTAGTACATATATATTGATGATTGTTATCTCTTCCTCTTAGATTGTTTCCTTAACAAGTATGTAGTGACCTTCTTCATCTCTTCTGATCAGTCTTGGCTTGAAATCCACTTTGCTTGCAAATAAAATAGCTACCTGTGTTTTTTTTCAGGTTCCTGTCTCATGGAATATTGTTTTCCATCCTTTGACTTTCAGTCTGTGAATTTCTTTTTGAGTTAAATGTGTTTCTTGTGTGCAGCATATTGTTGGATCTCATTTCTTGATCCATTCTGCCAATCTGTTTCCTTCGATTGGTGAATTGAGACCATATTCATTGATGGTTATAACTGATATGTATTGAGTTATCCTTGTCATATTATTTTCCTGTGGTTGATTCCCTTTCTTTCCCTTCTGTTTAATTACTTGTCTTCCCTGGTGGATTTGTTCTATTGGGATTCTTGGAATTGTTGTCCTTTTCTAGAATATTCTTCCAAACTTTTAGGACTGCTGGTTTGGTGGTCATGAATTTCTTCAGGTGTTCTTTATCATGGAAGTATCTTATTTTTCCATCAATTTTGAAAGAAAAGTTTGTGGGGTACATCAGTCTGGATTGGAGGTTCTTTGTTTTTAAGAGCTTGAAATACTTCACCCCAACCTTTCCTTGGGTTTGTGTTGAGAAGTGTGCTGTGATTCTAATATGTTTTTCTTTATAGATGATTTCTTTTGTCTAACAGCTTTTAATATTCTATTCTTGTGTTGAATTTCTGGAATCTTGACTTTTATATGCCTTCGTGTAGTTTTTTTCTGATCATGATTATTAGAGTTGTGTATGCCTCATTTATCTGTATCTCATGTTCTTTTTCCCTGCTTGGAAAGTTTTCTGCTATTACTTTTGTGAACAAGTTTTTTATGCCCTTAGGATTTCTACTTGAGTCTTTTATGGAATCCAGTTCTTTTCTCTCTTGGGCATTCATGGTTTCCATGTCTTTCCTAAGGTCCTCTATTTTTTTAATTGGTATCTACTCTAGGTTCACTAGTCATTTTCTTCATTATGATTGTCATCTCTTTAATTATCTATTCTGTTTTTGTCAAGAGACTTACTGATCTGTTTTGTTGCTTCTGCTGCCAGCATTTCATAAAATTCAGCTGGAAATTTTTCATTTTTTCTTCCTCAATGCCCCCTTGATTTGCCTTGGGCAAGTTGGGGATTATGGGTTGCATGTTGCTTCCATATTTTTTTTCCATTAAAAAAATTTTTTTTCTTCAGTGAGGCTTATAGATTGATTATGGTAGGTAGCTTTATTACTAGCAATGAGACCTCTTTAGGAAATGCCTATTTTTCATAGATGTTTTCTAAGTATTGATGGCTTTTGGCTTTTGAGACTGTCCCAGGCAGAATCCTGCCTCTTCAGTTTATTAGGGATGAAAGGTTGCTGCCTATTTTGTCCAGCACCCAGTTCATTGGTACTAGACTATGGTATTGTTTATGATCCCAGACAATCTAGGTATTAGCATACAAGGAAGATCAGTTGATCACAACAACTATGTCACCTTGGCTAAAGTAGTATAATCAGTAATAACAATAGCATTAAGCACAGACTAGAAAATGACAAACTGTAATAAATAATAATTTGCCATCTTTAACCATATATACAAGATTTATAGTTATATATCAAGATCCAAGACAAATCAGAAAATTATGTACAGTATATATCCACTCAATAGAGCAGTTTTACCCTAAGAGGAGAAAATTTAAAAGGGATAAGAGGAAAAAATAGAGATAGAAAAAGAGAAAGAGATTAGAAGGCTAAAAGATAAAGGAAGATTACCCAAGCTTTGGGAAACTGGTAACAAACACAGGAGGGAAAGAAAGAAGGAAAAAACAAAAACAAGAAAACAAAAAAATCTAAATACAGCATTCACACTTATGAAAACCGAAAAACACACAATCCAAAAACAAAATGAATTTCTCTGTGATTTCCAGCCTGTAGTTATCTTCTGGAGTCTATAGTTTTGTGGTAGTGTTCAATTCAGGGTGTGACTCTGCTGGTAGCTGGTAGACAAAGGAGACAGTCAGAGCCCAGATCTGTGCTGGATAATCCCAGCAAGCCTGCAGCAGGATTAGGGCAGGGTGCTGATTCTGGTACTTTCAGATCCACAGAAGTTCAAGGTAATCCTGGCTTCTGGTCTTGGGGTTGGGTGTCTCTTGCTAGCCTGACAACAACTCCCTAACCGCGGACATCTCCCATGGTATTATATTTAAAAGCTTTAGGGCTAGGGATATAGCTTAGTGGTGGGGCATTTGCCTAGCATGTGCAAGGCTCTGGTTTTAAATATCCCCTAGCATGTTTACTATATACTAGGGTTGAGGTCCTTTTGCTTGATTATAAATATAAATATTCATTGTTCTAATAATTGAAATATATATGTAACTGTATAATTAAGATTAAAAACAATCACTTAATACTTTGGTATATGGCCAATTTTCCCCTATTCATAAGTATTATATCTATAAATAAATTTTTAAAAGTAAGTTTGAGGGGCTGGGGATTTAGCTCAGTGGTTCTGGTGGCTGCCTCACAAGCGCAAGGTTCCAAGTTCGATCCCCAGTACCAAAAAAAAAAAAGAGAGAGAAAAGTAAGTTTGAGATAATACTGCACATCCATTTTTTCTCACTGAATATGTTATATATGTGTTATATGTGTTACATATAACATATATGTTATATATGTTACACATACCATATGTGTTATATGTAACCTATATGTTACATATATAACATATATGTTATATATATGATATAGGGTAACATCCCTAACCTGACCATTCAGAATCTGCAGTGTTACAAAACCTGAAGCTTTGAGTGTCACGTTAGCACCCTTGACACGAGTGGGGACACATTGTGTGCCAGACCTCAAATTTGATCCCCAGTACCACACACAAACGTCATGGATTAGGGTTGCCTGCCTGGCAGTCTATTTAAATTTTCCAGAATCCAACAGACACCCACATCTGAAACTCTTCTAGTCCTACATATGTCAGATAAGGGACACTCAGTCTGTATAATCATCTGCCTGCATCATGAATGATTTGACAGTATATATTTAAGTAGCTGAATAATATTCCTCTAGTCCTCTGCACTATAAGGTTTTTTAGAAAATACCTGGCTTTTGAACCTTTGGGCCTTGAGTGATGAATCTTTGACTCTTTGGTGATTTCTTATGCTGGATTCTCAGAAGTGCATTTCAGGGGGCAAAGGGTGTGCATGCTTGCAGGGACAGCTGGGCTGACAAGTCAACATCTGCTCCTCTCTTTGCAGCAGCCCACACACCCTGTGTACAACATTGGACCGGACAAGGTGATCCAGGCCACCACGCACTTCCTGCAGAAGCCAGTCCCTGGCTTCGAGGAGCCTGAGGATGAGGGGACAGCAGAGACTCCAAGTGACTAGAGGACGCGTGCCAAGCTCTGTGCTCCCCGCCTCCCCACTCAGACAAGGTTTTATGTTTTGCTACATAGTATGTCTGTGCTCCACAAGCCTTAGCCACTATGGAGCTGTGGCTTTCTTCATCCTCTCCTGTCAAAAAAAAGCCACTGGCTGTAGGTTTAGAGTAAACAGTGGCATGATTTTTAAAATTCTTTTCATCCCTATCAAACCAAAAACCTGTCTACACGCTGTGCAGTGAGGTAGGGAGCAGTGCATGCTGGGAGGAAGCAGCCCCTCCCACCAGCCCTCCAGCTTGGGTGGTGTCTGAGTGTCACAGCATGCAAGGCCACTGCTGTGACTCCCATCTGCATGGCAGTGTTAAATCACCAGAGGAGGCACCCTCCCAGGGTGGAAATCAGGCTGCTTCATGCTGAGGTACGGGGCTTTGGTCCCCAAAAAGGCTATGTTGGGGCTGAGTTAGGAGGTGCTTCTGCCTCTCACCTTCCATCCTTGTCATTTGCAAGGGACAGGAACTGAGGGTGGAGGGACAAATGTCTCCTTGAGTTGAGAGTCACTCCCCTGCAGAACTGAAGATCTGAGCCAGGGCCTCTCCAAGGCCAAGCTTGGGCACAGGCAAGTTTTGCTTCAGCCCAGGTATGGTGACTGACACCTGGGAAACCAAGTATGAGTAGAAATGCACCTCTGGTCCCACTCTGTGCCAGAGGAAGTGGCCCCCAGGCCCAGCCCTGACCTCCGTATACCATGAATGTCCCCTGATGTCCTCAGGGCAGTGCCTGTAGCCAGAGCCCTTCTGCGTGTTTCCATCTTTCTCTTGCCAGACTCCCAGCCCACCTTCCTCCAAGCAGTGTTGTCTTTCCCACCCGGAGTATTAATACGACCAAGTCTTTCACCTTAATTTATGACTCAGGATTCATTCTTGTCCTACCCATTCTAGGCTCAGAGATGTCAAATCAAGTGCTAGACAAGCCAGCTGCTGCGGGGCAGTGGTCTGGAAGTGCTGGAGGCAGCGAGTGCTGCCTGCTCTGTCAGTCCTGGCGGGGCCTCTGCTGCCTCCTGCACTGACCCCGTGCATGGTCAGTGGGTGCTGAGCTTGGTCATCATCCAGCACCATGGACTGCAGGCAGACAGGCACTCAGAGATGCCGCATGAGGCTCTTTTCAAAACAACCGGCCACTCGCTGCCTCTAACTCCCTAATGCTTTGGCACCCTGGACTATGTGTTACCTCCTTGAAATAATAAAAGAATAACATTTTCTATGATGTCTCATTTGTTTTGTTTTTGTTTGCGGTACTGAGAATTGAACCCAGTGCCTAGTGCATTCTACAATGTCTCTTATGTGATCGCTACCAGGAAAAACCCTTCAGAATGCCCACTATGGGGTAATCGGGAGTGGGCCGTGGGATTGCTGGCGCCCAGTGTGTGAGATTCCAGGCCGTCCAAGTGGGCGTTTCAGGGTAGGACGTGAGTCCCGCTTTCACGCCACCTTCTCCAGCCCAGGAAGCAGCGGGCCCCACAAGCACTGTTGCTTCGCCAACTCCCTGGTACAGTTCAGTTTGCTCCCTGAGCTGCATTTCCTTCCCTTTGTCCATCTCCAGCTGCCTAGGAGAGGGCACTGTGCTCCCCAGGCCCAGCGCAGACATTGTGTCCTGGTGGGCAGGCTGACACAGGGACAGGCCGGATCCTGTGGCCACCTGGATTTCCCAGATCTTTCACCCTATCCCCAGGAAGGCGGGGGAAGGTAGGGGCTTGCTCTATGGCTTCCCCTTGGGAGAGGAGAGGGTGTCCTCAGAGGACACACACATCCACACAGCCCAACCACATCCTGACATCCTGGAATGTAATTCCTGCCCCCTGTGCTATTTTTGCTCTGCTAACAAAGGTTGGGCTGCAAAACAACATTCTGCAATGCATCCTTCCCCTCACCGTAACAAAAAGCAAAATGCTCTCTGCACAGAGCCTCCAGTCCTGCAAGATTAACTACAGTCTTAACTGGCGTGATTAAGCACTGCTGAGGCTGAGCTGGCTTCGTACCAAGGGGCTGGACCCAGGAGATAAAGCTGGGCTAAAGAAGAGAGAGGGCTGTGTCCCACCACTGCTATCGGTGTTAGGACTGGCATTTCCATGAGGCTGCCTTGTCAGGAGGGCTTCTCCACTCAGCCTTTAGGTGGGACCTGGAGATCAGTTCTTAGATTTCTCACACAGACACTTCAGAATACACTAGCAGAGCTCTCAAGGTGGGTCATCCCCAATAAGTCTTTTTGCCATCAATTAACACAAAACTACCACACATCCCTATGTCTGGATGGCTCCAATGTTCCCCTTATTCCCACCTCCAGTCCCTTAGAAGTTGGGATCCTGCCAGCCCCTCTTTCATAGGCCAGCACGGACTCCCCCCAGATGACAGTGCTGGTAAATGGTATTCCTGAGCCGTCTTCTCTGTCCGACACCATTTCTGAGGTGAGAACTACAGGCTGGAGTGTAGCAATAGCCAGTGAGAAGACACAACACGAAACCAAACTGAAAGATGGACGGCCATCCCCATTCACTACTGCTCTTGTCGGGAGAATCCTTCCCGGACCCACTGCGGCACTGCGGCTCAGGGTTGGGCCAGTGAGCCCTCTCTGTGGCAGTGGACGCTGAACCTCAGGGAGACCGAACCATTGGGCCATTTCCAGAGTCACTGGTCCGGGGCTGGGTTCAGTCCTGCATGCACAGTGCTAACACGGGCCCAGGACCACCTGGTGGCCACACGAAGCTCCCTCAGCTGCTCCTAGAAAGAAAGGAACACAGGTGCCCTGTGCCAGAAAAGTGCCAACACACCTGGGTGTGGGGCCGTGCCCTCCTATAATCTTGACTCCTTGAGAGGCTGAGGCAAGATCACAAGTTCAAGTCCCGCTTGGGCAATTTAGCAAGACCCTGTCTCAAACAAACAAACGAACAAACAAACAAACAAACAAAAACGGAGGTGTAGCACAGTGGAAACGTGTCCTTGGATTCAACCCCCAGTACTACAAAAAGAAAAAGAGGACCAGCCCAAATCAAGGAACTCAACCGAAGCAGGTTTCCTCCAGTGTGGCCTTCACTTTAGAATCCACCTAGTTCCCAGTGAGCTTCCACCATCTTCCCTGAAGGCTTTCTGGGTCTGTATGTGAGACCTGCAGAGCCAATTCTTTTTTTCCTCCCCTCTTCTTGTTCTCCTTCTCCCCCAACTCCTCCTTGTCCTCCTCCTTTTGTTTTTTTTGGTAGCAGAGATTGAACTCAGGACCTCACGCTTTTGAGGCAGGCATGGCACCACTGACCTACAACCCCAGGATTTTTTTTCCTTTGAGACAGGATCTCATTACATAGCCCTGGCTGGCCTCGAACTCAAGATCTCCTGCTTCGGCCTCCCAAGTGCCGGGATTCTAGGTGTGTACCACCACTCCTGCTCCGTTCTTGTTTTTGATCCCATTGAAGCACAAAGCAGCACAGTCACCCTTTCCAAAGCAGCTCTGTGGGCAACACAGTAGTGACCTTTATGAAGCCACCACTTAGGAAGACCTCATCGGAGAGCAGAGGCGTAACACACAGCCAAACAGCGGGCCTCCCCAAGGGCCCGCCTTGTGTCTCGCTGCGCTGCTTCTGGCGATTTGACTTAACAGACAGACGAAGTTGAGGAAACTCTAAGGTGGTGATTGACAACATACCCTTACACTCTTTCACCCATATTAATTGTATGCAGTGAGTCCCCCACTTAGGAACATTCAAGTTGCAAACTTTCAGAGGTATGCTGGTATAAGACTCACTTTGTTGGATACAAACCAATCTGACTTACGAACAATTCTCCCAGAACAGAACTCATTTGTAAGTCAGGCACTTACTGTACACTGTCCTTCAGCAGGAGTTTCATAGCCAGGAATTAAAAATGGAGCTGTATGGGGCAAGGATGTAGCTCAGTGGTAGAGCACTTGCCTGGAATGTGGAAAGCTCTGGGTTCAATCCACAGCACTGCAAAAAAAAAAGTTGGGGAGGGAAGGCTGTCTGGTTACCTTAAGCACACTGTGGTTATGGCCAGAGTGGAAGCCACTGGCTTTACAGGTAGGCATACAGATAATAATGCTGACATTCCATTAGGAAAACTGGCCAGACATGGTGGGACATACCTGTAACCCCTGTACTTGGAAGGCTGAGGCAGGAGGATTGCCATGAGTTCATGGCCAGCCTGGCCTACATAGTGAGACACTCTCAAAAAAACGGACCCTTCAAATTGAAGAACTTGTATGTCAGTCCCACTGTATTTACATTGACCCCACCTCCTCCTGGGAGTGGGTCACTCCAGGGGTTCAGCATCCAGACTCCTGAAAAGGGAAGGGCCTTGGGTGGGAAATGGGTGTGCTTATGCCTGCAGGTGCTCTGGGACACCTGTGACGCTCCAGAGACCATCCTGCCTCCACGGCACAGTGTGCCTCCCATTCACCTCTCCTAACGCTGAGAGCAGGGCGGTATTAGTGGAACACAGGTCTGTCTTGGAGGTCTGCTCAGTGCCGCTCCCTTTGGGGACATGGATTTGTTGGTGGGGGTGGTACTTTCCCAGTGTTTTACTCATCCACCATCTACACCTGGAGGCAGCGCACTTGGGGAAGGAGCCAGATGACACTAGTTTGTCGCACGGTCTCTGCTCCTATCTGTTCCTATTTGTCATGCACAAAACCACAGAAGTTCGGCTGTACCCTGTCAGATGTGATTATGAACACAGGTGGGGGCTGTAGTTTGCCTACCCCTGATCCAGCCGAAATCTCATCTGTATTCACTCAGTATTCTTCCATATCTTTCATGGCTGGGATACTTTCCATTAATATTAGAGTCAAATGACAAATGTGCTTGGTAAAGCCTGGGCCAAAACTTCTAGTCACCCACCTGTCCTGTTCAGCGGCAGTCATTGCCTTGGATAAGGCAGGAGAAGAGTATGACTGAAGACACTGTTTTGGATGGCAGAAAACCAGGCCCAGTTGGCTTAAAGCAAAGAGGAAATGTCTTGACTCCAGACGGGAAAAGTGCAGGGCTGAGGCTGGTGGCATGACCAGCCTCAGTAGGTTTCTGCCCCAACCTTGGTATCTCTCCATGGGAAGAGAAGACAGTGCCAACAGCTCCAGACCCTACAGACTCTTGGCGTCAAGTTCAGCAGATAAGAGCTCCTGGCCATCCCAGCCTTCCTTGGAGGCCCAGTGAAGATTACTGTGTTTCACTGGCTTTGAGCAAATGAAACACCTCTCTGATAAGCAAGCCAGACCAGAATACAGTGTGCTGGTCTCCTGCATCTTGGTCACACTTTGGCACTGGAGGGGAGTTGGGCTTCATCAGAAGCACATACTCTTGAGAAAAAAGGGGAAGGAAAAAAGCCCCAAATGCAACTTAAGAGTGGAAGCCAAAGGGGTAAAGGATGCTAGAGAGGGAGTCACGGTGGCTCTCAGCTGATCATGGCTGTGATACTAGGTGGTGGTGGACAAGGTTAGCACCCATTCTACCCCAAAGCCAGTCTCTTTAATCTGTTTCTTTGCCTCAGTAACTTTTTCAGGTTTGGTAGTAACTCAGGTGTAAACTGGGCAACTTAGTGACTTAGCAAGTCTCTGTCTCAAAATAAAAGATAAAAGGGTCAGGATTTATCTCAGTGATTCTGCCACCTGCCTCGAAAGGGCAAGGTCCCGAGTCTGATCCCTGGTACCAAAAAGCAAGCAAACAAACAAACAACAACAACAAAAAAAGATAAAAAGTGCTGGGGCTGTAGCTTAGTGTGAAGGGCGTGTTTGATCACCAGTACCAAAACAAACCATGACTTAAAATACTCTAAAGAAAGGGAAATCATGGACGTGTGAGAACAGGGAAAAGCAGCTCTGTTGACAAGTGGAATGGGAGTCTGGGATCCTGTCACCACCGGAAGGAGGCCAGCCAGAGAAGGGAGCAGGCACAGATGCCTGGAACTCATTCCTGTGGCCGGCCTGCCTCCGGATTCTCAGTTATGTGGGCCAGTCTGAGTTGGCTTTACTATCACAGGCAGCCCTTGACTTGCAATTTTTCAGCTTCACAGCAGTACAAATGTAAAGTGCATTCGGTGGAAACTATACTCCTATGTTCCACAGGTCAGGTGCAGTAAACGTATTTATGATGCTTTCAATTTAGGATGGGCTTGGGGATGTAACCCTGCAGTAAATGGAGGCACATCTGTACTTGGAGCCAGAAGCACCCGGATACATACAGAACTGCCCCAGATTAGATCAAGGCCACGATGGTACTTACTTGCTGCCTGGAAAATGCTGGACACCCTCACCACACCTCCCACACAGCATCCCTGTCCCCCCGGTCTTCTGCCTCTCCTCGTTTGACCTTAACTCAGCTCCCACAGGTGGACGACCTGTGGTTTACAACTGGAGGAACAGGTCAGACAGCTAAATGAGTCACAGGAGATCTCCCTGCTGTCAAGTGCTGCCCACCTGCCACTCCAGACCGCCAAAGGAAGGGGCATCAGGGTCTAGGGCACAGGGCCTTGGTTCTCTCCGGAGCTGGCTGGCTGAGGGCCTGGGCATCTGTCCCATCTTTCACCAGACGGGCAGGGATGGCCAAGAGGGAGGGTAGGCCCACCCCAGGCTTTCAGTGGGTGCCCATCTCTGCCCAGGCTGCGGAGAAAGCGCTATGTGCACCAGGCTCAGGCTGAGCCAGTGCAAAGTGTGGCTCGGGGTGACTCACAGTGAGGCTGATGCTGTCTTTCTGGGAGTTGATCGCAGCCTTCTCTAGCTGCCTCACTCGACCAACCAGTTCCTGGACATCTTCCTCACCTCCCTGAAACAACTTGTTTTGCCCCTGCTTTTTCACCAGCTGTTGCGGAAGGTTGAGAGAACCAGGTGTTCGTGCCTCTGCTTCTCCCGTGAATCTGAGAATGAGACAGGGCAGGGCAGGGATAGAGTGGTTGTCACTAGCCCAGCTTCTCTCTCCCTAGCGAAACACAGCTCTTACAAAATAACAATAGTAGCCAGGTATGGTGGTGCACGCCTGTAATCCGTGCACTGGGAGGCTGAGGCAGGAGGATTGCTGTGAGTTTGAAGCTAACTAGGGCTACATAGTGAGTTCAAGGCCGGCCTGAATTCATAGTGAGACCCTGTCTCAAAAACCCAAAAATAGAGGTGGGGATTTGGCTCAGTGGCGCCGCTACCTGCCTCACAAGTGCAAGGTCCTGAGTTCGATCCCCGGCACCGAACAACAACAACAAAAAGACATTTCAAAAAACCAAAAACAAACAAAACAAAACAAACCCCACAATAATAACGCTTTTTTGTTGGGGGCAGGTGGTGAGACAGTGTCTCTTTAGGGCTCAGGCCGGCCTTGAAGTCACTACTGTAGTCCAGGCTGTCCACCAACTCATGGCAATCCTCCTGCCTCGGCCTCCGCAGTGCTGAGATTACAGGCATGTGCCGCCATACCCAGCCAATAGTTTGCATTTTTTAAAATAAAGCTTTTTTTTCCCTGCAGTTCTTGGGCTCCAACCTAGGGCCTCACGTGTACTCTGCCACTGAGCTACACCCTCAGTCGCCAAATAGGCTTTTTTTCCCTTCCAAAATAGGTATATTAGTTTAGCTTTAGACTGAGAGAAAAACCTCCAGGACAATACTTCATCAGGCAGCTTCCTCAATTATTAAGCAACATCTATTAATATGGAGCATCTGTCACAGTATGGATACATTATTAGCTCAAGTCCACAATTTATCTGAATCTCCTTAATCTTTTCCTAATGCAATCTTTCTGACTCAGGATCCTACTTAGGGTACATTATATCCAGTCATTTCATCTCTTGGCCTTGACAGTCTCGAGGGGTATAAGGGTTCGGGTCAGGTATTTTGCAGAATGTTCCCCAGCTGGGCTTTGTGTGGCATTTTCACATGGACAGGTCGGAGGGGGCGCTACTTGGAGGGAGACCATAGAAATAAAGCGCCACTTTCCTGGATCAAGGGTACATGGTGCCACCTTTGTCTACCATTGCTGATGTTCACCTTGATCACCTGGCAGAGGTTGTAGTGTTTGTCAGGTGTCTCTTTCCCTTCTTTCCATAATGTGCCCTTTAGAAGGAAATTGCTATGTGTCGCTCACAGTTAAGGAGTGGAGAGTTAGGTGCCACATCTTTTGTTTTTTTGTTTTTGGTACCCAGGATCGAACTCGGGTCCTTGCGCTTGCAGGGCAGGCGGTGGAACCACTGAGCTAAATCCCCGGCCCAGAGTAAATAAGTTATCTGGAATTCTACATGGGAGGTTCCCTGTATCTGCAGGTCCTGCATCCATAAATATAACAAACTGCAAATTGGAAATACTGTACTTGAACAAAGTGTATCTGTACAGAACATGTACAGGTTTTTCCTTATAATTATTCCCTAAGCAATACACTACAGTAACTATTTCCCCAGCAGTCACACTGTGTTAGGTATTCTAAGTACTCAAGAGATGATGAAGCATAAGGGAGGATATGTATATATTATGTGCGAATACTGTGCCTTAAGGGACTTTGATCTAAGGGATGCTATGTCCCCTAAGGGACTTGGTACCATAATGAAGGGCTTGAGGAGTCAGCCTCCAAAGCTGAGGGATGACTGTACTCATTGGGACGGACTCATGAATGTTATTTTTCTTTGGGCTATATTCCAATACTATGTTATTTACTCTGTTGCTCTAGTTGTCTGCTTTGGCCGTCGGTAGCTCTTTTGGTTGGCTCTGTCCCTTTGACATACCACACTTCCTTTTGATGATGATGATGATGATACATCTTTACCATCCGCTTTTCTTTTTTCTTGGACCAGGGATCAAACTCAGGACCTTGCGCTTGCCAGGCAGGCGTGGTGTCATTGAGCTACATCCCCGGCCCCACCATCCCCTTTTCGAGCAGTGTTGCCTGTTGATAACCATTGAGGCTGGGCAGTGGGTATGCCTGGGTCTGAATACTGTTTGTTCTCTCACCTTTGACCACACCGCATACTTTCTGCAATCAGCACACTACCTTGCATGCTGGCTATCTTGGGTGTGACACTTTGCTGCCACCTCTGTACCATGATGACCCTGGCTCACGGGACAAAGGGTGTGCCGTACCCTGTGGACACCGGACCAGAGCATGGCTCAGCGTCACAGCTTGCTGAAGGAGGAAGGCTGGAGAAGCACCGTGCCAGGCCATGCTGACTAGGGCCTGTCACTCAAGACGAGGTGATGTGCGGGGACAGAGACGCCGGTGGTGACTGAGGCCTGTGCTCTATGAAGTGCTTTTGCTGCCAACATCCCTAGGTCTTTCCCTTGCTCTTCGGAGCAGGGGATCCTAAAGGAAGCAGGAATATGTGGAGTGGGAATGGTGGTCCAGGTCAAAGGTGTGGGAGCCTCTCCAGATGCTGCATGCATGGGGCTGGGAGGGGGGGAGGAGAGCTCAGGAGCTTGCCAAGTGCTGCGCTGGCCCTCCCTGGCCCATGCCATAGCACTTTGTCTTCAAGGGCTGAACTCAAATTCGGGTCCTGATGTGCACATTTGGGCCACATCTATGAGTCTTGACTCTGCCAGAGCATCCTGAAGACCGGAGCCAGGCTGTGTAAACTCCTAAACCTCCTGGTGGGTGGCAAGGGGTGGGGGCGAGGCGAGCGCAGAGATGAGTATCAAAGGCACAGGGTGAGCGTGCACTGACCACGCATCCACTGGTCTGCGGAGTATGGGGCCAGGCCAGGCACAGGCTTTCCCACCTGCTCACTGAACATGGAGCAGAGCCCTGGCCTCGCATTTCCTGCTGGGAAACGGGGTGCAGCTGCTGGAACTGAGGTCCTTCTCCCTGAACCTCCTACCCTATAGGTGTTCACTGTGGACATGACATGCCTTTCGCAGCTGGCTGGCCTTGCTGTGGCCTTTTGGCCCCAAGCTGCTGGCCACTGTCCTTTGGCCCCAGATCTGCCCCTGCCACCCTTGAGCTGTTGATGGCACAAGGAGATAAGAAACAATGACTGCAGTGCTGTTCATGGAGCCACCCAGCCAGCTGGACTCCCCGGGGGCTGGGGAGGAGTGAGGAGGGCCTAGTCGCACCCTGTGAGCATGGGGTGATTTTTTTACCTGACTCTGCCTGGCTTGGTTTGTGTCCCTAGGCCCCTACAGGAGCTGGCACTGGGAAAGGCACACCTCTCCCTGTGGGCCTGCACCATCAGGTCTACTTCCCTTGACAGAGGCTTAATCCCTCTCCGCTCTCAGCACCTGGGATGAAAGTTCTGGCACAGCTTTCTTCATATCAGAAAAAATGAATAGTAGAGACTGCGATGTATAATTTTGCCCAGAGATGGCTGTAGGTGTACGAGAGCCCTGCCCCTGCTGTGAACACCAGAGCAAGCAATCCTAACTGGGCCCCAGCAGTCATGCAAGCCTGCTGGGGCAGCTGGCATCCGGAATAGGGCGCGGGAGGGACCTGCTCAGCTGGTTGTGAACTGTCCAGGGCCACCTGCTGGGCAGTGTTCTAGACACACCCATCATGCTGTGTGCATGTGCGTGTGCACGCATGTGTGTGTTGCAGCAGGCTCATCTGTCTCCACCTTGCTCCACATATGACAGTCCCCATAAGAAACTTATTTTTTTCCCTTTACTGTAAGAGGCTTGAGCCATTCTCCCTTCCTAAATTTTTAAAAATCAAAGAACACATTCATTCTTTTGAGATTCACTCAGGAAACCTGAACAGACCCCTACTACCTGAATTATGGATAACACCTCCAACGCACACTCACGTGGGTCTCTGTTGTGTTGATTTCTATTTTTAGGGATTTGTCAAAAGTCTTTTCTGGCTCACACTGTTGAAGCCACCAAACCCCTCAATGGGATCTGGGGAAATGTTTGAGAGGCTCCTCAGCTTTTTAATGTCAGGGGCCAAGAACACGGGTCACGCGGACACTGCCATTTTCTGAACATGTGTCCCGAGAAGACCCAGGGCTCGTTATGCAGGCCAGGTTGCAGATGGCTCCATCTTCCGCTACTTCCAGTCACCACGACCCCTCCTCTCAGCCCCCTGCCTTCTCCACTGCACAAACAGGAAGCACACCCTGTCCTGGGCAGGGGCAGATGGAGTCCAAGAGGTGCCTGTCATGCTTGGCCACCTGCTGAACTAAACTTTCACTTCTGCATTCGTATTTACCATCCAGCAGAGTACGTACGGGCTGGCAAACTTTTTCCCTTCCTGGATCTCCTCCCCGGCCTTGAGAAAAGTGTTCTTGACAAAGAAAGGCTTTGGTGTCGTGTCTCCAGGGCTGCTGTGAACACAGCGGGGAGGTCGGAGAGATCCACGTTAAGCCTGCCTGGTGACTGAGGACAGGTGCACTGCTTGGGGCTCCCGAGGGGCTGTGGGGACAGAAGGGAGCTGGGGGGTGAGACAGCCGCTGCCCCCAGCTTGCTCCTGGCTCAGCAGTAAAGAAGCTGGCCTCAGACCTCCTTTGGCACTTGAGCTCAGCTGTGCCTCACTTCCCCCAATAGCCTCCTTTTGTTTCTTGGGTTGTACTTCTGGAGTCAAACCTGAGTAACGTGAGGCCCACCTGGAGAGTCGGTTTAGCTTAGCTGTTGGATCAGAATGGTTTTGATCAGAGGGACTGGAGCCCAGACATCTTTTTTTATTTTGTTTTTTTGGTACTGGGGATCGAACTTAGGACCTTGCACTTTCGAGGCAGGCGGAGGCACCACTGAGCTAAATCCACCCCCCACCCCCGACATCCTTTTAATAAGCAACCTGGGAATGGCCCAGGGACACCACTTTGAGCAACACCATTATGGGGCTCCCGAGCAATCTTCCCAGGCCTCCAATAAGTGTCCAAAGCTCAGAGACGCCAGTGCCCAGTGGGGAGAGGGAATCTGACTACTGTACCCTCAGCCTTGTCTGTTGGTCCAGTCCTGGGCCATCTCACTGTCTTTAGTGACCGAGCACTGTAAAGATGGGGCAGAAGTGGGATGCATCTGGTTGTCCAAGAAATGAACCCTCAGGCAGGGGATGTAGCTCAGTGGTGCAGCACTTGCCCACCATGTACAAGGCCCTGGGTTCAATACCCAGCCCCACAAAAACAAAAACCCCAAGGAACTCAACCCATGAATGCTCTGGGGCAGGGGCCTACAAGCTCGACTTTCCATCTTGCAGTCAGTTCTCATCATGTTTTGTGTAGAAGACAGTTGGCACCTCAGTGCGCATTGGTTCCAAGGTCAGGCACATTATCAGCATTATCTCATTTAGTCCACAAGATCCACCTCAGGTGGCTAGTACTACAGTCCTTGATTTTTTTTTTTTTTTTGGTACCGGGGATCAAACTTGGGTGCTTGTGCTTGCAAGGCAAGTGGCGGAACCACTGAGCTACATCTCCAGCCCCATAGTCCTTGTTTTATAGATGAGGACACTGAGGCTGAGAATGTAGTAGTCACTGAGTAACAGAGACCAGATTTGGAACCCAAGCAGGCCGCCTGCAGAGCCCAAGCATAAAGCACACATGGTACGGTTAGAAACAGAATTCTGCTTCTTCAACCCTAGTTCAGGGCTCTCATCTCCTACCATCTAGTCAGCCTTACTTTTTAAACCTGTCCCAGGTAAGATGACAGCTCTGTGCCCAGTTCCTTCTTTACTGAAGCTAGAGCTGTTTTGATGGTATGAGCAACTTTAAAAACTGGGCTATGGGCTGGGGATATAGCTCAGTGGCACAGCGCCTGCATGGAAGGCGCAAGGTCCTGAGTTCAATCCCCGGTAAAAAAAACAAACTGGGCCATCTTAAATACTTGGGCAGCTGCAGAAGTAGGACCATACTAAGCTCACCGTTGCACAACAGTGGTAGTTTTTGACTCCTCAGTGAAGCCACCTGCTGCAAGGACCAATCAAATCAACAGGATACCTAGCTGTCTGTCTAGAAAGCAATGACAAAAACAAACAAGATTAACATCACTCAAAGCGGGTATGCCTGCTCAGAAGCCTGTCCTGGGGCTGCCTTACACCACTTAAGATGCCAGAAGGGGTTTGGCAGCAACTGACCTTAGTGTTCAGCTGAGCACCCTGCAGCCCCTCAGGGGCTCTTGCCTGGGTTTCCGGTCCACACTCCACCAGCCTCCTCCACTTGCCAGAGTCCACTCAGAACACCAAGCAGGTGGCTCAGCATTTCCCAGGGGAACGAGCTAACCACTGTATCCTTTTCTTCCACTTGTTTATGGGCACCAGGGAGGCCTAAATTTGGCAGGGAGCCAAGGACTGCCTCTTGGGGCATCCTATCCCTTGTGGCTTGACGGTCCCTGCCTACTGGGTGTAATACCCATCCTGGCCCTAACTGTGTGTGATGAGTTTAAGGCCAGGTACATGGAGAGCCAGCAACAAAGAGGCAGAGAGCATGCTGACCTGGAGGGCTCCTCGACTTCTCCTGCAATCTCCTTCCTCAGGCTTGAATATATGGGATCGTTGCTTTCCTAATGTAATCACCATTTCTGGGGCTTGATCCCATCCTCTTGTGGAAATATGACCCATCCATCAACTCGAATTAGCATGTACTATAGATTGGGCATCCACTGGATCAAAGCCCAACATTCTCCACCATTCTGAATCAGAACTTACCTGACTTCACTTCCTCCTTTGGTCTAGGAATAGTAGTGTTTCCTGTCAGCCAGACCAGAAAACCAAAACTGAGCTGTATTCTAGCATTAAGTCTGTTTCCTTTCAAGATCAAACTCTTTCAGGCTGCTGTTGGGTCCACAAGCTGAGCTAGGCTTATGCTGTTACAGCCTTCTTGACTTCTAGCCCTTGGCAGCTCTGCTATGTCCTCTACTAACTGAACTCTCCACATTGTGCACTCAATTGCCAGGAGAACCCAAACCATGACGCTGGGGCACTGATTTCCCCAAGGCTCGTTTGTTTTGCAGGAACTGGATCTAGAAATGTAACTCTACCTTGCAAGAACGCTAAGTCTCTTCCCACTGAAGAAACTTCCACCATCCATTTATCCACTTCTCTCAGGCTGAGCTAGGCCCTCAAAACAAAGGAGGAGCAGCTCTGATTATGGCCGGGGAAGAACCCTCCACTCCTCTCAGAGTGCTCTTCTGCAGCCATCTTGACCTTTGCAGGGGCAAGAAGACACCACCACCAAAAAGGATAAAATAAGTTTTTATTTATAGTCTTATAGTAAAGGGGGAAGCCTTAACTTGCAAGACAATTATTCAGCAGTATGTACAACATACTTTTTATTTCCATGGAATGGAATCAAACACAGACGGAGACTACAGAGTATACACTAGAAATCAGCAAATGCCAGGAACGGAGTAGGAAAAAGACAAAGAAATGAGGCCTTAAACACACGATACCCCTTCGCTGGGATCTGCTGACCGCAGCTAGAACCAGGGCGGGATCACACGATGGAGACAGGGTCCAGGATAGGAGAAGGAAAGTGGGGTGAGGGCTGGGGAGGGGCCACACTGGGGTGTGGGCTTAGTACCAGGTAAACTGCTCTTGGTATTTACATTACAAAATCAGTTGGCTCTATTTCTTAGAAATACACACGGAAAGAAAAGCACGATTTGATCATCACTTTATGAATCTGTCGCTTTGCTATTCTGACATTATCAGAAACAGGGATACTCACTCAGATTCAAATTTCAGTAGCAGGAAATAAATATCAAAACATCATCACTGGCCTCCGTACAAAGCCGCTACCCCACGCAGTGCTCCCTACTCCCACCCCTCGCCGCCGCCCCACCACTCCTCGGTGGCCTCCGCTCGTCCACACTGAGGGTCACGTGGTCCTCTGCAAAGCCGTCCCTACTTTCCTTTGTACCTCACACTTCTTCGAGGACCCATCTCTCAACAGGGGCGATAGATAGCTTTTTAGAGATAAATCCTTCCAAAGGAGAGGGGGAATTCTGATTACTCCAAACCAGTCGCCTTCTTGAAGTAAAGCAGTTCACAGATTCACAGTCTGTCAAGGAGAGGTGGACCCGGAGAGGCCCCAGGGCAGGGTCCTCCAGGCACGTGCCCGGCGGGCTGGAGGAGCTGGTGGGCAGGCAGGGCGCCGTGCGCTTGGAGGTCCGGCCGGCCTTCTGTCCTCCACAGAAAAAGCTGCCAAGTTGGGGTGTTTTGGTTTAAAAATTCCTGGTGAGGGCAGGGAATCCCTGAAGGGAATACATTTAAAAATATAGTGAAAACGGGGAAGAACAAGAGCTGTTGTCCAAGAGCGCCTACATAAAAATAAAAATTAAAAAAAGAAAGAAAAAATAAAGAGTCTCTTATAAGGTTCCAAGGGTTCTAACGAACTGAGAGGAGACGACGAAGAGACAGTTCTTATTGCTGGCCTGCCCCACGCAGCTTAGCTGGCCTCCATCCGGAGTTTCTTCCTGCTCTGGGGCTCTTCCGGCTCCGACTCCGAGCTGGAGTCTGAGCCCCCATCGAAGGCAGAGATGGTGCTGCCCTTGGCGTTGGTGTAGAGGCTGCTGTCTGAGGAGGGGTAGTTGGTCTGTAGTTGGGCACTCGACCTCGCTTTCTCCAGTGCACGGACTGAAAGGCAACCAAGGGAGCACGTTACTACCGACTGGGAACCCATCGCGGCTCAGGGTCCAGCCTGTGCTTCCCAAGGGCTTGCGTGACGGCCCCCACGGCTCAGGCGGCTCAGGAGTAACTCCCTTCTGGTGGCTGCACACTTCATTTCCCTCCCTCCTCTCCCAGCTGGACCTGGGGGCCAGCAGACATCACCTGTCACTCTGTTACACCACCTAACCCTGAAGAGAAGGCTGTGATGTCACCATCTTGCCACGGAAGCCCAGCATGTGTAGAGTCCCGAGCACGAGCTCCCTGTGGAATTCAGCAGTGCAGTGACAGAGAAGTGGCCAGGCAATGCTAGGCTCCACAGGGTGTGAAGGCCACACAATAGCAGGAGAAGATGACACAAGATTGGAGCGGCCAAGGAAAATGTTTGGCTTAGCTTTCAGGTACAAGATCCACTTGGAATGGCAAGCTGGACACTTGGAAGCAAGTCACCAATACACACAAAACTCTTGGGCCTTCTGACAGAGAGCTCTTACATGCAGGCTACTCGGCCTATTCACCAACCCTCTGACGCCACCCACTGCCCAGCCCTTGGTTCAGCTCTGCTCAAGCCTGGAAGGTCAACCCATTCATTTTATTTATTTTATTTGAGGTGTTCTAACCCAGGAGGTTACTTGCATTTCCTTTTACTTGCATCTTCCATGAGGGAGGAAGAGAAGTGAATTCCCCAGGAACAAAGAACTTGATCAGCTCTCGCTTTCCCCTGTGGTTGTAGGAAAAGGCGGGTGTGAGCACTGGAGAACAGCAGGGGCCTGGCCCACAGGCTGCCCTGATTGGACTACCACTGCCAACGGGGAGGGCTCACTGTCCCTGAACTCCCGGAGTCTGGTTCTTACACAGCAAATTCCACTCCCAGGACCTCAAGGCTCTTTTTAGATACCTGATGCCAGGTGTGACGCCTACTGCAGGCAGAGCACCTGAGCCCCAAGAAAAGGAGAGAGCAGGCCAGAAAAGATAGAAGCCTCCATCTGTCCAAGGCCCTGGCCTCACTGTCTCCTCACGGGCGGCTCGGGTCCTTTCTTGGCTCAGCTCTAACACCAACTGTGCAGGCCTGGGATGTGGTGAGGCTGCTGTTCGAGCTTGCTCCAGGAGCGGCTGACTGCAGGGCCAGGTGTGAAGCCTGGGCCCGGCAGGAGAACGGCAGGGCCAGCTGCCCCACAAGCTCAGATGCTCACCTTGCTGCTCCAGAAGAGCATTCTGCCGCTTGAGGTCATCGATGTCTTGCTGGTGTGTGTGGTTTTTCCTTCGCATGTACTGGATATATTCTGTGGCTTTGTCTAGGATTTGAGCCCGGGATGCCTGTTGCAATATGAGAAAAAGCACAGGGGACAAAATAAAGACCGAGTTCCGGCAGTGAGGGAACCATGCCTTTCTGAAGCAACAGCACAGGGGGCTGGCAACAGGAGGGCAAGGTGGGAACAGGCCCAGGAAAGTCACGGCCAGTCACAGCCTTCTTTGTGCCAGACAAAGGGCCACGTGCTTCGCAGAGCTTGCCTCACACACACAGCCTCAGAAGTGCCACCAGGAGCCATGGCTCAGAGAAGTGCACTGGCTCATTCAAAACCACCAGCTACAGTGGCAGAGCCTGGGCTCAGACTTGGGACTGTTTGATTCCCGAACTCGTCCTCCTCCCATCCCCCCTGGTTCTTTAGGTTGTCTGAAAGTCTTCAGCTTGGCTGTGTCTGAAAACATCAAAATACTACTTAAATGAAAGCTCGAGCCAGTCACTCTCTGCTATGGCCTGGCTACAGGCTGCTGGCCCAGAATGACAAGTATGAGATCTTGACTGAGCTGGGTTGGGATGAGAGAGGGCATGGAGTTGTGCATCAATGTCTGCATACTACACCTGTCAAATCTTCCCAACGGAACCGTGCTGCTACATCACTGTTCCGCCTTCCTGGCTAAAGAGGCTTTGCTGAAATCTGCTAGTGCTTGATGTCAACACAGGAAGGGCATGAGATTGAGCCACCTCACAAAAGAACCACACCTCCTCCACAATGGCCACCAGCAGCCTGGGCACTGCCCTGTCAGAGGAACGAGTTAATAAGGCAATAAAATGGATGTCAAGGTATCGTACAACTGGAAGTCAAACTTGTCTGGGAGATTCCCTCCAGACTGTACGCACACCAGGGTTACTTACTGCCAGGTAGCCAGCCAGCCAGCCAAATTGAGAGAATAGTGCAAGGCCAAGAAAAGCTGCAGGCTAAAGTATGGTAAGTATGCCACGGGGGCTCCTGAGCAGCGGGCAAACTTCTTATTCAGAGGAGGGTAGTTCTCGACGGTTTTCTATTACAACTTGGTGGTTTTAACCAGAACACAACATGGTGGTGGTGGTGGTGGGGAGCAGGGAGGCAAAAAAACATCCACACTCAGGCTAGTAAAACTAATCTTTTTTTTTAAATCCTAAAAATTTCAATTCATACATCTTAGGGCAAGCTGGGAACAAGAGAGGCGTGCAAGGCCTGAATTGATTCACCAATCCTTGAAAGTACTAGAATGTCCAAGCTTTCCTCTCATGGTACCTTTTAAGGTAATCTCCTTAAAAAGAAATCATTCATATTCAATCATTTATCAGGTGGGAATCATGTGCAAGGTACTGGGCTGATGTGGTGGGGAAATGTATTAGTCACGGATTCTTTGCCCAGAAGTTTAAATATTATTCATACACTGACAAATCACAGGCAGCATGAACAAGTATAACCTGACCAGCACAGATGATGAAGGCCACGAGAAAGCTGGCTTCTGGCTGGGCAACTCTACAGTGTGCCAGGCACTGGCCTTGGTGCTGCCTCTCACACACACACACACACACACTCTCATGTGAAACCACACACCCTGCCTCAGGCCGGGATGGAGGCTGTGCAGAAAGGTCATGCTAAGCAGGGAAGCAGCACAGTCAAACCATGGGGTGAGGCAGAGACAGCTGCACGTCCGCAGGTGAGTAGGCAGGACTGAGAGGAAGGCAAAGGGCACTTCAGATGTTACTTCCCGTTTCTGCAGGAGGGCTTTTCTAGGGCCTAGTTATTAGGAGATAAAATGAGAGCAAAGGGGCCAGAATTAAGAGGGACAAATGAAAATACTCTGCGTCTCTGGATACTGGAGATGGAATTAAAATTGACCGACAGTGTGGGGTCAGGTGGCAGCCTGGGGACTAAGGAGTGTGCCACATAGTCACTGCTGGGCTCCAGGTGGGCAGACACATTCCTCTCAGTGTCTGCTCCTTATCTGATGAAATTCTGAGGCTCCACCTAGCCCTCTACACTTTACCCTCTCTCCATCACTGATACAATTACTATGCATAGTTACACCCTGATTTCTCTTTAAACTTGCTTATTTCAGAGTTTTTTTCTTGACTAATAGTTTCCTGAAGGCAACATAAGGTCTTATTTAACTACCTGGGTGCACCTGGGACAAGGGAAGAAAAGCACAATCTCTGAAACCAGAATGCTTGCAGATGCTCAGTGATACCCACTAATGGATAACAGACTGCAGGGTGACTCTCATACATAAAGTCATGCAGTGAAAAGTGAGCAGTGAGCACAGCAAAACAAGACAGAAGAGGGGAAAAGATCCCACGAATACTTCAGGGTAGTTTTTGGATGTTCATGAAATCCACAGGTGCTCTGGCTGGGTGCAGATGTGCACACTTTGGAAGATTTCTCAAACCCAAGTTCAAGACCAGCCCAAATGACACAGTGAGATCGAGTCTCAGATAAGCCAAGCACAGCGGCACACACTTGTAATCCCAGCTACTCTTGAGACTGAGGCAGGAGGATTGGAAATTTGAGGCCAGCCTGGGTAACCTGGTGAGACAGTCTCATAAAAAAGAGAAAGAGAGAAAGAGACAGAAGCTGTAGCTTACTGGTAGAGCCTTTGCCTAGCATATATGAGACCCTAAATTTAAACTCCTGTACTGCAAAAACAAAATTCAGATGCTCAAAACAGAATGCCTTGGGAACCACAGGTTCTCAATGAAGGCTGGACTGGTTTAAGGCCAGACAGGAGTCCCCCAAAATGCTAAGCACAGTTCTTCCTCCAGGCCCTAATGAAGTACTGCCCTAGGTTGCTTGAGGTGCCCCATCCCCTCAGCAAATTCAAAAGAATGGTTCAGAGTTAACTTTGTTCTTCCCAAGACATGAAACAAGAATTAAAATCCAATGAGAAAAAATTTAAAAGCATGAAATACAGAATGCTCCAAAATCTGCATCTGGTCCAGGAAAGAAAAGCAGAAGGTTGAAGCTAGAAAATGCTACATTAATCTAAAATCTCTTCCTCTCATCTTTCCAAACCACACAGGTTCAGGTGACCAGTCACAGTGACAAGGTGTGGGCAGGCCCCTCCTTGCCTTTATGAGTTTATATGTGTGCAGTAAACACGAAGCCAGCAAGAAACCCTGGGATTTACAGCATGGACTATGAGGCGGCCCCGGGCTTTTGTTTTGTTTTTCTCAATCAGAAGAGTCAGGGCTGGGGATTTAGCTCAGTGGTTCCACCACCTGCCTCACAAGAGCAAGGTCCTGAGTTTAATCCCCCATACCAAAAAAAAAAAAAAAGTCAACTGACAATATTCACATTTGTGTGCTGATCAGACAGGGTACTCAGTAGGGACCAAAATGATTTTGTCCTGCTCATTTTTACAGTTAGAAGGCACTGATTCTGATTCTGTCTGAGCAGAGTGGCTCTGTGGGACAGTGTGGACACAGCCCTGGGACAGAATGGACAGTGGCTGAAGGGACTAAGGACAGAAGCTAGGACTGTAAGCTGGGATTCTTCCAATGCAGTGAGAGGCAAGCTGCTCTTTCAAGTCTGGGAGGCACACAAAAGGCTGCTGGGCATCCTTGCCAAATCTTGTTCCAAATCTATGCTTGGATATAGCAACCGAAATGAAGAAGTCGGGTGTTGCTATGCATACCTGTAATCCCAGCTATTCAGGAGGCCTAGGCAGGAAGATCACAAGTTCAAGTTCCGACTCAACAATTTAGTGAGACCCTATCTCAAAAATTTTCAAAACCATAAAGAAGGGCTGAGGATATAGCTCAGTGGTTGTGTGCTATGTGTGAAGTCTTGGGTTTAATCCCCAGTACCACAGGGGGGAAAAAACAAGATACAATAGTGGCAGTAACTAAGACTTCATTGAGTACTTACTAAAGGCCACACATCCTCGTACAACCTTCCCGGTATTATTTTCTCTATTTTAAAAATGAGAAAACTGAGGCTCAGAGCTATAACTAACTCAGTGTTTTGTGACTAGTGAAAGTAGAGTAGAATTTGAACCCAGACCTCCAGGATACCCATATTTTGGGAACATAAGGTGGCTATAGAACCAATATAAAAAGATCAACAGAAGGGATCATAATCATCCACAGTGGTGAACCATGATGGAATTTTATTAAACTATGACATTTGTCAAAATCAAACACCAAATCAACAGAATTGCAGGGACAGTGTTGTCATGGAGGGGAAAGTGTGAGGAGGAAAAGGACTCGAGAAAGTCAAAGATTTATTTGCCTTGAATGGTGTCAATGAAAACATTAGTGTAGAGCTTTCCTTGGAGGAATGAGAGAGGAGCCCATGGTAAACTTGCTCCCCAGGTGTAGGATGAGCCCACAGTAAAGCAATGTCACAGACTGGCTTTAGAATCTGGCTGAAAAGAAGTAAAAACAGGAGCTTGTAATAATAACAGCACTAAAGGAAGATTGTTTTTCCTTCTTTTTCCTTGTAAAGACCAGTGAGAACCAAACAGGCTCCTAGCAAAGAAAACAGGTGGAGAGGAAAAGCCTGAAGATGCTCGATAATCAGAGGACTGACCCAACCTGGGGGTGAGAAAGGAAACATCGGCCCCCACAGTACTGCCAGCTTTGTGGCCTCTTGGCAGCCAGGAGAGCAAAAACAAATCTTTAGTGGAGACTCAGGGTGCAGCAGTGGGGCCTGCAGGTCCCTGCCCCTTCACCCGGTAATGGCTGTTTAGACTGGGTTGGCCCACCCTCTGGAAGCCCCATTTTCTCAGCACACAGCTTCAAACTGCCCAGAGTCAGAGCAAGAATTTTACAAAAGGCCCCAACTTGACAGAGTTCAATTCTAATTAGAAATTTTTTTTTGAGACAAGCCCTCGCTATGTAGCCCAGGCTGGCTTCAAACTTGCAGCAATCCTCCTGCCTCAGCCTCCCGAGTGCTGGGATTACACCACTATACCTTGCCTAATTAGAAACTTTTAAAACCCCAAATCATGACTGAAGTCATTAACACTAATGCTTAGGATCAAGTCCAAGGTTATTAAGTTCTACACTTAAGGCAGTGGTTCTCAGAAGTTTTCATTTACAAGGCAAGAGGGCTACACATTTGTGGAGTTGTTATAGAGGTCTGGGTTTCAGTAGAAAGGCAGGTTGTAGGGGAGGGTGGGGAGAGGTGAAGCAGAAAAGTACTCATAGCTAACACAAGGAACACCACTCTCCTCCGAGGAACCAATGCTGACTGAGAAAAAATGACCTTAGCTACACTGATCATTTTCCCTTTACTGTCAAAAAACGGGTCCTACTGGACTGACCTTTCAGGTGCCTCACTCCCCCAAGAACAAAAATGCCACATCTGGAGGAATGGAAAAAGAACTGGCTGACTCACCAGTTCATGTTCTACTTTGCCCTAGTTTTTTTTTTTTTCTTTTGAGACAGGGTCTCCCTATGCAATTCAGGCTGGTCTTGAACTATGTAGCCCAGGCTGGCCTTAAACTCAACGGTGATCCTCCTGCCTCAGCCTCCTGAGTGCTAGGCTTACAGGCGTACATCACCATGCCTGGCTGTACTAGTTATTTTTTAAAAAAATAAACTATTTTTTATTTTGTGAAACCTACATAAGCTTTTATGTATACTAACATACACAAGCAGTGGGGTGGACAAAAATAAACCACCTTCTGAAAACAGAAGTTAACAAATTTACACAATAAATTTGGGTCCCTGTTAAACTAGCTCATTAAAAAATGGACTCTCATCAATGCCAACCAGAGAGGCTGGAAAGTGATGAGGCCCCTTGAATGCTTTCTACTTACAGGCCCACCAGTCCCAGATGCAAGACCATTCTACTGACCCTTTTTATTTTGGGACAAGGCCTTCCTAAGTTGTCCATGCTGGGCTTGAATTTATGATCCTCCTGCCTTAGCCTCCCAGAGTGCTGAGATTACAATATGCAAATCCGTGCCACATGAAACCTTGTTATTTTTTTCTTGCAGCCTGAAACAAAGGTATGGCACTTCGCCATCAAACTGTGATGGTGCAGGACGGGAGCACACAGTCCTCCAAAGAGAGAGAACTATTAAACATGAAAAAGCACTTCTCACGAATAATAAAATACAAGAGCAATGACTATCTTTTGCAATTAATAGCTTTTTTTTTTTTGTACCAGGGATCAAACACAGGACCTTGGTGCTTGTGAGGCAGGTGCCGGAACCACTGAGCTAAATCCCCAGCCCAAAATTATATGATTACACTACCTATACTTTTTTTTTT
>NW_004624734.1:35897954-35943305 GCF_000247695.1 Heterocephalus glaber | reverse complement strand
CTTGTACTGGGGATCGAACTCAGGTCCTTGCACTTGCGCAGCAGGTGATGAAACCACTGAGCTAAATCCCCGGCCTCTTTTGCCTATTACATTAGTCGCCCCCTAAAAAACAAAACCTCAGTTATGGTGAAAATTGGACTCTCAAAACACTACCAAATGACTGTCTTGAGAATTTGCTTGAGAAAGAAATGAAAGAACGAGGGTATGAAAATAATCCTCCTGAAAAGCATTTTAGCAATCAATATACAGCAAAAAGCCAGATGCTTATACCCTTGACCCAGATCCAGCTCCTGGGATTCCTGTCTATGGAAATAGCCCATGCAGCACGATGTTCATAACTACATTATTTATAAAATTTAAATTTGGACACAACCCAAAGCCATCAACAAAAACAGCCTAATTAACTAAATATAAATGCTACACTATTTGGAGCCAGGCATGGTGGTGCACACCTATAATCCTAGCACTTGGGAGGTTGCAGCAGGAGGAGTGCCACAGGTTAGAGCCCAGCCTAGGCTACACAGTGAGTTCAAGGGCAGCCTGAACTACATGATGAGACCCTGTCTCAACCCCCCACCCCCCAAAAAACCCAAAAGCTACGCTGCTTGGGAAAAAAGCATGATACCATGTAAAAGCAGAAAGCTATGGAAAGTGTGCATATGAAGAGACCAAAAGGAGTAACTGAAACGATAATATCACATTTCCTTGCCTCTTAGACTATCAATAATTCCATGGGTTAAATATTAACAGTAGCTTTTTTGGAGAAAAAAGAGGCAAATTTTGTTTCACCATCCACTTTAAGGTGGTGCTCAATTTCAGTCCCACTGAAGTGGAAGGTTAAGTGGGAGACTGTTTCTTACGACTGCAATATGTACTAGCTATGTGACTAATAAGCACTTGAGTTTTTCTTTTTAGAACTGGGGATCAAACTCAGGACCTTGCACTTTCGAGGCAGGCAGTAGCACCACTGAGCTAAATCCCCAGATCAGCACTTAATTTAAAAAAAATTTTTTGGGGGGTTGAGACAGGGTCTCACTATGTAGTCCAGGTTGGCCTCAAACTCATGGCACTCCTCCTGCCCCAGCTTCCCAAGTACTGGGATTACAGGCCTACTAACAAGCATTTGAAACGTGATTATTCCGAGCTGAGATGTGCTCTAAGTATGTAATACACAAAAGGTTTTATTTGTTTTTTGAGACAGGGTCTTGCCATGCAGTTCAGGCTAGCCTGAAACTTGAGATCCTCTTGCCTCAGCTTCCCAAATGCTGGTTATCACAGGTATGTGCCACCACACCCAGCTTCAAACCAGGTTATTAAGACTTAATGCCAAGAAAGTAATTTCAAATTGAAGTTATATTTACTTTTTAATATTTAATTACTATTAAAATTAATTTCACCTGTTACTTTTAATTTTTTACTATCTTGTAGAAAGTTTAATTGTATTCAAACTAAACTAGAGGGAAAAAAGAAAGAAGTGACATGAAAATAGAAGGAAAAAAATGGAAACAAAGCTTTTGTACATAGGGAGAGGGGACTTGGAGGAATGGGATAAAATTTTTTAAAAACCTAAACTATGTAAAATGCACTATGGCCACATTAAATTTCTACTGGGCCATGCTTGTCAAAGGATTTTAGGACAAGGGGAGGTTGTACCTGTGTTAAAGGAACAGACAAGGGGAACTTATGTTCTTTTCTTCCCATTTTCTGGAGTTTATACAACTCTGTTCTTGGACAATAGAAAAAAAGAAATGCTAAAGGGAAGGCCCAGTAATCAATCTGTACCCTTCCAAATTCCCAAGATGCAAAAGAGATTAAGTACAGTCTCCTTCCTGTCTGGTCCTCCTGGGAGGAGGATGATTAAGAAGTTTCTGCCTTCTGGAAAAATCACCTTCCATTAAGCGATAAGGTACAGAAGGTCCACAAAGGACTAAAGGGATTATGCTTGTACTGGAGGGAAGTGTCTGAAATGAGCCTTGAGAGAGAAGGTGGAGGCCAGTGGGGAGAAGGGGAGAAAAGGCAGGAGGAAGTGCCCAGGACAGGGGCCTTGAGTGGCTCTCTTCAATTTGAGACCCAGCTACATCTAGGCGACAAGGTCAGAGTTGGATCTTGAGGACAGAACTCAGAAAACAACATTTCTGGGAGATCAGGGAGGCAAAGAGCCTTCCATAATTAACTATAGGAGAGAAGAAAAAATGCGAAGCTAAGATGGGTTCCTTAGAGAACAAGGAATTTGGGCAATGAAAAGCCCTTGGAAATTTTTGGCAAGACACGCATACAGTTTATAAGGAATGAAATAAATACAGTTGTAGAACCTGCAGCATAAGGAAGACTTAGCAGCTATAAGCAGCAATTTAAGAAGATGCTAACAGCTGCAATTGGAGTTTGGACAGGTAATAACCTGAGTAATAAGGCAAAAAAAAAATGGAGAGGGCTGTGATTTATATTTCATTTCAAAGACAAGCACTCCAGGAGCCCAGATATGACATAGAGAGTGTTGCTGAATGAACTTCCACAAGAGGGAACCATTTCCCAATATAAAGGGGCCAGGGTAAGCAAGGAGTCTCCTGCCTTCAGTTTAATAAATATTCACTGTACTCCCTAGTGTGCCAGGCACTGAAGGAAGAAAATAACAGGAAACATGTTCCCTGCCTTCATGGTAATTCTATGTAAAATCATACTAGTTAAATGTTACAAGAGCTTTTGACCTTAAGAATGATCACATTCTAGCTGGGCGTGGTGGTGAAAGCCTATAATCCACCACTCAGGAGGATAAGGCAGGAGGATTGCTGAGAGTTTGAGGCCAGCCTGGGCTACATAGTGAGTTCAAGGACAGCTTGAACTGGACTACATAGTGAGACTCTGTCTCAAAACAAAACAAAACAAAACAAATGATCATATTCTAGCTAGAACAGGTGGTACATACCTGTAATCATAGCACTCTTGGGAGGCTGAGGCAAGAGGATCCCAAATTGGACTTCCACCTTGGCAACTTAGCAAGACCCTAACTAAATAAATGGGCGGGGGATGTAGCTCAGTGTAAAGACCTTGGGTTCTGCCCCCAGTATTTGGAAGGGGCCTTATCACATTACCTAAGGAAACTATTTGGTTTCAGCATTCATCAGTGAGTAGAAACAGACTTCAATGGAAATGAAACCAAGATTCACTCAGTATTTTAACCTCCATTTGATGTTTATTATTGCTAATTATTAGGTTCAATCCTCTTTCCTAGCAAGAGAGCAAGACCCTCAAGAGTAAACACCATCTATTAGGTCCTTAAGCCTCTAGAGGTATCATGAGTACCTTACTTACACAGGAGCTGACTTCACTGTTACTGTTTTGTCCTCAAAGGGCTGAGCAAGCCGCTGTTACCCATCTTCACCACTGTGGACTGAGAGCCTGCCACGTACCAGTGGGACTGACCACAGCAGTGCCCTCGACAGTCCTACACCAGAGCCCAGACCATCTGACCAACACTGACTAGAAGAAATCCTGCTTTTCTTTATATTCACCTGTGGCTTATATTCTATTTTCTACATGGCTCTAAGTGGCTTATATTCTATTTTCTACACAACAGGGAAATATCCAGAGCACAACTGTTCTAAGAGAGCAATATGTATGACAAACAGGCATTTAGGAAGAGACTTTAAAAATGAGAAATCACTGTAAACTGCTGTTTAGCTGCAAATGGCAATGGTGAAAATAACTCTACTGCTAATGTTAACATAAATGATTTGGCATGGGTACTGGGCCTAACTTACGGGGTGGACAGAATTATACTTCTAGATAAAAGCCAACTGACAAGCTGACCACCAAGTCTTGCCACCCACATAAACACAGAACTCAAAGCCAGTAAACCATTAACACTCCCTAGTACTAACTAAAGACCCTTAAAACAAAGAATAATTGCTGTTACTCTCTCCCTATTAAAAAAAATCAGACCAAAGTAGATCTTACCCATGGCTCTATTACTCTGGTTGGCTACCTGATGGCTCTATTTCAATCTCATCTTTCCCAGTAGGTTCCATGTCCAGCTGAAAACTTTAAGAGACACAAACAACTCAAAACAACAGAGCTCAAACGTCCACTTGCTAACCCTGAGACCAAAGACAAATTCCAAATGGACCACCAACTCTAAGGATATTTTCTAGGGCTCAGGGCAGCTATGTGGACTCAGAATTTACAGACTTTAAATGACTCGCAACCCTTCCCTTCAGGGTTACCTACATATGCCACTCTGTAGTATTTTCATTGTGGCCCTAGTATGACATAATGCCAAGATTAATGGCTCTACCTTGGGGAAGCTCTGAAGATAATGAATAGATTAAGGTTTCTTTAAAATATCCTTACATTGTCTGTGGTGTGGTGGAAAGATGGAACTTGGCAGCTACAGCCCCAAGTTCTAGTGCACTTTGCTACAGACTGGGCCATGATCTTGTGCTGCTTCCTTATCTCTAATAATTCCATCATCAGGAGCAGCAGCAGCGATTATCCAAATATACTATAGTATACTTCACAGACCTGCTGTGTGGATTTCACTTTACACTGCAATACAGACATTAGGTGCAAAAAGTGAGTGTTCTTTCTAATATTTATATTAGAACTATAGCAAACAAATAAGAGTTTGGATCTCACATTCAAAGTTTCTAGCCAAGCATGGTGGCACACGCCTGTAATCCCAGCACTCGGAAGGCTGAGGCAGGAGGATCGCCTTGAGTTCAGGCCAGCCTGGGCTACAAAGGGAAACCCTGCCTCAAAAAAAAAAGTTTCTTGCTTTTGTTTTTCTTAGTTAGGATCCTCTACCCTTGGTTAAGATCCAATTCAATCAATATTGACTTCTCTTTAAAAAACAAAGAGGCTTAGGACACGTATGATCCAACCTGGAACACAGAGATGCTCAAATCAAAAGAGATTGGAACATGAATGAAAGAAAAGATTCAATCAAAGGCTTTCCCTTCAAGAATCTGAGCTAAGCTCCCTAAAACTCACATGGTAAAATAATCATTTCCTAACTGTTTACAAAATGTCCCCACCTTAATTAGTGCAATCCAGATCAAGAATGAGTCAATTTCCTTTGGTTCACACACCACATTTTTAAAAAACTGCAACATGTAGCTATAACGCAAGCCTGAGAGACTAAGGCTTCCTTTACACTCACTTCACTTGTGAAACTGCTGGCAGAGAATGATGAAGGGGTCAGGCTCAACCAAAGCTAACGGCATATAGAACGGGGCTCTGAAATTACAATGGCATTTAAAAAATTCTCAGACTGGGGCTTTGCTAATTGGCTCCATCAAATCTAGTTCCCCTGGATAGAAAGTGTGACCTGACAGTATCTCCTGCTCTCATCCCCTCATTCCTTCAGCTACTCTGGCCTCCACATTTCCTCACTGGCCCAGGAAGATTCCCAGTCCCTGCCTCAGGTATGCTATTCCACTTGCTTTCCCCTGCCTGAGTCACTTATCACTATTCTTTGCTTCGCTTCCTTTGACTTTGCTCAAATGCCACCTTGCCAGTGCGACTTTTCCTGTATGCCCTAACTAAAAACTGGAACCCTTCCTTCTTAGTTTAATTTTCCTTCATAGCTCTTATCTGACACAGTATGTGAATATATATTTTTTCTTAAAAAATTTTTTTTTTCTTCTTTTGCAGTACTGGGGATTGAACCCAGGGCCTTTACACTGTGCTACATCCCCAGCACTTTTTTTATTTTTTAAGACAACATTTCTCTAGGTTGTTTAGGCGAGGCTCCATACCGTAAACCTCCAACCTCAGCCACACAGTCGTGTGTGCTGTCACGCCTGGCTATATTTTCATCGCCTCATTTTCTATCACCTCCTCATCAGAATAAGAGACAACCCCCCCACCCCGTATGCCCAGTATCTAGGACAGTGCCGAGCATGTAACAGACCTCAGGAATCATTATGGACTAAGTGAGAAGACCACAACAAATGAAACTATTCCATTTGTAAGGCTACCAAATTCAAGCCTTCAGCTTTCTCTTTTTTTTTTGGTACCGGGGATTGAACTTGGGTCCTTATGCTTGTGGAGCAGGCAGCAGAACCACTGTGCTAAATCCCTGGCCCTGCCTTCAGCTTTCTTAAAGGAAAACAACAGGATTTAGGATAATGAGATTACAAATACTTAAGGATGAATGTTATGGCAATGTAAAATAGGCTAGATCAGGAAGAATAGTTGTGGCCTGTGACCTAACTCTTTCACAGTGTTTTCAAACTTAAGAATGCCCGACTGTTGGTCATAGGTGCCCAGCTTGTCTCCAGGAAGGTGGTCTGGCAGTCATTCTAATGTAGGTGGTCCACAGCAACCCCCCAAGACCACTGCTGTGGCACCACTCCTGATTAGATGTGGGATCAGGAGATGGCAGCTGCTGTCTGTGTAGCTCATGGAAGTGACATTAACTGATATCACGGTACAGGCATAAGCACTGATTGTTGATAGCTCAGATAAGCACAAGACAACCTTTTGCACATGTGTACTATGACTAAAAGGGTGAGTCTCCCCAGCCATAAAAATTTCTTGTGGTATTTGCATGTTACTCCAGGTAAGTACTTTAGTTCAAGACCATTAAATCAAATACTACGCATTAGCTTTTTTCATAAACGTCAGACCTACCCCATTCTTTAGTCACATGTAAAGCCACACCTTAAAGTACAAAGCACATGACTTACCAAAATATAAACAAAATAAATCATAATGTTTCCAAATTTGATTTTGGATAAATAAACCCAGGACCCCTACCAGAGTTAAATCAGAGGAGCCACTCAAAAGTACACCTATGTCAAATACTGTTCCTAAAAAAATAGCTCTTTCTTTTCATTCTCTATTTTTAAAAATTATTATAATTCTGTGTGTGCTTCTGGAGAGCAAACCCGGGGTTTGCATGTGCTAAGCAGACACTCTACTACTGCGCTCCCTCCAGCCCAAAAAAGCTGTTTTGTTAAACACCGGGTCACTGACCCTCAAAAAAATATATCATTTCTTCCCAGTTTGCCACTTAGTTCACTGAAAGGTTATAGAGTAGCCAGCTACACAGTGTCAAGGATGGAACTGTGCAAACAGATGTTTTCCCCAAATTTCAAGGAATGAGCCTAACTCACAAGCTTTCATTCAGTTTTTTAACTCAGTTTTTTGAATGTGGAAACAGCTGGCACCCACGCCCCGGGGAAAATGCTAGTGAAGGCTACCAGTGCAGAGGTGAGGGAGAGGGAGTGATTATTTTTTTCCTTCTACTTTTATGAATGTTGTCTCTTTACTCAAATATTTTGTTCCAATGCTTGAAGTGCTCTTTACACATCTTGGAAAGAATGGCTAGAGCTGGAAAGTGACGCCCAGATGGGTTTACAGACATACCTGGAAGCCTTTATTTACAGTCAGTACTGAACTCTGGACTGTATACAAGAAATTCTTATGGTGATCTAGGGAATCACTGACTTTGGGAATTTTCAGTGAGATGCCAAACTAACTATGGGCTATGCTCTATACTACAGTGTATAGTTATAACAATGTCTTAATATACTCCGTATAGCAATTTTGAAACAACTCTCCTACCAATGTCTTACAAAGAGCTACATTACATCTGACATATTTTTGCCAAGGATAAATAAAAGTAAATAAGCTGTGTGATGATTCCAGAGAATCAAAAAATAACGGAATCATTCCATCTGAATACCCCTGACTGTATTTCTTTCCTGACAGGTGAATGTCCTGCTAAGCTCCATAACAAGTTCAAAGCCAGTAGTGGCCAAGTGGCTTCCTCCATAAACTCACCTTCTCTCCTTGGAGTGATGGGACTGAGTCTCGCAAACTGTGAAAGCTGTCTTTGATGTGGTCCCTACGTTTTCGTTCCAGTGCATTATGATGAGCCCGTTTGTCAGCCTAGAAGAAAGGGAGAAAGTGTATATTAGGAATGTCACTCCTTTGGCTTGGTCCAAGGTGGGTGGAGTATAGCCTGGAAGGACGTGGTGTCAGCGCTGTCCCTGCTGAGCAGACTGGAAAGACTGTCCAGGTGGGAGTCTCCAGAATTAGGCTCTGCTAAAGGGGGAGAAAGGGGTGAGCAAGGCTTGCGACAGGAATACCCGAAGTAGCTCGATGCATCTAGCTCATGCATAAGTAAAATCAAAAGTTATTCATAGGCACAAAGCATGACCCTCCTGTAACATCAGTGTCCCCAACTTAATTATGTAACAGCTGCCAGTCCGTGGTTGGGAATTGATTAGAAAAAGCTCCACTGAGCCTCTTCCTAAGATGTGATCACCCTCACTGTAAGAGACTGGGAGGAGCAGGAGGGGTGAGTCACTAGTGCAATGCTTCTCTCCATGTAAAAGCCACTGGTGATGTACTCTTTTCTCCAAGCCTGCTAAGAGGCACTAATTTCATCCTCTCATCAAATCATTTAAGAGAAACTGAAACCTCTGGAAAACCTGGTTGCATGAATCTGAGATCATTATGACAGTTCTAACAGAGATGCCAACTGCATTACGAGTTTCTGTTTTTTAAAGCAGATCCAAGATGCTACCCTCCAAATGGCTTTCCCTCACACAGGCTGAGCGAGAAAGGCACTTCTTAGATGGCAGGCCTTCTGACAACCACACAACCTTCTGACTATATTCCCTCAGGTACTGCTGCATACCAGGCTAATTTGGCAGTTTTTAAAATACCATAAATAAATAAATAAATAAATAAATACCCAAAGCAAAAGTCTTTAGCCTATTAGAATCATAAAGAACAGCCAGCTGAAGAGGGTGAAGACTGCCAACAAATCAGGAATGGCACAGCAGCACTTCCAGTCAAAGACGGTGCTGGGCAGTGCCACAAGGAAGCTTCTGCAGTTCACATTAAAAGGACATCTCTAAATTCAACACAAACCCAAAGGAAGAACTTCACCACACTTACACTCTGGAAAGTAGAGAAAATAAACTGAGAATTTATCTTAAATACATACACCAGGCTGCAGTGAACTAGCCTGAAGAGTAAGTCTGTATATGACAAAGCAAAGTGGCTTTAATCAATCCTCCCAGACATCACACCAGGAATCTTAAAAAGATGAAGCAAATGAGAGCAAATAGCTTGGTTTAGCACAAGACTAACACTGCCTCCAATGAATCCTTGTACTAGACAAGTTATACAGACAAAAATCTAAAAACACAAGAGAATGAGACAATTTGAAATTCCCATATCTAATCCTAAAGTCCAAGTCATTCCAGAGGAAGAGCAGGCTAGAAACAGCTGTATCATTCTAGTCACTTCCTGGTCTTCAAGTACACACCTCATCTACAGCTTTGCTAAGTGGGCACACGATTCCCATCATGGCCATGGTACTCCAGAACATGTCACTCTTTTGGGAACAGAAGCTAGGATACCTCTAAAGCTGTCCCATCTCAAGTCAAATTCAGTGTACAATGATTATTTTCTGAACTATCTTGATGATGTAATAATACGGGGAAATAGGGCTGGAGAGGTGTCAAGCTTGGAACCTGAAGATAACACATTCCTGCCCAATTTGAACCACTTTATACATGGTTACATGCTTGACTGTCCCATCAGCAGCTTGTACCACTGGTGGTACAAATGGATCTAATCACCTCTATTGGTCTTGTTACTAATACAATTAATAAAAAGACACCCAATGGGATAGTCATTCATGTAGTACCAGTGATTCAAGCCATCTGGCTTGAGACATACTGATTACAGCCCCATCATAAACTTGTTGAAGGTAACATTACAACATACAGCAAAAAAACTGTACATGTCTTCTAATAGCAGTATGAAATAGCTTTAAGAAGCTAAACATATTTTAAGTGCTTACTCTTTTCTAACTTACAGCTCCATGCTGTCATCTATATAAACATAAGTAGGGCTGGGACTATACCTAAGGAGCTTAGAAGGCTAAAGGCTGACACTTGGCCTGTATCTGTCTCTCCAGTGTCTGCTATATACTTTCTAAAACTGTCTATTTACATGCAAATTAATCATCCAACTTTGGTCTCCAGCAGCAGTCCATGATACTCCTATCCACTAAATCACCCTGATTCCTGGCTCTCCTCCCAGCTTAAGAGCTGTGCACAGAAGCAGTGACACCAGAGTTAACCACAATCCTTCCCGATAATACAGATAAAATTCTTTTTTTTTTAATCTAGGAGAGCCCCACAAATCTCAAATGGCTAGAATCAAGTTGGACTTGGTTTCACGTGGTCCTGCCCTACAGGCATGGAGCTAAGCACAATCTGACACCAAAACATGCCCACAATGCACCAGCCCCCTCCCATTCACTGAGTCCTGAAGGGACTAAACGGGTAAGTCTTTTGGTTAGAGGATTGTAAGTGAACTTGGCTGGAGACCATCAGCAGAAATCTTAGCTTCTCATCTGGGGAGCAGCCAAGTTTGAGAAGTTGGCTCAAGAAGGAAAGGCAGCAGTCCACTGCCTGGTGGAAAACCTGGGCTGGGACTGTCAGTCTCAAAATAGTGGATGGAATTTCTGTGGTAGTTCCAGGCCCAATTTAACTAGCAGAAGAGTGGACTCTTAGGCCAATCCCTGTTGCCATGTCCACCTGAGCTTACACCTAACTGGAGTCCATTTTAATGCCCCCTGAAACAATGGCAAGGATGCCTTTCTTCTGGTTCTCAAGCTGCATCTGTAAGAACAAGTCAAAAACATGCAGAACATGACTTAACTCCAGGTAACTCTGAATTAAATTATATTGCTAGTGGCTTGAACAAGCACACAAAAAAATGGAAAACCCTTTAACAAGTCTAAGTATTCTCTTTGGGGAATTATCTTCAAACCACAGATCAGGCCAGTCTGATACCTCCTACTTCCAACAACCAGAGGCCTGGTTGGCAGGCTTGTCACTACCCTATTCACCACCTTCTCTCACTGGCAACCCTTTACCAAAACACCGAGTGATCTAAGGTGAGAAAAACTGGGTAGAGACAACTATATAAAATATCTAAGGTCCTCCCACAAACTCAAAACTTTTTTTAGAGTCAAAATAATTGGATCTTGAACAACTAAAACTCAAATAAGCAAGCTTTCTCTTACCTGTACTGGGATATCTGATAATGAACACGAAGGTACCCAAAGCATGCTTGTTAAATTTATTAGGCATAGTTCTAGGAGATAACAGGGGTCTTCTTGGGCTATTCAGCAGGCCCAAGTGGCTCCCCTACAAGTCCTCTAGGAACAGTGGCTAGAGGCTGCTTGTTCTTCAAGTACAATGAATTTGAAGTTTCTGCCAGAAACCCTTGTCAGTGGTGGTGAATCTATGGCATGCCCCACCTACCCCTGCAAAGGACTGTTTATTTCACTGAAAGCTCTGAAAGGTTCCACATCACTGCTTTAGGGCATCCCAGAATAACAGAAATACTAAGGAGCTAGTTGGTATGGTGTTGCATGCCCGTGGCTGAGGCAAGAGGATTGCCAGGAGTTCGAAGGAAGCCTGGGCTCCATAGTGAGTTCAAGGCAAACCTGGACTACAAAGCAAGACCCATCACAAAAACAAAACAAAACCAAACCCAACCAAACAAACCAGAAATACTAAGGAGCTATGTGATACCAAAGAGTGGCCTATCGACACTCACCAGAACTACAGCACCAAATGGCTTCCAGCTTTGATATCTCTGCCAAGTTTTTTTTCACTTGGCCTATTTCTACCAAACATTCCATACTGGCAGCAAAATAAAAATCTTCACTTACAATTTGTCCATCTCTGACACTCACAAGTATGTGTACCTTGAGTGTGGCTACATGAAGGCAAATATTATTTTGTTGTCCAGTAAGTTATTAAACTGGCAGTAGGCCACTGAAGTTAGAGTTCTGTTCAGAACCAAAGGCAATCTCTTAAAATTATTTCCTTTCAAACTCATTGAACAGAAAAATGCACCTTTGTTGAAGGCATTACATGTCACCTGACTTTTCTGCAAATTGTGGGTAAACGGCATGGGGAAATAAAATGCTTCATTATTCAATGATGCCCATGGTTGCAAGGTATTAATCCCTCCTAAATGGGGAAGCTCCTCAATTTCAATATGGAAAATCCTCAGCATACAGGAACTTGTGTTGCCCACTATTTACTGCCCTTACAAAATTTAATGGTTATGCTGGGTCTGGTGGTACACGCCTATAATCCCAACTACTACGCAGTCTGAGGCAGGAGGATGGTGCAAGTTTAAGGCCAGCCAGAATCACATAGTGAGACCCTGTCTCAAAAGACCAAAAAAAGAGGGTGTCGGCCAGGGATTTAGCTAAGTGGCGCCCCCATCTGCCCTGCAAGCTCAAGGTCCTGAGTTCAATCCCCATTATGGGGGAAAAAAAAAAATGAGTGTGTCTAACATGTGCAAAGCCCTCGGGTTCAATCCCGACACGGGACCAAAAAAAAAACCAAAAAGTTTGCCTTTAAGAGGGAAGATGCTGTAGTGTGTCGCTTATTATTAAGCTACTCTTAGTAAACACTAAAGGCACCAAAAATACAAAGCCTCAAAATCCTATCTGAAAATATCTATTCTTTCTGATAGATAAGAACCAGATAGAGTAAAGAAAAGTGAATCTGTAAGCAACTTAAAATATTCACTTTAATTCACGTGAAATAATGGCCAACTGGGACGAGACTACTCCATAAGATCCCTAACAGGAAGACAACAATTTCAATTTCCCAACATCTCTCCTGCTTGAAGCACATAGCCTGGTATGTAATTCTGTCACCTAATGAATACGTTTGTTTCTGGGGCTTTTCCTATCTTTCAGTGCCAAGAACAACTTGGGAAGGAACATTAATATCTAAATATGACATCATATTATAGCCACTTAAAAGGAAGGGTAACTTGGTCAGGAAATTTAACCTGAAAAGCAAATTAGCTTCATTGATCAACTCTTTCACCACTACTAGCACCTTGATAAAGACTTTTAAACATAAAAACACCTTTTACTCAAACAAGCATGCTCAGAAACTAACCCTGAAATTTCTGTCATCACTGTCAACACTAAGCAGAGACCAAGTTCATGCATTTGCCAGGCAACTGATTCCAGGTAAAATAGACAATAATTTTCTGAGTACAGTAAATTCTAATCTCAGAGACAAACAAACTCATTCCTTTCTGAATACACTGCCATTTCTGAAAAAACAAAGAGCCCAGAAAGGTCCCGAAGTGAACTTCACAAATTTGTTTCCCCACCCCTAACTGGTGCTCTGTAACGGCACCATTTTCAGCTGACATGAAGGACCACAGAGAAGGCCGTGGATTTCCTGATTAGCACGCTAATCCCTCATTTCTCATAGGCTTTTACTCTTTCCCCCAAAAAGCAAGCAAAAGGAACTTCTTGTACAAAATATACCTGTCCCAGAAATTTATCGTTAAAATTCAATCTTTTCTCTCCAAAAATAGTAAACATAAGCTAACATCAGTAGGATTCTGGGATGTACTGAATAGTTCAGGGTTTCCTCCTTTACTAAAGCTCACTAGTTACTGAAGAAGCTGTTTTCCATTTGTACTGGGGAAACAGAAACATTCGTCAAATCAGTTTCACTTTCTGTTAACGGCTAACTTCACTTTTCAACTCTGTTTCTGCTGAGTATATTGCATTTTTAATGGAGTACGGTCTACATATTGTAGTGACATTATAAAACATGAATGAATGTCTCTCTTCTTATAGGACTCACATTTCCCAAATAACTTTTAAAAAGTTCTTCTGTAGTCCTAAATATCTGGCTGTTCATTCCCCGCATCTTTTTCTCCTGAATGCTTTTACCTTAAGCAAAACAAGATGAGTTTCCCCTCAAAATTTAAAAGATGTCAGGTGTGGTGGTGCACACCTATAATTCCAGCACTCTGGGAGGTGGAGGCAGCAGGATCACAAGTTTGAGCCCAGCCTGGGCAATTGAGAGACTTAGTAAGACCTGTATCAAAAAAAAAAAAAAGCTGGGATACAGCTCAGTGTCAAGATCATAGGTTTAATTCCAGTATTAAGATGGGGGAAAAATGTGTGTGTATATATATATGTATATATATATTTTTTCTATACTAAATCTCAGAAAAAAAATTGGAATCCTTTTTACCCTATCCATTCATAATAATTGCTTGATATACTGTAAAATTTGTCTATAACACATCCACTTTTCCTCTCCATACTTCTATGATAATCTGGTGACAGAAATTAAGTCTTTTTTTTCTTTCAGAAATTAAGTCTTAACAAGGAGATGTATCAAAAAGTCTTGAGGCCCTAAATTCAATCCCTAGAATAAAAAACAAAACAAAATAACAGTCAAACCTTTCCTTGTCTACTTCCCAAAATAAAAGGAAAAAAATCTTACGTGCCTTTACAGCAAACTAAAACCACCTAGACAAGATTAGTATTCTAGAAGAGTGAAAATATTTTAATAATTTAGTAAATGAATTTATATCAAACCCATGTGGATGAAAAAATATATATATATTTTGTTGTTTTTGCCACAGTCTTGCTATGTAGTGCAGGTGGCAATCCTCCTGCCTCAGCCTTCCAAGCACTGGAAGTACAGGTATGTGTCACCACACGCGGATCTCTGGATGAGTATTTTGAAAGGCAGAAAGCTTTCAAGAACTATGAGCTAAAACTTCTCTCTCCTTGGAAAGTCAATATAATTCCAATGGAAAGAAATGACTCTGGCTTGTGGAGGTTCACCCTTATAATCCCAGCACTCAGAGAAGCTGAAGAAGGAGGTTAACAAGTTCAAGCCAAGTGCCTGGGCAACTCAATGAGACCCTGTCTCAAAAAGGAATAGTTCTACAAAGAAAAGTCTTAGCAATCTTTACCCTAATCAAACCTAGGAGAGGGGAGCAAATTTTACAACTGGATGCCTGGAGCAAAAAAATAAAAAAATAAAAAAATAAATAAATAAATAAATAAATAAAAAATAGAGTGGGCCCCAAACATTAAGAATAATAGTAAAAGAAACAAAGGACTGCAATTTTCAAATATATACATAACTATGAAGTATGTGACAATACTTCAGAAAGAAATGAAGCAAAACAAATTATTTTTTAGTAACTATTGCCAAAAGACAATCTCTAAAATCTTGGAGCAACTACATCCTTGGACTTTACAGAAATATCAGCTCTCGGACTGGGGATTTAGCTCAGTGGTTCCGCCGCCTGCCTCGAAAGCACAAGGTCCCGAGTTCAATCCCCAGTACCAGAAAAAAAGAAGTATCAGCTCTCAATAAATAAAATTTTCCTTAATGCCTATTTGCTTGGACAATCTGATTGCTCTAATGAAGATACAATGTAACTGTGCTTGCCTTTACTCAATGATTAACTTCTTATACCAGAGGTATCCATGTGGCATCTTGCAAACTCTAACAAGCCACCAAACACTTGTTCCATATACCATTTTAAACATTAGAAAAATGTACCAGGGGTCAGCTTGATGGTACAGTCCTTGCCTAGCTTGTGCAGAGCCCTGAGTTCAATCCACAGTACAGGAAAAAAAACAAAAGACTTGGCACACACTGAGCCCTCACTCCTATTCCGCCCACCAAACCATGGAGCTGAGTGGTGGCTGCCTTTTCAGAAGTGGCTCACGCTCTTCATCCCAGTCCTCACTGACTAGTTCACTGCTCAGCCTCATAGGCAAATGAATATACCATCCCACTCTATATAACTTTCTTACTGCTCCCAACTCTGGCATACTTGTTTCTTTTCCTCTAATTTCTTTTTTTTCTCTAATCTATACCCACATTACTGCCTCAGACTACAGACAAAAGATCGATATCTATTTAAATCCACCGAACTGTCTACTGAGAATATTAGTATCAAACGCTGAGAAATTATTGGTAACACTAGTTTCATCCATCACCTTTCAGCAAAGCTGTCTCTGCATGCCACTATTTAACAGTCTACTTTATCTAACTCAGACACTGAGAGTCAGATCAGAAGCTGTGACACTTTCATGATTTAACCTTTAGCTCCACTCTGTTTCCAATTTTTGCATTAGAATACTATGTTGTGCATGTTGTGTTAGATTCTATAGGGCTACAGCAGTCACATGACTTGGTTAAAGACAATTATTGCCTGTGGCTTCAGCTTCAGGCAACTAACCAAATATGCTTTAAAATCTATTTGTTCCTACATAAATCTGACCACTTTGCCCTGAAATAATACTATCATTCACTTCAGCAGGCTTTACTTTTCATTACTCACTTACATAGTGGCAGCTGGATCCCTCACCTGAAAACTGTCGAAAATTCATTTCTTTGCATACAGCTCCTCTCACCTACTCACTAGAATTTACCACCTGAGAATCATGGGATTTGTAAGTTCCCCTCCCCCAACCCTTGAAGCCTCCACCTCACTTTAGCTGTTAACAGTTTACTACAATATTAAAAGTAACAACGTGAGCTCTTTTCCTCTGAACCCAAAAAGGTCTAAAACTGAACAGAAATGAAAATGAAATGGAGAGTAGGAGACGTACCGCAGATTGAAACCTCGGTTGCTCTTCCTGAAATAAGAGAGAAAAGAAATAGAAAATATAGAAGTTATTTTTACACATCTCATCCAGTAAGAAAGAAAATGCCGGCGGCGGAGGAAGCGCGGGTGGGGAGTCAGCCCGACACCCCTCCCTCTCCTCTACCCCAGCAGGCGGGATCCGATAGCCAGGTAGGGGTCCCGAGCGCCGCCCCTCCTCCCGGGATCCGACCCCGGCCTGAAGAGGTTCGGAGCGACATTTCCTGCCCTCGGATCCAGCTTGGGCATGGGGCACTCCCAGGCCCTCTCCGTCCTCCCACACCCCCAGGATCCGCGGGTCCCGGAGGAGGGGATTGCAGACCCCAGGGGCAACTCTAAGCGCCGGCCCTTTTCCAACAATCCGGACAATGAGATCCCGGGCGGACTTCATCCCAGTCCCCATATCCTGAGCAGGGCAGGGCGGAGCGGGAGGGCCGCAGCACCCTCCTCCACGGGAGATGAGGGTCCCGGAGGTCGTGCGTCTGCATCCCACCTCCAGCCCCAGGAGGCCGCCCCAGCCAGGAGCCCAGAGGGGAGCAAGCACGGACCGCGTCGCTGGCGGTCCCAGCCCTGGGGGAAGGAGGAGGCGGCGGCCGCCCGGCCCCCTCCCGCCGTCGCCCGGCTGAGAACCCCGGCCGCTGCCCCGGCCTGACAACCCGCACGGGAAGCAAGCCCCAGGACTCACGTCGCTCTCCACCTCGATGTCATCGTTATCGCTCATTTCCTACGGCCCAGGGAGCGGCCACTGCAGCGGCGGCGGGGAGGGGGAGGGGCGGAGGGGAGGGGGAAGTCACCGACAACAACAAGCCGAATGGCCCCACACACTCACTCACACACTCACTCACTCGCTCTCTCACTCACACTCACACACATACACACATACACACACGACACAAGCGAGAACCACCTCCTCACTGCAGCACTGGATCAACGGCGGCACGCACACCCGGTCGGCCCCCTGACACGTGACCGGGCCAGCCGCGCAGGGGCAGCCGAGACTTGTAGTCCTTGTCCCTCTGGCAGGTGGCTCGATGACCACCGGGAAAACTACATACCCCATAAGGCTCCGCACCCAGTCACCGGCGCCCTAGCTTGTTGACGGAACTTGGAGCGCCTGCGCAACGAGGAGGGGGCGGGGGAAGGTGCCGCAATGCTTGCTGGGAGGCGTAGTCCGAAGATCGCGAGTTGTCAGGAGGTTGCCTACAAGACGAGGCAGAAAGGCTGCCGGGAAGACAGGACACGTGGAGGGAGCTGGGCTCCTGGACCCGGCCACCAGCTAAGCTCTGGGCGTCCGGCCCAGGGGACTGGGTGGAGGCTTTGCGGGGCGGAGGGGAAAGCTGGCTGCCTAAATAACGCTCTTTGCTTGGCGCGACTGGTTTTATTTTGTCTTGGTGCCTGAATCGCTAGGCTTGCACCCTGGGGCGTAACCGTCATCCGGTGCAGCCCGGCCCGGAGGGGGATGGCTCGGGACTCCCACGTGGCCCCTGTGGGTGTGGTCGCGAGGTGTCTGTAGCAGGTGGAGGTGCGTCACTGGATAGGCTGGAGGACCGATCTTGTGTGGAGTACCTTCGTTTATCCCGGAGTGGCAGTCCTCACTGCTCAGTCGCCCACGTGAGACTCAAGTATTCGCAAAACATCAATTACAGTACATGCAAGTAGAATCCCCTTCTGAGTTTGTTGTAGCCCAGGCACTTTAGGGAGTGCTCCAGTTCAGAGAACCATAATTAGGAATTGGCAGGAAAAAAAAAAGGGAAACTCATGCAGTTCCTAGGCGATTAAAATCATATTTATATAAAGTGGCACGAGGTGTAATCACATCCATTTCACCAGAATTTGGGGAATGCCATGATATATAAGACTGGGGTGGTCCCTGCCTTCCTGCAGCTTGCTGCTTTGGAAGCTAAGGAGAGACTGTTCTGCCGCCATTTTAAAAGTGCATTAAAACCAAACAAGTTGTGGCAGAAGCGTATCCCAGCACTCTGGGAGGCTGAGGCAGGAGGATTGCAAATTCGAGGCCAGCCAGACAATCTAGTGATTCAGCAACACTCTAACTCAGGGAAAAGCAACAACAAAAACAAAAATCCCAACCATTTTATCCCTGACTTTTGCATGTGGGAATTTTGCATTATAACACATACAACCTTTGTGACGTATCCTTGTGTGAGCCTATAGTTCTTGCTGAAGAGATAATTGTAAATGTTGTAAACTGTCCTTTAAATATCTGTTGTAGCCAGCCATAGTGTCGCACGCCTATGATCCCAGCACTCAGGAGGGAGGCTGAGACAGAAGGATTGCTGCTCTGAGTTCCAGGCCAGCCTGGGCTACTTAGTGAGACACTGTCTCAAAAAAACTAAGAGTGCAGGGGATTTAGCTCAGTGGTGCCACCGCCTGCCTCGAAAGCGCAAGATCCTGAGTTTGATCCCCAGTACAAAAAAACCTCAAAAGAGAAAGAATGAAAGAAAAAAGCACTATAGGGCAACATTAGCTACAAGTTAAATTCACCCAGGACAGTAATGGTGAATCTATGGCCCAAAGTGCTGCATTGGGCACACAGAGCCCTCTCTGCCAGCTCATGAGCCAGGTTGCCCCAGCAGCCAAGCATTAGATAACAGTTGTTTTTTTCTAAACTGAAATCTCAGTATTCAGGGTTACTTGCAGTGCTGGCGCTTTTTGATAAATAAGTGGGTTTTAGGTTGCAGTTCGGGCACTCAGATTCTAAATTAAGGTTCACCATCACTGACCTAAGAGCTTAAAAAATTCCCATCCCCAGGCTACACCCCAGGCCAATTAAATCTGGACCTCTGAGGGTTTGGACCAAACAGAAACTGCTTAAAGCATCTCAGGTGAATCCCATGTGGACCCAAGACTGAGAACTAAAGGCCAAGATAAATAAGATAGTCTTTCACTGAATTGTATAATTTAAGAGTGGCTTTTATGGTATGTCAATAATTATATTTCAATAAAACTGTTATAAAAGGAAAATAAAATAATCTTTGCTCATGCAGAATCTAAAACCTGTAGACAAGGTAAGCATCAAATAGGTTGTACACCTGGGCATGGTGACACATGCCTGTAACCCCAGCACTTGGGAAGCTGAGGCAAGAGGACCACTGCAAGTTCAAGGCCAGCCTGGGCTACATAGTGAGACCCTGTGTCGAAAAAAAAAAGGTTGTACAGCGGTGGGTGAAAGCGCCCAGAGGAGGGGGTGTTGATCAAGGGTGTTGAGGTGTCCAGCCCTACCATATCCTGGGCTGGGGCCTCACAGACCAGGCCAGAATTCGCTCACCGTGAGTCGCCTGATGTGCTCAGGAAGTCTGCACTGTGGGCTGAGAGGAGCAAGAAAGGCTTCCCCAGTGGGTGGCTCTTCCCAGTGATGGATGGATATAAAAACCTGTCAGTTTGGTAAATGAATCTGACCTAACAGACCAAACACTATACCTAAGGATTGTAAAATACATTATTTTCAGGTGCTCATGGAACATTTTCAAGAATTGACCATGTTTCAAATCATAAAACAAATCTCCACAAGTTTCAGGGGACTGTGACTTTAGAGAATGTGTTGTTGGACCTAATGAAGTTAAAGAAGAAATACTAACAGCTGAGTAGAAGTAGGGGCCCTGTAATCCTAGTGCTCTGGGAGGCAGAGGAAGGGGGATCACAAGTGCAGGCCCAGCCTGGGCAAGTTAGTGAGAGCCTGTTTAAAAAAAAATAAAGGCTGTGAATGTGGCTCAGTGCAAACCCTGGATTCAAGTCCCAGCCTTGTGTGTGGGGCGGAGCTAACTACAAGGCTTAGGACGTACATCAGTTGTACAGTACTTATCTAACATGTATAACACTCTGGGTTCAATACCCAGTACTGCAAACACAGAAAGCTAACTAGAAAGAAAGAAAGAAAGCTAACTGGAGAAGTTTTGTAAGCTTGGAATGTTTTGTTTCTTTGGTACTGGGGATCAAACTCGGGTCCTTCCACTTGCATAGCAGGCGTCAGCACCACTGAGCTAAATCCCTGGCCCTGTAAGCTTGGAATGTTGAAGAAGCTTTTTTTTTTGATTTTGTTTTGTTGTACTTTGTTTTGTGTTTTGTTTTTTGAGACAGGATCTCACTATATAGTTCAGGCTGGCCTCGAATTCCTGGTGATTCTCATGACTCAGCCTCTGGAGTGCTGGGATTATAGGTGTGCACAACTGCACCCAGGTAAGAGGCACTTTTAAATGACTTAGAGAGACTTTTGTGATCAAGGCAGTAGACAGAAAAGCAGCAGGTGTACCAGCACAGAAGTGTCCTTTAGTTTCCACTGTGTGCTTTTTGGACATGAATGACAATCTAAGAATTCATCTTTCCACATGTGTGTGTCCTTGGTAAAGCCCTATGGGAACTGATTAGGACCAGACCTGTCAGACCCCTGCCGCTGCAGGTCAGGTCCAGCGGTGACATCATCAGGAAGCTTTTGGAAATGCAAAGTCTCTCCCCTAATATTTGGAATCTGAGGAAGTGGAAGGGAGACTATTATTAGACAAGGGGAGGGGAACAGGGAAGGGCCTAAGGGAAGGGGAGGGGGGGAAATTATTATATTATCAAGCAATCATGATCTTGACACAAATTCAGTGAGGTGGAAATACGCTCTCTACACTGTTAAGTGAAACAGTTATATATGACATCGCCAGTTTTTTTTCAAAAATGCATTAATGCATAGAGACATCAAGAACTTGTCTAGAGCAGTGTTCACTTAATTGTTTCAATCTGTTTCACACTTTTGTTTTGTTATTTGTTGTTTTTTGAGACAAGGTCTCCCTGTGTAGTCCAGACTGGCCTGGAACTCACAATGATCCTCTTGTCTCAGCCTCCTGAGTGCTGGGATTACAGGTGTACACAGCCACACCCAGCTTAGCTTTTCCTTATTATTGCTACTAAATAAATTTTACAGGGAAAACAAAAAGATGAAAGGAGAAAGAAGTGCCAAGTTGCCAGGCATGGTGACACGTTGCCTGTGATCCTAGCATTTGGCAGGCTGAGGCAGGAAGATCCCCAACTGGGCTATATAGTGAGTTCAAGACTAGCCTGAACTATGTAGCAAGACCCTGTCTCAAAACAAACAAACAGAAATGCAAAGCCTCCGTCCCCGTCCCAGACCTACTAAATCAGATCTGCATTTTTAGCCCATTTAGAGCCTCATTAGTGTTTGAGATGCTCATTTGAGGGAGGAGGGGGCTTCAAATGGAGTGGGCTCCTTGCTCTCTCTGATTTTGTTACATTCGGTTTTCATTCTACCCCTTGACTAAAATTAGTTCAGACAACTTAGCTACTTCTTCATAGCTTAATACCTTGTATCATTTGATCTGTCCATGACCTTGTACAGTGTTTACCAATCCTCTTTTTTGATTGAGACCAGTCTTGCTATGTTACTCATAGCAAGAACTACTAGACTTAGGTGATCCTCCCGCCTCAGCCTCCTGAGTACCTGAAACTACAGGAGTGTGCCACTGTGCCGAGCCCACTCCTTTTTTATTTTTGTTTTTGTTTTATTGAGACAGGGTCTCGCTCTGTAGTTCAGGGTGGCCTTGAACTCACTATGTGGCCAAGGCTGGCCTCAAACTCAGCTATCCTCCTGCCTCACCTCCCAAGCGCTGGGATTACAGGGGTGTACTACCACACCCGGCCATCACTCCTCTTTCTTGAAGGCCAAGAACCCTTGTGCTTTCCTCCTGTCTCCTAGACTGCCCCTTCTCCATGCCTGGTCTGGTTCCCCTGGCCTGGGCAGTGTGAGTTCCAGTGCTCCGGGGTTGGCCTTAGACTCTTCTTCCCTCCTCTTCCACTCTGCCTGGTGGGATCCTTACCTGCTGAGGCACTGCTGACCCCCTCTCTGCTGGTAACCCAGAACTACATCTCTCTTCCCCTCTTGATTGTTATACATTGCTCATTTGTGGGCACATCTACATGGATTACCCCACAGGCAACTCTAAACCCAGGTTTGTGGATGAAAGAACAAAGCAGTTTGGATGCAGTGCCTAGAGTAGAAGCCACCCCTGGGAAACTGCCGTCACTGGAAGGGTATAGATCCACAGAGAAACCTGTAGAAGGCACTCAGCTGAAATATTGGTAGCATGGCTTTGGGATGTAGGCTTTCCTGTTTGTTTTTGCTTTCTTTTTAAGTGGGCAGCATCATCTGGCCAACACAGTAGAGCTATTAAAAGAAAACCCCTGGGCCGGGGATTTAGCTCAGTGGTTCTGCTGCCTGCCTTGCAAACACAAGGTCCCAAGTTTTATCCCTGGTACAAAAAAAAAAAGACAACCCCTGTCTCAGCGAGGCAGTTATCTTTCCCACTCAGCACACTGGGCCAGCCATGACCTAAAAAGATACTCCTGGGCTCCGGTTGATGGTGCCTGCCTTCTCCTCATTTGGGAGGGGGACAGTGGCCACCAGGTTCCCCACAGGAAGCAGCTGGCACAGGCAGATCAGGATCACTTGGAGAATTTTGCATCAGGTGGTTGGGGCTGAGGGTGTAGCTCAGCGGTAGAGCCCATACCTCCTATGGGTGAGGCCTGCGTTCAGTCACCAACACTATAATGAAACTAATTAAAAATGAGGAAGTGAATCTCTAGGAATTGTCTAGTTCCAAGGGGACTATTCCAAGCCCTCTGCCCCTAGGAGAGAGGGGACAAGGTCAGAACTTAGTTAGAAGGCCCTGGGACGGGAGCTTAGGCCAGGACCCAGAGGAAGGACCTGGAGGGACCCTTTTCTCCCTTTCTCAGGTTTTTAGAGAAGGCAGGGGATGCCCACTCTCTAGGTAGAAACTCTGGCCTCTCCCTCCCCTCCCCTTTGGTGTGGCAGGAGGAAAACTTTTCCCACACCCTCTAAGGGTCAGACAACTCGTGAACAAGGGGCACCCAATGCCCCATGAGATCTAGAAGCTTCTGTACCCTCTTCATGGGGCACAGAGACGGTGGACGAGCCAACTGTCTTACTCACTTTCTGTGGCTGGGACACAATACCTGACACCCACAATTTAAGGGAGGAGAGAATTATTTTGGTTCAGAGTGTCAGAGAGTTTCAGTCCATGGTTGGCAGCGCTGATGCAGAAACTCAATGTTAGAAGGGCCCGGGGGCAAGGAGAGCTGCTCTGTAGAGGGGCCATGAAGCAGGGGAAGAAGGGGGAGCCTGGGAGGGAGATGCAGCCTTCTAGGTTACACCCACAGTGAGCCGTGCCTAACTAGGCCCCACCTGACCTCTGAACTCTTTTGCTGTTGTTGGTACCGGGGATGGAACTCAGGACCTTGCGCTTGCGAGGCAGGCAGTGGAACCACTGAGCTAAATCCCCGGCAGCTCTGAACTCTTGAGCAAAGAATCCACTGGTGTAGCCGGGCAAGGTGGCAAGGCCTTCCTGAGACAGTCAGTTGTGTGGTGCCAATCTCTGGGACCCTGGCAGATGACATTTGGGAGATGGGACTGAGGACAGTGATGCTCTCTGGGGGATCCACCTCTAGGCAGATCAGGAACTTCGGAGAAGCCCCTCCCTGTCTTTGCTGTTTCCCAGTGCCCTTGGCTGAAGTCACCAGCTTAGCACAGTGCAGTGGCATTTCCTGAACGCAGTGCCGGTGTGAAGAGTGAAGGAGGGAAGGAGGGACTGGTCACCTGCAGCCCAGCCCTCCTGCCTGAGCTGGGCGTCTCCTGCTCTCCTCTTCTATAGTGTCTGTTCCTGGGCAGGAGCACAGGGCTGCCCAGGTTTGCAGCCACTGCGGGTGAAGGGTAATTCAAGAAGTGTCAGGGACATCTATAATCCCAGCATTTGAGAAGCTGAGGCAAGAGCATCACCATGAGTTTGAGGCCAGCTTGGACTACATAGTGAGACCCTGTCTCAAAAAAAAAAAAAGTGTCAGAGACACCTGGTTCTTGAAGTTAGCCTGCTCAATAACAAAGCTGTTTTGTTTGCCCCTGCCTTACTTGTGTCTCTGTCAGAACTGACTCCAGATTCAGGGTGGGAGACTGAATGCCATCTGTCAGCCCCTAAATCCCAACCTTCCTCCCTAACTGCCAGTCCCCTCCAGCCCATCAGCAGGTTTGGCACATTCTGGGTCTTTCACGATCTGAGCTCCCAGGGCAGTTCCTGCCTCTTTCAAGCCTGCATCGTCTCTTCCCTGGGCAATGGCCTCCAACTGAGTCTCCTCACCTCTGCACCCTGCTTCTCCTGCCATCTTCCACCCTCTGGCCAGAGTCATCTATCAGGAATGAAGTATCTCCATCTCTCTTTTTTTGGGTGGTGGTGGCCCTGGGGCCTGAACCCAGGGCCTTTGTACTGAGCTACATCCCTATTCCTTTTTCATTTTTTATTTTGAGACAGGGTCCTGCTAAGGTAGTAAACTGCTAAGGCTGGGCTCAAACTTGCCATCCTCCTACCTCTGCAGCTCAGAGTGCTGGGATTTCAGGTATGGGCCACCATGCCTGGCTATCTTCACCTTTTAAATAAACATTTTGGTCTCTCCCTATGGCCACAGGGCAAACACAGACCCCACGGTTTAGCAGAGAAGGCCCTTGGTGATCTGGCGCTGACAGCGGTCAGTGCACTTCTTCACCTGGCTTTGGAAGAGGCCAGCTCACTTTGAGCTGCTCTGAGAGCCCTTCTAACACTGTTTAAGGTAAGCAACATTGGTCAACATCTATTTTTGTTTTGTTTTTGAGACACGGTCTCACTTTCTAGGTGGGGCGCAAATGCACATCCTCCTGCCTCAGCCTCCTAAGTGCCAGGATCCTGGGTATAGCCCACCACAACTGGCTGTCACCACATTTTTATCTGGGTTTGCTTGCTTAATTATTACCTACTGCCCCACTGACCATGAGCTTCAGTTGTCACCAGCCACATCCCTGGCACTTGGCGTGGTAGCTGTCTCGGGCTGGGTGTGCAATATGCTATGGTCTCAATGTGTATGTTGGAATCCTAGCCCTAAGCAAAGGTATTAGGAGTGGGACCTCCTGGGAGGTGACCTGGATCTGTCCTCATGAATGACGCAGGCCCGTGGAAGCTCATTTGCCCCTTCTACCCTGTGAGGAAAAGTAAGATTGTGCCATCTCTGAGGAACACACCCTCACCAGATGACTGAATCTGCCACCACCTTGATCTTGGACTTTTCAGCCTCCAGAGCTGTGAGAAATATATGTGTGTTGTTAAAAGCTGTCTGGTTTATGGTATGTGGTTATAGCAGTCCCAATGGAGTGCTAATATATGCACAGTATAAATACCGTGGGGCTGAAACTTGCTTATTTCAGACCCATCATATTTTATTTTATTTTATTTTATTTTTATTTTTTGAGACAGAGTCTCACTGTGTAGTCCAGGCTGGCCTCGAACTCACAGCGATCCTCCTGTCCCGAGTGCTGGAATTATAGGTGTGCACCACCACGCCCAACCCATCATATTTTATAGACAGCTTGGATAAACGCTACTTCATTTCTTGAAGTACCTGAAACAAATCGTGAAGACTCTATCACCTTTGCTGGGTTTAGGGTTAGAAGAACTTCTCTACCTGGCTAAAATGTTGAGGTCGATGGAGAACACAGATGCCGAGTGTTCACCCCACTCCCCACAGCCTGCTGGCCAGAGCAAACTCTGCCAATGATGCCTGGCTCCGAGTTCTCCTTGAAATGTGTTTCGACATCTCCAAGACTCCGGAGCCATGGTGGAGAGGAGGAGATTAACGTCAGGGGCCAGTCTGTGTTTAGCCCATACCTTACTTGATGTCCTTGAATTAATTGGACTCCTTTGCCAGGAAACCAAAGGCTTCAGTGCTTCTGTAGGCAAGAGTTGAGGGGATGTTTGTTAACATCAGGGTTACTTTCCCAAAACACATGGGAAGTGTGTTGATGGGGGTTGTTCCATTGACCACTTTGGCTTCTGTTAGTGATACCCAATAGATTCGTGTAACATAGACATTTTAATATAATGGAATAATATCGCACAATCATAGAGCCAAACCCTATTTACAAAAATCACAATCTTTTTATTTTCTGGTGCTGGGGATCAAATCCAGGGCCTTCATACTGAGCTGTATACCCAGCCTGATTTTTTTGCTTGAGTGTTTTTTTGTTTTTTGAGACAGGGTCTCGCTATGTAGTTCAGCCTGGCCTTCAACTCACTGTGTAGCCCAGGCTGGCCTTGAACTTTCGGGAATTCTCCTGCTTTAGCCTCCAGAATGCTAGGATTACAGGCATGGACCACCACCCCTGACCAGTTTGATGTTGAGACAGGGTTTTGCTAAATTACTAAATTGATCAGGCTGGGCTGAAAGTTGTGGTCTTCCTGCCTCAGACTCTCACTGTGCTGAGATTTCAGGTGTGCACCATCACACCCAGCTAAAATCACAGATCTTCAACAGCCATATTTAAGATGGAATAGACAGTAGCTTTAGGGTTGCTACTGTAACATTCTACAAAAGGCAAAACGTATTGCAAAAGACAGTTCAGAAGTGACTGCTGTGAATTGGACAGATCGCTCAGCTTCTTGCTTATCAGAGCAAGAATATTTTGCCTACAAACCTTGAGTTTTTCTTTTTTTCATTTGTTTTTGTTTGGGGCACTGGAGAGCAAGCCTGGAGCATGTGAAGCGGGGCTTCATTGTGGAACTACACCCTCAACTCCTATCCACCCCACCCCACCCCTGGCCTGCAGCTCCTTTGATTTTGGAGGAAGTTGCTCTGGGGCCCTCGGTTTCTCTAAATAAATATTCCTTGTCTCCTCCCTGTGACAAAATTAGGGATTTGAGAAAGAAGATAGCACTCTGGAGCTTTGTGGAATTCCGACACCTCTCACCGAATTTTGAGTTAACAAATGAATTCATCAACTTCTTCGTGATATTTAAACTAGTGATTTAGAACATTAGATGTTCATGGGAGAGAAAGATGGCTGCGGGGACATGCCTGAGCACCCCACCTAATCAGAGTGGAAACACAGGCACGCTCTGCATACGGACATGGACTGTGTCCCTCTAGGGTCATAGTGGAGCTAAGGATCCGTATCACCTACTGACACCGTCATCGGGAGTTAAGACACCATGCATGGCTCACGTATCTGTGGTAGTGTCGGTGTAAACAAGCCCAATGTGCTGCAGGTTGTGTAAAAGCATAGCACGTACTATTATGTCCAGTCTATAATATTTAATAGTAAACAGCTGTGTTACTGGTGTATGTGTTTACTGCAGTACTCTCTTTATCATTACTTTAGGGTATACTCTTCTACTTATAAAAAAATTACTGAGCCAGGTGTGGTGCACACCTGGAATCCCAGCACTCTGGGAGGCTGAAGCAAGAGGAACCAAAGTTCAATGCCAGCCCAGGGAACTTTGCAACTTAGCAAGGACTGTATCTCAAAATAAAAAATAAAGGGCTGGAGATATAGTACAATATGAAGGCCCTGGGTTCAAACCAGTACTGGAAAAAAAAAAAGCCTGAAGCAGCAGCCTTGTAATGCCTGCAGCAGCATCCGGTGATCACCGGTCAACGTGTCCCCGAGGGCATGAACAGGCTCTGGAACTTCCAGCCTCAGTCACCTGGCTGTCAGTGCACTGCAGACTTCACCTGGGTTGAAGTCACCTAAGGCTGTGCTGTTCAGCACACATCTCTGTCCTGAAGTGAACTGGCCAGGGCTGCAGCTCCAGAAAAGGGGCCTGGGGTCCCAAATACAGGGGTCCCCAGCCATCCCCACCCACAGAGCAAAGAACTTGCTCTAGGGAAGAGAGATTTGGATGAAATGTGATCGGATATGCAGGAAGATTTTGTTTTGATTTTTCTTTGCTTGTGGTATAATTTCATTGTGTTACTTTTCTCTCATTGCTGAGACAAAATACCTGACACCCAAAGTTGGAGGGGAAGGGACTTATTTAGCTTACAGTTCATAGAGGTTTTAGTCCATAATTGGCTGGCTCTAAGGCAGGGATGACATACAGGCATCACAGAGGAGAAACAACATGGTGCCCACACAGTAGAAAAGTCAACAAGAGGCTTAACAGCATCTTTCTGCCCATGTTATCTTATTCAGACTACTGGGATTCGGGCGGTGCCAAAGTAATCACTCACTTGCCCTTAACCCCAGCATCACACACTCCATCCAGATTCAGCCACCTCTGAAAAAGAGAAAGTCCCACCTCATCTGTGTGAGGCTTTGGGAGCAACATCTAAACACAACCATAACATTCATCAAGTAAAATTTAGAGTACTTTTTTGTTGTTTTGTTTTTTGAGACATGGTCTCACTTTGTCTTCTAGGCCCCCTTCAAATTTGTGGTGATCTTCCTGCCTCAGCCTGCTCAGCTATGATTACAATATGATTACAGGGACATGCCACTGTGGCAGGCCTTAGAGTACATTTTTGTAATTTTTATTTTGAGACAGGCCGGTTTTGAACTTGTGATCCTTCTTCTGCCTCAGCCCCCCAAGTGCTAGGGTTACAGGCATGTGCCACCGCATTCAGCTGGTTTCTGCCAATTCTGACAAATGCATAGTCATGCAGCCTAACAACGTCATGGAGATGCAGAATAGTCCCACCACCCTCTAAAGTTTTCTCGTGTCCCTTCCTCTTCAGTCCCTTCTGGTATTCCCAGCCACTTGGAAACACTCCTGCTCTATCTTCTACGTAGTTTTACCTTCTCCAGAATTTTTGTTGTTGTTGTTGTTTAAATGCTGGGGCTCAAATCCAGGGCCTTTTCATGCCAGGAAAGAGCTCCACCGCCAAGCTACAAATCAGTCAGTAATTCCTTTTTTTTTTCTTTTTCGTCCAGGCTGGCTTTGTTTTGTTTTGTTTTGTTTTTTGGGGACAGGGTTTTGATTTGTAGCCCAGGCTGGCCTCAAACTTGAGGCAATCCTTCTACCTCAGCCTCCTGAGTACTGGGATATAGGTGTGGGCTACCATGCCTGGCCATCCTGCCTGCTCTCTCTTTCTCTCTTTCTCTCTTTCTTTCTCTCTCTCTCTCTCTTTCTTTCTTCTCTCTCTCTCTGTCTCTCTCTCCTTCTTTCCTTCTTTCAAGTTTATTCTTTTTAAAATTTATTTTAGGCTGAGCATGATGCCACACACCTGTAATCCCAACACTTAGGACACTGAGGGAGGAGGATAGCTGTCAGTTCAAGGGCAGCTGGGCTACATAGTGAGACCCTGTCCCAAAACAAAACAAAACAAATATTTATTTTAGTTTCTTTGGCTTTGAACTCCTGAACCTCCTGCCTCACCTCCTATGAGTAGTAGTTGGGATTACAGGTGCAGGCCACCAAACCCAGCAATAAAACTCTTAATAGTAATAGCAATGATAACATGTGTTGAGTAAGACCCAGGTGCTGTGCTGGGTGCTGCATTGTGCCACAGAGCCTTGCAGCAGCCTGGTGGAGATGAAGAAATGGAGGTTGGGCAAGGCCAAGAGACTTGCTCCACCCCACTTGACTAGCAGGTGGCAGAACCAGGGGCAGAGCCTGAGTCTGCCTGATGTGGAACTGCATGCTCTTCACCGCAGTGCTGCCATCTCGGATGATGAACACTAGAGGACTTTAGGATGCAAAGGGCCCTTAGAAATGACCTAGCCATGGTAGGCAGTGGTACATGCTGTGAACCCAGCACTCATGAGGCTGAGGCAGGAAGATTGCCATGAGTTTGAGGCCAGCCTGGGCCACATAGCGGGACCCTGTCTCAAGCTCCTCTCCCAATAAAAAAGAAAAAGTAAAGGAAAGAAAAAGAAATGACTGAGTCCAGCACCCCGAACCATTCCTTCAGGTCAACCGCAGCACAGTCACTGTGAGCTCTGTGTAAGACCCTTGCCCACTCCAGTTTGCAGAGCGGTGAGTGGGAGAGGCCCGGCTTGGGGACCTCTGTGTAAACCAAGACCCCACTGAGGGCAGCGCCGTGTGAAGCTGCCCTGGGCCTTGCTGTGATGGACTTCACAGTGCCGCCTGAGCCTCAAGAGCACTGGGCTTTTCCTACGTTGAGCTGGGTGAACGCTACTGGAGCCCTCATGTAACTTTCGGAAATCCAGCTGTCACTTCCAGCTGCCAGCACTGAGCCTCGAGCTCTGGTGCCCCTGCCCAGCTTGGCAGGACGGCGGCCTGGCGTGGCTGTCTGCTGGCCGAGGACAGCATGGCCATCTCGCCCTTTTCCTTCCTGTGGCAGCCAGTGGCTTATGTGACCTTGAACAGGTCTCCCCGGGGTCAGAACAGTTTAAGTTCTAAGCATATGAATTAAATAAGAAAATAAGCAAATAAATCATCAGGAATGGTAATGTGCGAACAACAGCTCTGTATTTCTGTGAATACTTTCTTCTAGGTCATAGTCCGTCCTCTGCCAACCCCTTTGGCAAAATTATAGGCCAAACACTGTGGTAATTCAAGAGAAGGAGAGGAAATCTGCTTTGAAATAGGAGGAGAAACTGACCTGGCTGGTTTGGTATCGGATCCAAAGAACACAGTGTCCTCTGGCGCCCGCTGCTGGGGTGCTGGCTCCTGCCGGTCAGGCTGACCCGGGTGGGGGTGTGCTGTCACAGCTGCTTGGAAGCCACTTCATCCCGACAGGGACAGAGACAGGGCTGGGGACTGAGAAGGCTGGGCATCTACTGACCAGCAAACATGCCTCCTTAGCATTGTGTTTATGTCTTTTTTGTTTTTTACAAATATAATAAGTGTGTATAAAAAAACATCTGGAAGAATGTTCACAAACTGTGGATAGGACTGGGATTAAAGAAGGCGGAGAGGGGATTTGCTTCTTTTATTGTGTCTACTTGAGTAGTGTTTTAATTTTTTTTAAAGATAATGTATTAAACCAGGTGTGGTGCATACCTGTTATCCCAGGATTCTGGGAGGCTGAGGCAGGAGGACTGCAAATCTAATTCCTGCCTGGGCAACTAAGTGCCTTAGCAAGATTCTGTCTTTTTGTTTATTTTTTTTTTTCTTTGTTTAGAGACTGTCTTAAAATTTAAAAAGCTAGGTAGGTATGTAGCTCAGTGGGAAGGCCCTGGAGAAAGAGAGAGAAGGAGAGAGAGGGAGAGAGAGAGAGAGAATATTAGACTCCCCCCAAAATTTCTGATATTTATTAATATGTGTATATATATATATAAATATATTTAAATGTATTTTATTTTGTTTTCTGCAGTGCTAGGGGTTGAACCCAGGGCCTGTGCATGCTAGGCAAGGGCTCTACCACTGAGCTACATCCCCAGCACAGTATCATTTTTTAATTGACATAATATTTTCACACAGTTATGGGATATAATATGATGCATGTATACAGTGTTGGGCCGGGGATGTAGCTCAGTGGTTCCGGCGCCGGCCTCGCAAGCACAAGATCCCGAGTTCGATCTCCAGTACCAAAAAAATACCAAAAAACATATATACAGTGTATAATAATCAAATCAGGGTAAGTTAGCATTTCTATCTCAAAAATTTTTTCTATGTGTTGGAACTTTTGGACTCCTCTAGTTAGTATTGTTTTTTAAAGTAGGGTTCACTGAAGTAACATTTCCATATAGTAAAACCACCCTAAAATGGTTCAGCTGGGCATGGTGGCACACATCCGTAATCCCAGGCTTAAAGCCAGCCTGGGCTACATAGTGAGATACTGTCTCAAGGAAAAAAAGAAAGCCTATGGTCAGATGAGCTTTGACAAACCGATCAGTCATGTAACCACCACCATAATCAGATACAGAACACTTCCAACGTTCCTGATTCTTCCTCTACCCACTCCCAGCCTCAGATGACCACAGAGATCTGACGCCCGTCCCTATAGTTTAGCTTTATTTATTTATTTATTTATTTATTTATTTATTTATTTAGGTACTGGGGCTCAAACTCGGGTCCTTGAGCTTGCAGCCAGAGAAACCACTGAGCTAAATCCCCAGGCTTTATTTTTGAGACAGGTTCTCACTATGGAGCCCAGGCTGGCCTTGAACTGAGGGTGCTCCTTCTGCCTCAGCCTCTCAAATGTTGAGACTACCAGCGTGCACCACCACGCTCAGCAGTTTACCCTTTTTTAGAATGCCATATAAATGGGGTCATGCAACAAGCATATAGCTGGGTGTGATGGCACATGCCTTTGGTCCTAGAACTTGGGGGGACTGAGGCAGGAGGATTCGCAGTAGTTCCAGGTCAGCCTGGAGTCCATACTGAGTTCAGGAACTACATGGCAAGTTAAAAAACTAATTGTAAGACCTTGTCTCAAAAAACCAAAAACAAAACAAAGGCCAAGCATGTAGGTTTTTGTTTGTTTTGTTTTGCTTTTTGAGGCAGGCTCTCATTATGTAGCCTAGGCTAGCCTTGAATTCACAGTGATACTCCTGCTTCAGCCTCCTAAGTGCTGGGGCTACAGGTGTATGCCACTATGCCTGGCTGCATGTGGCTTTTGTATCTACTTCTTTTACTTAGCAAAATACTATGTAGATTCACCTCTTTTGTTGTTTGTAGTACCATAGTTTGTTCCTTTTTATTACTGAATGGTATCATGGTGTATCCATTCACCAGTGCAGCATGTTTTCTGCTTTTGTCAGTTGCAGATGCTGCTGCTGTAAACATCTGTGTACAAGTCTTTTTTTTTTTTTGGTACCAGGGATCAAACTTGGGTCCTTGCGCTTGTGAGGCAGGCAGCAGAACCACTGAGCTAAATCCCCGGCCCTACAAGTCTTTGTAGCTAGAAGTTTTCTCTCAGATAAATATCTAGGAGAAATTGTTGGGTCATATGTTCAGTGTCTATTTAACTTTATGGGAAACTGCTAGACTTGCAAAGTGGTTGTACCTTTTTGTGTTCTCACCGTAGGTATACCAGTTGCTCTATATCTTCACCAGCTTTAGGTACTGGGAGGACTTTTGATTTGAGTCATATGTAGTGCTATTGCTTTATGGTTTTAATTTGCGTTTCTCTTATGGTAAAGGATGTTGAGCATCTTTTCATGTGATTATTGGTCATCTGTACACCAATTTTTGATACTATGTCTTCAAATCTTTTGTCCATTAAAAATTGGTTTATTTTTCTATTGTTGAATTGTAAGAGTTTTTAATATATTCTGAAGCCAGGCATGGTGCTGTATACCTGTAATCCCAGCACTCATGAGGCTGAGGCAGGAGGATTGCTGTGTGTTCAAGGCCGGCCTGGGCTACATAGTGAGTTCAAGGCCAGCTTGAACTACACAGACCCTGTCTTAAGAAAGAACAACAACAAATATATATGTATAAAATTTAAGGTCAATTAAATATTATTTTAATAACTATTAATTAAATAATATTTATATATTATATATTTTATATATTTATGATATCAGTTCTTCACCAGAGATGTATTTTGCAAATATTTCCTCCCAGTTTGTGATTTGTATTTATTTCCTAAAGAGTCAAGAGTCTTTTTCCCTGTCTTCCAGCCTTGAACAGTATCTTTTGAACTGCAAACATTTAAAATTTTTATGACATGTAATATGTTTTAGTGGCTTATCTTCTCTATGACCTATCAAGAAATCTTAGCTGGCCATTGTGACTGATGCCTGCAATGCCAGTTCTTAGGAGGCTGAGGCAGGAAGACTGCAAGTCTGAGTCTAGTCTTGGTAATCTAGTGTGGGTAACTTAGTGACCTGATGAGATCTTGTCTCCAAAAAAAAAAAAAAAAGCAGGTGGCGGGGAATCTGGGAATGTAGCTCAATGTGAAAACTAGTTCAATCCCCAGTACTCCAAAACAAACAAAGTAAAACTTTGCTTAATCCAAGGTGATAAAGATTTTCCTATATTTTTGTTTTAAACTTTATATTTTTTGTGCTTGCATTTAGGTCTATGATTCATTTCAAGTTAATTTTTAACACCTTTATTGAGATATGATTCATATGCCATACATTGGATGCATTTAAAGTATATAATAAAATGGTTTGTAGTCTATTTACTTGTTTACTTTTTATTATTATTTTTATTTATGTACTTATTTTTTTTTCTGGTACCAGGGATCAAACTCAGGACCTTGGACTTGCAAGGCAGGCAGCACAGCCACTGAGCTAAATCCCCGGCCCTATTTATTTACTTTTGAGACAAGGTCTCACTATGCAGCTCAGGCTGGCCTCAAACTCACAGTGATCCTCCTGCCTCAGCCTTGGGAGTGCTGGGATCACAGGTGTGCAGCACCACGCCCGGCTGTAGTCTGTTTACTGAGTGATGCAGTCACCTTGATCAGGATCTGACTTTGAAGCCCTCTTGTCAACTCCAAAAGCAACCCTGCCCATCACTCCCTGGTACTAGCTGTTTCTAGTTACTTCACATTGTTCTTCTGTCCCCTCCGCACTAAGCTATGTCTAATCTGCTTTCTGTCTCTATATAGATTTGCCTATTGAGATGATTTTTTTTTTTCATACCGGGGATCAAACTTGGGACCTTGCACTTTTGAGGCAGGTGGCGGCGGAACCAATGAGCTAAATCCCTGGCCCAGAGATGATTTTAATATGTGCTACAAGGTAAGGGTCAAAGTTCCTTTTCTGCACATGCATGTCCAGTTGTTTCAGGACTAACACTGGTTGAAAGACTATAATTTCTCCATTGAACTATTTCCCCTGGCATCTTACTTATGATCAATTGATATATATGTGTCGGTCTATTTCTTTCTTTTAACATTTTTATTAGTACATGTTTGGAGTATGTAATTGTGGGGATTGTTGCAGGATACTCATCACACAATATCTTCTCTTTATGAGCCCTTCCTCTGCCCATATTCCTCCCTCCCTCCATCTCTTGGTCTTCTTCCTCTTTGCAAAAGATCTATCTCCCTGTTTCCTATTATCTATCTTTTATTTTGCTCTTTAATTTATTTAGACTTTTGGTTCCTCATATAAGAGAAACCATACAATATTTAAGCTTTTGTGTTTGATTTATTTCACTTAACATAATGGTCTCAAAGTGCATCCGTTTCCCTACAAGCGACTCACATTTATCCTTCTTTAGAGCAGAGTAGTACTCCATTGTATTTTCTTCATCCATTCATCTGTTGATAGACATATAGGCTGCTTCCAAGCTTTAGCTATATGAGTTGTGCTGCTAAAAACATGAGTATGCAAGTTTCCCTGTAATATAGTGTCTTTCTTTATGACTGGGGATGTGGCTCAGTAACAGAGTGCTTGTCTAGCATGCAGGAAGTCCTGGATTCCACCTGGATTTGCAGCACTGCAAAAACAAAATAAAATGATGTATTTTACTCTTTCTGAATAACTCCTAGAAGAGGAATAGGTGGGTTGAATGGCATTTCTGTTTTTGAGGAATCTCCATACTGATTTCCATAGTGGTTGTACTGGTTTACGTTCCCACTAACAATGTAGAAGAGCCTCCCTTTCCCTTGCAGTCTTGCCAGCATTTGTTATTGGTTGATTTCTTTTTTTTTTTTTTGGTACCGGGAATCAGGTCCTTGCACTTGTGCAGCAGGTGGCAGAACCACTGAGCTAAATCCCCAGCCTTGATTTCTTGATATTGGCCATTCTTTCTGGGGGTAATATGGAATCTCAGTGTTGTTTTAATTTGCATTTTTCTTATGGCCAGCAATGTTGAACATTTTTTATGGATTTATTGGCCATCTGTACTTCTTCTGAGAAGTGTCTCTTCATTTCACTTGCCCATTTTTGATCAGGTCTTTCATTTGGGGGGGGTCTAATTTTTTTGAATTCTTTATGTATTGTAGATATTAGTCCTCTGTCTGAGTAGTTGGCAAAAAAAATCCTATTTTTTTTTGGTACCGGGGATCGAACTCGGGTCCTTGTGCTTGTGCAGCAGGCAGCGAAACCACTGAGCTAAATCCCTGGCCCAAAAAGTCCTATTTTTATATTGTTTGAACTGTAGTACTGTAGAGGACACAAAGACAAATCAGATATTGACATACAGTAAAAATGAATGAATAGCAACAGCTTTGCCACCCTGGCACTGGCAATAAAATCAGCAATAATAATATATTCAAAGACAAAATGGACTCAGGAGGCTGAGGCAGGAGGATTATAGTTCCAGACCAGCCTGGACTACATAGTGAGTTCAAAGCCAGCCTGAACTACGTAAGAAGACCTTGTTTCAAAAAAACCCCAAGCAAACAAACAAAAATATTTTTCACTACTGTCTTAGTTACTTTTCTCATTGCTGCAAAAAAATATGAGACACTCACAAGTTAAAGGAGGAAGGGTTTAATTCAGCTCACAGTTTGTAGAGGTTTCAGTCCATAGTCAGCTGGTACTAAGGCAGAGCGGCATGGCAGAGGGACAGTGCAGGTGAGAAACAGTCCATGGCATGGTGGGCAGAAGTCAGCAAGTGAGTCTACCTTTCCCTATTACCTCATCCCAGCTGCAACCCTTTTGGGTGGTGCCACCCACACCCAGGGTAGGGCTTCTGTCTTCAATAACTCCATTCAGCCACACCCAGAACTATGCTAATTCCAATCAATGGATTAATTTAGTGCCAGCACCCTTAATTTCATTTTCACACACCCTAGATCCAGCAAGCTTGGTAAAGCCCCACCTATAAGCACATGAGGCTTTGGGGAGACATCTAGATACAAGCCATAATAACTATTCTACATTCCTTGTATTTCCATACAAAGTGTAGAATCAGCTTGTCAATTTCTTTAAAAAACAAGTCTTCAGATTTCTTATTGAGATTGCTTTGAATCTTTAGGTTACTTTAGATAGAGTTGACATTTTAACAATATTGAGTACTCTGATTCATGAACATGGTATATCCCTGATTTATTTAGGTCTTCTTTAATTTTTCTCAATGTTTTATAGTTGTCACATTAAGATTTTTCATCAAGAGTTCATGTGTTTTGACACTAATGTAAATGATATTTCTTATTTTTAAAAATTTTTTGTGTTAGGGATTGAACAACTCTGGTTTTTATCCATGCTATACAACAAGTCCGTTACCACTAAGCTACATCCCTAGCCTTCAACTTTTTGTTTATTGTTTTTATTCTGTTTTGGTTTTTGGAGACAGTCTCACTATGCAGACTTGGCTTCAAATTTGCAATCCTCCTCCCTCAGCCTCTTACATACAGGGATTATCGATGTCACTGTGACTTGTTGTAAATGTTACTTTTAAAATTTCAGTTTCCAAGTGTTTATTCATAGTATCTTGAAATGTGGTTTTTGAATATTGACCTTGTATTCTGTGATTTTATTAAACACATTTATTAGTTCTATTAATGACTTTGTAGGTTCTTCAGGGTTTTCAATGTAGATGATAAAATTTTTATTTCTTCTTTTCAAAATTGTATACCTTTTCTTTCTTTCACTTGCCTTATTGCATCACCAAAATGCACTATTTCACTGCTGGATACGAGGGATAAAAGGAGACATCTTGACATAGTCCCAATTTTAGAACAAATATTTACTTTTTATCATTAAGCATGATGACCTTTATCAGTTTGAGAAAATTCCTTTTTTTTGTTTTGTTTTTGTTTTTGTTTTGAGACAAGGTCTCACTATGTAGCCCAGGCTGGCCTCATACTAACTATGATCCTCCTGTCTCAGTTTCCTGAGTGCCGGGATTACAGCCATGGGCTACCATATTTCCGCTTACCTGAGATTTTTTTTTAATCATGAAAACATGCTAGATTTTGGCAAACACTTTTTTCTTTTCTTCATTTTGTTTTGCATCTATTGAGGTGATTGTAATCTTTTCCTTAGTTTGTTAAAATGATGAATTACATTAATTTTTTTGAATTACATTAATTTTAAAAGTATTGAACCTATTTTGAATTCCAGGGATAAATCCTACTTGATCCTTAGGTATTATGCTTTTTATGTATTGATGGATTTCGGTTTTGTTTTGTTTTGTTTTGTTGAGACAGGGTCTTGCCATGCAGTCCAGGTTGGCCTCGAATTCATGGTGATCTTCTTGTCTCAGCCTCCGAAATGTTAGGTGTATAGGCTTGCACCACCATGCCTGGCTTTTGCATTAATTTTTAAATTAAAAAATGTGGGGGCCTGGGGATTTAACTCAGTGGTTCCGCTGACTGCCTCTCAAGAGCAAGGTCCCGAGTTCGATACCCGTTACCAAAAATAATTAAATAAATAAATAATGTGGAAGTTTTTTTCTCTCTCTCTTTCTCTTCCTCCTGAATAATTTAGTCTAAAGGTTGGGCCTGCAGGGATATCTCAGCCGGGAGTGCAGCAGCAGAGGCTGGTGGGTGTGGGTGTGACGCTGGCATGGGGAGGGAGTCTGGCCAGAGCTGGCTGGTGATGTGGGCACCCTGTAGGGCTCTGATGGCCACACAGGGTACACAGAGCACAGTGACCCACAGAGTCTTCATCCCCTCCATCCATCAGGCAAGGATCATAGAAGATGAGTCTGCCTGTCATAGAAATTCCACATGGAGGGGGAGATGACTCAGGTGAATTGTAGTATTAGATTGGAATTGAAGATAATTGTGTAAAGTAATGGTTTTCTCTTTTCTTTCTCTCTCTCTCTCTCCCTCTCCCCTCCTCCCTCTCTCTTTCTTTCCTTTTTCTTTTTTGACAGGGTCTTTCTATGTAGCCCAGGCTGACCCTGTCCTGCTGCTGCCTCCCGAGTGCTGGGATTAGATATGAACCATCGCACTTAGTTAAGGTCTTCATATATTAAAAAATCCAGAAATAAATAGTTTCCTGGCTCTGTCCTCTGAGGAGGTCTGGCAGGGCAATACCTCAACAGCAATGAGCAAGCTTTGGCTTCTGAATGCCATTTTTCATGGAAAGAGACCCAGGACCTTGGGAGAAAGGCTGGTTTCAGGGCTTGGCCAGAGGCAGCACAGCATGAGCCTGGAATATCTTTTTTGGCCTTGAAGAATAATGGAGCCATGTAAAAAGAACACAGAAGCCAGCACAAAGGCCCCCATTTGCCAAAGCTGAGCTAACTTGAGCATCAAGATTAACAATAACAGGCCGCCAGCACCCCCGCGACCCCGACCGCACGCCGGCTCGTTCCTGCTGATGGCTCCACTACCATGGAGGATATGAATGAGTACAGCAACATAGAGGAGTTTGCCGAGGGGTCTGAGATCAACGCGAGCAAGAACCAGCAGGATGACGGTAAAATGTTCATTGCAGGCTTGAGCTGGGATACAAGCAAGAAAGATCTGATGGAATATTTGTCTCGATTTGTGGAAGTTATAGACTGCACAATTAAAACAGACCCAGTCACTGGAAGATCAAGAGGGTTTGGATTTGTGCTTTTCAAAGATGCTGCTAGCGTTGATAAGGTTTTGGAGCTAAAAGAACATGAACTGGGGTGGAAATTGATAGACCCCAAGAGGAACAAAGCTTTAAAAGGGAAAGAACCCCCTAAAATCTGGGTGGATTGAGCCCAGATACTTCTGAAGAACAAAGTAAAGAATAATTTGGAGCCTTTGGAGAGATTGAAAATATTGAACTTCCCATGGATACAAAAACAAATGAAAGGAGAGGATTTTGTTTTATCACACACACAGATGAAGAGCCAGTCAAGAAATTGTTAGAAAGCAGATACCACCAAATTGGTTCTCAGAAGTGTGAAATCAAAGTTGCACAACCCGAAGAGGTATATCGGCAGCAACAGCAACAACAAAAAGGAGGAAGAGGTGCTGCAGCTGGTGGGCGAGGTGGTACTAGGGGTCAAGGCCGAGGTCAACCAAAACTGGAACCAAGGATTTAATAACTATCATGATCAAGGATATGGAAATTACGATAGTGCCCATGGTGGTGATCAAAACTATAGTGGCTATGGCGGATACGATTATACTGGGTATAACTATGGAAACTGTGGATATGGACAGGGATATGCAGACTACAGTGGTCAACAGAGCACTTACGGCAAGGCATCTGGAGGGGGTGGCAATCACCAGAATAATCACCAGCCATACTAAAGAGGAAGACATTGGAGAAGACAGGGGATGCTAAAGAAATCTTGCAGGACGACATTGAAGATTGTTCTTCTGTTGCTCTAATGATTATTTTGTAAAAGACTTTCTAGTGTGCAAGACACAACTGCGTCCAACCGTATATAGCTGCCAATTAGTTTTCTTTGTTTTTACTTTGTCCTTTGCTATGTGTTATGACTCAGTGTGAATTTGTGTTTATACAAATTTTATTTGTATGATTTCATGTTAAACCCCTAATAAATGTTTCCTTATGTGAAGATTAACAATAACAGCTACAAATTCTAACCTACTTAATAAAATGGAATTGAATCTCTATTCATGAGTCTGTACTGAAATAAATGAATAATAAATGGGGAGAGAAGAAAGCTTTTTCTGACTATGGAATGTCAACTAATGAATGTGGAATAATGAGGAAGCAGAATATCATTTGGTAGACAAGTAGTAATTCAGCCGAGGACCTCAAGGGTGCTAAAGCAGTGGATAAGATTTGGATGAGGAATAGATATTTATGTAACTGAAACATAACTTATAAAATATTCTTTCTCTTTCTTTTTTTGGTAGCAGGAATCAAACTCAGGACCTTGGACTTTGCAGGCAGGCACAACGCCACTGAGCTACATCCCCGGTTTTCTTTCTTTCTCTTTCCCTCTTTCCTTCATTCTTTTCTCCTTCCTCTTCTCCTCTCCTTTTCTTTTTTTGCAGTGCTGAGAGTTGAACCTAGGGCCTTCCTTCCCATGGATGTATATGCCTATCTTTTTTTTTCCTTTTGAGACAGGTTCTGGCTAAGCTGCCCAGGTGAAATTCAAACTTGTGATCCTCCTTCCTCAGCCTCCCAAGTCTTTTTTTTGAGACAAGCTCTCCCTATGTAGCTCAGGCTGGCTTGGAACTCACAATCCTCCTGCCTCAGCCTCCTGATTTTGAGATTACAGATACGTGCTGCCATGCCTGGTGCTTCAACAAATATTTGATGATCACAAAGGACAAAAAAACCCCCCTGTTTGGTAGAGAAACCTGGCAGATACCACCTAATAAAGTGATCAGGGTTAACTGCACAAATAATGGGACAAATTATTATTGAGGGCCTGGAGATACACCTCAGTGGTAGAGTTCTTACTTGGCATGTGCAAGGTCCTGGTTCAAACTCCAGTAAAAAGAAAAAAAGGAAAATATCCTCAGGTGTGTTGACACTCACCTGTAATCCCAGCACTTGGGAAGTTGAGTCATGGAGAGTTTGAGACCAGCCTGGGGTACATAGTGATTTCAAAGCCAGCCTGAACCACACAGTGAGACCCTGTCTCAAAACAAACAAAAATCCCCCAAAACAAAAAGGCTGTGGCTCAGTACAAAGGCCTTGGGCTTAATCTCCAGCAAGACACACACGTACAGTTCAAACACAAGCATGCAAACACACACATGAAGAGACAGGCTGAGTACCTCGATTAAATAGATATGATATTCCTGCTAACAGTGCATACCCTAGACTAGACTGGAGGCTAGGGACAGGGTTTAATGGGGGAGCATTTCTCTCTTAATGGACACAATGCCCGGGATCCAATCCCAGCACTGCAAGGAAAATAAAAGCATAGCATGGCATACATTTATTTATGAGGCATCATCAGACACATACAAAATAAGGAACTTTCTAGAAAACAACTGGCCTGTAATCTCCAGGAGGTGAAAGTCCAGGAAGAGCTGGGTGTGGTGGCACAGCCTGCAGTCCCTACACCCCAGGAGGCTGAGGCTGAAGGAATGCAAATTTGACCCCACCTGGGGCAATTTGGTAAAGTACAGAGAGCCTGTTTCAAAATTAAAAAGATAAACCTAGGGATGCAGCTCTGTGCATGGCCCTGGATTCAATTCCCAGATTTGGGGGTGGGGGTGGAGGGCAGGAATAAATGAGGAACTTTCTAGATTAAAGCAAAACAGACCAGACAATTAAATGGTATACATGACCCCGGATTCAGCCTTTTCTCTTATAAAGGGCAATTAGGGAAATTTGATTGGAGGATAAGGATTAGATAGCAGTAGTGTTCTGATGTTTCCTGATTTTGTTTTGTTTGTTTTGTTTTGTTTTTGGGGTACTGGGGCTTGAACCCAGGGTCTTTGCTCTGAGGTACACCCGAGCTCTTTTTCATTTTTTATTTTGAGACAGGGTCTCACTAAGTCACTAAATTGCCCAGGCTTCTCTCAAGCTTCTGATCCTTCTGCCTCAGCCTCCCAGAGTGCTAGGATTACAGATGTGTGCCACCATGAGGGCTCTGAATTTTTGTGTTTCTTTTTTGAGACAGGGTCTTGCTGTTAGTTCAGGCTGGCCTTGAGCTCACTATGTAGCCTTGAACTTGTGATGATCTTCCTGGCTCAGCCTCTGAGTACTGGGATTATAGGTGTGTACCATCATGCCCTGCTGCATTCTCCATCCTAATTAAATTAGCTGGACCACCTTGTATTCAGAAGCACATGCTTATTACAACCTAAACGTCCACTTGGAATGAGATAAATGCCTATTAACAGACCAATGATCTTGTGAAACATCTGTGCCTTTAGACTATTACGTTGCAGTCTAGAGGGATGTAGGAGCTCTGCACAGCAACATAAAAATAAAAGGAGAGAGATGTGAGGCATAATATGAAGATCCCAGTTTTGTTTATTTCTGTACATGGACAGAGCACAATGTGGAGAAATGTGTTTCCAAATATGCTCGTTGGTAGCCAGCTGTGGCGGCATCACCTGTAATCCCAGCACATTGGGAGGCCGGGGCAAGTTAGAGCCCAGCCTAGCAAGACCCTGTCACAAAATAAAAGACAGGAATAAAAAACGGGCTGTAGCTCAGTGCAAAGGCCCTGGGTTTGATTCCTACTGCCAACAAAACAAAACAAAAACCTAAAAAAGTATTGAATGTTCTCTCTCTGGGGTGATATTAGTTTTCCTCCTTTTTGTGCTATTTGGGTTGTTTTTACAGGGATGCATTTTAAACAAGAACAATAATAGTTTACTTTTGAAGAATGTACTTTCATTTATTTATTTTTTTTGGTATCTGGGATTGGGACCTTGTGCTTTCGAGGCAGGCAGCTGCACCACTGAGCTAAACCCCCAGCCCTGAAGAGTGTATTTTTAAATAATGATGTGCAGTCTTACAAAGGAGACAGAAGCTAGTCGCCTTCAAAGAACTTCAAATTGAATAGGACTTAATTTATTTTTTATTGTTATAACAGAATAGCACAGACTTGGTAACTTATAAAGAAAAGAAATTTATTTTTCTGGAGATTGGGAAGTCCAGGATTGAAGGACTGTATATGGCAAGGTCTTGCTTCATCGTAACATGGCAGAGGGCATCAGAGAGAGAGAGAAGGTTGAGAGCAAGAGGCCTCACAAGAGAGCTGGGATTTATAAAGAAGCGCTTCTGCAATAATGTCATTAATCCATTCATGAGAGTTGCTATGGTTCTAATGTTTGTTCTCAGAATTCATGTGTTGCAAATCCAATTCCCAAACCCAAATATATTCTTTTACTTTCTAAACTTTTTTTTTTTTTTACACAAGGTCTCATTATGTAGCCCAGGTTGGCCTTTGAACTTGCCATCCTCCTGCCTCTGCCTTCCAAGTGCTGGCATTACAAGCGTGTGCCACCACGCGTGGCTAGCTTTAAATTTTTCATTTTAAGCATTCATCCAGAGCTTCTCTCCAAGGGTTGGCCAAGCAGCCTGAGGCTCCTCGGCTGTGCTCCTGTTCCTGTCTACAGAACGGTGAGGTCCCGGGAGCAGCTTGGAGCCCCGCCTTCATCTAGTGCTCCGCTTAGCCGCGCGGGCACCTGCAAGGCCCAATTCCATCCCCCCCCCCGCCACCTTATGGCTCTTCTGCTACCTGGTCCCTCACTACAGAAGCACAGGGGATTATACTTCACATAGTTAAATGTGATAGATTAATAACTACCACAAATTGTCATTTTCTAAACTGCGCTTGATACTATGGTATTGCTGATTGTAACATTTGGCCTAACATGTTGTGATTGATCTAATCTGTTTTCCTTCCTTATATAAGGAAAATAAAGTAGCCTCAGAGTCATTAGAGCCTCAAAACCTAAACACAAGCTATATCTGGAAGGCACCTCTGAAAAGCAATCATTCCACAAGGGTTTTAAACACAAGCAACAAAGATACCTACATTAAGCAATTTTGAAATATCTGTGGGACTGTATGATTCCAAATTCAATTACTTCCCTAGCCTCTATTGTATTTAAAAATTAATGGTTAAAATGTGCTTGTTAGTTCTGGGATAATAGATAAAATCTGTAGCAAAACAAAGTTCCTAAGTAAATTACTCAACCCCTTGTTTGTCCAGAGAACGAATGTTCCCGGGCCCACTGTCAGTAGAACAATCCATCAATGTGTCTGCCGACCATCAGTACGTGACGGTCGTGACCATATGGTTGTGACCATTACTGTGTGTGTCTGCTGACCATCAGTATGTCACAGTCGACCACTAACCTTTGTTCCTTTTTTTCGTACATCTACATGTTAAACTCCCCCTCAACCCCCTATAAAACAGCCTCGGACTCTGAGCCAGTTGCCTCTCTAAGCTATTTTGCTTTGGGAGTGCCGTCTGGCCAGACTAAGAAAGGTCTGTTTTATTTTCCAACTTGTCCGGTGTGTTCCTTCCCGGGTGTTCGTCGCTGCAGTCAGCTCCTCGGAGCATTTGGTAAGGCCCTCGGTCTTACATATCAACCCAGGAATTAAACCAAGGACAGTACCAAAAACAAAAATTAGAAGACATTTAAGCAAGGTACAAATGCAGGCTTCCACACCACAAAAAGGAAATTCTGGGGGAAATGAGGTGGAAAAGTCAGATAATCAACCACCTGGACACCCTGAACATCAGCACAGGAAGTAACAAAGCAGATACATGAGGCTCTAGAAAAATTCAAAGCAGAAATAATCTCCCAGATAAATACAGAGATGGTGAGTAGAGTGAAAGACATGATTAGAGGCTCTAGAGCAGAAACAGACAAGAAAATAGATGAGATCAG
>NW_004624734.1:35845853-35869234 GCF_000247695.1 Heterocephalus glaber | reverse complement strand
GCTTGATGTATACTCAATAAAAACCCTGCTAGTTTCGAGGCTCGGGGCTCTCAATCTCGATCCGCTGCGTCGGTGACAATTGAGAGTCCCTGCTTAAGCTTAAATAAACGACCCTCGTGTGCTTACATCGGAAACGGTCTCCTGGTGGTCTTTGGGACATCGCGATCTGGGCACAACACTGCATTTATTGGCTGTGGTCTCTGCCCTCTTTGGGGTACTAGGGATTGAGCCCAGGGTGTGGTGCACGTTAGGCAAGCTCTTTACCAGGGAGCTACAGCCCCATCCACTCACCCTCCCCTTCTTTTGAGACAGGGTCTTGCTAAATTACCCAGACTGGCCTGCAACTTGTGATCCTCCTGCCTCTTCTGCCTCAGCCTCCTGAGTAGCTGGAATTGCAGGTGTGCACCAATTCCAGATTCATTCCCCCCCCCCTTTGTTTTTGTGAGACAGGGTCTCACTATGTAGTTCAGGCTGACCTTGACCTCACTATGTAGCCAAGAGTGGCCTCAAACTCACAGTGATCCTCCTGCCTCAGCCTCCCGAGCCCTGAAATCACAGGCATGTCACACGCCTGGTTCATTTTTCCTTTTTGATGGGATTTTTTGTAGGGCTGGTTTTCCAGGGAGCATTATTAGTTGGAAAATGCTGCTAAAAAGTGACTGTTAAAAGAGGGCCGGGGATTTAGCTCAGTGGTTCCAGCGCCTGCCTCACAAGCACAAGGTCCTGAGTTTGATCCCTGGTACCAAAAAAAAAAAAAAGTGACTGGTGATTTATTTGTACATGATTGAGAGAAAAAAATATCTTGCTGCTGAAAAAACTGGCAGTAGGAAAAAACTGACAGATTTTTCAGGTCTAAATCTGTTTTGTTTGTTTGGCTTTAAATTTTACAAAACACTTTAGTAGGCCATTTTGGTCTTGAAAAGTATGTTCCGGGAACTTGATCTGGAATTTGGAAAATGGAGACAAAGCGGGCTTAATAATTCTGTACAGTAGTGTGAGGGTAATTTGGAGGTTGGCACTAAGTCTAAGCAACTAGGACTGGAAAAGGAGATGCAGAGGGTCTACGGCAGCTCGAGAAGAATCAAAGCAACCTGGTGGGTGAAGCTGGCATGTGAGCAGGAGGGGCCTGCTCTGCAGCAGAAAGGGCCACCAACAGCAGAGCGATGGTGACCAAGGTCAGCTGATAAGGTGCGCAGCCCAGGGCAGAACGACAATGAAAATGTTCAAAATGCAGCAAAATTTGCTTTAGAGGTACTAAAGTATGAAGCTCTTCTGTTTCAAATGCAAACTGTCCTTTGATCTCTCATGCTGTTTTTTTGTTTTTGGGTTTTTTTTCTTTTGGTCCTGGGGATCGAACTCGGGTCCTTGAGCTTGCGCAGCAGGCAGCAAAACCACTGATCTAAATACCGGGCCCAAGCTGTTTTTAATTTGCTATTGAATGTGGTGCTCCCTCGGGCATAGGGAAACCGGAGAGGCAGGGTGGGGTGGCCTTGGCCCGTGCGCACGTGGGTGGGGCTGGCTGGTTGCCTGTTTTCCCTCCCATCAGCCACCGAGCAGAGGGTCCTCGGGGACGCCCGGGGCGGAGTCAGCCCAGGCACCTCTCCTTTCCCCTGTGCCGGCCATCCTAACTCACAGGGGCCACTAGGCAGAGGCGGGTGGTGGTGGTGGGTTTGGGGGGCAGCTCAGATTCTGGCCCAGGAAGGGAGGGAGTTGGTGGGTGGCAGGGGCGGGCTCCCAGTCCCTGACACGTCAGTCATGCAATGCACGTTCAGGAAAAGATTAAGAATTTCAGGACAGTGACCACAGAACATGAAAGCCACAAAGCAGACTTCCAAGCACAGGGCCTCATGAGTGGTTCGAGTCCTTCATGTGTTGAAATTTAATCCTCATCGGGAGGTATTAAGAGGGCAGTTAACTTAATTGCATATGGTGTTTGCAGGTGAGGGCATTGGGTCGTGATTAGGATTAAATAAGGTAAATGACTGCTTCCGGGTGGCTTTGCAGCACAGAAGGGAGAGACCAGAAACATACACATGAACACATGAACATCTCTTGCCACGTGACTCCCTGCGCCACCTGGGAACTCTGCCCCCAAGAAGGTCATCACCAGTTATGGGCCCCTGAACCTGCAGAATGGTGAGCTCAATAAACCTTTTTTCTTTATAAAGTTAGCCTGCCTCAGGTATTGAAGATAGTGATGAAAACCTGACTAATACAAGGCCCTGTGCACTGGTTGCACTCCCATGGCTCCAGGCCCTGGTTATATTTAATCACTTTTGTTTTTCCCACACCATTGGTAAAAAAACTGCTGCACAAACAGGCTTGCTTGTATTGGGCCAGCAGTACCTGGAGAAGCAAAAGGGACTGATTTCCTTGTGTGGGTGGATGCCAGTGACTGGAAGGAAACAGCTATCAAGAGGTGAAGCTAGAAGGGGATTCAGAGTTCAGCATTATCACGAAACCAGCTAAGAGGCAGTCATGAGCATACAACCCGGTAGGGAGTACATGGATATTTTGGGTCTCCAACCGTGCAGTGGCCAGTGCTGGCCGGAGAACTTGGAATGACCAGATGGCTAACACTCGGGTTTCCTGTAGTGTGACTTAGGCTTCATGTGGAATGTGTTAAAAGTATGTAAAAATACTCCGAGGATATTTAGTAGTCTATTTTTACTGTGTGCCTTTCTCTGCACCAGAAGTAAATCTAACTGTGGTCTTGTGCTCCTTTACTTTGTCACTGTTATTCATCAGCGGCCACAGGAATCAGTACAGAGGGGTGGTAACAGATGTTTCTTGCCCGGATGACTGGGGGAGAAGGTGGCTGTATACCAAGAGGCACTCACCAAGTAGAGAAGCACGCAGAACACACCTGTTATAGAAAACTGACTCTAGGACTGGGAGACAACCATTTCTACCTAACCAGCCTGGCTTTGATCAGAATAGAATGATGGAGAACATGGGGAAAGAGGTGCGGCCACGTTTAGCTCACCTGCCCAGGTTGAAGAATGAATAGATATTAAATAAGGAATGAATGAATATTAGCTTTTTTTCTTTTTCTTTTGCTTTCTTTTTTTTTTTTTTTGACACAGGCTCTCGCTATGTAGCTCAGGCTGGCCTTGAACCCACTATGTAGCCCAGGCTGGCCTCAAACTCCTGGAGATCCTCCTGCCTTAGTCTCCTGAGTGCTGGGATTACCGGCATGTGCCACCACACAAAAAGCTAGTGTGATTAAATACTTTGCAGGTATTAGGTATTCAGCCAAGTCATTGTCAGTCTCATTGAATTGCCACATAGATCCTGTGAGGTGAATTGTTACCTTTGTGTGTTGGGGGAGGTGTGGGGGGGACTAGGGATTGAACCTAGGGCCTTCAAAATGAGCTACATCTCCAGCTCTGTTTTATTTTTTATTTTTAGACAGGATCTTGCTAAGTCATTAAGTTGTCCAGGTTGGGCTCTGATTTGTGAGTCTCCTGCCTCAGCCTCCCAGAGTACTGAAATTACAGGTGTGATTACTTATTTTACAAATGAAAAAACTGAAGCTTAGAGAAAGTCTTATTTATATATAGTCAGACAGTTAGGAAATGGCAGAGGCATGATTCTAAACTAAGTCTGTCTGATTACAAAGCCCAACTGCTTTTAGTCACATTGAAGTGAGCTCATGCTAGCTTTTACCAAGAGATGAAGCTTTTCAAACCTTAAATACAGTATTTAAATTCTCCCAGATGTGGTGGCACATGCCTGTAGTCCCAGCACTTGGGAGGCTGAGACGGGGGAATTGCTCAGAGTTTAAGGCCAGTCTGAACTACTAGTGAGTTCAAGGTTGGCCTGGACTACATAGTGCCACCCTGTCTCAAAAAACAAAACAAACAGACAAACAGAAAAACTCCAAATCCAGAAGGTCCTGAAGTTGCTTAGGAATTTTGTCAATCATTCTTAAGATAAACCACTCTACCTAAAATACAGTCAGTTGGTATCTAGGCATGATTCCTTTGACTTGAAGTGTTTTACCTCAGAGACTATGGGCTGAAATCAGGTTGTCTCCGATGCTTCATTTTATCATCAATGTCTTAACAAAGAGCAGTCACTCAATAAAGGCTAAAAAATATGCTCAGAAAGAACCTTAAGGTTTTAGGACAGATAGTATCTTTTTTGGGTTTTTTGTTGTTGTTTGTTTTGTTTTGTTTTTTGAGACAGGGTCTTGCTATGTAGTTTAGGCTGGCCTTGAACTTGTGATGATCCTCCTGCCTCAGCCTTCCGAGTGCTGGGATTGCAGGCCACCACACCTGGCTGTGTGTATTTCTATTTTTTTTTTGGTACTGGGGATCGAACTTGGGTCCTTGTGTTTTCAGGGCAGGCAGCGGAACCACTGAGCTAAGTCCTGGCCCAGCCGTGCGTATTTCTAAAAGGAAAATGTGGTACTGCCTGTCATTGCTCATCAGTCCTCAGCAATTCCAGCGTGCCCAATAAAACTTTCTGTGGTGATGGAAATGTCTAATATGTCAGCCACAAGCCCTTTTGCCTACTAGGCATTTAGAATATTTAAATATAATTATGGAACTGAGTTTTTAATTTTACTTAAATACCAACATGTGACTAATAGCTATTATAGTGGACCATATACTCCTGAGAGAATGTGCAAATTACTTAATACAAGCTGGGCGTGATGGCACATGCCTGTAATCCTAATACATAAGAGGTCGAGGCAGGAGGATTGTGAGTGTGCGGCCAGCTTGAGCTACACAAGGAGACTCTGTCTCAAAAAACAAAATGAAACAAATTACTTAGCACAACTCCCAGAGCCTGCCCTTCATCATTTTGTCCCTATTTCCTTTCCCATTTTCTACAGCTCACTGCTCCACACCCTAAGCTTCAGTTGAACTTGCTTTCTTGCTTTTACACACACACACACACACTCTCTATTCTTTACACCATTGCTTCCCCCATAGTGCCCTATCCTGCTTCCTTTGCCTGAGCAGGACAGAGCTCCTAGTCAGTGTTTGAGAGTGAGATCCACTTCTCGTTCCTCTGTGAAGTCTTCCTGCACAAGCGCAAGAGGAACAGGAAGAGCGCAGAGCTTTTCTTTTTTGGGGGGGCCTCCCACCAGTCCACCCCACATCTCTAGAGGCATCATTTACATTGGAGTCGGTGTGCATGGCACCTTCCAGATTGTGCAGTACACAGTATATGCAGCCCCCGGGTGGCCAAGGTCCAAACTTGTTTTACGTATGTTTTATTATATGCATGTTTTATTATATTTTGATATAAAACCTTTATTTGGTTCATTCATTCATTCATGAGACACCAGGCTTGGCTTACACATTACCGTTGCCACTTGTTTTTATGTTTTACTTCCTGTGCTGCTGAGAGTTGTTATAGGTGGTGACATTACATCCTTAAAACCTGGTTGAGCAGCCAGTGTTTGTAGAGACTCAGTGAGTATCTTCCAAAGCAGGGGTTCACACAGTGTGGCCTATAGCCCAGATCTAGGCCACTGCCCACTTTTGTGTGGCTTATGAGCTAAGAAGGGTTTTACATTTTTTTTTTGGAAGCTTGGAGAAAAATCAAAGGAAGATTATTTTGTAAGACATGAAAATTATGTCAAATCTGAATTTGCGTCTGTACATAAAGTTTCATTGGCACACAGATCCGTCATTCATTTCCATTGTGTCTATAGCTGCTAGACACAGTGTTGAGGGGTTGTGACAGACCATGGGACTCAGAAAGCCAAATGTATTTACTACTGTGCTCCTGGAAGAAAAAGCTTGCTGAGCCCTGTGGTAGAGGGTTACCTGAACAGACTCCCACCCCCACCCCCAGAACTCTGCTCCTCCTCTTCCCACAGGTCCTCACTCCAACTGATTGCTCTGCTTCCTCTTTTGCCCCACCTTTTTCACACCTCACACTGTGTTCCAGAAGAATCAGATGGCTTGAGGTTTCCCCCAAACCATTTGTTTTTTTAGTAATCCCAGTGCCTTAGTTACTTTTCTCTCATTGCTGAGAGAAAATACCCCACACCCAAAGTGAAAAGGGGAAAGGTTTATTTAGCTCGCAGTTGGGTTTTTTTGGTACTGTGGATTGAACTCAGGACCTTGCACTTGCGAGGCAGGCACTGGAACCACTGAGCTAAATCCCCAGCCCTAGCTCACAGTTTGTAGGGGTTTCAGTCCATAGATGATGGCTGGCTCTAGGGCAGAGTGGCACATGGCAGAGAGGCATTGCAAAGGAGAAACAGTTCCTTGTATGCAGAAGACAGCAAATACAAGGGACTTTAACAGTGTCTTTCTGTCCTTTTATCTTATCCAGGCTACTTAGGGTGGGTAACACTCACACCCTTAATCCTAGTGCCCTTGAGCCTAGCTTTGCTCAGTGAATCAATCCCAGCAGCGCACACTCTGGATCCAGGCACCTCTGAAAGAGCCCCACTTATGACCGTATGAGGCTTTGGGGGGACATCTAGACACAAGTCATAAAACCTAGGAAACAAAGTTCCTTTTCCTTCCTCCCAGTTTCAACCCTCAACCCAGCATCCCTGGTCAAACCTCTCTCCTTTCCAAAGAGGGATTGAAGTTTAATGATCTTAGGTTACACACAGCTTCTAGTAGTCAATAAGAGCAGAATTCAATTGAATTTAGTTAATTGAATTCAGTTGGGTGATTCCAAGTCTGATTGTCTTTATTTTACTCTTTTCACCTTATTTTCCAGCGAGTAGTCCCATCAATAGTCTTAGGTGCTTGATAAGCATATTTGAATAACTCACTCAATTGACTTTGATACCAATGAATCAGGCAAATTGCATAATGGAACAACAGTAAAGGTGATCATGTCTGAGGGTGTCAAATGATTTACTGAGGTATCAGGGGTTCCTGTAGCTTTTCTTCCATTCCCATCCCCTTACCCTTCTGGAGATCGATGTGGGATATACTGTACTTGGCTGTGGTCCTTTCTGAAATGAGACTGAAGAACAGAATGAGCCACTTGTGCTGGCCCCCATGTGGTTGAAAGACACTGTCCCTGTCCACCAGAAGCCCTGCTACTTGGAAGGCAGAAGGCTGGCTCACTCTAGCAGGTGCCATGGAGTTCCTTTGAGTTGGGTGAAAGGGATGAATCAGCTGCTGACTCTGAGAAGCAATTGGATCCACACAGGCAAAAAGTGTGGGACAGTAAAAGCTTGCAAGGGTGGAGACAAGTGGATTCTGGGGCCTGGGCTTGCATTCTGGCTCCTCCACCTCTGAGGTGGGTGATTTGGGTGTCACTTAGCCATGGATCTCAATTTCCTTGGGATGCCCAGGGGAAATACCGAGGGGAAAGCCAGGCAGGGCACTGTTTTAAATTCCTGTATTAATGTACTTAATCCTCACAAAACCCTCATGACCTAGCACTGCACTGTGAGTCAATCCCAGCATCATGTACCCTAGATCCAGCCACCTCTGAAAAGCCCCAGTTATGACTGCATGAGGCTTTGGGGGGACATCTAGACAGGAACCATAATATAGCTTAAAGAGAACATTTGAAATCAATGTTGCTGTGGAAATGCTATTATAGTAGGTGGAGACTGTTCTCTTTTTTGCCCTTTTTTGTCCTTTTCCAAATAGATCTAGTACAGGATGGAAGTGTGAGTGCAGACAGCCCTCAGTAAATGTGACAAATGACTTACCCAGGCACTGCCTGCCTCTTCTCTTGGGCCTGCCCTGGGGGGTGGGGCCACCTGCACCACCTTCCGCAGTGCCTTTCAGGAAGTATCACCCTGTTCATCCGACCAGGCCATCTCACACTTCATTGCTTTTCTACACATTCCACCCAGTTCTTCCTCATGTTCCTGTAGTCTCAAGTTCCTAGAAACAGAGCAAACAATCCCAGGATTTATCTATTGCCTTGACAAACCCTGAGCCAATCTTATCAAAAAAGGAAAGAAAAGACTCAAATTCATGCAATTAGGAATGAAAAGGGTGAAATCACAACAGATCCTGCAGAAATCCAGAAGATCATAAGTACCTACTTCAAGAACCTGTATTTGGGCCAGGGATTTAGCTCAGTGGTTTCGCTGCCTGCTGTGCAAGTGCAAGGACCTAAGTTCGATCCCCAGTACCAAGAACCTGTATTCTAAGAAGATGGAAAATACAGTAGAAATGGATAGATCCCTAGATGCATATGAATAACCAAAGCTGAATCAAGAAGATATAAAAATTTGGACTAAACCAATATCTGTCAATGGAATTGAAGATGTAATTGAAAACCTGTCTATAGGGCCAGGATTTAGCTCAGTGGTGCCACTGCCCACCTCGTAAATGCAAGGTCTTGAGTTTGATACCTGGTATAAAAAAAAAAAAAGTTAAAAATCTGTCTATAAAGAAAAGCCCAGGCCCTGACGGATTCACTGCTAAATTCTACAAGAAATTTACGGAAGATTTAATGTCAGTACTTCTCAAACTCTTTAATGAAGTTGAAAGGTAAGCAACACTCCCATATTCATTCTTGGAAGCAAGCATTACCCTGATACTAAAACCAGAGAAGGATCCAACTAAAAAAGAGAACTACAAGCCTGTCTCCCTAATGAACATAGATGAAAAAATCCTCAATAACATAGTGGCAAACAGAATGCAGCAAATCATCAAGGAGATTATAGACCATGACCAAGTAAGATTCATCCCAAAGATGCAGGGATGGTTCAACATATGCAAATCAATAAATGTAATACACCATATTAACAGAGCCAAGGACAAAAACTGTATAATCATTTCAATAGATGCAGAAAAAGCATTTGACAAAGTCCAACATCCATACATGTTAAAAACCCTAAAGAAAATTGAAATAAATCTAATAAAAGCTATCTATGATAAACCAACAGCCAACATCATACTAAATGGACAGAAACTGAAAGCTGTTGCTCTAAAGTCAGGAATAAGACAAGGATGTCCACTGCCACCAATCTTATTCAATGTAGTTCTGAAAACATTGGCCAGAGCAATTAGACAAGAGAAAGAAAAAGAATAAGGATAGGAAAGGAAGAAGTTAAATGATCACTATTTGTGGATGACATGATGGAGAGAAATTAGGGAAACAACACCTTTCACAGTAGCATCCAAAAAGAGGAAATACTGGGCCTGGGATTCCACCACCTGCCTCGCAAGTGCAAGGTCCCAAGTTCGATCCCCAGTACCAAAAAAAAAAAAACAAAAACGGAAATACCTAGGAATCAATCTAACAAGGAAGTAAAAGAACTTTACATGAAAAACTACAGTACTCTGAAAAAGGAGATCAAAGAGGATATCAGAAAATAGAAAGATATCCCTTGATCTTGGATAGAGATATCCCTTGTTCTTGGATAGGAAGAATCAATATAGTGAAAATGGCCATACTTCCAAAATTGTTATTCAGATTTGATGCAATCCCAATCAAAATACCAATAGCGTTATCTCACAGAATTGGAGAAAATCATCCTAAAATTCATTTGGAACCAGAAGAGACCTAGAATAGCAAAAGCAATTCTGGGCAACAAAGGCAAGGCAGGGGCATCACAATCCTCAGTGCACCAAAGAAATGAAAAGTGGTAACACTAGAAGTGAAATTGGATGTGATTGAAAGATTTTAAAATGGCAGTAGCAAAGCAAAGTTAAGACGAGATCAAAACCTGCGTGAAGCCACAATGCAAAATCACAGTGAAAAGTCTGATGCATATAAAAGCATGGTGGTGCACGCCTGTTATCTTAGCACTCTGGGTATCTGAGGCCGGAGGATCACAAGTTCAAACCCAGCCTGGGCAAGTTAGGAAGATCCTGTCTCAAAAAATAAAAGTGCTAGGGTTCAGCATGTTTTCGATTGAATTCCTCTAGACACAGAAAGCTGCTTATAATTGAAATGGAGCATTTGTTTCTCTTTTGGATTACATGCAGTATAGCAGTAATTTTGAATTCACTGTGCAAATAACTGCAAGATTTAAACTGCAAGATTAACCTAAAATTAATAGAGTTAAGATAGGGCAAAAGGGTGAAAGACACCCAGAAGGAAGGACACTCCCAGGAGGTGGGAGATTCCTAATATAGTGATACCATCATTACTGTACACAGACCCAATCAGAAAAGTGCTATTTTGGACCAATCAGAAACTTGCTGTTTTCTATCCTTCATTTGAATCTGGTGCTATTCACATGACCAATCAGAAGATGTTCTTTTCAATCCTTCATTTGCATGTGGGCTCAGCCAATCAAAAGACACCATTTCTGATCCTGCATTTACATGTAACAAGAAGCCAAACAAGGTTTTTGATAGGACAGTTTATACATGACCTGATGCCAAGTCAGTGTTTGATAGGATGATTTTTCCAATGCCTTATTTGCATGCAAAGAGAGATAACCCAGGAGTTTTGGATACAAAAGAGCCTTTTTCCTTGGTCTTCAGGGCCACTGTGAGCCTCTGCCCTGGGCAGCTTTCACTATGCAGAGAAAATTTCTTTTCTGCCTCTCATAAACCTATACTTTAACTGCCTTTTCTGCATGTCTTGTCCAATTCTTTGTTCAAGACATCAACAACCTGGAAAGAAACCTTGTAGGACCAGTTGCAGAGCCAGAAAAAGTGCCCACGGGAATGCAGACACTGTCACTGCTTTGGAGGCTGGATATGCAGCCTAAGGAAATTAGTGCTTAACAAGAGCCGGGCTCTGCTGGCTTTGCAACTCTTGCCTGGAGGCTGTGGCTGCACCAGGGGCCAAAGCAGTCAGAGAGGCGGGCCTGGCAGAGGCTGTGGTCACCTCTAAGATTGCTGAGCCTCAGAAGTCCTCAAGGCACACACAGTCAGTAATAGTCTAGGCTCTAAGAGCCAGAGGAAAGGGGGGGTGTTTGCATTTTCCTCATCTCCACAGCTGCCTCCAGCTGAAGGCCCCTGTAAGTAACCTGAGCTTTTTGACTTTTAGGTTCCTTTCTGTTTCCCAGTTAGAAGGCCTTCAGGTCTGTCTGCTGCAGGGCCCTCTGTACTGGGAAGGAGACTGTGGGGCAGGGACTCGACCTTTGGGCTTCCGGCCTGTCAGATCCTGAGCCCAGAAAACTGCTTTGCAGAGCTATTGTGCTGGCCCTGGAGAGAGGTGGCCTCTAGAGGAATGCTGTGTGGCAACTTCCCACACAATGCTCCTGACTTCACAGTACCCCTTGGCTAGGGAAAGGACCCGAAGCCTGCTTTCATGAGGCTGTGGAGAACCCTAAGAAGCTGGTGGGACTTCTTACACTCTGAGTCCCTTCTCCAGAGAATTTGGGAGGAGCAGTGCTTTTCTAAAACTTGCCTTCCTAGAACTCAACCTCCTCCCTTGCCCCCCACCCCCCAGCAATGTTCCAGAATCTGGGAACAGGGCACAGAGCAAAAGAAAGATGCCTATTTTTGCAGAATTTATATTTTAACGAGAAGCCAGAAAGTAAGCAGAATAAATGTGTGAGATCTGCTGTGGAGAAAAATGAAACAGAGAACAGCATGAGGGATGGTGGGGCTGGTGTGCTTCTCCCAGACAGCGTGGCCTCGCTGACAGGCCACATCTGAGCCTGATGGAGTAGAGAATCAGAGCTGAGGGTGAGCTGGGGCTGAACATCCTGGGTTTCTGCTGGTGACAGCGGAGGGCATAACCCCTAATGGCCCCAGGGCTTGGAGCTCCTGCCTCTACACTGACTTCTGCCCTGAGAAGAGGCTGGTGCCATAGAGGGGAGTCGGAGGGGCCTTGTCCTGCTGTGAAGAAAGTTCCAGAGTCCTGGCCTGTACTCCCTGGTTGCTGGAAGGTGAGAGGAACCATAGACTAAGTCATCCTTTACCATGAGTGGAGACGGTCCAACACTTACCTGGACAGGAGGCCTGCTGGGGGCTCAGGGCTTAGCCTGTAGGAAAGGGCAAGTCTTGCTGCTGGGTGCTGACGTGGAAGGGCTGCACAAGCGTGTGAACATTCAAAAGAAAGAGGGATATGGTGGCGAATTATTATTATTGTATGTGGTACTGAGGATGGAACTGAGGGCCTTAACACTGAGCTACATTCCTAGCCCTTTTTTATTTTTTATTTTGAGACAGGGTCTTACAAATCATTAAGTTGCCAGGACTGGGTTTGAATTTGTAATCCTGCCTCCGCCTCCCAGAGTGCTGGGATTACAGTGCCACTGCACCCAATTTGGAGCAGACCTTTAAGGGAAAAGTGACAACCTAGCTTTTGCTACCACTAACCCAAAACATCTGGACTGGCAGTATTTAGCCACAAGCGCTTCTAGTGCATGGAGCCACTCAAAGGGACACTTGGGACTCCACTCTCCTGACAATGCACTTTAAATCTCATAAATACCTGCTGCTCCCTTCCCAGGGTTTGGGAGCCATGGAATTTTACCTCTTTTCCTGGGTGGACTGAAAGATTGGTGAAGTCCAGGTTGAGGCGGGACCAGCTGTTTCTGACAGCCAAAAACACTTGTTACGTGGCAGATACAGGGGGGTAATCTTGGAAACATTGATGGACAGGTGACATTTTGTAAGATACTGAGAGAACTCAGTGGAATAAATTTGCTTCTGTGCTCTACATGGCCACCTCTGGTGATTCACAGATCAGCTGCAGAAAAACATGAGGTTTTTCAAATGTCCTTCCTCCAGCATGTTCAGTTTCCCATTTAAAAGGGCTAAGAATGTGCATATTAACAATACATCTGCTGCGATGTGTGCTTTACTAAGAGGAAAGTGTCCCAATTTTATTTTTTAAATGTATTTTATAAATGAGGATAGGCAGGCAGGGTGATTCATGAAGGTATATTGTCTTTCTAAAATAGTTTGCAGAGCCAAAAGTTTGGAGGCCTCTATCAGGAAAAACAGGTTTTACTCCCAGGATCTTACTGGGGACCCCAGAAGGCTGCTATAGGCTTGCTCTTTAACTGGTGTTAATGGAGGCAAACTCTGCGCTCTTGCTGTAGTTAAGGCTGCGGGTTGCTTGTGTTGGGGGGACCTCTTGGCTCCTTGGTGTGGGGAAAGACCACCGCCTGCCTTGCCTTGCCTTGCCTTTCTCTCTCTCTCTCCCCCCTCCCTCTCCGTTCCTCCTCCTTTCTTTCTCTCTCTCTTTTCCTTCCTCCCTCCCTCCCTCCCGAGATCAAACTCAGGGCTTAATGCTTGCTTAGGCAAGTGCTCTCCACTGAGCCACACTCTCCAGCCCCTCTCTTCCTCCCTTCCTTCCTCTCCCTCCTGTTTTCTTCTCTCCCTCTCTCTCTCTGTCTCTGTCTGTCAGTTCATCTGTCTGTCTTTCTTTCTGCAATACTGGAAATAGAACCTAGGGCCTTCCCACTGAACTACATTCACACTGAGCTACATCCCTGACCCTTTTCTTATTTTCTGTTTTGAGATAGTCTTGCTAAATCACTAAATTGCCCAGGCTGGGTTTAAACTTTCAATTCTCTGGCCTCAGCTGGACAGTGCTGGGATTAGAGGCATGTGTCACCACACCTGGCTCCTGTCTTTTCTTTTTAAAAAAGAAAGTGCTTATATACACATAGGAAAAAAAATACTAAGGAAAACACACCAAATAAGCATGGTTAACTCTAGGTTATTTTAATTTTTTGCATACTTGAAGGCATTTTTTTAGAATTTCCACAAAGAAAGTATATTCCTTTCATAAGGAGAGGGGTAAAAATGTTGTAAAGACTTCTCTCAGTAGAAAAATAACATTTATATAACACTCTAATGTTTTAAAGTTCCTTCTACATGCACTCCAATTTAATCCTCCCAACGCTGCATTCTGATGTTTGTTTCCTTGTCTGCTTCAGAAGATAACTCTTGGGAAGTTTAGAAATCGTCTCCCAGACATGTAACAAGGAGTTGCTGAGCTGGTGGTGCTGAGTCTTCTTTGCCATGGATTTCACCTTCAGGTAGGGCGGGAGGAAGGTTGGGATGCATGGACAGGGTGCTAGGGCAGCTCAGGGAGAACTGCCAGCCTTGGGAGAGGCAGAGGTTTGGCAGCAGTTGATTAATACGGCTCATTATGTTCCCAGTTTTATGTGGTCACTGTGGAGTGATTTCTGGCACATGGTTAAGAGGTTGGTTCTGACTGGCTCCTGGCTCACCTCTGTCCTTGGAGACAGTTGGGAACTGCTTCCCTAGGTCAGGTAGGATCCCCAGGGCTCCTTTTCCCTCTCTGGCGCCGAGGCAGGGTCTTCTTCCTTGTGAATTGGACCAAGTGAAAGGCCCATGCCCAGGGCTGGCCAGATCCTCATAGTCAGAGAATCTCAAGGTGCTACCAGGAGGGAGACGTGCTCCTTTCTGGATGGCCTTGGACCAGGGCCAGCCTGCAAGCCAGTCTGTGGGATTAGGAGGGGGTTGGGACCAGAGGCAGGAGGTGGATGTTGGAGGGAGGTTCTCTTTCAGAAATGTCATGATGCTCTGGATGTCCCTTCTCCTTCAGTTGGTTAGACACACGAAGACCTCAAAGCAGGAGTTAGTGGAAGGTGACCAGAGCCACCCGAGGATGCTTGGAGGCACTCCAGCTGGCACTCCCCATTTCTCATCTGGGGACCGCCTTGCTGTGGGAGGCTGATGTCCTCCTGCTAATGGATGTGCACTAGCTGGGAGCATTCTAGAATCCAGTTGGTTGGGAAGGAAGATGAGAAGGTACCATTTTTCTGGAGCTACAAACGGTGTGTTGGTCCTATAGCTTGTGAAAGGCCAGTTGTTAAAATTTCAAGAAGATTGTGAATCATCATGTTGGTCCCTTGAACTCGGTCACTATGGGTCATTTACACCATGGACATTGGCAGACACTATAGATCAGGGCTTGCCACTGCAAGCAAGCTGGTTATTAAGCATTTATTTACATACCCTGGGCAAGGTACCATTGACCTCATGCTTTAGGGCTCACTGGGGCCTTCTGAGGAGGAGGATGACAGCGACGTCCAACTCTGGCTTCCTCTCTGTGATATAATGAGAGGGCTCACCTCTCAATTGCTGAATGCATATTTTTTACTCTGGAATGTATTGTGAGATGAGATCTAGGTCACCCTGCCTGTGGCTTTCCCTGCTTTCAGCGGAGGACAGGGTTGGTCGGGGTCTCCTGTGCCTTCCACTCCTCGTCTCTAGACCCAGGTAGCCACTGGCACAGTGCCCACCCCAACTAGCTGCTCCAGAAATAGTTGTTCTCCAGGGGTTGGGGAATTAGTATCACCTGCTACTGGGTGGCATGGTTTTCCTGACTGCTGTCAGCAGAGGGCACCACAGGACTAATGATGTGTCTGTTCCAACTCCACGTCACAATCTCTCTTTAAAAGAAAAAAAAAATCCATTGAATTCCTAATTCAAATTCATTAATTTGAAGGAATTAGGAAGAGGCAAGACTGAACTGGTGGTGAATTTTAGGAACAGCATCAGTTGTGCTCAAGGGCTCATAGTAAGCATCTGTAGCACTCTGCAGTCTACAAAAACCACCTGGTCTGTGTGACTTATTTATTCTTCCGTCACCCTCTGCAGGTGTGAGTGTCACCGGGTTGTAGACACAGGTGTAGACTCAAGTCACAGTATCTGGGCTTCAATCTTGGCTGTGTTGCTGACTTTGGACAGGCCACAAAACCTCCCCCCTGCTTCAGGGATAGTACTAGAACTTGACCTTGGAGCTTGGTATGAAGTGGAAGCAAAGAATGCGCACAAAGCACTTAGCACACTCTTTGGATGCAGTAAACACTCAGTAGATGCTGGCTTTGACTTCGCATTGCTAGCTCATCGGCACCTGAGTGGAGAGTGAATGAAGTGCTCATGGCCGGCCCTATACGTCGTAGTAAGGAAAAAGCCAAGACAGCAGCCCTGCCTCTGACACCACCTGTGTCCCAACTGTCACTGCTGCCAAACCTTCTGGCTGTGCTCATGCTTCCTGCTGGGGTGCTAGAAGCCTCCTTAAAAACTTTCTTTTTTTTTTGGTACCGGCGATCGAACTCAGGTCCTTGCTCTTGCGCAGCAGGTGGGGAAACCACTGAGCTAAATCCCCGGGCCTAGTAACTAATTTTCTTAAATGAGCTTGCTGTTAACTTTAGCCGAATGTTATTTAGACCTCACAATCTAAATCTGAGAGCTCAAATTCAAGTAGTTTACTGTCCTGTGGAGTCTGAGCCTGGTGTTGTGACCTACATGACTTTAGCACCAGCAGACGTCACAGGATAGGAGGGATTTTGGACTGGCTGGAGAGGAAGTAGATACACAGGCCCGGTCAGATTTTCTGATTTTTTAAAAAATTTTTTATTTTTAGTACTAGAGATTGGACCCAGGGCCTTCACACTGAGCTGTACCCCAGCCCTTTTCTGTTGTCTGTTTTGAGATGGGGTCTTGCCAAGTTGCATAGGCTGGGCTCTAACGTGGAATTCTCCTGCCTCAGCCTTCCGGAGTGCTGGGATTGCAGGTGGGAGCCACCATGCCTGGCTGATTTTTGAAGAGAAGAAAGAATTTTAGATTTTTATGTGAAATATTCCAGTTGATAAATCTTGTCAACTAATTTAAAGTTTTATTAAAAAAAATGACCAAGGGCACTGAATAAAACATGTGGTAGGGCAGACCCTCTTTGGCTGCCAGGGATCATTCACTGGACATGTGCTGCAGTGGAGCAGGGTGACTGCAGTAAATGGCCTCTGTTTGCAGGGTGCCCGGAGCAGTGTCACAGCATGTGGAGTGTGTTCATCTTATCAGTTTTTTTGTTCTTGTTTTTGTTTTTTGGTACTGGGGATCGAACTCAGGACCTTGCACTTGCAAGGCAGGCGCCAGAACCATTGAGCTACATCCCCAACCCCTGGAGTGTGTTCATCTTCATCACACTCCACACACTTGGTCATCTTGATCATCTCTGCCCTTGCTGAGTTACTGTAAGTAGCAGTCTGTGCTTTCTGTAAGGAATCAGTTCATTGCCTAAGTAGCACTGGAATCTTCTGATGGAGAATCAGAACAGCTTAGATCTATCTGCTACTCTGTGCAGCGACTCCCTGCAAGCTGTGGCCTTGGCCCACCTTCTGCCTCCAACTCATCCAATACAGTTGGATGTTTACCCTTTTAAGATCAGCAATGAACCTGGGTTTAGTAATGCACACCTGTAATCCCAGCACTCTGGGAGTCTGAGGCAGGGGGATTGCAAATTAAGAGTCCAGCCCAGGCAATTTAGCAAGACCCTATCTCAAACTAAAAAAGGGCTGGAGATAGAGATATAAGCCGCTGTGCTTGGCCCAGAGATTCTTGACTGCTAAAGAATAAGCACAAATGAAAATACTAATTCAGAATTGGGGCTTGGGGAAGATCTTAGAAAGCAGAGACTCCTTCTCTCAGCAAGGTTCTGCAGAGGGAAAATCATCATTGCTGATTTTTCCAGTGTGTGTGTGTGTGGGGGGGCGTTGAACCTGATATAGGAGATGGGGCATGGTGAGCTGGCTGGGGAAATGAGCAGGCCCTGTCAATTACAAGATCTCAGGACCCCGCCAAATAATGCTCAGGACCCCATATGTAGAATTCTTACAAGTGCCCATGGGATGTGGCAGAATGAAAGAAGACTGGACACCAGGGGAAGCTCACGATTGTGCGTTACCACGGTAGCCTGTACTGCATTTCTCAGCCCCAGTACTGCAAAAAAAATTTCCAGAAACATATAGGCTAGTGGTGTAGCTCATGTGCTAAATCAAGGCAGGCGGAAGTGTGTCATTTGCGGTCTTCTGGGAAAAAGAAGCCAAGCTGGAATTAGGTGTGCAGTACAGACTGCAGGGAACCCCTGTGAAGGAAAATGGGTGGGGCAGAGGCAGGGCCATACAGGCCTGACACAGACCAGAGAGAGGAGGAGTGGAAGTTGGGGTGGGAGAGCCTCCCTCTGCAGCAGAGATCCAGGGACTCCGCCAGGCTGCTAGGAGCCTCATGGGGCAGCACCGCTGCTCTGATCCCCTGCTGCACCCAGGGAGGGTAAGCTCTCAGGGTCTAAAAGGTGCTACCACTGGGGCCAAATTTCCTCATCTGTTAAATGAAAACAATGAAATTACATCTCTCCCATGGAATTACTCTGAGAATTGTGACAGAAGTAGGTAAGGTGCCAGGTACCTAGCAAGGGCTAATTAAATATTTTTAACTTGGTATGTATTATGAGAGGAAACATAGGCTATTTATCCAATATTTATTTTGTCTTATTTTTGACGGTTTTCTCTTTCTCTCTTTTTATTTTTTTTGTGAGTCAGGGTCTCACTATGTAGTCCAGGCTGGCCTAAAACTCCCAGCGATCCTCCTGCTTAAGCCTCCCACATACTGGGATTACAAGTGTGTACCACCACACCCAGCAGGTAGAGGACTTGTCTTTTTGAATGATGTTGTTAGGGTAAATCTGATCAGTAGGTTGAGGGAGGATGCATTCATGGAAAATGGTCACTAGCAACATTCTCCCACCACCCTGCGAGGTAGGTCCAATTTTTATGTCTATCTTACAGATAAGTCAACTGGAGCCCAGTAAGGTCTTGGTGATTTAGCAGGGCAGATGAGTCGGGAATGACCAATCATTGCTTCCCCTTGGTTAACAACGGTCAGATGAGGGCCGGGGATTTAGCTCAGTGGTGCCGCCATGTGCCTCACAAGTACAAGGTCCTGAGTTCGATCTCTGGTACCAAAAGAAAGCCAAAAACAGGCCAGGGATTTAGTTCAGTAGTTCCGGCACCTGCTTTGCAAGCACAAGGACCCAAGTTCAATCTCTGGTACCAAAAAAAAAAGAAAACCAAAAACAAATAAAAAACAATGGTTAGATGACCCAATCAGATCTAAGGAGAGGTAGTGAGACTGGCCAGGGTAGCTGTAAAAAGGTTTTACTGTTTGTTTCTTCATTTTTTACCAATGGGCTTGGACCAGAGAGAATGTAAAGTTGATGATGCTAAAGTGGTCTGACTCCTTCAAAGGTGAGCCTCTCTGAGAATGAAACAGAATAAGAAATGGTTGGTTGGCTAATCCAACATCCATTCAAGTCCTTTCTCCTATTACTGCTCTGGAGGAGATTGTTAATTGCCCCATAGTACTCCTCCCATTTTTCATGTTAATAGTAGAATTCCTCATGTTTTAGCTAGGCACCTGGCTACCCAAGTACTACACTTTCCAGCTTCCCTTGCAGCTAGGTGTGATCATGTGACTCATGTTCTGGCTAATAGGTTATGAAAAGAAAAGTGGTGCTTGTGACTTCTGTATAATATCCTTAAAACACAACCTTTTGCCTTTCTCCTCTGCTTTTCCCCTTCTTGATTGAGAAATGACAATGGAGCAACTGGTCAGACTCTGTGATAAAGATGAAGAACCATCCCACAATCCTGGCTATGGCTGATTCTTTGAGTGATGCATGATGCAAAAAGCAAAACAAAACTAAATCCAGGTGTGGTGGCCCACATCTGTAATTCCAGCACTTGGAAGGCTGAGGCAGGAGGTTCTCTATGAGTTTAAGACCAGCCATATATCATCAGTTCAAGGCTGATCTGAACTACATAGCAAGACCCTGTTTCAAAAAACCAAAACAAACAAAAAACCAAAACAAACAAACAAAAAAACAAAACAAAAAACCCACCCCCAAACCAAAAAATCCAACCCCTTCTCCCCAAACAAACAAAACACAAAAAAACAAAATAACTCCCAAAGCAACCAACCAACCAAACAGATAACAGCTCACACTAGTAAAAAACCCTGCCTCTACTTTAGGGGCCAGAAAAACCTAAAAACATGCTTTCCTACCCTCTGCAGTGGCTAAGTTGGTCACGTGGCACTGACATATCTAACCAAATAGAAGCTGAGGTTAGCTGGGGGCTTCAGGAAAGATTGACTTTTTTGTATAAAGGAATAACAAATTGCTAGCCTCTTCTTTTTGCCTTGAGTACCTGGAGCTTGGGCAGCCTTCCTAAAGATGACAGAACAGAAATGAAGAGGCTGAGAGCATGACTGAGTTGCTGGATGGCAATGTCATCTATGCCTATTCTGGGCTACTTGTCATGTGAGGAAGAAAATAAACCTGTGTTTGTACTTCTTGTGTGAGAAAAACAAACCCCACTTTGTTGACCCCTCTACTAGCTAAGGCTGATGCTATGATAGCCCCAAAGCCCAAAATATCAGTGGAATAGTAGTGTAGAGTGACAGGGAGCCCAGGTGTTGATGACGTTGCCTGACTCCTGAATTCAACTGTATTATACCATCGGACTGTTCAGTTATTAGATATGGTGCACTCTCTTTCTGCTTAAGTGATGTAGCTTGAGTTTTCTGTTGCCTGAAATGGAAAGACTCCTGATACAATTCCCATTATGTGGACCGGGGATATAGCTCAGTGGTGATGCACCTGCCTGGCAAGTGCAAGGTCCTGATTGATCCCCGGTACTGGAAAAAACAAAACAAAACAAAACAAAACAATTCCCATTATGTACTGCACATGGTATTTTGGTCAGTGATGACTCACATATATGACAGCAGTCCCATAAGATTCTAACGAAGCTAGAAAAGTCCCTGTCATCTAGTATTTTTACTGTACCCCTTCTATGTTTAAATACACACATCACATTTTGTTACAGTTGCCTACAATCTTCAGTACAGTAACATGCTGGACAGGTTTGTAACCCAGAAGCAGTCAGCTCTGTGACATGGCCCACGTGTGTAGTGGGCTACACTGTGGGGGTTTGTGTGTGACTCCATGATATTTGCATACTGATGGCAGCATCTGACCAGGCATTTCCCAGAACTTATTCCTGTAGTTAAGCAAATGGACACATGACTGTATTAACAAAGAGCCAGGTAGGCTGATTTTATTTTCACCTCCTGTCAGTCCTTCCCTAAAATTTTATGATGCAAAAAATGAGTAAAATTGTGGGCTGGAGGTGTAGCATAGCAGTAGAGTGTGTATGTAGTGTAAGTGAGGGCCTGGGTTCAATGTTCAGTCCTCAGTAACACACACACACACACACACACACACACACACTCATACACACAGAGTTAAAGCAAGGAAAGAAAGAAGAAAAAGAAAAACAATAGTAAAACTTGAGCAGAATTTTTAAAAATGTTACTTTGCTTGAATAGTCCTTGTTCAGAAACCTGGTCTTAGCTTTCTGGTGTAGGATGCTGACACCATCTGAGCATATTGATAACAGTGAGTACCATGACTCAGTTTCCCCTTCTAAGTAATCCAGCACCACATTTCTGGGGCTGTTCATTCTCCTTCCCTCTCTTCCTTAGATGTGGCAAAGCTTGTGCTAATTAATCCATGAGCAGAACTTGTCTGGTTGTTCTACCAGCTTACCCTCCGGTCCATGGGCCATAACCCTCTTGTACTTACTGATCTCCAGGGTTTTCTTCATAGCAGAGAACGGACCATTTTGTGCAGTCCTGCTGCAGACCAGCATTAACAGGCAGTTGCCACAGGGAGATAATACAGGAAGAAAAATGGCTAAAAATATTCAGTGAATCACAGAAAATTACCTCTCTTAAAACCTACAGTGTATTCCTATTGCCATAGCAACCCCTGGCTAGTAGAGGCAAAGCGGATTTATGGCAGACTGTCCCCAGCACTCAATCTGACCACAGTACCTCCAGGCCTGGTACAAAGCCCAATGAGGAGGGAGAGGAGCCCTCAGAGATCCTGGGTTTTCGCTTCTCCATCCCTTCCGGGAGTGTTTCTGTGGGAAGGAAACTGGTTCCTTTTGTTCACATAGGTGGCCTCCCAGTCTCTCTTCTGAGAAGAAGGTGACAGTTTCTAACCTCTGACAAAGTATCCTGTGTTCCATTTACACAAATGCTGGCTGTGGCAGCGAGGCCTCAGGGGGCAGCCAGGGTGGGACATGGAGAGGATGTGGGTGCCAGACCAGCTGAGGGAAGAAGAGAGGAGAGGAGAGGACATCTTGCCCCCTGTCTTCCGCCTGCTTTTCCTATTTCTCCCCCTCGGTCACCTGACCCCTCTCTCTTTCCCAGCTGGCCTGCTGTGCAGTGGGCTGGCCACACCCCAGGCCCAGGACAAGTGAAGAGTCATGCTTTGATACACAAGACAAGGCTGTTGTCTAGGAAGATGATAATAATGTAGCAAGATAAACATTTTGTTGTTGCATTGGAAGTCTAAAATTCTTTGGGAAGTAAGAAGTGTTTTGTTGCAGTGTTGGGAATAGAATCTGAATGCCATTTAAACTTTCATAATTTGGAGAAATATTCTGCTCCAGAGTTCTGGAGCACTCTCCCTCCATGACAGCCCTGCCTGGACACATCACAAAAACTAAGAACACAGGTGGGAAGCGCTCTGTGGGTTGAATAGGAGACATCTGAACTTTGAAAAATGTAATGATAGCAGTACTTTATAATCCACTGGGTAAAAGAAGAAAACATAAACCCATATTGATATACACAAATAAATAAAGAAAAAGAAAAGCCCCTCTTTACAGTAAAATCCCAACTGCTTGGGCTGGGGACTTAGCAGAGTGGCACTGCGCCTGCCTCGAAAGTGCAAGGTCCTGAGTTTGATCCCCGGTACCAAAAAAAAAAAAATCCCAACTACTAAATGTAGGAGAAAGATAGAATTGGAAAACAGTCATTTGGGAAACTTTATAGGAATAATTTATTCAGGTACGATTTATCAATGAATGATAAGAGTACCAGGGAAAAGTTTGACACGCAGCAATGTATATAAGCTGAGAGTGGTGTACATGCTTATAATCCCAGCACTCTGAGAGGCTGAGGCAAGAAGATCCCAGATTTGAGCCCAGCCTAGGCATCTTCATGACTTTGTAACACCCCATCTCAAAATAAAAAATAAAAAGGGCTGAGAATATAATTCACGCAAAGCCCTGAGTTCAGATGCCAGGACCACAAACACACAACAGAAGAAAGAAAACAGGAAGGGAGAGGGAGGGTGGGGGGAGAGAGAGAGGAGGAGGAGATATTTACACAACCTCAAAGTGGCTCCTCATAAAATGCTTACTGACTTCAAAGAGAAAAATAACAATTTCTGGTAGAGAGGCAAGTCAGACCCCATCTGAACCACACGTCAAAGTTGACATCACAAGGGACAAAAAGAAAAAGTCCTGATGGGGGCACCAAACACTAAACACAGTATCGTTTTTGTGATACTCCTGCCCTAAGTGCAGAACCTGAATCTCAGGTGAGGAAACCTCAGACAAGCCCCAAATGAAGAGCACTCTATTAAATACATGGCTTTTATTTTTAAAAATAAACAAGACTGAAGAACTATTCTAATTGAATGAAACTAAAGAGACATGAAAATATATGATCTTGGATTGGCTTCTGGATCTTGGGTCTTTCTCTGCTTTGGGGATCAAGGTGATGCTTGGTTCCAGGAATGAATTTGGGAGTATTGCTTCCCTTTCAATTTCATTGAAGAGTTTAAACAGTAGTGGCAGCAGTTCCTCTCTAAATGTCTTGTAGAATTCAGCAGTGAAGCCA
>NW_004624734.1:35832486-35843478 GCF_000247695.1 Heterocephalus glaber | reverse complement strand
TCTGGAAGTCTGGTTTTGAGACTTATTTACGTGTTTTCTCATTTCGACTGGGGCAGGGGGCTGTTGGTGCCTGCACAGATTACCTCCTCTGAGCTAGGAGAGGGGGGCCAGGGGCCAGGAGCAGCGGTAGGGATGGTGACCCAAAAGCCCTTTCCTGTGGACTGGGAGCAGCGAGAGGGATGGTGGCTGGGAAGCCCCTTCCTCTGGGCCAGGAGCAGTGGGATGGTGGCTCAGAAGCCCCTACCTCTGGGCCAAGAGCAGCAGGACTCAGTATCTTGGTCTAGTGGTCTGGTGTCCTCTGCATCTTTGTAGTGTGGAACCAGGTGGCTGCCTGTCTGCAGCGGGGTGATTCGGTGTCTTCCGCGTGGCTCAGGACCTCGGTAGGACTTGGATGAATTTTTTACTTCTCTGTCTATAAAGGACATTATTAGGATAATTGGTGAAATTTGAAAATCACATGTAGTTTAGAGAATAGTATTATATCAATATAAATTTCCCAATTTGGATAAGTTATGAGGTTATAAAAGAAATGTTCATTTTTTAAAAAGAAAATATGTGCTCTAATTCTTAGGGATTAAAGGGGATCTAATCTACATTTTATTCTCAAATAGTTCATTGAAAAGTATATATAGAGGGCTGGGGATTTAGCTCAGCAGTTTTGCTGCCTGCTGGGCAAGTGCAAGGACTGGAGTTTGATCCCCAGTACCAAAAAAAAGTATATATATAGAGAAAATGTTAAGCAAATGAAGTTAAGTGTATTCAGTACTTTTTCTGTAAAAATTACTTTGTGCTGTTACATTAAGTCTGAAATCATTTCAAAAAATTCCCCATCTGCAGACTCCAAGATACCCCAACTCCCCTTTTCCCCTTTGGTATGGGGATTGAACCTAGAACCTTCCCACTGAGCTGTATTCTTGGCCCTTTTTATTTTTAAATTAGAGATAGAGTCTTGCTAAATCACTGAGTGGGCCAGGGTGGACTTGAAATTGAGATCCTCATGCCTTCGCCTCCCAGAGTGCTAGAATATAGGTGTACTCCACCCAGTCTAGCTCCACCCCTCCCCTGTGAAACAGGACCCCCTTATGTAGTTCCAGCTGGCCTTGCACTCACTGTGTAGTCCAGGCTGGCCTCAAACTTGTGGTCGTCCTTCTGCTTCAGCCCCCCAAGTGCTGGGATTATAGATCTGTGCCACTATGTCCAGCTCCAAGCCCTTTGAGTGAATTTCTTGCTGTTTTCTTTCCTTCACTCTGATACTATATCTTAGTATGTAGCCCCTCTCAGCTCGCCTCACAAAGCAGAATCTGTGTGTATGGGGAATGTGAGGAGGGTGTGTGTGTCTAGGATGCAGCTCCCCGCTCAGTGTGTCACAAGAGGCCAAACATGAAGCCAGGATAAACAGTGCCACTTCAGGCCAGTGAATGGAGGCCAAGGCCCCTAGCTGACTCCTCAGGTTTCTCGGGGAGGAGGGGAGGACATGGCCTTGGGGGAGCACTGACCCAGCTCAGCGAGAGTCAGGGACACACACATGCACACACCTACACCCCTCTTTCTTTCCTATTTCATGGAATCTTTCCAAACACCAGTGCCTGGTGAGGAGGCCACTTCTGTCAGGGACAGTTGTCTCACAATAGGGGGCAGTTTCTTCCTCTGAGGCCCCAGAGTGAAGTTCAGCATAATTCGGGTTCCACGGGTGGCAAGGTGGGCTGGTGGAGCAATGGGAAGCCCAGTGCCCCTTGTTCTAGTTTGGCCCAGCCTGTCTAGAACCTTGTGACTTAAGTCCAAGGACCTGCGATACAAATCCTAAAACACCCCAGTGTCTATACAATGATTATGACACCAAGAGACTCCAAGAGAAGTTTTGCCATGCGCTATGTTGAATTTCATGTCCCTGCTTTCTCTAGTAGCTGCTAAATTCACTCATTTCAGTACTGTGAGTGGCAGCTAAGTGGAAAGTGGTTCTGCCATTTATAAATGAGCCTGATTGAATGAAGTAATACTTTGCTTCCTTCCCTGCACTCCAGGGACAATAATGAGAGAAGACTAAAGGATGGGGAAGGCAGGGGCCCTTCTCCCTTGGACACCAGCCTTTCTGTCCAACCTCAGCTGGCCTGTGCTTGGAGGGAGGCTGCGAGGAGCAAAAAGGAGTCATTTTCAGTTCTGAAAAGACATTTGTCTCAATTCACCAAACACTAGCCAGATATGAGTTATATAAATCAAATAGGCATAGAGCTTCAGGCTGTGAAAAAATTAAATATTTAAGAGCTGGTCAGCCTTTATTTGATCAGATTAGACCGAAAATAAAGACATAAAGTCTCAGCCCTTTAAAAAAAGGCCACAGTCTCTACATCCCTGTGGAAAGAGTGCACCCCACAGCTGGGTCCAAGGTTGTGTACAGATTGCAGAGAATCCAAATCCCTGCCCATCATGTGTCCCCTTTGCCCACATCCTGGCTCTCAGATGGTTTTGCTTCCAAGAGATTGTGTGCAAAATCACAGCATTGTTTGTATTTCTTTTTCTTTTTCTTTTCTGGTACCAGGGATTGAACTCGGGTCCTTGTAGCAGGTGGCGAGACCACTGAACTAAATCCCCGGCCTCGCAGCATTGTTTGGCAATCAAGTGAGTTCAGGTGATGAATGGCTGGGTATTAAATTCAGGCCTTACTTGGTGCTAGACAGACCTTAGCTCTCCAGAGTGAGCTGGGCTGAGAAGAAGCCCTGCAGTCAGGGATGGGGATGCTCAGGGCCCTTCCTTCTGCCCTGGTTCACCCAAATCTCCAGGACCCAGTGATGTGAGAGAGATTTAAGGTTTTTTTGGTACCAGGGATCAAACTCAGGACCTTGCAGCACCACTGAGCTAAATCCCTGGCCCTCGATTTTAGTTTTTTTGAGGTCCCCTTATGGAAATGTATCATGAAGTCTTTACAGGGAAAATGCACCATTTCCTGGGCAACCTATGCTTTCTTTTCTTTTTGGTCTGAAGATCAGACCCATATTTGTAATTTTAGCAGAAATGCTTTCACAAAGATTGCCAAGCTCATACACATAGACTTGAGAAAGAAGGACTGTACTTAAGGAGAAGCAGGTGCTTCGCTGGAGCTCAATGACCTCCATGGCAGAGGGAGGAGTTGGCTGAGAGGTCTGAGCCTGGCACCTCTCTCCAGGACTGCAGGTGGTGGCTGGCTGTCAGCGTGACTCTCACTGTTGTATTTGGCACTGTGAGTTCTACCAGAAATTCCATTCCCCACGTTCCCCATGGCAGTGGCCTCTCTTAGTGTGTTGCTCAGAGCTGGGGCAAAGTTATTGATTGTACTCGGGCTTAAGCCTCTCTTGGTTGGCTGAGTCCATCCATAATGACACCAGAATGTCCTGTGTGTCTTGATTACAGAAGAACCCTATGATCCTTTTAACCTCATTGTATTTACTATAGTTCAGTTAGTTCTTTGTTTTGTTTTCTTTGTTGTTGTTTCTGGGGATCGAACCCAGGACCTTGTGCTTTCGAGGGAGGCAGCAGCACCACTGAGCTAAATCCCAGGCTATAGTTAAGTTAGTGATGGCTTCAACTTCTTTCCCTCTCCTCCCACCAAGACCTGGGGTTTATTCTCTCTTTCTTTGAATTCAGATTGACCCTGAATTAGCTTGGCAGACAGAATGTATTAGAAGTAACGGCATGAGTGCCAAGGGTGGACACTGAGACACTAGCAACTTTCAGGTTTGTCCTGCTTGGTGGCAGTTGTCATGTCTGGATACTCTGAGATGTCCCTGAGGCAAGGAAGCCTGAGATAACCACCTGGAGGAGAGCTGAGGTGTCAGACACCCAAGTGATCCCTTCTTAGACCTTCCTGCCAGTCACCAGGTGAATGACCACAGCCAACAGTGTGTGGAACAGAAAAGTTACCCGACAGAGCCTTGTCAAATTGCTGACCCACAGAATCATAAGCAAAAAAAGATGGTTGATTTAAGCCAGGGAGGGTTAGGGTGATTTGTTATCTCATAATGGATGACTGAAACACACAGTGAAAGCTAAGGGACTGCACCACATAGCAACAACAACAGGATCCTGATGACTAAAGCTTTTTATGTCATTCAAATAGTCGAAACTCTGCTAAGGCAGGAGCAAAGCCCGGAAAAACTCCTGGATTCCAGGTGTGAGCTACATGATGTTGACAAAAATGTTTTCTGAAAGCAGGTCTTTTCTCTCATATATTCTGTACATCACCCTATCCCTGCTTGGCTGTTACGCCTCTCTACTCTAACCCCATTTGTCTCTCTTTCTTTCTTTTCACAGTACTGGGGATTGAATCTAGGGCCTTCACACTGAGCTACATCCCTAGCTCTTTTGTATTTTGAGACAAATCTTGGCTAAGTTGCTAAGTTTCCCAGGCTAGGCTTGAATTTGTAATCCTCCAGCCTCAGGCTTCCAGAGTGCTAAAATTATAGGCATGCATCACCATGCCTGGCTTCATTTTACTTTCTGGTTTTTTTTTTTGGTACCAGGATAGAACTTGGGACCTTGCACTTGCGAGGCAGGTGCCGGAACCACTGAGCTAAATCCCCGGCCCTTCGTTTTACTTTTAAAAAACATAATAGTAACACTTGTGGGTGATCTAGTTGTCCAACAGTAGGGGCCCGGGAAAGTAATTTATGGTACATCTACTCAATGAAAAAACAACTTGGATTTATTCAATTAATCCCATAGGATGGTATCAGTGGTCACTGAGAGATATTCCTAATATATATTATGAGATTGTATGATACTACAAAAAACCTTACAGGCAGCACTGATCGATGCATGGAAAAGGATGTGAGCACTTGCGACAAGGCAGTGTAGGATCTGGGGGGTCTGCGTGCTCTTATTGGAGCTTCCTGAATTAGTGTGCACAGAGGGCTGCGGTGATGAAACAGCAAGTGTTATTTTTAGGTGAAAGTAGAGATGAGGTGGAGGAATCTGTCAGGCCTGGGGTGGGGAGGGGTGGAAATAGACTGAAAGAAATGGGACTTAGATCAAAAGACCTTGGTTTCTTGGAGGCCCCACTCAGCCTTTGCTCTTCTGTGCACAGCTGGCGACCCTATAACCCACGTGCAGAGCACTGAAGCCTGGGCTCATGCAGATTCATAAGTGGGAAAGGAGTCAGAGGCAGGATTGGGGGTGCGAAGAGAGGGAGCAGCCTTGCCTCAACTTGACCGTCAGGGGGTGTTGATTAAGGATTCTCTTGCCTAGCAAGGGCAAGACCTGGGTTCAACCTTGGCACCACAAACAAACCACTCTGCTACTTGAATGAGTCAAGCAGTAGGGTTCTGTTCCCTTTATCATTCACAGTTAGCTTTTCCAGCAAAAGCTCCCTTCCTAAAATGTTACAAGGCCTTCATTCCTCTGAAGTGGTCAGAGTGCTCCTGGGGACGGAAAGCGCTGATTCAGCCCGAGGGCTGAGTAAATGCCCGGTTGCTCTCTGGGCTTTTGGTCCAGCTCTTTCTTTTTCCTGCATCCTACCAGAAAATGCAAGAGTAAGATCTGTGTACTGGGGACACATGTCATCCTGCATCTCTTTTTTTGTCTATTGAAAACACTAGCTTGGGGGACTCCCCCCGCGCCCATTCTGTAAATGTTGGGAGTTCCGGGTAACAGGCGTGTGACCCAGGGATGGGAGGCAGCACAGTCCATTCTTCAGGCCGTAAGGTAAGGACCAGGGACAGGCACAGGACCGAGCCAGGCCACGGAGGCTCATTTCTGAGACTTTTGCTGAACTGTTGACCCTGGGGGTGGGAGACTGTTTCTATTTTAAGTTGCTAAGCCAGGAGGTCTCAAGTCCAGAGCTGCTTGTAGCCACCTGTACCACCTCACAGTGTGAGCCTGCCTGGGAGAAAGTCAACACCAGAAAGCAGAGTGGGGGAAACACAGAATCAGAGTTTTTGAGGTCATCTTTGAAAACCTCTATCCATCTATTCCAGAATTTACGCATGAATTTCTCAGTTGCATGAACATCTGTTTCTTTCTCTCTTAGGACACTTTGAGTTGAACTATTTTCACAGAAAACACAGGAGAGGGTGGAGCTCAAGCAAGCTCTATAAGATTGGAGCAAACTTTTCCTTTTGAGACAGGTCTCACTGTGTCACTAAGTTCCCCGGCTGGACTTGAATTTTTGATCCTCCTACCTCAGCTGCCTCCCAGAGTGTTAGGATTACTGGCATGTGGCACCATACATGGCTACTTTACATCATTTATTTGTTTTGCAGCACTGGAAATGGAACCCATGCTAGGCAAGTGCTCTGCCACAGGGCTACATCCCCAGCTCCACTTTGTGGCTTTTGAAGCAAAGTCACATGGTCACATTTTGGCTTCATCACAGCCTTTTGAAGTAGGCAGAGTCTCTATTACTATTTCCATCCTGCAGAAGAGGAAACTGAGGCTGAGAGAACTTAGGTGAAGTGGTCAGAGGCCCAGGGCTAGAAAGCAGCCGAGTCGGGGCACAATTCCATCCTTCCTTCCCTCTTGCAATGCTGGGGATTGAGCCCAGGGCTTCATACATTCTGGGCACTGAGCTACACCACCAGCCCCAAATCCATGCTCTTTTTACTAATAGAGAAGCTCCTTGTGGTGAATCAGATTTGGGTGGGCAAGAAGCAGGTGGGTGGAGTTTTGGAGAACAGACACCACAGGGACAATGACTACAGCCCTCCTTCCATATATGCTGGGAATTGGGTCCAGGACCCCCTGTTGACATCAAAATTCTTGGATGCCTAAGTCTTTCAGATAAAATAGTGCAGTACTTGCATGTAACCTATGCATATCCTCCTGGGTACTTTAAATAGTCTCTAGATTACTTTTAGCTAATACAATGTACATGCTACGCAATTAGTTGTTATACAGCATTTTTAGAGAATAATGACATGAAGCAAGTCTGTACATGTTTAGTACCCACATAGTCTGCTTTCCCCCCTAATATTTTCCCAGGTTGGTTGGTTGGATCTGTGGATGGGAATCAATGAGAACCAAAGGCTGACTATATTCTCGGTCTTTTGCCCCTCTCATGATTACTCATAAAGCACTAAGTATACAATGACAGCAATAACTAGTGTCTACTGTCTGCCATGTTCCTGGCAAGGGCTAAATGAACACTTTGTGAATTATCCCTCTCCTTTTACTTTACCCAGTATTCCTATGAGGAAGGTATCATTACTACAGTCATCATTAAACTAAGACAATCAAGTCAGCAAAATTCAGAAAAGTGAAGCCACTCGCCCTAAGTGACACAGTGACTAATGACACAATGACCTCTTGGCCTTCTTAACCACCAGACTATAGCTATTATAAACAGGATTGTTCTCTTGGTTTCTTTTTTGTTGCTGATGTTGTTGTTTTGGTTTTTTGAGACAAGGTCTTGCTTTGTAGCTGTCCCTGAACTCACTATGTAGCCCAAGCTGGCCTCAAACTCACAGGGATCCTCCTGCCGCAGCCTTCCAAGTGCTGGGATTACAGGTGTGCACCACCATGGCCAGAGTCTTGATTTCTTTTTGTTGTTAGTGTGTAGAACTGCTACAGATGTTTGTATATTGATTCTGTATCCTGCAACTTTGCTGTATTCATTTATCAGTAATAAAGATTTTTTTGGGGGGTAGACTCTTTAGCGTTTTCTCTCTCTATATAAGACCATGTCAAGCTGGGCGTGGTGGTACATGCCTGCGATCCCAGCACTCGGGAGGCTGAGGCAGGAGGATCACTGGGACATAGAGCGACCCTGTCTGAAAAAAAAAGACCACATCATTGGCAAACAGCAACAATTTAATTTTTTCCTTTCCTATTTGCATGTCTTTGTTTCTTTCAGTTGCCTGAATGCTCTGGCTAGGACTTCTAGGGCTCCGTTGAATAGAGGGGCTGAGAGCAAGCATCCTTGTCATGGTCTGGATCTTAGAGAAAAGGCTTTTACTTCTCTGTTGTTGAATAAGATGTTGGCTGTGGATTCATTACATGGTCTTTCTTGTGTTGAGGCACATTCCTTTCATAACTAATTGTGAGAGTGTTTCCCATGAAAGGAATTTGAATTTCGTCAAATTCTTTTTCTTCCATCTATTGAGACGAGCCTTTGGCTTTTGTCCTTAGTTTTGTTAATATGGATTGATCTATGTATGTTGAAGCATCTCTGCATCCCAGGAATAAATTTCACTTGAATGTGATGGGTGATATTTCTAATGTGTTATCAAATTTAACTTGTTAGCATTTCATTAAAGATTTTTGCATCATGAAGAATATTGGTTTCTGGCTCCTGCCTCACAAGCGCAGGGTCCCAAGTTCTATCCCTGGTACCAAAAAATAAAAAAGAATATTGGCCCATAATTTTGTTTTCTTAGGGTACCTTTGTCTGGCATTGGTATCAGAGTGGTGCTGGCCTCGTGAAAAGGGTTGGCAGTATTCCCTCCTCTTGGATTTTATGGAAGAGTTTGTGACCTGCCCTCCTAGCGATGAATGCACTGATACTCATCAGCAGCTCCTGGTTGGCCTTGTGTCCTTTCAAGTGGGCTGGGAAGATGTGGTTCTAGATGTGTCTTTTTCATTGTACTTCTTCCCGTCTGATGAAGGGGCCTAGATTCCCTAGAACTTCACACAGGACACCGTGTTCCGTCTATTCCCCCAGGTTCTGCCTGGCCGGCCAGGCCACAGCGAAGTCCAAGATGTTTCCACGTGGCTCCTGCAACACCTGACTTCAGTTGTCTCAGCACCTGCTGGTGCTTGGAAGCCCAGAGTGAACACTGGGAGGAAACAGGGGAAAGGGGGTCCTGGCAAGAATGAGGGTCTGCACCGCCAAGCCCTGGAAAACTGTGCTGTGAGGCTCCCCTATCCCACCCGGCCTCCTCCCTGCACATTCTGGGGGAGCAAATGCAGCTCCTCATCTATTTATTTTATAAAGTGCTGCCCTCTGTTGTAATTATCCGAGGGAGTCACAGAGTACACAATTTTTTTTTTTTGGTACAGGGGATCGAACTTGGGTCCTTGCGCTTGTGAGGCAGGCAGTGGAACCACTGAGCTAAATCCCCAGTCCCAGAGTACACAATTTTAAAACAATTAAAAGATGTAAAACAGAGGATTGGCAATGATGGCAGTTTTTAAAAATTGGCACTAGAACGTCACTTTGAGGCTCGCCTGTGGCTCTGAAGATCACCTGTCCTGCCCAGCTCTGTCAGTGGAGAGGCTTTTCCTCTAGGCTCTGTGAGCTGTTTGCTCAGGAGCTGCCGCTCTAGTCACCTTCTCTAAGTGTCCCACAGAGGGGACCAGCTTAGGAGCCATCACTAGTGACCAGCTGATAATACGGATCATCATCATCATCATGAGAGCTTATCTTTCTTTGGCAGTGCTGGGGATTGAACTCAAGGCCTTGTACATAGTAGGCAAGCACTCTGCCACCCAGACCTTTTAATTTTGTTTTGAGACAGGGTCAAGTTAAGGTGTCCAGACTAGCCTTGAACTTGGAATCTTCTTGCATCAGCCTCCCAAGTACCTGGGATTGCAGGCAGGCATCCACTGTGCCCATTTGAGAGTTAATCTTGATGACGGCTTCTGCTCTGTAAAGGGAGGTGTAGTAGCTCATTGCTTAGGTCTCTGCAGCTCTGAAAGATGTATAGTTAGAATCAGAGGCCAGGATGGGAGGCCAAGGCAACCACATTAGCCAGATTGAAAGAGAACCTGGGAAGAGGAAACACTACACTGAAGTCACTGCAGGTGGATTGGAGGTCTGTTGCAGCTAGGCTTCACTCCCTGGTTGCAGAGCTGCAGACAGCTTTGCCTGAAGACTGAGTGGTGAACCAAGGATTGGGAGAGCTGAGCTCTCAGCTCCAGCTTCTTCACCCACTGAGTGATCTGCACCACCTCGCAGGACTTCTCTGCACTTTAGTTTTCCTCCCTGGTAAAAGGAAGGGGCTGGCCTGCTCTAGGCACTCCCCCTAGGGAGGCACTGCATTATGGCTTTCTCTTTCGAAGAGCTCCAAGCATCACTGGCAAACATTTGTCAACAGGCTTCTTGCTGCAGGCATTAGGAGGGCTCTCTTATCAAAGAAGCATTTCCCAGTCTCAGCATCACACAGATTCCTGTCAGGGGCCACAACCCTATGAGGAGGAAGAGTGTGGGCTCAGCTTCACGTTATCACCATATTATTACCCATATTATTCACTGTATTCCCTTTCCCATCGCTGACTTGGTGGGTGCCATTTGGTAGCTGTACCTTTGGCTCCTGGGCGGCCACACTCTGGAATTTGCTAGCTCCCCTCCACCTGAAGGGCCCCTGGCCTCGAGTGGACAGCAGTGAGGAGGGCAGGAAGGCGCCTTTGCAGGCTCATGCGGGCCGCTGTCTATCCTCTTGCACAGCATCCCCCGCTGCTGCATTCATTTCTCCTCTGCCAGCACATCCGGCACGTTCTCCTCACTCTGCAGGCTGTCTGTCACAGGAGGCTGTCGCAGCCCAACCAGAATTCACTTTGTCTTTGCCTCTGCCTCATTCGCTGGGTAAACATGTACATTCGATGTTTCGGCCTTGGAAATTCTCTGGCCCCCTTCGCTCTTACATAAAACAGAAAACTCGGCACCTTTGTAGAAAGCTCTGCATTGTCCTGCAGCCTAGTCCCATGAAATGTTTGTTATGATACATGGTGTCTTGTGTTCTCAAGAGGTTTTTGATGCTGGTGGAGAAATGAAACACATGTGTGAGACACTTTGAAAGCAAGCAAGCTCAGTATGCTGTCAGGATTATCACTGGGTGCCGAAGCACGGGGTCCTGAAATGGCGCTGCTCACACTGGTGGGTGAGGCAACTCACACTGAGCACATCTCATCTCCCTTTGACCTCCTCATAAACCTGGGAGGCAGGAAACAGCATCCCCACTTTATACACCAGCAAATGGAGTCACAGTTTAACTAGCTGCTTATCTCATGGATGGTACGACAGCCCAGCTCTGTTCATCTCCAAAGTATGTGCATTTGAAACTCTGCTCAAGCACTGCTTTTGTGAGC
>NW_004624734.1:35756052-35832386 GCF_000247695.1 Heterocephalus glaber | reverse complement strand
TATTATTGTATACTGTACCTCTCAGAGACAGAAAGATCTATAGAAAAAGCTAGATGCAATGGCCTATTTTTCCTAGCGTCAAGATGGGAGGTGTTGAGGGGTTTGGAGGATTATTCAGTTTAAGCTTGACCATCCCAGTGGGGTGAGGGTGGTGTTATGAAAGAATGGGGAAAGAGAAAAGGAGAGAAAGTAAAACACAACACAGGCACACATGCGCGCACACACACACACACACACACACACACACACACACACAGAGCAAAAAAGAAAACCTCCAACCACAACCTGAACCCTGAGCACCCCAACATGGCTTCTGTTTCTGAGGTCTTCAATTCCGCTCTTGTCCCTGCATGGTCCCTGTGGGCCACATAGCACATCCCTAATGCAGGTGGCTTAAGTCTGAGTCCCACACAACTGGGGGCGTCAGGAGTGCAGGGGCCAGCTTTACCCTAATCTGGATCCCCTGAAGCAAGTGTGTCCCTCACAGCTAGTGTTCATTAAAATGAATTGAAATTAGGAAGCATCCTGTGCCACTCTGACTCTTTTTTTAGCCTTTGTTTCTTTTTCTGATCTGTGCTTTTGGGAAAGTAGCAATAATAAAGGAAGAGGGAACAGCAGAGAAGCCCCGTGGTAGTTATAAGTGGGATGAATGTGATGCCATCTTTTTTTTTTTTTTTTTTAAGCCCTGGGTTTCATCTGTCCCGGATTGGATTCCCATTCTTAGAAGAATAAAAAAAGGGGCACGGGGAGAGACATGAAACTGCCTCTGCTCTTTGAGGCAGCCTGGAGGGTCTGCCTTACAAAGGGCCAAGGGGGAAATGCTCAATTTTACTGTTTTGTTTTCTGCGTCCTTCTCTCTGGGACACTGTTTAGGGCGCTGATTGAAGTGGAAAATGAAGAACAGGTGAGCAGTCAGCTGTGCAAAACTCTAATGGGCCTGGCACCCCTTTGGGAACAGGCAAGGCTCTGGCTGGCACTCAGGATCAACATCTCTTTCAGTTTAGCAGACTTTGTTTCTGTAATGGGAATTGAACTCTCTAAGGTGGCCCCAGCAGGGACGGATTCCATGCAGTCAGCAGCAGTGAGGCTGCATCATCTAAAGGAACCTTGGCCTGGCCATGGTCTTGGAAGGGGCCCCTGGCTCCTTGAGGGCCTTGGGAACCTTGAGCTTCCAGGGCGGGGGCATGTGACAAGACCTGGAAACAGCACAATGCTAGGATCACTTGTGGCCCCCAGACAGTGGAGTTAGGATGGTCCCTAGGCTGGAGGGGACCATGAGCTTCTACGGATCCAGACTGGAGGGACCTGTGACCACCACATACCTCTTAGGGGAACTATGGGGTGGGCCAGCCCCTCACCAGCTTTTAAGCTCCCTTGAATGTTCCACAAAGAATTAGTCCTTAGATGGGGGCTAGGATGGTAGGGAAGGGTCAGCCAGTCTGTCTGTCTGTCTATCTATCTATCTATTAATAATATTAACAGGATTAATAAAAGGAGAAAGAAGCAAGTGTTCTATATTTACTATATACTAGCCCCTGTGCTAAATGCCTTGTTTTATTATTGTTGTTATTGTTATTTATTTTTATTACTACATGTCTGCAGTACATAGTGTTTACATTTGTTATGTGGAGTTGCTAAATATACACATCTTAATTCCTTCTTTAATCACTTTTCCCTTCCCTTTCCCCGCCCCCTTCATCTCTTGATTCCTTTCCTATTTGAGAAAGATCTGTCTCTTTACTTCCTATTATCTATCTTTTATTTTTCTCCTTATTTATAATTTGGGTTTCTCATATAAGAGTAACCAAGCAATATTTAAGCTTGTGTGTCTGATTCATTTCGCTTAACATTATTATCTCAAGGTGGATCCATTTTCCTACAAAAGCCTCAAATTTATCCTTCTTTGTGGCAGAGCAGAACTCCATCGTGGGTAAATACAACATTTTCTTTATGATATTGTCCATCTGTTAATGGACGTATAGGCTGCTTCCAAGATATAGTTATTATGAATTGTGCTGCTGTAAATATGGGTGTGCATGGATCACTATAATATGATGTCTTTAACTCTTCCAGGAAAATAGCTAGAAGGGGAATAGCTGGGCTGAATGGAATTTCTGGTTTTCATTTTTTGAGGAATCTCAATACTGACTTCCATAGTGGTTGTATTAGTTTACATTCCCACCAACAATTAGAAATCTGCACAGCAAAAGAAACAACCAAAAGAATGAAAAGAAAATCTACAGAATGGCAAAAAAAATTTTTGCCACCTATTCCTCAGACAGAGGACTATATGTAGAATAGATAAAGAACTGAAAAAATTAGACCTCCCAAAAACAAAAGATTCAATAAAAAAATGGGCAGCTGAAATGAATAAATAACATGAAGAAATTCTCAACTTCACTGGCCATTAGAGAAATCCAAATTAAAACAACACTGAGATTCCATATTATACCAGAAAGAATGGTCATCATCAAGAAATCAAAAATAAATCCTATCACAGATGTGGGAGTAAAAAGAATCCCTCTACACTGTTGGTGGGAATGCCTTGTTTATTATTATGTGAGAGCTATGTCTTCACCCCTTAACACTGACAAAAATTTAAACTTTATCCAGGGAGCCTCTTCTCTCTGGCCCTGTTCCTTTGAAAAATACAGAATTTGTAGAATGGATATAGGGAAGTAGGATTGCAGAGGCCAGGAGAAGGAGAAGAGCTCTTGCTAAGGCAGCTCCAAAGCTCTGTTTTATTGTGGACAATGCTGATAATAATGGGCAGAGTGCAGGTGAAAAATTAAAAATGAAACAAGAGCAACTTCCTTCGTGACACAACAAGTATGGGATGGGGAAAGTGAAAAGCAGAAAAATATTTGTGGGTTGGAGTGTTGGGTAGGGCCGTTAGATAAAGTGCAGTCAAATCTGAATTTTGGGTAAACAACAAATAATTTTTTTTTGGTATAAGTACAGTGGTGCCTCAGTTCATGAACAAATTCTGTGGCCAGAATCATGGAAAGAATTAAGTTTGTGAACCAAGGTACCATTGTATGTGTTTTTTAATATGTTTGTCCCAGGTATTAGATGGGACTACTTGTACTAAAAAAATAATTTTTTGTGTATCTGAAATTCATTTTTAACTGGTATCCTTTTTGCCGTTTGTTTTATTTTGCTTTGTATTTGCTAAATCTGGCAAGTTGGGGAAAGTTTTGTGGAGTTTCTAGTTAAATTCTGGAGCAGTTGGTGGGTGGGGATAAGGGAATGGGGTACAGGAAGAAAAGAGATTTTAATGAACATAGTGGATTGTAAAGTGGATCTCCTTTGTTTTTTGAGTGATGCTCTTATGATTTAAAAACTTTATAAGTTATGTTTGGCTCTTGAATTGTCTTCTTCAAATGTAACTCCATGAAGAGAACGGGTGACGTAAGGTACTGGCTTATGTCCAGGGTGCCTATACACTGTTTTGATCAATTTTCACAATTATACAAGACAGGTGGCATCCTTCTTGCTTTACAGAAAAGGAAATAGAGGCTCACAGAGGCTAAATTGCTTGCCCAGAGTCACACAGTAAATAGTGACGCTGGATTCCAGGTGTGGTTTTATTTAACCTCTTGTGTTCCAACCCTGAAATCTAAAGAGCCCACTTCAAACTGATCTCTATTTCCCAATTAAAATGCCCCTAATATGTGAGTTTTTTAAAAACTTGAATATAACATAATAAATGCATTTGGAAGTGAGTCTGATTCATAGCATTCCCTTATGAGTGGAAAGAACAAATATCTGGAGAAGTCAGTGCTCATACAGGTAGGTAAGTAGGGGCAGAGCCAAGACTAGCACCCAGACCCATTGGGGGAGCATTAGGAATGAAGGCTCTAGGGGTGCACTGTAAAACTGGGCAGTGCCATTCTGGTCTGCCGCCTCCTTCCTCGAATGCGTCCATCTCTCCTCCTCCTCTCCCTCTGCATTTCTGTGTGTTCCTGCTCTGAGCCAGCTGCCATAATCTCTGCAAGGTGTTAGCACCGTGATGATGGCCTGTGGGAGGATCCTGCAGCGTTTGCCCAGTAGAGGCTATTAAAGGCCACAGGAGTCTGAGAACAAGTGAGCGCTGAGACAGAGACACAGGCAGTTGTGCGTGACGGAATTTACCCAGGAGCGTTCACTACGATCCAGTGTCTGGTCCAGGTCCATCTCCAGCCTCACTGGTCCAGATACCCAGTTTCCTCACACGCCAGGTTTGACTGAATCCAGGAACGATAACGCATAGTGACAAAGCTTAAAGAGAGATATGGGGACAAAAAGGCCAGTGTATTGCTGGGTAAGACATAAACCAGCTAAACTGACTTTGGCCTGACCAGAGCCTTCCTCTTGCGGGACAAGAAGGCGTGTGGGGAGTCCAGGTATTGATGAGTTGTCAGGGCTCCTGAAATCAGTGCCGGAGGAGTTAGGTAGCAAAGACCAGGGCTTAACGGCATTGAGCTCTAAGGTCTGGCTCTGGGCGACTACTTGACACGCCGAGTAGACTTGTGCTTTCACTGAACTGGGCAGTCTCTCTTCTGGGTCAAGCTGGGACATGAGGGGTCTCAAACCAGGAGAGAAATGGCGCACTCAGAAGGGAAGAGTAATTGCAGACATTTTTAAAGGAAGGGATTCTTTTCAAATGTATTTCAAAAGTAATGAAGAATGCTAAAGCATCCCTAATCTAGCAACTCTCAAGGGCAAGAAGGAAACAGTTACCAGAACTTGCAGACAGCTATAGCCATGCTGGAAGGAAGGGCATTTCCATAGGCTTGAGGGATACTGTCACTGCCAAACAGTCTGGCAGGGAGGGAACCCAGGGAAGAAATGCTCTGGATTCTCTGTTACTGTCCTCTGGTCCTGCTTGTGCCGTCCACTGGCTAGACATAGCTGCAAGCCAGAGGACCACTTGGTACAGGCAGCAGAGGCCAGGCTCTCAGACCACAGACAGGGTGCAGGAGGTAGAGAGCACAGGTGGGGGTGGGGCAGAAGGGTGCGGCCTGATGAAGAGATACTGTTTTCTTCTGTCTTTGACAGCTGTGCCTGCCCCAAATGCCTCAAGGCCACTTGGAGACTTTTGCTTTGGTTGCTGCAAGCTCTGGTCAGGGTCTATCCCAGAAGACCACCCCACAGCTTTCTGAGATGACCCCGCCCCTCCACAGCTGCTTTATAGATCCCTGTCCAAGTCCATGAGAAGACACCTGTCCCTGTGACAAAGCAGAAAGTCTGCAGTCAGGGCCGGGGATTTAGCTCAGCAGTTTCGCTGCCTGCTGCGCAAGCGCAAGGATCCGAGTTTGATGTCCGGTACCAAAACAAACAAACAAAAAAAAGAAAGTCTGCAGTCAGCAGGCAGGATACTGTACACACACATGAGCCTGCTCCCCCTTTTTTGCCTATATGAGCAGCCTTCCCTCACTCTTTTTTTTGGTACCGGGGACCGAACTCGGGCCCTTGTGCTTGCAAGGCAGGCGGCGAAACCACTGAGCTAAATCCCCGGCCCAGCCTTCCCTTGCTCTTATCAGCACAGTGCAAGTACTGTTTCTTATACTGCAACGTAAGACCTAAGAAAGCCTCTTTCAGATGGTTTTGTTTTACCTATTCATGATTCCTATCTCTAATAGAGCAGGCTGAGCTGGTTATATTAAGAGCTAGTAACCATCAAGCCTGCTAGTATGAAATGGCCAGTACCTGGATCTGGTAACGGTGAGGGCAGCTAGGAGCCAGAAGGGTGGAGAGAAAGAGAGAGCCACCAGATCTGCTAGCTCTGGTTGCTTGAGAGTTCCCGAGAGCTGTCGGTAGCTGCTAGCTCTGGCCTCCTGCGAAGCTGCAGGAAGGGTCACTACACTGAGCTCAAGAGCTGCTGGCGTTCAAAGCTCAGCGCGCTAACAACACTAAGGGAGCTGCACTTTGCCTATTCGTGATTTCAATCCAAGTTGAGCAAAATAACCCTTAGCCAATTGATAACAGAGGGGCAGAGAACTCTGGCACACAGGACTTCCAGATTTTACCCCTTTTTCCTAGGCTTCCTCTCTGGACCACCCTGCTTCTGCTTGATTCCAGAATGATTCCTTCAACCCAGGGCCTCAGGGGTCCTCCTAGCCTGAGCCATTCTCTCTCTTTAGGATGATTCCAGATATCCCTGTTCTACTAGTTAAGTAATGAAGTTATTAATGTAATTCCATCTCTGTATTTTCTTCACTTTCTCATGGATTATAGGGCTGGGAGGGGCATCACATAGAGGCTCCATGAACCAACCTAATTCAGCCTTACTGAATAGAAGAGTCAAGGGCTGAGGGAAACTCATGAGCAGACCAGGGCTTCTTAAAGACTCTTTTGGCATCAGCTTTATCAGGAGTGATTTTGTGTGTGTGTGTGTGTGTGTGTGTGTGTGGTGCTGGGGATCAAATCCAAGATTTTGCACATGATAGGCAAGTGCTCTGCTACTGAGCTATATACCCCAGCCCCTTGCATTTAAAAAAGCACTTATAAACATGGGAAATGTGAGACCCAAAGGGATGTCTCTCAAATGGTAAGATTTCAGTTTAATAGCTTGGAGGTATAGGGGATTAAATAATGGCCCCCCTCCAAATATATTATAATCCCGATCCCCAGAACCTGTGACTCTCTTGCCTTATATGGGAAAAGGGAGTTTGCAGATGCAATTAGTAAGGATCTTGAGATGTAGAGGTTTTTCCTGAATTGTCTGGTTAGGGCCAAAGTCCTTACTAGAGCAAGGCAGGAGGGTCAGGAGAGAGAGAGGAGGTGACAGAGGCCAGTACTGGGTCGATGTACTTGAAGACAGAGCCCAAAGAGCCAAGAACGAAGAAATACCAGAGGCTTTCAGGAGTTAGAAAAGCCAAGGAAATGATTCTGCCCTGGAGGCTTCAACAGGGATGTAGCTTGGATTTTATCCCTGTAAGACCCCACTGTGAATCTCTGATCTCCTGAGTAAATTTGTGTTGTTTTCAGCCACTAAATTTGTGACAATGTATAATAATAATCCTAGGAAATAACAGGAAAGATACTTTGGGGGTAGTGGCTCCTTTGATCATAGAAGACAGTGGCTACATGAAGACCTTGTGAGGGTTACTTTTTCAGTAACCAATTTGGAGTCTGCACAGACACCAAAGGACTAGAAAGTGAGAACAGGAGCTCTCCTGGCCATCTGCCCCATTGATTTAGGAGAAATATAACTTCCAACCTGGTAGATGTCAGGTACGCCGAGTTCCTGTCCCCCAAAATCGAAGAATAAATTCCAAGAAACAATGAAGGCTATGAGTAGGAAAGACTTATTTAGAGATAGCTTCTGAGAGACAGGAGGAGTCTCAAGAGTAGGCTGCCACTGAAGCCCTTTGTCAGGGATAATTTATACAGCAAAGTCACAATGTGGGTACAATGTGGGTCAAGCTACAATCAACCTATAGGATTACAAGTATAGCCGCTTAGCTAATATTGATCCAATAGGGAAGCAAGTCATGTAGCAAGGGTTCATGGAAAGAACAAAGTCCCTTTGGGAAGGAATGGGTCCAGATGCTCTGGTCACCTACCTGGGTGACTGATGTCTGTCTGATCTTTACTGGACCAGGGGATACCAATCACAGTCCAATCTCATGTTATCATATATCCCTCAGGCAGGCAGGTAGGCCTGGTCATTACATCTTTATTGAGGCCAGGCCTTCAATGGATGCAACTCCAGCTACAGCTGGGATAAGTTCTCATCTTTTGCACTGATGCCCTCGAGGGCCTAGCTATGTCTGACTCTCTATTAGTTTCCACCTAACTTAGCTGCCTATAATACCGTGACCTGCAGAAAGACTGCCAAGGGGTTTTCTGGATGGCTATGTATATTCCCAGACTGGATCCTTCTCTGCTCACCCCCAAGACCTCTGAATTGAGAGCTGTGTGTTCCCAGGAAGGCAAGTGGTGAGGAGGCCTCTCCAGTTGGGGACAGTTGGTGAAAAAATTAACAGTGCACGGAAGGCCACCCTTCCTGCTGCATTTCACTGCAAAAACAGCCCAAAGAAAGGACTTTGAATCTGCTTTGAACTGGAACACTTCAGGGGAAAATTCTCCCCACAGGAACCTTTTGTCATTTAGCAGATTTCTTTAGTTCTGCTCTGCACCCCTGCAGTGACCCGGTCCTTCTCTGTAAAGCTGTTTGCTTTCTCTTCCAATTAAGTCAGAAGCACTAAATGGAAATGAAGAGGACCTCGCCTAAAATGGGCCTTAGAATGAAATGGGATATGAAAAGGCTCAGCCTCTTGTGTCAGAAATCAATACAGCCCTTTCACTCGATGATGTGCCTGTTCATAAAGCAAAAACTGCTCGAACTCTCAATTTAACATTTTCAAAGCTGATATTAAATTCCAAGATTTTATATCTGCTGTTGCCCATTTAGGACTAAGTTATAAATCTGAAGTCTCTCCCCAGCTCATGAGTTTGACAGTGCTCGATAAAAACTTTTATAATCAAGTTCAATAAAGAATCACAAATCTCCATCTTGTGATTTTTTACCTTACAACAACCTTCATAAATAACATCTTCCATCCTTGAAGTTTGTCAATATTTGTCATTTTTAAAAAGGGATAAAATAGAAATACTATGTAAACTCTTATCTCTTGGACCAAAGTTATTGTTAGTAAAGAATTTGATGAAAAAGATGTCTTCACAGTGACATTTATAAAGAATGATCGTGAAAAGCCAGAAGATGGAATCTTCCGTGACATCCATGGTCTGCTAGTGATGGTATTCACAGGGAGACGAAAGACCTGGCATCATCTGGAAGTCTTCAAAAAAGACTCTTTCTTGCTCATTGGCATTTATTTCAGACCTGAAGCAGATAATCAGGCTCTCACCCTCTCTATACTATCCTTGGGCTAGAAATAAAGGGGTTGATTTTTCCCCCAAGCTTGTTTTGTAGGAGTGCTTTTCTTCAGAATCAGAATCTTTTTTTTTTTTGTTGGTACCGGGGATCGAACTCTGGACCTTGCACATGCGAGGCAGGCTGCAGAACCACTGAGGTAAATCCCCAGCCCTGTTTTCCTACTTGGTAAAAGAGATCAAACGGTGTGTGTGAGTGTGTGTGTGTGTGTGTGGGGGTGTCATTGCTTGCGATTCACAGGGGACTGATTTCAGAATCACTTGAGGATCCTAAAATCTCCAAATCGAAGGATGCTCAGCTCCTTTATATAAAATGTCATAGGAGTTAGGTATAACCTGCACACATCCTCCTGTATACTTTATTTTTATTTTATTTTGGTACTGGGGATCAAACTCAGGACCTTGCACTTTTAAGGCAGGCGGCAGCACCACTGAGCTAAATCCCCTGCCCTCCTGTATACTTTAAATCACCAATGGATTACTTATGATGCTTGACACAATATAAAAGTTGTATCGATAGTTGTTTACCAGATTGTTTAGAGAATGACAAGAGAAAAACTCCATACAAGTTCAGTACAGATGTAGTTTGAAAAATATTTTCAATATGCAATTGAATCCATGGACACGAAACCCATGGATACAGAGGAGTGACTGTATCCATATAGCCCACACACATGTAGATATGTGCTGTAGAATATATGTATTATATACTAAAATAGTGTGAGAATGGTAAGCCTCAGATTCAGGGCAGGAGTCACCTTTGAGGAGGAGGAATGGGATGTGAGTAGGAGACCCAGAAAGCTTCAAGTAAATGTTTGGTTTTATCTTGTCAAGCTGGGCTGTTCTAAAATTCTCATTCTATGTTGTATCATTATCTAAACCTGTTTTTATTTGTGCATCTGCCATATTTCATAGTTAAATTTTAAGGCAGGGTCTCAGATAACTGGGGAAAGGAAGGAATGGTTCACATGTCATTAAAATCCACTTTTTTATATAAAAAAAATTGTCAGCACAGAGGATTGAACCCAGGGTCTTTGCACTGAGCTACAGACTTGGCTTTTTTTCAAGTTTTTATTTTTGGTACCAGGGCTCAAACTCGGGTCCTTGGACTTGCGAGGCAGGCAGTGGAACCACTGAGCTAAACCCCCAGCAGTGAGTCAGGATCTTACTAAATTGCCCATGGTGGGCTTGAACTTGCAATCCTCCTGCCCTAGCCTCCCAGAGTGCTGGGAGTACAGGCAGGTACCAGCATGCCTGCCTTCACATGATTCTTTTGACTCTCCTCCAGATTGTTCTGCTGGCCGTACAGTGAAGTACAGACCAAGACATGCCAGTGCGAGGGAGGGTGATAAGCAGAGTGCCGTGCTGGCCTATGCCTTTTCATGGAAGCTGATTGTTAAAGTTTCAGGAGTTTTGTAAACCAGCAGTTAAACACCTGTTATTAAAAATTAAAGCGTATACACTTATAATTAAATAAATTATATTACTACAAAGGTAATGAGTACTTAAAACTCACATCACATTTTTCTATGAGCAGTTTTTCTACCTTGCAGTTTTTCATAGGCATGGTCCCTGCATGGTGGAGATATCATGGAACTGCCTGCTGCTGCACACAGCTGTGCAGCTCTGCGTGTAGTGACACCATGTTGGTAGCCTGAAACCAGACACAGTGGGGATATTTAACCATGGACATTGACAAGTGATGCTGATCTGCCCCCACATATACCCAAGAGCCTGTTGCTAAACATTACCAGCACACCACTGAGCAGAAACCAACTTCTTCAACAGCTTCCTTGCTCACATTTCATTCTCAACTTTCTGAATATCAGGCATCAAGCAAAGCTCACCCTTCTACTAGGTTCATTTGACTGAAAAACCAACTGGGTAGGTACTTGAATATTAGGCAGTTGGGCAATTTTCAGGAGAGAAGTATTTTATTCCTTTCGCAACCGCTCAGGCTGCAATGTTCCTTGGTGTCCAGGGCAGGGGTGCATCTGTCTGTTGGACTATTCTTATCCTGGATGTCACAGTGCTATCCTTGACTATCCTGGCTCTAATTCCTTTCCCTTTTCCAGTCCTGACTTATCTCCAGCTGCTGACTCCCTTTGACCTTGACTTCCAAGAGGAGCTGGAAAGGAGAGGATGCTGGCCTGCAGACTCCTGGGAGGGATCGCTGTGGATATGCCCGAGGGCCATGCTCTTGTCCTATTTGAAAGTGTGCCCATTGGCTGTGTTCCTGCTACCAGCAGCTGCACATCTAGACCTCAGCCGGGAGGTGACCAATTTAAGATGGGCTCTCTGCCCCACTCCCAGCAATTCCTGAGGACAAGGGCTTCTGCCAGTCAAAGAATAGCATCGTTTCTAAAGAGTCTATTCTTGTGTTTTGTTTTTGTTTTTTTACAGTGACAAAGTTTACTTGAAAGAGTAAAAGTGAAGAGTAAGGGAGAAACTGGATTTTCAGAGTGAGCTTGAGTTGAGTAAAAGAGGAAAAAAGCAAGATAAAAGTACACCTTGGAGGACACAGGGAAGATTATCATGAGGAAAGCCTCAATAGTGAGCTGTTTGTGGCCTCTGTGTCCTTTTCTGCTGTCTAAACCTTGAGGAAACTTGTGATAACTTCTACATCTGGATCCTGAGAGGCAGTGCTGGGATCTCACGCCTCAGGCTGAGGTCAGGTCTAGGCCATCCTACTGAGTGCCTGCTTGAGTTCTTGAGAGAAGTCCACATTCAGGGCTTTGGGAACTGTTCTGTCCAAGTGTTCTGAGATCTTGTGATTAACAGGTCATGGCTGCTTCCCCAGACGGCTCTGCCATACCCTAATCTCCTTTCTCATTTCCTCCTGAGAGATGCAAATCCCCATAATTCTTTATGGGGTGCTGAGGGAGTGGAGGTCTCAGTCTTCTATGGCTTCTTCAAGCTGGAAGGGCCTGTAGACCTTACTTACTGGGGATTATGTGCTCTCCATCTACCCTGGGGTGCTAGGCCAGGCTATTCTTTCTTTTTTTTCTTCCATTAAGTTTATTGGTACATTTTAGGTATACAATACAGTTACATTCATCATTGGGATCTTGTACCTTTACATGAGTATCTTGGTTCTTATTTTTTCCCCATTCCCCTGCCCTCCCTTCAATCCCTCCATCCCTCCCTATTTATAAAGACTTTGTTTTCATTTTTTCCCTTTTCTCATATTTTTTCTTTTCCCTTCTTTCCTTTGCCCTACCCCTCCCACTTCCCCTACTCCTTTAGACCTTTTCTTCCTATTACACAATATCAATTATACATTTCAATTCTTATTTACACTTTTAGGTTTTCACACCAGTGAAACTATTTGGTATTTACACATGTGTGTCCTATTTATTTCACTTAAGAGTATGGCCTCAATGTGCATCCACTTAGCTATAAGTGTCTCTAGTTTCTCATTCTTTATGACTGCATAGTACTCCATTTTATTAATAAACCACATCTTCTTTATCCAGGCTCCAGTCGATGGGCAATTGGGCTATTTCCAAGTTTTAGCTATTACAAACTGTGCCACTATAGACATGGGTGCACATATATCGCTGTGGTATGATTCTTTTAATTCTTTTGGGAAGATACCCAGCAGGGGAATAGTTGGGTCAAATGGGACCTCTAATCCTAGTTTTTTGAGATATCTCCACATTGATTTCCACAGTGGTTTAGGCCAGGCTATTCTTAAACACAGAGGACTTGGTGACCATTCTGGGAGATTGGAGAGATACTGGTAAGAACAATGGAAAATAGCACTATGTCTTGAAATGCTCTCTCTCTCTCTCTCTCTCTCTCTCTCTCTGTTTCTCTGTCAGCCATTTAAAAAACAAACCCATGAAAAAATTGAAAACAACCTAAATATTCATTATCAGGGAATGGATTAAGTATAGCCTGAAAAGGAAAATTATATTATCAGTGAAAAATCATCTTTCTTTTTGAATCTTGTACTGTAACCATGTAATGCTTATTTGAAATATAATATTTTAAAGAAACAAAATCATAAATGGTTATGTTGTAGAGAACACATGGTACAGCCAGATGTTGTGGCACACCCCTGTAATCCCAGGTACTCAAGAGGCTGAGGCAGGAGGATTACAAATCTGAGCCCAGCCTGGGCTAGTATATAGCAAGCTTCTACCTCAAAAACAAAAACAAGGCTGGGGATGTGGCTCAGTGGTAGAGCACTTGCCTGGCATGAGCAAAGTCCTGGCTTTGATCCACAGCACTACACACACACACACACACACACACACACACTTTCACAAGGATATCACATGATTCACGGAACATCTACCTTCTATAATTTACCACTGTATTTAAAAGAATAACTGAGAGCTGGGTGTGGTGGCACATGCCTGTAATCTCAGCACTCTGGAGGCTGAGGCAGGAGGATCACTTCAAGTTTGAGGCCAGCCTGGGCACCATCATGAGTTCAAGGCCAGCCTGAACTACATAGCCAGACCTTGTCTCAAAAAAAATAAATAAATAAATAAAAATAAAATAAGAACTGAATTGTTTTATGTAGAACTATTCTATTTGTGGTTTAGGATAAAATTTCCAGTAACAGCAAATAGATTTTGTAAAAGTGCTGTAACTGAAATAATTTAGACAGCAGGGAAAATAATATACTATAGAAAACTGTGTGAGGTGGCCCAAAGAGTGGATCTGAGGAAGACAAAGATACATGAAAGTGACACAGGAAGAGTTTGAATAAATTATCTCTTGAAATATGGAAGTGGAAAAAAGGTGTTATTTTTACCTTTGTTACTTTATAAAGTACCTGATTTTAAGATGTATGTGCTACTAAAATAATGTACAGTTTTTGTTAAAAGTCATTTATTTATTTTTTTGGTACCGGGGATCGAACTTGGGACCTTGCACTTGCGAGGCAGGCAGGGGAACCATTGAGCTAAATCCCCAGCCCAAAAGTCATGTTTTAGAAGACCAATGACAGGGAAAAGGTCATGGCAGTGATAAATCAGTATTTTAAAAATCCTGATATATAAATATTATTCAACTGTAAATACAAATGCATATAAAAGAAAATAAGTGTATATTGATCTGAAAGGAAAGTCCCCCAAAACAGAGTGGTTATATTCAGATATAAGGTTACAGGTAACATTTATTTTCTTCTTTATACATTTCTATAATTTCTAAACCTTACATAACAAATAGTCATTACTCTGCTAACAAAAAGAACCTTAATTATTTTCCTGTGATTCTGAGTATCTAACCTGAGTTTCTTACATGCTAAACAAGCATTCTATCACTGAGCTATATCCCTAGCCCCAAAGAAGCTTATTTTTAAAAGAATATGATAACATACCTGCCTGCCAATTCTGCCTCTATTATGCCTCTGTGGATTCTCTGACGTATACTAGGGTGGAGTAGAAATAAAATGATAGTTAATTTTGACTGAATCATACACATGAATCATATACATTACTCGCACTGCACTGAGCATTTTGCATGGATTGTTTTATGTAATCACCACCCTGATTCTATGAAGTTGGCATGAATATTCTGATTTCATAGATGAGGACACTCAATATCAGAAAAGTTGAGCTCTTTGCCTAAGTCACATAGCTCCTGAGTTTGGGTGTTGTCCTTTAAACCCCAGCTGACTGACTCTAGGGGTCATATTCTCAGTGGGGCACCACCCTGTGTTGCCCTGTAGCACTCCAGTACCTATCTGGAAGGATTTCAGGAACTTTCAAAGTCCAACCCCTGGGAAAATTCCTAGCCAAGTATCTTTCTCAGCCTCCAACTCTGAAGAGCTAGGGATTTTACTTGAGTTAAGCAAATGTTATGGTCTAAATGTTTGTGTCCTTCCAAAATTTATTTGTTGAATTCATGTGATATTGAGAGGTGGGGCTCTCAGGAGGTGATGAGGTCAGGAGGGCAGAACACCCACGAAAAAGACTTTTTCCCTTTTTAAATGAGGCCAGGTGGCCAGGTGTGGTAGCACATGCCTGCAGTCCCAGCATTTGGGAAGATGAGGCAGGAAGCTTGAGTTCAAGGCGCGCCAGAAAAGCCAGCGAGCTTCCTTGTCCTTTTCTATAGTGTGAGGAAAACGTGCATCTGTGAACCACAAAGCAGGCCCTCCCCAGACCCTGAATCTGCTGGCATGTTGATCTTGGATTTCCAGCATCCAGAGCTGTAAGAAATAGCTTTCTGTTGTTTATCAGGCACTTGATCTACGGTATTTTGTAATAGCAGCCCAGGCTGACTGGGGCAGGTTCCTTATTTGGCACTATGTTGCCCTGAAAGTCCCCAGACCTCGTGAGCTGAGCAGGCGTCTTGGGTTTTATACTTGAGCCATCCCAAGGGGACTTGTGCTCAGTTTCATGCACTGCAGTTGCCATCTTGAAATTCTTAATTCAAAAAAATTTTTTCATGTTTTCATTTTTTGACTTGGACCTGCAGATTGTGTAGCCTGTCCCATCTGCAGCACATGAGAAAGACGAAACTCCTTCTGAAGTCTTTGGGCCAAAAACCCAGGCAGTATTGGGGTGCAGTGAAAGCTACCCCTGCCTCCTCCAAAGGATCACTAAAAAGAACTGATAATCGGTTAATAGAAGAAAAAAGCATACCAGTTTATTAATGTGCGTGGGGCATCACAGGAGAGTAATTACCCAGTAACATGGTGAAGTTCACATGTAAACATACCCTTTGTCATAGACAGCGGGAGCTGGGGGCCAGGGCTGAAGCTGGGGGAGAATAAGGCCTGTCTCATTCCGTAGGTGCAGCCTCCCAGGTCAAAACAGGGAAGCCAGTTGGGGTGTGGTCTTCTGTCTTCCCCAGAGGCCAATCTTTTCTGCTTATTTGACAAGATTCTTGGAGGGAGGGGGGATAAAGACAATACAGCTCACTTGGAAGTTTGCTCAGATGAGGGAATTTCAGAGAGCATCCAGCCTTGTACTTGGGGCTGACACAAAGGAAAGTGGTTCTGGAAGTTTCTGCAGCTCAACTGTCCCAGCTCCACACTTCCAGGTATTGTTTTCTGAGCCCCAAGAGGAGGAAAGGAGGGGTCCTGCCAGCTGCAGGTCCAGTGACAGCAAGCTCAGGGACAGGGAACCCCAGCCTCTTCATTAGCCCCCTTTATGACAGAGCTCTTGAGACAAAATCCCAAACGTTTGGGTGGAGGGTGCAGAGGTGGTGAGGGTGACCTTCGGATCTGCCTGTACAGCTTGCTTTCTTCCCCCTTTCACTCGTTGCTTTGTGGGTGTCTCAGTCCCAGCCTGGACTTGTGTCCTTTATTCACTTATAAAGGTGGTTTATTCATTTTTGGTAAGACAAAATATGCTTCATTGCAACAGCAAACACTGTAGTTGAGGCAGGCAGGTTGTGTATATCAAGTAGGAGGCCAGAATAAAAATGAATGGAAATGGACACTGTTTCTTAATGCTTGAAGATATTTAGTCCATGGTGAAGGGAAGTTAGAGAAGAACTTATTCCACTGTTTGTTTGTTTTTTTGGTACCGGGGATCGAACTCAAGACCTTACGCTTGCAAGATAGGCACAGTGCCAAGGGCTAAATCCCTGGCTCTCCACTGTTAAATGTGCAGAAGACCATTGTTTCCGGACCAGCCTCCTGTACTAGGCCCCAGCAGGTGAGACCAAACCAGAATGGAGTTGCTCAAGTGAGGTACCTAGAACCAAACTATGGAACTTGCAAAGGGCTGGTTTGAAAAACAAAGAAAAAAACCAACAACAAAACGAAAATCCACAATAGAGAGATTCACAGCCAGCAACCTAAAGGGGTAATTTACCTGCGCCAGCATGATAAAGAGAGCCCTTCTGGTTTAACTCCAGAAGGAAAGAAACTTTGAAACAACCGATCCTCTTCTGTTGCTGCTCTTCTCAGCCTTTCTCTGCCCATAAAGCCAGCCTCCTCTGCTCAGCTCCGGGGGAATACTCATTCTGTTCTAAAGAACGAGGTATTGCCTGGTGTTAGAATTGCAAAGAAAATCTAGTTAAGAAGTTCAATTTGCTTTAGTTTTATCTTTTGACACTGCATATTTCAAATGCACTCTTGGACCTAAGTATTCAAAGTCCAATGCTTCTAACCAAGCGCACAAAGGCAAATTAGAACAATTTAAGCCCAGAGTGTTGACACACGTGTAATCCTAGAACTCTTGGAGGCTGAGGCCATGCAACAGGTGGTTGCGTGTTCAGGCCCAGCTAGGGCCACTTAGTGATTTAGCAGGACCCTGTCTCCAAAGGAAATAAACAAACAACAAATGGACTGGGGACGCAGCTCAGTGCGAAGGCCTTGAGATCAGTTTCCACTAACACACACACACACACACACACACACACACACTCCTAAAGTAGAGCGCATTAATCTCTCCTCTCCCCCGCCCTTCATGTGCCCTCCTAGTTCTTCCCCTCTCCTCTCATCTTGACACTGGGTCTTGCTATGTTGTCCAGGTTGGCCTTGAACTCTGGGACTCAAGTGACCCTCCCACCTCAACTTCCCAAGTAGCCGGGACTGGAGGCACATGTGGGCAGGTAGTTAGACATTAGCTGGCCTGAGGGACCAAAGAGGGAGGGATGTGTTGTCACCGGTTCAGACTGGGGAGGTTCCCTTGAGATTAGGCAACCCGACGAAGATGGCAGAACCCTGGACTGGATTAGACATCTTTATTCTCGGGAGCCCTTGAGCTGCTCACTCACGTGGCGTCTCGGCCCCTGAGCCTGACCATTTTCACAGCTGTCCTCAGCCGCTCATGTCTCCTGCCAGGCCTCAGGGCAGTCTACGTTTACACCAAAATACACAATACTGTAGTGGCCATGTGCCAGGACTGGTATGTCAGCTATTTATACAGAAGCTGATGAGGTGTGTCTGTGCTGACATCTTGCTAAGTTGGACTTAATGTCCTCCAAAAACCACCCCGCCACCCTGAACCAAAATGTGGCCATCTCAGGCTTCATTTTTCCTTACAGGTTGTCCAAAATAGCATACATTGTCAGTTGAGTAAAGAAACAAAGACATTAGCATATGTTACATTTATAATCATTTGTTAGGTCTCTGACCCAAAGCGATCCCACGAGCACCATGCATCTTAAGGTCACACATTGTGCGCATTCTTTCTATTACCAAGCCACCTGGCCGTCTAACTCCAGAACGAGGCATCCCTGAGCCTATAGCCCAAACATATCAGGAAAGGAAAGTTCTTTAAAGACCCTCCTGTCTTGGACTGGGACCTGGATTAAATTAAGGACGTACCTTTTATAATTTTCTTACATGATTAAAGCTCCCCCCTCAACACTGACTATCTAGAAAGGACAAGAAGGCATTTTGCAGTTCCTAAGTAACCGCTAAGTAAAGTGTTCATAAGCATCACAATTAACCCCCTTCCCCCGATGTGAAGAGTAGCCCCTAGGTGCATAAAAATGTACCTAAGCTCTCACTCGGCACAGATAGCCTTTGCACACTGCCCGCCTTCTTGCTTGGAGGTGTAACTTTACATCTATTTTACGGTAAATTCTACCTATACTTCTGCATAGCCTATATGTCTTGACCGGATTCTTTCATCAGGGCCCAAAGAACTGAGGACCAAGGGAGTGAGGGTCTGGTTTCCTACTCCATCAAGACCCAGTTTTTCAGTAACACTATCCTTTTGTTTTGTTTTGTTTTAACTGCTTTATTGAGGTGTGACATACACCCAACAAGCTGTATTTAATGTACACAGCTTGATGTACTTGGAGAATAGCATTCACCTGTGAAACCACCAAACCTTCAGCACCATCAATGTCACGAGCTTAGCTATCATTTCCAAAAGTTTCCTCTTGCCCCCTTTGTTTCTGTGTTTTCTCCAGGTTATGCCTAGTATTTCTGTTTGTTCTAATTTCTTGTTTCCTATTGACTCTACCTTAGTTTCTTCATCATACTTAACGAGGCTTGTTTTCCATTCTCGGCCTGTCTGTTCGAGTCTTCTGCTTTGGAAAGAGGTGTGGCTTGCGTGTTTTGCTTTTTTCCTCTGGGAAGCCACAGTGCCCATTCAGGACCCCATCCCTGAGGTGCTGGTTGCTCCTCTGGTTTTAAACTCCTGAGAGTGCCCAGGGCGAGATTGGGCAAGATCACTGGGGTGATCTTGTTACCCTGAGGCTTTCACTTGCCTTCTTGCTCCAGTCAGTTTCTGGCATCCCCAATTTGAGACAGGCGGCCGGTCATGCTGCTGGCTGCCAAGTTAGCAGGGACCAGAAGTCTCTGTCTGGCTTCTCTCTCTTGTGTGGCCTAGCCACACTGCATCCTCATGCACTCGCAGGTGGGCGAAACTATGTTATTATATGTTACAGGTATGAGTATTTCTCTATTTTAATTCATTTTTATTGGGCCAATCAGCTGCTGCTGACATTTAATTCCAGGATCTTGGTAGCAGAAGTTTATAAACAAAGTGTTTGTGAGGAGAATGTGCTCAGCAGGTTGGCAGAATACGACACCCTGAAATGTGCCAAAATCTGCCACTTTGAGCTAAAGGCACCTTGCAAAATGGCAGGGACAGAAAGGTTGTGCTGACCTTCCCTTTTTTTCTTCTTGCAAGCTCAGCAGGTATGGGTGGAGCCCAGAACTCTGCACATCGGGGCTGGAGAATCAGAGATCACCCACATTCACTCTGACTCATGAAGCACCTGCCAAGTTGGGATTAGATATAAAAGAGATGTTATTAAAGCCAGGTGGTGCACACCTGTAATGCCAGCTATTCAGAAGGCTGAGGCAGGAGGATGGTAAGTTCCAGCCTGGGCAACTTAGTAAGAACCTGTTTCAAAATGAAAAGGGCTGAAGATACAGTTCAGTGCTCCCTGAGTACAAGCCCCCATGCCCAAACAAAAACAAAAACCCCAAAACAAAACAAGCAAAAAAACAAAGAGATATGTTGAGGAAATGTCTGTGGAGGATAAAACAGTAGGAATCGAATGAGGAGTGGGCTAGGATCACATTGCAGATGGGAGCCTTAGAAGGAGGGATGGGCAGTAGGCAGGGTCAAGTTTAGGGGACCATTCCCACAAGCCCACCCTTGCTTCTGATACCCATTGCAAGTCTGGAGGTCTCCAAGAATAGGGGCTCAATAATTTACAAGAAGATTCACTAAACTCACTAAGAGCTTTTCTACTCACAATGACAGTTTATTACAGGGAAAGGATACACTGGGCTCAGCTACACTGGGCTCAGGGGTAAGAGTCCCTCCCAATTTCCAACTGTTGGAAGAGCTCTAAGGAGGGCAGAAAGGAGTTGGAGAAAGCAAAGTTAGCTAAAGTCTGGGAGATGGCAAAAATGAGACACAAGATGGACAGAGATAATTACTGGGCTTCCAAGAACAATTTATGAAAACCAAATATATATCCTTAAAGTAGAATCTGTATCTGAATACCCTGATGCACCTCCCCTTGTAATATTTGTAACAAAAATTAATATGAACGAATTAATAGCTTTAATGGAATGGTGGCTCTAAGAGCCATTATCAGTGTTAGCCAAACTGCAGAATTCATATAGCAGCCAGGTTTTTTTGCAAGAGCTTTGGTGCTTAATGATGTTTAAAGAAAATATGAAACTCCCCAGCTGCCTGAAGGACAATGTTACAGCAATTAATCAGAAAGAAAAAGCAGATCCCCTTCCCTTCCTCCCGTTCGATTAAGCAGCCTTCATTTTCCACAGTAGTGAACTGTCTGACCATGTCTCGCAGACCTTCACGTTCTAGAAGAATGTTGCTATTCAAAGACAATTTATGGTAAGATGCTGTAAGGATACTGATTTTCTTGTCCATTTAGAATATGCAGGTTGTGCTGTAGTAACCACAAAAATCAGCCAGGGGAAGGAACGCAGAGTGGGGGCCAGCAAAGCTCCCAAACTGGAGCTTCCATTGTCCTTTGTGGCTGTGTTACTTTCCAGGCATTGGGCATGCAACAGTATTCTCAGAGTGCTGCCAAACAGGGAAGCTCCCCCTGTTGGTACCCTGTGACCTGCAGCTCCATCGTAAATCATGCTGTTGGTCTTTCTGGTGTGGCCACCCTCACCCTAAGTCACCTTGTTCCTATCCCCAGATAGACAAAGATTGCCTCCCACAAGCCAGGGGTAAAGGCTGGGCCTCCACCAGGGCAAGGTTAAATTCTTTGCTGCATAGGTAGGAAGAGTCTTAGACTACCGCATGGCTGTAAACAGGGCTGAGACCCAAAGGTCCTCTTTGGAGGGGTTCTGGTTCTGGCAGGGGTGGTCCCCATTAGTGTATTACTCACCCCCTGTATTACTCCATGTTCCACTGCTATCATGAAATACTGGAGGCAAGCTTCTTTATAAAGAAAAGAGGTTTATTTTGGCCCATGGTTCTAGAGGTACAAGTTGGAGGAGCTGCACCTGGTGATGGCTGGGGGGGTGCATCTTCCAGGCTGCTGTGCCACCTGGGCAGTGTGCCAGGGGTGGGGTGAGCTTGCCCGTTAGCCTTCCTGCTGTAGTGCACTGCCCATCTCCTTCACCTGAGGTGATTCTGTTTGTCTCCTGACTGGGGGTGGGGTGGGGTGCTGCCAGGCCCTGCTGTGCAGGGGCCCAGGCCTGGGACTGGACACTGACCTCTGCTGTTGTGTTACTGGGAATGGGGTGATCAGTGCACACGAGGAGAACAAAGCAAGGACGACAGAGGCTGGGGGTGGGTGACAGATGGCCTTCTACCATAGGTCTCTGCTGGGGCTTCTGCTCAGCTGCTGCTCTCTGGGGACCCCATGCTTCTTTGCCTCCACCCCAGTGAGGAGCAGCCTGAGGGGCAGCAGCTCGGGGCCCCCTGTGTCAGGAGAGTTTCGTGTGTCCGGGGTGACAGGCGAGGGGCGGGCTCCTCTCCTCTCTGCCACCCTGGGAGTTACCCTGGCCAGAGCTGCCCTCCTGTGACATCCTTGCAGTGACACTTCAGGTAGGTAGAGATTTCTCCTCCCATCACCTCTACAAGCTGCTCAGGCAAGAAAGTGGGTGGGAGAAACTGAGACTATAGGGAAAGTGTCATGTATAGACCACTGATGTGGAACTGGGAAGGGGCTGACTCAGAACGAAATGGCAGCGCGGGTTGTATGCCGCGCTGCGCATGCGTGCGTGTGCTCTGAGCCGTACCGCTAGCTTTTGAGACTGGTTCAGGTTTTCACTTTTGCTGTCACTTTGTCTTACCACCTTCCTCTCTGGTGGTCAAACTTTAGCCCAGATTTACTATGCTTTTAATTGAAGAATGAGGATGAATCTTTACACGTTTAAAAAAAAAGTCCAGGCTCTGATGGTAGAGCTCAGCGGTAGAGCACTTGCCTAGCATATGTGCAAGGTCCTAGGTTTGACTCCCCAGCATTGCAAATAAAATCAAAACAAGTCATACAAGAGAATGACAGGCCTGGAGAAGACAAGCCTGGGCAAAGTCCCCGCTAACACGGAGCCTGTAGGAAGAGAGGGTTGGTCTCAGCAGCCACACAGGTGACAGAACCCCTTCCCCAGGAAGCTATGGTCTCGAGGACGAGACACTGGACATGGGGCAGGTACCCTGAGTCCTATAACTGACTTTGCACTATTATCACCGTGCTTCTAGGGTCTAAGATGCTATCGATTATAAGATGCACCACCAATTTCATAACTTTTTAGAGCGTCAGAAGACACACAGCCGTATCAAACACATCACCCGAGACACTCATCCTGGGCCATTAAAATGTGAAAAATAGGGCCGGGGATGTAGCTCAGTGGTGCTGCCGTCTGCCTCACAAGCACAATGTCCCGAGTTTGATCCCCGGTACAAAAAAAAAAAAAAAAGAAAGAAAAAAAAGAAAAATGCAGTGACTGTTAAAACCTGAAGCCTATTTTTAAATGGACTAAATTTTACAAAGAATAAATACAGAAAGACTTTCTCTAGTTCTGGGAATGAGAGGAACTCACATTTTGGAGCAATGGTATTAATCGGCCTTTTACCCGGTGTTCCTGTTGATGTTTTGAGAGGAAGAGGACTAGAGGTGACTTGGGGTATACTCCTTTGATTGGGTAGTAGATATTTGCATCTTTTAACTACAAGCTGAAAGAAAAAAACCCAAAAAACTAGGGCTGGGAATTGAGCTCAGTGGTTCTGGCGCCTGCCTTGCAGGTACAAGTTTCCGAATTCGATCCCCAGTACCAACCCACCCCCCCTCCCCGCAAAACCCCACAAAAAAACCCCTAAATGATATTTTAGTTTTAGTAAGAGCTAACATTTGTGAAGCACTTTTTTCTTTTTTCCCCATTGCTGAAGATGGAACCCAGGGCTTTGCATAATAAGCAAGTGCTCTACCCTCAGGTACACTCCCAGCTGCTTGTGGAACACTTACTATGTACAGATGCTGGTCTGGGTAGTTTATATGTATTAACTCATTTAACCCATGAAAATCTGATGAGAAGGTCTATGGTTATCTCTGCCTTAGAGATGGGAGTGAGGAGGCACAGAGAGATTAAGCACATGCTCAAGAACCCCTGCGTAGGATGTAGACTTTTAACTGTGCTGTTCAACCTCTTAAAGCGTACAAGAGGGACTCAGATGAAGCTGAGCATTTCGTTGTTGCTGTGGGCAGAAGGAAGGGTTGGGTTGGGCCAGAGGCAGCAGTGTGCTGGTCAGCTGGCTCTTTTCCCTGCCACCTCACCCCTAAGCACTTGCTCGGAATGGTTGCCAATTTCTTTTGTGTAAATACTTCTACCTTGGCCGATCTCAAGGTAAAATTCCTGCTTGTGGGACCCTTGCCTCTGCGGAGCTGGTGTAAGCTGGCCCTAGCTCACCAGTGGCTGAAAGTCACTGTCCAAATCGATATTGGACATTTTGGCCAGAAACATGTTTTGCACGGAGTTAAATTAAGGCTGCCATACGTGTGTGTTCAGGGCACCCTAGGAGAAGCTGCGGACCAAAGTGCTCACTCCGAGGATGCAGCTGCCTGACTCATACTCAGGGTCAGGTTAAACAAGAGAAGAGGGTTTCTGAGCTAGTGGGGCTGGGGGGCCAGGAAGAGGCTGGTGAGCCGCGACTACTGAAGGTGCAGAAAACAGCAAGCCCCCAAAAGCAAATGACTGGAAAACATTGAGATCACTATGAGGACACCTCTGGAAATAAAGCCACGAAGCAGGAGCCACACACTCAGATGCCCACGTCTGCAGGCTGGTGACTTGAGTGGACGTATTAGCCAAGGTGTGATAGACTGGTGGAGACTGGCAAACTGCAAGCACACACCTTGCCAGAAGACGCTGAAAGCTTTTACTTTTTTTTTGTCTGTTTCAGTTTTTTTTATAGGACAAACAGAAAAGGTCCACGATCTGGAGGCAGGCCTCTACTTTGCAAGTTGTCACAAACCTCTCCCAGAAGCTTGAAGGCCAGGCTCCCGGGTTGCCTGTCAGTGGGCACAGATAGCAGTTGTCCTTACTCCCCATCTGAGGGCCTGGGTGCCGAGGGTGGGATGGGATGGGGAGCCATCTCCCCCAGGCTCAGGCAATATGGGGTACATTGCAGAAAATTAAAAAAACAATAATAAATCAAAATTCAGTCCGTTGTTTTTTTGTTTTTGTTTTTTTTTGGTACTGGGGATTGAACTCTGGTCCTTGTGCTTGTGGGGCAGGTGGCGGAACCACTGAACTAAATCCCCGGCCCCCAGTCCATTTTTTATGATCACCAATGGCTTGTAACTCTGATCAAAATATTCCTCCTTGGAAAAAGGTCTTCTTTTTAATTAAGTGCTCAGTCATTGTAACAGCTATTATCAAGTTTTAACAATATCCATATGTGTAAGTTTCATTTTTACTTTTTTTTCCCTTTGTTTTTTTGAGACAGGGTTTCACTAGGTAGTTTAGGCTGGTCTTTAACTCACTGCATAGCCCAGGCTGGCCTTGAACACCTGGTGAACTTCCTGCCTCATCTTCTTGAGTGCTGGGATCACAGGTGTGTGCCACCATGCCTGGCTGTAAATTTCAAATTAATACATTTAAGTAACTTATCTGCTAGCAAACCTTGTTTCCTACAGGAGATTAATTTGGAGAATTATCCTCTGACTTAGTGGTTTTACCCACAAGAATTTGTGTCCAGAGTTAGTACCTAAAGATTAAGAACCCTGAGGGCTAAGCCCTCTGGAAACAGGTTTACACAATAGATTGAAAATAAACAATGCTACTACATGACTCTAACACAAAGAAGAAGAATCTGAGTTTGTTTCCATTTCTGTTGTTCCACGTGGCTACTGCCAGAACTCAAAAGAGCAGTGTTTAAATGCCTTGCTTGTTTTACTCAAGAATGGGATGCTTGTTCTCAGTCAACAAACTCAGGTTTGCCAACATTTGCTGCCACACAGCCATTTTCTCTGATTTTTGCAGAAGCAAAACTTCAGAAGGCAGATGTGGTGGCACACACCTGTAATCCAAGCACCTGGGAGGCTGAGGCAGGAGATCACAAGTTGGAGGCCAGTTTGAGAAATTCAGTGAGTTTCTGTCTCAAAACAAAAACAGAAGTTTAGCAACTATAATAGAAATTTATGGTGAATTTTCTAGTGAAGCTATTTAATTATTTTGAACTCTGAAGATATTTGGAAGCAGTTATAATCAATCCAAAAGGAACAAATGCACGAAGAGTCTTGCAACATCTGAAATTAATTGTAAAATGGGATTTTTATCAATCTCCAACAAGCCTATCCCTATGGTTAGGACTTCTATTTGTATACCTGGTGATTCATGTAAAAGGGATTTTTCTAAATTAAAATCAATAACTGTGAATAAAGACATCCACAAACTATTGAACATGAATATATGAAGACCATTTTTGACAGAGTCATTGATACATTTGTAAAGGTTAAGCCTCGAAACCAGAAACTGATATTATTCACTGCTGTGACAGACCAATATGTAGGTAGCCTCACATTCTCTTTTTTTCTTTTTTGGTACCGGGGATCGAACTCGGGTCCTCGTGCTTGTGCAGCAGGTGGTGAAACCACTGAGCTAAATCCCCGGCCCCACCAATGTGTAGGTATATGTGATTCAGTTATAAAAGTATATAATTAAAACATCAATCTATTATTTTTCTCATGTATATTTGGGCGTGGGGGTGAGACAGGGTCTTACTATGTGTTCCAGGCTGGCCTTGAACTCACTGTGGAGCCCAGGCTGGCCTTGAATTCATGGCAATCCTCCTGCCTCAGCCTCTGAGTGTTGGGATTACAGTTGTGTGCCACCATGCCCAGCTTTCTCTTTTTTTTCGTACCGGGGATCAAACTCAGGACCTTGTGCTTGCCAGGCAGGCGCAGTGCCACTGAGCTAAGTCCCTGGCTGTCCAGCTCTCTTTTTTATATTTTAATGTTTTTTATTTTATTGATGCAATTATATATGAGGTTCAATAAAAGAAAACTTTTTCATTTTAAAAATTTTACTAGTGTATATTTGCAATACATGATAGTTACCTTTGTTTTGGGGAATTAGTGCATATATATCTTGACCATTTAAAAAATCTATTCCTCCCTCCCTCATTTCAAAAAGTCTGCCTAATAAGAGAAGAATTTTGCCAGGTGTGGTGACACAGGCCTGGAATCCCAGCACTCTGGGAGGCTGAGTTAGGAGGATAAGCAAGTTTGAGCCCCACCTGGGCAAATTAGTGAGCCCTTGTATCAAAATAAAAAATTTAAAAAGTAGCTCATTGGTAGTCCACTCGTGGGTCTGATCTGCTGTACCACACACATGAAAAGAAAGAAAAAAAAGAGAAGAAAGAAAGAAAGAAAGAAAAAGAAAGAGAAAGAAAGAAAGAGAGAAAGGAAAAAAGAGAACTCACTCCTTTCCTGGCCATCCTCATTACCTTTTCCGTTGCTTGATGACCAGTGAGAGCCGCGGCACAGAGGAGGAGTCCTCCGAGCCATCTGGGCACTGTGTCCTCCATGTGCCCCTCCTCGCTTGCCTGCCTCAGCCTCTAAGGTGGGGGCAGCCTGGCAGTGGCAGCTCCCGATTCTGTCCAGTGCACGCTCCCTGGGGGACAGGGTTCCCCAACACTTCATGTAAGCTTCATCCGGCACAGGAAGGGTTTCGAGCGACCTGGTTCTGACCACCTGCTCATGTGGTCTAAGAGCATCATGGCAGTGAAGAATGGAGCGGCCATGGAGATTCTGCTCTTTACAAGCTTGACCCCATGGCCAAGGGTGGCGAGTTTTGTTCCACTGGAGAACGACAACATCATGAGGGCCTCTAACCACCTCCTCAGAGAGTGACTTTGGGCCTGACACTAGCAAGGGGGGTTGGGTGACTTTGCTCTCCTAGCCAGGCCATTTTACTCTTGGCTCCACTGCGGTGACACTTGCATGATAGGGAGGCAGACGGGCCGGCCTGAGGCAGGGGCAGAGCTCAGGCAGTGGACTGACCTCAAACCAGCTAGGGAGGGCAAGGTTGGGCCTCCAGTGGCCACCCCTACGGGGCAGAGATGGGGACTTTCTTTTTCTAAATTGTGGGGAGGGGTGTCTGGAGATTGAACCTGGGGCCTTACCATGCTCCATCCCCAGGCCTTTTAATACGTTAAAACAGTTATTTATTTTTAAGATAAGCTCTCTCTGTGCAGCTCAGGCTGGCCAACTCACTATGTAGTCCACGTTGGCCTCAAGCTTGCAGCAATCTTCCTGCCTCAGCCTGCAGTGCTGAAATTATAGGTGTGCACCACCACGTCTGGTTTATTTATTTTTGCAGTACTCGGTCTTCACATTGAGCTACATCTCCAGACCTTCCTTCCTCCCCCTCCCTTTCTTTTTTTCTGTCCTTCCTTCCTTCCTTCCTTCCTTCCTTTCTTCAGGCTGGCCTTGAATTTGTGATTCTCTGACCTCAGCCTTCCAGAGTCCTGGGATTACAGGTCTGTACCACCACATCTGGCCTGGAGATGATGGCTTTCTTTGAGGAATAACTTGAAAGTGCCCCAAATTGGACCCCCACTTTCCATGCCAAGGCCTGACATTCTCACTACTGGAGTCACTCCAGTGAGGCATTATCAATACCACCATCACTCCTGCCATCATTTCCATTCTGCTTCCTATATATTCTTGCACATGCACAACTTTACCACCAGGAGGGACCCCTGCGCTTACCCTCAAAAAGACAAGAAAGACTCTTCATTAGCCAGCCTGGTCACACAGGGCCCTGCAGGACAGGGACACAGAGCAGGGGTAGGGTAGTGGGGAGACCCGGGTGAGAAGAAATCTGGACAAATGTACAAGATAAAAAGGGCGCTGGGAAGGAAGGAGAGGTCTGGACTGCCAGGGTTGGTTGGGGCACCCAGTGCCCAGGGATGGGACAAGCAGAGGTTTTGATCCTTACCACTTTGCCAGGTTCAGTCAGGTCATTTAGAATCGTCATGGGCCTGGAAGACACTTCAAAGGCACTTCTTTCTTCCTGGAAGCTGTTAATGTTATTGATTTAAGTCATGACAGGCTCAAGGGCACTAAGAGAGTCTCTCAAAAAGAAATCAAATAGTTTCTTCGGTGACTGTTGCTTTTTATTTAGGCAGAGGTCTAAATCTATTGAGGCAAAAGCTACTGGGTCTCGCCTCTGGAGCAATCTGGAGAGACCTATAAAGTTTATTGATTTGACTTACTTACACTGCTAATAATAAAACAACTAGGCCCATCAATCAACCCTTGGACCCCCCAGAGAATGATTAGAGGGGGGATTGATTTCTCCTTGGAGAAGACTTTATGGGAAAGGTGTGTGGGGGCCCTGTGACAGTACATGCTGCCCCATGCTGGGGCTCAGTCAACCTAGGGCAGTGCTCCAGGGTGCCACTTCTGTGCCCAGGCGAGGGAGGGATCTGGGAGAGGGCCAGGAGCTCTCCGGGAAGGGAACAGGCTGCAGTCACCTCTCTGGACAGCAGAGAGCCAGGTGCTGTCAGGAAGGTGTGGGCAGCTGACAGATTTGTCTTTGCTAGGTAAGCAAAGGTAAAAAGAAGGAGAATATTGACACTTCATGGGAAAGGAGGGGTGGATGCAGAGGGACAGGCAGCCAAGGTCACTGAGCAGTGGCACAGTGGCCTTGAGTCGGCCAGGCCTGCCTTTGTACCAGCAGGCAGAATGGAGGAGGCGTCATTCACCCCTGCTCACTAAGCATTGTATTTCTCTTGCCTTAGAAGTGAGCATTTGCATTTGGCAAGGGAGACAAAGTGCTGCCATTTGAATGAGACAATGACCTGTGTCCTTGGCCCATGAAATGCAAAGTCAGTGGCACACATTGTCAGGTGCTGCAGGGATACAGGAAAAAGGGTGCTCTGTGAGAGAGAGGGGCAGGAGGGCCTCAGAGAGAACATGAATTGAACTAGGCTTCCCTACTTTAAGAAGAGCAGAGAGGAGTTGGATGAGAAAGTCCATCTCTCAGAAATGTGGCATCCACTATGTAAGTGGGTGCAGAAATACTGAAGGAATGTTGGTCATACACAAACTGGGATAGTGTAAGAGCTTGAGTAGATGACTGGGTTTAAGTTACCAACCATTTGGGCAAGTGTCTTAACATCTGCAAGCCATAATCCCCTCATCTATAATGTTTTTCTGATAGCACCTAATAATGGTACCTAGTAATAGCATTATCAGTACTATGATATTAATTAATAATACTGCTAATAACAACAGTGTTAATAATAGTATGGAAAAGTGGCCTTGAAGATTAAATGAGATTAATAGTTGTGAGCCCTTAGCATGGTACTTGGCACATGGAAAACATTCAGTCAGTGATGATCACTGCTATTATTATTATTACAGTGTTGGTGATAGGAATAGCATTCAGATCACCAGCAGGTTTTGGAGTTCTCTGACTCTTCAGTGACCACTTGGGGAAAAGGAAAAAGGGCAAGAAGAGAGCCTGACTGTTCTGAGTGAGACCACGAAAGCAAGTCTCCCTGCTTTCCTTTTTTGCTCAGCCCCTCGATGTCTCTCTGTCCTCTTCCCTTCCCGAGCCTCCTCCCACCTGTTGTCCCCCCAAGTCCGCTAGAGCTGGTCTCAGCCAGGACCCAGCACAGCCTGAGTGTGCGCCCCTTTGGCGACCCCAGCTGAGCTGAGACTGGACATGTGCTCTGCTGAGACCCTGAGGGGCCTGGGCATACCGTCTCACATCACACCTGTGCCTGTTGTTGGTTCCTGGAACCCGGGTGTGCTTGGGTTCCTGACCTCTGTGCTCTTCCCAGGGTGCCCCTGCCGCTGGGTGGGGACAGGGCCAGTGGGCAGGTGGAGCTTGTGGGGTGAAGCCGGGGTATGGGTGTCCCTCCTCCAGGACAGGCTTGGATGGTATGGTCAGGCTGCTCCCAAGAAGGGTCACAGCAGTGCACACGGGTCTTAGTAAATCTCCACTTGCGAGAGCTGGGCCCCGTCAAACCTGATTGCTGAGACAGATTGGGATCCAGGCTGGGAAGAGGGAGAATGACACCCCGTTCTTGCTTTTCTTGTGGCTTTCCTTCAGGGTTGGGAGTTCCTCCTAAATCACTTTTTATATCCTTGGTTTTCAACAATCACCTGTCTGGGAAGCAGATTATTGGAACCATTTTTGTTCCTCCCACTGCTCCATATTGTTCTCTAGTCCATGTTTAAGAGGGGAGATGTATTGGGGGATGATTAGAGAGGGGCTCCTGGCCCATCACAGAAGACAGCCTGAGTGGGAACACCTACATCCAGAACAAATCATCCCAAACATCCTTCAAGAACAGTCACACACAGGCCAAAGATGACAGGTCACATTAGGAATGAGAAAACAAATCTGGCCCAAATTCTCCTTCTTCAAGGACAGGCATTTTGCTCAAATGGCATGGAGGTGCCTTCTCTGAGTGCATTAATTAAGTGTGTAGCCCTCACCTGGCAGCTGAAGGGCAGGAAAAGGGAGACCCGGGAGCCCATGGGGGAGGGGCCCATGGTGAGCCACCGCAGTGGGCTGCTGCTTTAGTGTCTGCAGCGAAGAGATAAAGTGGCCAACTGTGCCGAGTCTCCTCCTTTTGGGAAGGCAGCACTGGGGGCCTGGTGGGACATAACAGGAGCAAAGGCAGCTTTGAGCCTTGAAGTTAAAGTAGCCTAGAGAATAAATAGGTTGAGCAGCTCCAAGAGAAGGCAATCCTTCAGGATTCAACAGGGGTGGCTCCAGACTTTGACTCCACAAAGCAACAGTTTCATTCTTCGTGAGATGAACAATAAACTAACCTGTGATGCAATGCCAAAGTGCTGCAGGTGATATTTACAAACATCTCCAGAGCAGGGACAAGGAGCAAGGAACAAGGGCTCCTCACTCACCCTCTAAGGAGTTCTCAGCATTCCCTCGGCAAACAAAAGCTGCAAGGCTAATAAACCCCCAAATGGGGAGAAATGGAACTGCTAGCAGCAGCACTTTGTGCAGGTTGGCAGGGATTAGCCAGGTATCTGAGAGGTTGAGAAATGCAGGTGGCATTTTCATTTTTAAAGGATAATGGAGAGAGAGAGGGAGAGAGGGAGGAGAGAGATGGAGAGGGAGACAGAGATATCAAAACAGAATAATACATATTTTAAAGACTATATATTTCATAAATTGGTACCTTCAAAGCACTGAGCTGCTCACAGGATAATGATAATACTTTTTTTTTTTTTTTTTAGATATGGTTTTGTTTTATAGGCTGGCCTAAAACTGGATATCCTCTTGCCTCAGCCTCTGGAGTGCAAAGATTACCAGCATACAGTGCCATGCTTGGTGAGTGGCAGGGCTTTCGAGAGACATCTATCCATACTGTGCTCCAGGCAGTCCATTCGGCGATGCCTGCAAGCTCCTGCTCATCACCTTTCATCACTATGAGTGTAACTCTGAGAGTCCACGTATAACCTTGCTTGGAGTCAAAATCTTACATTTGTGGTCTTTGGTTGGCCTGGGAAAGATGGCTTTTCTGACCTTCCTCCCTTCTCCTATCATGATGGCCCTGGGTTTGGTAGGAGTAAATAGTTTATATAACTGCACATTTGTGAAAATTCAGAAGTCTTGGACAGTGTTTTTCAGTACTGGGGACTGAACCCAGGGCTTGTGCCCTGAACTGTATCCCAGCCTTCCCCTACTCTTTAAAAAAAAATTTGGACAAGGTCTTCTAAGTTTTCCAGGCTGGGAAATTTGCTGTCCTCAAACTTGTTCAAACTTGCTCAAACTTGCTCAAATTTGCTGTCCTCTCTCCTGCCTCAGCCTCCCAGAGCACGTATGCTACAGACATGCACCACCATGCCTGGCTCTAGATAATATTTAATAAAGATTCCTTTGTTGAGATAGAGAAATTTTAAAGAAGGGGTTATTGTGGCTTCTGGGCCTCCATCTTGGGGGGTCCTTTTCACTTCCAGGGCCCAAATTTCATGAAAGCATCACCAGTGAGACTGTTACAAACATGTCCAAGAAAAACTTAAAACCACTGTGGGATAAAATGCTAAAGGAAGAGAAATTGTTCTTTCTCCCCATACATGTATCCGATACCACTTATGAATCATTTCAGAGTTTTGGGGGATTCCCTGTCTCTCTTTCCAGCTGTGCTCAGTTCTGTGGGTACCAGCCAGTTCCCACAGGTGCAGCTGACCATACAACTCAGGTTCCTGCCCTTTGCTTTTTGCTCTGCACTGTGACAGAGCAGGTGATGCCATCACAGTAGGCTGCTTGGCATTCACACATGAGGGACTTGGACACTATGAGGAGAACCTTTGGCCTGTGGTCTGTGATGCAGCGGAGAAATTCCACTTGATTTCTCTCCCTGGGCTGTGGTCACGGCTGCCTCAGCAGCAGAGCTCTGTGTTGGATCCTTTTCTCCTTCTCCCTTCATTTCTTTCTTGTGTGTGTGTGCCGGGGATCAAACTTGGGACTTTTCACTTGCAAGGCAGGTGCTGGAACCACTGAGCTAAATCCCCAGCCTCTCCCTTCATTTCTGCCCCTGCAGTCATAACCTGGGAAAGGGCTGGCACTGTACACCTCCCAAGCCGTGACTATCACCCCTAATTTAGGAGTTTGCTTCTCTGCTCTCTTAGGCTCTGTCTTAGACTCTTCTCTCTGGAAAACCCAAAACTCTTGCCATAAGAACTGGTGATGTATTTGATTTCCTCTTCTTGTTCTCTTGCAATTGATTTGTTTGCCCCGAATGCAAAATATGACATTTAGATTTGTTATGTACCATCTGTGGGAATGTTTTCAATTCCACTTTGCCATTGAACAGTGTTACACTGTCCTTCCTGGCCTTGAGTTAGCTACAAATTTGCCCATAAAATTTGTTGGCTTTAAAAACAAGTCATCGGTGACCAACACCTATAACCTTCCATGCTTCACCCTCCTCGATCACTACTCTGCGACAACCTCACTGCCTCAAGGGTGCACAGAGGGACCAGACTCTCCCCTCTCAGAGCCTGGAACCTGCTGCTCTTCTGCATGGAGTCCTCTTCCTTCAGGCTTTTCACACAATTGCCTCTTGGGCATATTTTAAAACCACTTCCACCATCTTTCTGTCATAGCACAGGTCCTCAGCCATGATTGCTGTGTCTACTTCATGAGTTTACCTTCTGATTGTCCATTTCCCCGATCACACGAAATGTGCAGGAAGGCAGGGATATTGTCCATTTTCTTTGCTGTGTCTGACACCTGGCAGGGGCTCAATAACCTCCGCCTGGCCCTCTTTCCTCGGGTACTGTGTGCAGACATGAGACTTCTCACTTAGTCCAGGGCACCGTTCTTCCAGTTCCCCCTCACTCTCCTGTGAGATCATTCCCCCTCTCTCCATCATCTCCATCAGCAGACAAGCACGCTATAATTTTTTCCCATCTAAAAAACAAAATGAAGTCCTCTTTTAGCTGACACCTACATATTTTATTCATCATCCATCTCTTCCACCAGAGAACCAGCTCCACAAGGAAAGAATTTGTGTCTCTTTTGTTTATTACTGTCTCCCTAGTGCCTCCAAAATGCCTGGCAGGTAGCAAGCACTCAATAAAAATGTGTTGAGTGAATGAGTCATTTTGTGGAATGAATGAATGAAACTCCAAAGCCTCTGTTAACTAACCAAGAAAAACATCAGTCTTTTCTTTTTTTTTGGAGACAGGACCTCACTATATAGTTCAGGCTGGCCTCGAACTCACTATGTAGCCCAGGCTGGCTGTGAACTCATGCAGATCTTCCTATATCAGCCTCCTGAGTGCTGGGATAGCAGGCATGCACCACCACGCCCAGCTTCTTTTTTTAAAGTCTATATTTTGAGCAATATCTAAATAACTTACAAGATCAATATTCTACCAAGAAGCAAATACACATGGCTCCATAGGGATCTGTGGTGGCTGTTTAACTGTGTGCATATACAGGGAGAGAATTTCTGTCCATTCTCTGGCACTGCTTTTTAATGGACAAAGGAAAATCACTAGAACTCAGCATTTAGATAAATCTTGCCTTAGAGATGGAAAAGCTGAGACCCGGATGGAGTATCTTTTCCTAAACCCTGGGCCCTTCTTTCTAATGACTAATGGCATAATCTTCCATACGACACATTCAAATCTCTAACCAAAAAGGAAAAGTTCTTGTGCTTACTTAGGACCTATAGAGCAGGAATTATTGCTGGAAATGGCTATGCAATAATAGTACCAGCCAGGAGATGGCGACTCGCCTCTCTTTGCAAGCGGGCTATAGTGTAGGCCGTGCCAAAGGACAGAGACCACTGGGGCTTGGCTGGGTCAAACAGGATCCCGCGGGGACCAGAGGCTGTGCCTCAGGGTGCCTCATTCTTTTGGCAGGGTCCCCATGAGTAAAACCGACCTTACTGAATATGAAAAGATACATTTTGAAGGCTTCGGAGGCAAGAGCAACTGCAAGTCTAGGATGGTTGACAGCTTCAGAGTCAGGATATTTATCTCAAATTCAGGGAGTCTGAAAATCTAGGCTAGCTCCTTGGCAAGCCAGTTCTGACAGACCTTTGGTGCACCTCTCCTGAGGGTCAGGCAACGGCCACCCAGAGCCAAGCAGAACATTTTCTACAAGATGGAGACTCGAGCTAGCCAAAATTCTGTCACAAGAATTATTACCTGGCCTTTGGGGTTCGCTAACCTGGATAACTATGTGTGACACTGTGTGCAAGGGGTGGAGATGGGCAGTGCACTGATAGGTATGTACGCTTTCTAGAAAGGAAGCTTGTGTTTCATCTACATTGTGGGGCTCTGTGTCTCCTGAAAGGTAAAGAAACTGCTTTCTGGGCTGGGAGCATAGCTCAGTGAATGAGTGCTTGCTTCACATGGCCAAGCCCCTGTGTTTGCTCCCCAGCACCATAAAAAGAAACAATAAAATAAAACAAAACAAAAAACTGTTGGTGCATGCTTATAACCACCTACTCAGGAGGCTGAGACAGAAGCACTGCAAATTTGACTACCCAGAGCACCTCAGTGAGACCCTGTCACAAAATAAAACAAAATAAAGGGCTGGGGATGTAGCTTACAAAGAAAGAAAGAAAAACTACTGTAGACTACTCCCCGAGAGGCCTCATTGATTCTGAGCACTAAACTGTTCTCTGAGAGCTTCCCTTCTGTTTTCATTAAGAATGACTCAGTCAGGCACAGGTCAGGAGGCGGAAAACATCAGCAGTTATTTGAACAGAGAGGGTAATAGAAGCATTAACTAAGAATGAAGTTGTTAACTGGATAACTGAAAAGGCACAGAGAGATACTAAGGTAATAGAGCAGTAGCAGCCACTACCCGTAGGGCTGGGTATGGGAAGTAGGGGAACTATTAAAATTTAAAACAAGTAGAAACTAACACTGAGGAGCAGGAGGCTCTGCTTGGCTAGGTTGGTGCCTCTGAGCTAGAAAGGGGCCCTCAGGGACCCCATGTCATCTGGAGGGGGCAGGCAGCTCTGCAAGTGGTGGGAAAACTGCAAGCTGCATTCAGCCACTGCCACAACAAGAAACTGATGCTGGCAAAGCAAAGAAGTGAGACTAGGGTGACACTGATGGGAACAGAAACCCCACAGGGAGCAGGCAAGAAGGAGCGAGTCCTTTCTCCTCCATCCACGCCACCCCCTCCAGTGTCTCCCTTTCAAAGAGCCTAGCACGGAGACGGAGCCAGCTGGCGAGAGAGACGTGTGGTTGGCAGAGTCCCAGCTCCAGCATCACAAAGCCAAGAGCAGAGGGTAGGTCTGGAGTGGAGAGATGGAAAGTTAAGGAGTGCTTCTGAAATATTTTGATTACCACAGTATTCATGGTCACTTTGCAGTCTCTCCACGCTGGGGGAGGGGGATTCAAGCTCTGGATAGATTCATTGGGCCATCTCTGGGGTGTATCCAGTGGATTCTTAACCAAGGCTGGGATTTCCAGGGGTAAGACTGTAGCAGCCATCTGCCTCCCTGGTCTTAGGCAATGAGGGCAGCGTGAATGTTACCATTTCAATTTCAGGCCAAAATGTTCCTCTAATTGGATGGGGAGCAATGGAGACCTTTTCACCAAAGGTCCCTGGTGGCTGTGGGCACTGGCCTCTTAATATAGTTGGTCCTACCTCTGTAGGGAAGTCTTCTGGGACTCTGAGTCATAACGCACAGCCCACTTTTCCCTGGGCACTAGAACATCTCTCTGTATTGGAAATGTAGATGTTCATTATGCTGAACAAACATGACTCATGAGGACAATCAAAAAGCAAAATGTCTCTTGGTTTCCCGTGATCTTTTCTCATCTGTTCAAGGAAGTGAGCTCTTCCTCTGCCCCAGATGAAAGTGAGAGCATGTCGCATGACCTTTGGGCCACATTTACTAATACCAGCAATCTGCCAGTCACTTAAGTCACACAACGCCAATTCAGTGATTAAACTGCTCAGTCCCTTTCCCTAAAAGTTCTTGAGTTAGGGTTTGGTGCCCAGTGCAGCAGTGTTGAAAGGTGAGAGACTTTTAAAAGGTGGAGCCCGGTTTCAGATTGGCCCTTCCCCGTGCTCTGATTTCCTGTCTCCCATGTAACCTCTCCCTCTTGTTGTGTTCCCGTGATGCTTTCTGTCATGATGCAGTGTAGCTGAGGGAGCCCTTGCCAGAACTGTGCTGTGCTGTTTGGGCCTTTAGTTTCCAAGACTGTGAGCTAAGTAAACCCTCTTTTCTACATAAAGTACCCAGCCTTAATAATTTTTTAGAGCCATGGAAAATGGGGTAATATAGTCCCACAACTTTTTGTTTTAAAATTGTAGCTTCTGTGCCATCTCCCAGATTGGGATTCTTGAAAGGTAGAGAGAAAGGGGGCTGGGAGAAGGGATACATGGTCAGCTGCTAACATTTCTCCTCCTCTCCTCATAAATTCCATTTTTTTTTCTCCCTAGAGTGGTAGTTCTAGAATTGAGGCAAAGATTTTACTTAACAAGCTGCAGCATGGCTGCTTAACATCTCCTCTTTCCGGACTTGGCAGATGTCGAAAGTCGACTCCCACAGCTCTACTGGGCTCTTCCCTCCCACTGAGGATCTCTTTTTCATGGTTTCTTTCATAGGACAAGTACTTTCTGTTCCAGCTACTCATGCTCTCCTTCCTCAGCCTCTGTCACTCTATGGATACCTCAAGCTTCTCTCTGAGGTCTGTCTGTCCCTCCGCACAGCCTTCGTAGTTAGATCGAAGATAGCCCCTCACTTCCCATCCTTTCTTGGCCACACGTTGCCACCTCCTCTCTCAGGACAAACACAGACTGTCCTAGCCTCCTCCTCTGACTTCCCAGCAGATTGCTAGCCCTGTGGGTGTCCAGGTGGGAGTCAGATGCCTGTGCATTGCACGCCTAAGTTATAAGGGATGCAACAAACATCCACAGAGGACAGCTGAAGCCCTGTCCCTAAGCTTTCAATGACAGCAGTGTTGTCCCTTCCCTCCCACACGGCACACCAGAACTTTATCCAGATATCTTCTTTCTTATAGCCAGGCACAGTACAGTAATTCTAGTTACTAGAAGGCTAAGGCATTTGGGTCTCATGTTTGAAGCCAGCCAGGGAAACTGAGACCCTGTCTCAAAATAAAGAGAATAAAATGAAAAATGGCTAGAGATGTTGCTCAGTGTGACGGCCCTAGGTTCAGTCACCAGTACCTAAGAAATAAAACAAACAAATGACTTCAGCAACCCTTTTTATTTATCTTTAAGCTCCTAGCTATTTTATAACTGTTAAGGAAGATTCAGTTAAAAAAAAAAAGGAGCCCAAGATTCACAAAATTAGTTTCCTGTCTAGTTTCTCTTATATTCTGCATGGTGTTTTGGTACCTCATTTGGAATATGATCTCTGTTATCTTCAAGCCTTGGAAGAATTTTTATTTTAATATTTTGTTCTATGTACAATTTTTTTAAATGCATAAAATAACTGGTTGCTTTATTATTCTAAAAACAACAGTATTCTGAAACCTTCCAAACATGATGCAGCAGCCAGAATGGGACTGTTAAGACAGGTAGAAGAGAGACACCACAGAGCTCCTCCTAGGGCCTTGGAATCAGCTCACAGCTGATTCTTTCTAATCCTCTGTAGAAGTGGATTTTGGTTTTGTTTTGCTTTTCTTGGCAGTGCTAGCAATCAAATTCAAGGCCTTGCCCATGCCAGGTGTTGTGGTTTGTATCTAAAATGTCCCCTGAAGCCTCATGCACTCATAGATGGGGCTTTGGGGAGGGCACTGGGTGTATGAGACTCATCACTGGTTTAGTCCCTGCTGGCTTTACAGCTGGATGGGTTTATAGCCTGGTGGTGGTGGTAGGGAGGGTTACTGTGAGTGTGGCTGCAAGCGTGTACATATAAATCTCTCTTCCTCCCTTGATCCCTCTCTGCTTCCTGCTGCCATTCCATGAGCTGTTTTTCCTCTGCCATGCCGCCCTACCTTGTAGCCAGCTGGCTATGGACTGAAACCTCTGCCAACTATGCATCAAAATAAACCTTTCTGGTTTTAAGATGTGGCTGTCAGGTATTATAGCCTAGTGACAAGAAAGTAACTAAGACATCAGGCAACTTCTCTATCACTGAACTATAGCCCTAGCTGCATGAATATGTTCATCTATATTTTTGAGGTAAGATCTCATTATGTTGCCCAGGCTGGCCTTGAACTGGCCTCCAGAGTAGCTGGGATTACAGGTGTGCACCATCATGCATAACCCATTCTTTAGTGGGAGGATTGAAAACTCTGGAATTCCTTCAGAGGCCCATCATCCACCTCACTAGTTTACAAGGTTGATTAAATGAAATAATATTCACAAACATATGTTGTGACTGTGTAAACTGGAGGGTACAACAGCCAGACATGTATGGGACTTTCAGGACCATGGGTACTTTAAGGAGGTGTTGACTTTCTAAAATTTTTCTTCTTTCTGTTGCTGAGGTTTAAGCCTAAGGCCTCACACATGGTAAACCAAGCTCTATCCCTGCCAGATTACCTAGGATTTTAAAAGACAGCTCTGGGGCCGGGGATTTAGCTCGGTGGTTCTGCTGCCTGCCCTGCAAGCACAAGGACCCAAGTTCAATCCCAGGTACCAAAAAAACAAACAAACAAAAAAAACCACAGCTCTAAGCAGATATTTACAGTTCAAAGAGGAAATCTTGCCATTTAAAACTAGACCCAGGGCTGGTGATCTAGCTCAGTGGTGCTGCCACCTGCCTCAAAAGTGCAAGGTCCCGAGTTCAATTCCTGGTACCAAAAATAATAAATAAAATTAATTAATTAAATAAAACTAGACCCAGACCCAACAAAGAGGCTGTTTGGCCAGTGTTTCCAAGGACAGCATCCATCCAGCTTACACATTAGCCATGGTGAGGGACCACCCTAGGGGACAGTCAGGGTCCCTCCCTATCCCTAGCCTACCCTGGTCACCTGCAGCTTGTGCTCACTGAACTGCCTGCTTCCTGCTCTGTCCTGCCAGAGTCACTTGGAGCACTGGTCCCAAGTTCGAGCAGTGAATGCCCTAGGAACAGCCCTCACCACTAGGATGGGCTCCGGGTCCCAGGACCCTGTGAGTTTTCAGGCTCTCTGAGGATCTCAGAGGGATGGAACCTCTTCTGCCCACAGTTGTCAATACACTAGCACCTTTATTGGCTTACTTCTGTCAAAAGGCAACATTACAGCAAACTTAGAGATCTAAATTGGCTTTATTTATGATTCTAGAATTAGCCAACACTTCATCCTATAAAATAAAATGTGTGCCAGTGGGCTGAATAGTAGAGGTTAATTTTATAGACAATGAAGGGCTGAGGAAAACAGAAACAAAGAACAGAGTGGGTTTGACCTTTCAAAATTGCTTTCCTAGCCAGGCATGGTGGTTCACGGTTGTAATCCCAGCACTCAGGAAGCTGAGGCAGGAGGATCATGGAGTTCAAAACCAGCCTGAACTACATGGCAAAAATTTGGTCTTAAAAATTCAACCAACCAACCAAACAAAACAAAAGTTGCTCTCCTTGTAAGGTATGGAAAGGGAGAGAGACCAGTAGAAAAATAACTGCTTACTGGGTGTGGTGGCACATGCCTGTAATCTCAGATACTCAGGAAGCTGAGACAGGTGGATCACAAGTTTCTGGCTAGCCTGGGCAACTTAAGAGAAACCTTGTCACCAAAAGTAAATAAATAGATAAATAAAAAAATAGGACTGGCAATATAGCTCCCTGCCAAGGCCTTGGATTCAATTCCCAGTAATACACACACACACACACACACACACACACGCGCGCGCGCGCGCACACACACACACACAGAACTGAATGAATTGGTTAACAGGTGATTTCGGGGTTTTTTTAGTTAGAATTAAAGCAGAGGGAATTTCACAATTGTGCCAATTGAAACTGGCCTGTTTGTGAAATTTGGCTATAATTTCTGTGCTCTGATTTCTTAGAAGGTCAAATAACAACTTGGTTTGGTGATGGGAACTTTAGCATGGGGACTCCATTTTCATTTTTAGTCTGGCCTGTTGGGGCCCACTGTAGGCCCTTTGTCCAGTTTTCTACAATGTTTATTTAATATGTTCCTTCCTTCCCTGCTTCATTTTCCTCATTCTCCCACAGAACTTTCTGGGATCACTAACCAACCTAACTACTTGTCTTCAAATCTGCTCCAGATCTGCTTTTTTTTTTGAGAGAAGAGGCAGACTAAAGCTTGAGAGCCTGTCTTTGGCAGGAAAATGTGGAGTATAAAACTGCAATGGATGCTTCTCTGGATATTGGGTGTAGTAGAAATTGTTTATTGACAACTTCCTTCAGGCCAACATGATCCTAAGCACTTTCCCAGCCTCGTTTATAGCAGGTTGAAGTGGGTGTGGTCATGATCCTTTACATTATAGACAGGGATATTAGGCATCGACTTGTCCAAGGCTGCATAACTTGTAAGTAGTGGAGTTGGGATTTTAGTTTTGGACCCTCCACTCTTACCTGCTTGCTGTCTTTTTTAAACTCTTGAGTGCCAATTCCATAGAGTCAGGGAGCTGGCTCCATGGGCACTGTTTGGAGGCCTCCCCAGGATTGCTGACAGGCATGATGGGAAGAAGAGCAGAGATTTGACAGGTAGAAGCCTCCATCAAAACTATATCTGCTTCCATGCACCAACTGAGCAACCTTGGTGATATCACTTCTCCTCTGACCCCCAATTTAAAGCCTCCACGTAACCCAGCTGGTGGTGGTGTGGTGGCAAATACTGTATGGGTTGTAGGGGTTTTGACGAGTTTAAACAAAGTTAAACTTGAGGAGCACTTGGCATCCTGTAAATGGGAGGGAAGGTTTTGGATGCTGTGATGTCCATTGCAGGCTCCCAGGTCCCTCTTCTGCAGACCTCTTCCCCTTTTAACCCATTTCCTGGGCTTCTTTCTTGCTGCTTTCTTGAAAGAGTTAGAATGAGGCCTGGTATGGTGGCCCATGCTTGTAATCCCAGCACTCTGGAGTCCTAGACAGGAGAATCCTGAGTTCCAGGCTAGCCTGGAAATTTACTGAGACCTTGTTTCAGAGGAAAAAAAAGTGTGATGTAGGTGTAGTATCTACAATATGTTCATAGGTTGTAGGTTCACATGGGGTAGTTTAACATGGTGTTGGTATATGATGATGGAACTTTGGACAAGGGTTTGAATCCCACCTCTCCTATTTCTACTTGGGAAAAAAATAAAACCTTAGGCAGGTCATTTACTCTCTCCAGGTCTCAGTTTTCTTATCTGTAAAATGGGGACAATAAGATAGGGCTGTAGAAAGAGTTAAGACAATGCACATAGAATGTTTAGCACAGTCCAGCACATGTTAGTCCAGCACCATCAAAGGATGATGGCTCAGGTATTACTATTCATTTTATGAGAGAGAAAAATATGAGCCACATCCAAAGATAGAAGAAAAAGTAGATTTGACTGATTTTAGGAGATATTTAAGAAAAGACTTATTAGCTCTCTCCAGCTACTTAAGAGAAAGTAGGAAGCCTCAATCTGTCACTGCATTTCTGTTTACATTCAAATTCCACATACCTCACCAGAGAAAAGGATAGCAGGCCGGAAGCACCAGAGAAAAGGATAGCAGGCCGGAAGAGAAAACACAGTTGGAAGCCATGATAGAGAGCGATAATGATGTAACACGAAAGACATCATCTGTATCATCTAGTGCACATTAGGTTCCTTCAGCATTAAAAAAGCTTTTATTTCTGAGCCTTGCTTCTCCTCCTTACCCCAAATCTAACAGAGAAAATATTCTGTGACGTTGGGAGGTGGTGAAAATCCTGAATTGGAAAAGAGACAGGAGGCTAGTTAGACCACTCTAGGCAACCAGGTGTGGAATTTTGTTTGTTTGGTACAAGGGATCAAACTCAGGACCTTGTACTTGCAAGGCGGGCGCAGAACCACTGAGCTAAATCCCTGGCCCCAGGTGTGGAATTTGAAAGAAACAGGGTGGGGCAGAAATATGTGCAAAGAGGGAAGAAGCAGAAAATAGTGAAAAAGAAATAGTGAAATAGGAAACAAGGAGATGGATCCTTTGTAAATGGAATGGGATCTAGAGATGGAAGGGGGCGGGGCTAAAAAGAATTAAGGTATGTTAAGTATATGTACCTACTGCCTAACATGAATGTAAACATTATGTATCGCAAATATTTGCTTAAAAAGAAAACAAAGCAAAGCAGAGACAAGAATATCCTTCCACAGACACACAAAAAGACTTATTTGCTTAGGGCCAGATTCTATCACCAGCTTTACACATAGCTTCCACTGAGTTTTATGTTTAGTCTTCCTAGTAACTCACTTGAAAGTTTTCAGTCTGTTTTGCTTACTGTATCTGCTGATACCTAAATTCTTAAAGCACTGAAAAAACGATATATTTTTTTGTCTTAGTAAGTGCCAAATTTATTTATAGTTTATTCTTCTTGAAAAAAAATTATGCCAGTAAATCCTATTTTTAAAATCTTATATGGTACACCAATAAATTTTAGCAACCTTTAGAGGGGTATACAGTCAGGCAGCATACAGCAGTCTAGTCTACAGCAGACTGCAGGTGCAATGACAATGTCATCAGACCTGATGCAAGTAAAACAGGAGCACAGAACTGAAGAAGAGGCAAAAGGAAGCTGTGGGTGAAGAAAAAGAAGGACCACAGGGAAACCCACAGCGAAAGGTTAGCAGGTGCTTGTGTGGACCTCAGCAAGCTCCTTGCACATTTTTAAAACCTGAATCCCCCAAACCAAAAGATTTTCATGAACAGAGAAGAGTATGTATGGTGCATTATCTGCTTTCAAGCAAATGTGTGATTAAAAAAAGAAACAGACCAAGCAAACCACCGTGAATATATTTCTAAAAAGGAATGACATGTCTTTAAGAAGAGCCCGGGGAAGGTCCTTCCAGGGCTTCCCCGAAGAAGCCATTGTTATCACAGGAGGTGACTGCTGCTTGCACGTTAATGCCCCCGGAGAACCCACAGTGGGACTAGATGTAGAGGAGGAAATAGTTGCTATAATTTGGACCTGGGATGTCCCCCCCGGTCCATGTATTGAGAGCCTGGTTCCTAGTGTGATTCTGTCCCCAGGTGGTGGAGTGTGAGGCCCAGCAGGAGGTCCTTGGGTCACCGAGGGTGAGCCATTGAAATGAGGGGTAGACCCCAACACCCCTCCTCTTTCCATTTTTGATTCCTGGCCATGAGGTGAGCAATTTATTCTGCAACATCCTGTCTGCCATTGCTGTCCAGCAGGCCCATCAGATCCCAAGCAACGGGTCTGCTGTTCCTAGACAAGAACTTCCGAAACTGTGGGCGAAAATAAACCCTTTCTATTTATGTTAAAAAAGAAAAGAAAAGAAAGCTGGCCCTGGCCTCCTACCTTTGGCAGTTGTCTTTGTAAGTGATTCTTTCCATTGCTACTTCCTGCCCCAGGGTCTCCCTGACTCTGTGAGAACCGCAGGCTTAGGAGAGCTTAAACTCAGCACTTGTTAACTTGTCACCATATAAAAGAAAGGAGAGAGGCTTGACATTTTCCCAATCCCTGAAAGTGAAAGAAGAAAGGATTCTTTACTTTCTAGGCCACATCCTGAATGACAAGGGTCAGTGTCTACCACTGATCTGTGTGGGCGCAGGCTTCTAATTATTTCCTGGATAACCTGTTATCTATTATCCATTAGGCTGCTTGCCAGAATATGCTAATGTCTCCAGGGTTCCTAGTCTGGATTCTAATGAGCCATTTTTTGGTTTTGTTTTGTTTCTTGTTTTTAAAGGGGAAATAGCAGTTGAGTGATTGGCAGCTATAAGCTTCCATTAGCAGAAAGGCTGTCCCTTGCCTCTTCGTTAGCCTGTGCTGGTGGAGACCAAATGCCTCAGTGTCTCCTCTTTCTCCTGGACCCTTGACTCTCACTTTTCTAGGGACTTGGCTTTATCAGAACCTTCTGGAAAAGCTTCTGAGAAAGGCATGTTTTTCTGGGCTGCTATCATTTGCTTGGAGAACAAGGACACTCTTCAAATAATTTTTTGTTTTGGAAAAAGGAGGGAAGGGAGGGTATCAGAATTCAATAGGCCTCTTCTTCTGTGGAGCAGGGACAGACCTTGGCTGTCACCCAGGTGAGCTCTGTATCTGTAACCATCAGTTACACCCTGGCCTGTAGATTTGTACAAAGGCACAATGAAATGCCATCAGGTGGGAGGGGTATGCAAATATAGGGCAGGATTCTTTTTTTAATTATAAAGGTAGCACATGTTCATTACTTAATAGGGACTCTAAAAAAGCAAAAAGGAAACACTCCATAGTTCATTTCTCAGAGATAATCACTGTTAACATTTTGGTATATCTTCTACTTTTTTTCTTATGCTAATTTATACCTGCCATTGAAAAACAGGGCCCTTTGATTTTTTTGGAGGTGTATGGCAGGGGATAAAGCAGAGTCACTGAGTGGAGGGACAGAGGCCAGATTGGTTAGCATTTGCCAGGCAGAGTATATGAAGGGAGCAGGGACTGTACAAAGACCTCCAGAAACCTTTACCAGAGGATTCAGCTGAATAGAGGCCACACATGCACAAATTCATAGGTAGCAGCTCCATGAGGCTACTCAAAACAGTTTTTGGGGAAAGTGCCATTCTGGGGAGCTGAAAACTGAACACTACCAAAAACTTATGCATCATTGGGATTTTATCTTGTTTACTTCTAGTAAGTTTTAACAACAACAACAACAACAACAACAACAACAACAAAAACCTCACTGAACCTGTGGGGCCTTCAGTAAGGACTCCAGAAAAGTAAGGTCTTAGGAGTGAGCCCTAACTAGCTCTAGGTTAAGGAATCTTTAGACCTGCCCTAACCAAGGTTAATAACCAGCCTCAAAAGGATTGTGATGATCCACATTGTAAGACCGCGGGCCTTACCAAACGCTCCGGGGAGCTGACTGCAGCGAAGAAGAACACCGGGGAAGGAACACACCAGACAAGTTGGAAAGTAAAACAGACCTTAGTCTGGCCAGATGGCACTCCCAAAGCAAAGCCTCTTAGAGAGGCGACTAGCCCAGAGTCCGAGGCTCTTTTATAGGGGGTTGCAGGGGAAGTTAACAGGTGAAATTTACAGAAGAGGAACAAAAGTTAGTGGTCAGCTGACACGTACTGATGGTCAGCAGATGTTTGTAGATTGTTCTATAGATAGCGGTGTTCAGAACATCAGTTTCGAACAAAGAGTTGAGTAATTTACTTTGGGACCTTATGGCTGATACAGACCTTATCTAGTGTCCTGGAACTAACAAGCATCTTTATCTATTTACTCACATTCACAGTTGGGGCTAGGGGAGTTTTATGATTACAGAGTTATGCAGTCCCACAACATGAAACTTAAAACTACCCTCCCAAACAAAATTCAACACTCTTTGAAGGAAAACAAAAACAAAAAAATAGTATATAGTATAACATGTATAATGTCCAGCATCCATTAAAAAGTTTCTTGATATGCACAAAAGCACGAGGAAAGTTGTGAAACAAGAGAGAGATGCAATTAACAGGCATGAACCTTAAGATAGTCATGATAAACATTGTCCAGGATTTAAAGGAAAGCATATCATAATAAAGAAAAAAAATAGAAACTATAAAAAAGAAACTAAATTGAACTTTTAGAACTGAAAAATATTCTGAAATGTCAAGTTACACAGTGCAAAGGAATTTAAAGGCAGAACAACAGAAGGGCCGGGGATTTAGCTCAGTGGTGCTGGGCCTGCCTTGCAAGCACAAGGTCCTGAGTTTGATCCCCATTATGGGGGAGGGGGGGGTGTAGAACAATGGAAATTATCCAGTGACACAGAAAATGAAAATAAAGTTTTAGTGATCTATGGGACCTCGTAAGGTCTGACATACATGCAGGAGAGTACAAGAATGAGGGGAAAGGCAGAAAAAATGTTTAAAGAAATAATAGCTGAAAAACTTTCCAATTTCAATGATAGATTCAAGAAATCTAATCATCCCTAAGCAAGATAAATACAAAGAAAACCACACCAAGGAAGTCAAGTTTTTGAAAACCAATGATATATCTATATTCTTTAAAATAGCCAGAAGAAAAAAGACAGCGCAAGCCAGATACTGCCTGAAGTAGAAGGATTATCTACAAAAAGACATAAGAGGATTTCAGGGGGTGATGGAAATATTCTATATCTTGACAACAGTGGTGATGGTGGTGTTTGTAGGGTGGTGTGTGTGTGTGTTGGATTCTAGAAATCATTACTTCATACTAACACATCCAATTCTAATCCAAGCCATCCATAATTTTATTTATCCTCTTTCACAATAAGAACCCTGGCTCCTAACAATGTGATTGTACTTACTCTTTTGTTCCATAGTTTCAGAGTTTCTATACCCATACTATTGTGAAAAATGAATGTATTTAAAAAAATTCAGGGCTGGGGATTTAGCTCAGTGGTTCTACCACCTGCCTGCAAGTGCAAGGTCCCAAGTTGGATCCCTGGTACCAAAAATAAATAAATAAAAATTAAAAAATTAAAAAAGTTCAATAAAATATTTTGTAGTGTTCTCTCTACTATACCAAGCATATATAATCAAAATACTGTATTTAAACATTACTTGGGAGCTGGGTGTGGTGGTGCATGTCTGTAATCCCAGCGCCTGAGTGGTTGAGGCAGGAGGGTCACCAAGAGTTCAAGGCCAGTCTGAACTACATAGTGAGACTGTCTCAAAAAACAAAACAAAACAAAAGAAACAAACAAATAAAAAAACCAACTTGGATTATTTCTCTCCTGTTCTCTCAATGTGATTATAATGTGTATGTAAATACATTTGCGTATCTGTCAGTGTTCAACAAGGACAGAAACTATAGAAGTTACTAGTAACAGAGAGAATGTAATATAAATATTTGTTAACTGGGAATTAAATTGATAAGTGGCTAGCTAAACATGTTAAAAAAGGACTCTACAACAGCAGTTCTTAAACTTTATGGCTTCGGAACTTATTGCATGCTAGGCAAGCACTCCAACCCTTCTTAAATTAGTTTAGACTGTGAATTCATGAAGACACTTAATGTCCATGGACGTGAAATTTATTGGTATTTATCATCAATACTAGAAATTAAAAATGAAAATTTTTGCAATATTTATTTTTAAATTATTAAAACAACATCAAACTTACTGCATGTTAACATTTTTATGAGAACTTACAAGATTTAGTGAGAAAAGTGACATATAGGTTAACATTTTTACAAATCTCTTTAATGTCCAGCTTAATAGAAAACTGCTGGATACTGATACCCATTTCTGTGTTCAAGATTTGTTTCTTTATTTGTTTGTTTTTTGTTTTTTAGGTTTCTTTGGTACTGGGATCAAACTCGGGTCCTTGCGCTTGTGGAGCAGGCAGCGAAACCACTGAGCTAAATCCCGGGCCCTATTTGTTTGTTTTTGAGAAGGGTCTTGCTTATGTAGTTAAGGCTGGCCTTGAGCTCACTATGTAGCCCAGGGTAGTATTGAACTTGCAGCAATCCTCCAGCCTCAGCCTTCTGAGTGCTGGGATTACAGGCGTGTGCCACCATGCCCGGTTCAAGATATGTTGCTATGTTGTTTTATTTAAAGTACATGAAGAAAATAGAGTCTCACATGGATCTGTAGTTAGAAAAGGGAGGAACATTTTTAATAAACTTTTTCAAAGAATTGGGGCTGTCCTTTCTGATATTATAACAAAATTCAACAAGTGGTAGTTTCTTGAAGATTGCTTGTAATGTGAAATCTGAAATTATGTCTAAAAAACTTTTTTGTTAAGCTATGACATTAAAATCCCTTGAAATATCTTGACTTTGAATTGATGTTTACCCATGTGTGATTTTGTAACCCCATGCCTGGGTTATTACAAAACATCAGTGATTATGCTGGGGCTGTAGCTCAGTGGGAGGGCACTTGCCTTGCATGCATGAGGCCCTGAGTTCCATCCTAAGCACTGCACATCAATCAGTCAGTCAATCAGTGTTTAAGTGAAAATAGCAAATGTTGTAGCATTTATTTATACACTACCAATAAGTCACATTTGTTAACATCACCATCATTTGTCAGAAAAATCTTTAATATTGGCAATTGTCAAGCTCAACTTCTAATTTTAAATTTGAAAGCTCAAATTTTATCATTGGCAATAAACTCTATTTGTTGTTTTTCTTGGAATGACAAGCTCTGTTTGTTTGTTTGTTTTTTGGTAGCAGGGATTGAACTTGGGTCCTTGTGCTTGCAGGGCAGGCAGCGGAACCACTGAGCTAAATCCCCAGCCCACTTTGCTTATTTTTGAGAAAATATCTGCTAAATATACAAGTCTGACTTACCATGTTTTTTCTGTCAGTTCTTCTTTTAAAAGTGGTGTTCCTGGAAAAAGTGGCTAGTTTAGCTAATAATTCAAATAGTCACACAAGTGCGATTCCTTGAGACAACCATCATATTTTGCAATACTACTTAATCCTGAGAATATGGAAATGAGCATAATTTAAGATGTTACTGATTTTTACTGCTTCATCAAGAATATTCATAGGTGTAACTGGATTCTTTTTCCCGAAAGTGTGTGGTACTGTAGTAAAAAAATGCAACAGCATTTGAGTGTAGCACTGAGTGTAGCTCAGTGGTAGGATCCTCACCTAGCATATGCAAGGCCCTGGGTTCCAGCCTCAACAATGATCACAAAACAGGAAAGAAGACAAATAAAACAAAGCAACAACTGCCAGTTCAGCACCACCTTTTTTCATGCTGGAATGCCAGTAGTTTTACTCAACATTGCTTTTGCAGCATCATTTTGCAAAGCAACTTCTCTAAGTTCTCATGGTAGCAACTGTAAGAAGCAACTCCCACTTTGGGGGAGGGCAGATACAAGGAGAGGTTCAAATGATTAAAACTTAGGAATTGAGAGGTAGGCAGCTGGGGAGTGGAGTCTCAGACCTGGGTGGAGAAGATTTATGGCAAGGCTGTTTTTTGTGAATTCAGGAGAGGCCCATAGAGTTGGGACTTTTGAGGGGGGTGCCAGCTAGCTGCCTGATGCTAGGGTGCCTGCCGTGATGTGATGAGACTGGTTTTGTAAGTGCTGGAGAAACGGTAAGATGTACTTAGCTCTTGCTGGGGGAAGGACCTGCTGCTGCCAGGATGAAGGAGCATTTTGGGGAGACTCACAGGAATTAGAACCACAGACAAACAGGAAGGAGAAGGTCCTTTATCTCTCCTTCAGCTGCAGTTTACTTCTGATGCCTTAGGGGCAGAGCTCAACACAGGCAGCAGCACAGCAGAAATGCAATCTGCAGTGTTAGCTCGAGCTCCACAAGCACATTATAAAAGGGTGGCCTTCAGCTGGGCACAGCGACGCACACCTGTAATACCAGCCCAACAGTCTGAGGCCTGTGGATCATAAGTTCAAGGCCAGCCTAGGCAACTTAGCTGAACACTGTCCCAAAATAAAAAATTAAAAGGGGCTGGGGATGTAGCTCAGTACAAGGCCTTGCATTCAATCTCCAATACCGGAAAAAGAAAAGAAAAAAGGTGGTCTTGGAATTGATCCTCAACAGCAGGCATGTTTAGGGTTTATTTGCTCTTGTTTACAATAATACAAAGATTTCCCCATCCCCGTCCTTCTTACTTAATTTTATTTTTTAATATATAGAATATTAACATGTTTCCCAAGAATAAAAACTATGCAAAAGGACGGGGATTTAGCTCAGTGTTTCTGCCGCCTGCCTCGAAAGTGCAAGGACCCGAGTTCGATCCCTGGTACCAAAAAAAAAAAATTACACAAAAAATTATGTGCAGAGAAGTGTCCTCATCCCTGGATCCCTTCAAACTATCTCTGCACCACTTATAGTTACCTCTTATATTGTTTTATGATTTATTCTTCCTTTTCTAAAATTAAGCAAAACATATATGTTGCCTTATTCCTTTTTATCTTTTTTTTTTCAGACAGGGTCTCCCTATGTTGCCCACACTGACCTTGAAACTGTGCTCCTCCTGCCTCAGTTTCCCAAGTAGCTCAGATTACCTTTTTATCTTTTCTATAAAAGTACATTGTGTTACTTAGCTTTCTATTACTGTAACAAATACTTGAGATAAATCAATTTATAAAGAGGAAAGGTTAATTTTGGCTCACAGCTTTGGAGGGCTCAGTCCTTGTTGGTTGGCCCCACTGTTTTGTGGCCCATGGCAAGGTGGTACCACATGGCAGGGAGATTGCAGCAGAGCAGTGTTCACCTTCTCGTAGCCAGGAAGCAAAACGAGAGAAAGAGATCAGTACCACTCAGTCCCCTTCGATTGTAAGTCCCTAGTGATCTAAGACTCCCACCTTGCCCTACCTCTTAAAGTGTTACCATCTCCTAACTCTACAACACTGAGGACCCAGCCTTTACCACATGGCCTTGGGGAACATTTTATGTCCAAGCTATAATGTGCAGTCTCTATATTATACATAATTCTTTTTACTTTTAATTTTTCATGGACTATATTCTAGAAATGAGCTCATTTAATATATTCAGATTAGTCATACCTTCTCATCGTTTTTTTTTATGCTCTTCAACCAAACACCATCTACTTACTTAGCTAGTTTTGTATGTCTAGGTATTTGAGATATATTTTACAACTGCAAATAATGTTGCATGAGCAATGTCGTGCGTGGATTTTTTTAAATTGCTGGAGGTGCATCTTTGTGGTAAATTCTAGAAGTGGGACTACTGGGCCAAAGGGCGAATGTCTCTGTCTTTGTAAGGTAGTGCCACAATTCTTTCCACAAAGGCAGTACCACTTTTTATCCCAACCAGTAATATATGAGTGGCTGCTCTCCACAATCTCACCAGCAGACTACATTTTTAAGATTTCGAATTTTTGCCAACCTGACAAGTGAAAAATGCTGTCTCCGTATAGTTTTAATTTGCATTTTTCTTATATTATGAGTGAAGAAGAACAGCTACTCATATGTTTAAGTGTCAGTTTTACATTCGTTGCTGTTGTTAATTTTCTATGCATGTCTTTGCCCATTTTTCTAAAAGACTTTTGGTGTTTTCCCTCAATTTTTAAAAGTTATTTATATATTAGAGATTTTAATCCTTTTTCTGTGATATATATTCTCTTACTTTGTCATTTTTCTTTCGATTTTGTTTGCAGAGGTTTTGCCCTGCAAAGGCTTAAATGTGTTGGACTAATTAAATTTACCAATATTTATTTTATTGCATCTTCATTTTAAGACATAATTAGAACATTTTCCCCATACTCAGGTTATAGAGGAATTTAACCATATGTTTTTTTCTTTTCTTTTTTTCAGTGCTAGGGTTTGAACCCAGGGCTACTTTGGGTGTGTTAGGGTGTATCACTGATCTATACCCCTGGATCCCCTTAAAAAGTTATTTTTTAAATTTTAAGATAGGATCTCACTGAATTGCCCAAGCTGGCTATGAACTTTCAGTCCTCTTACCTTGATCTCCTGAGTAGCTTGAATAACATGGATGCACCATTATACTGTTCCCAGCTTAAGCATATTTTGGTTTTGGGCTTTAAAAAAAATAAAGTCTCATTATTTAGGCCAGGTTGTCCTTGGACTTGCTATTCTCCTACTGCAGCCACCCAAGTGCTAGGATGACAGTCATGTGCCATGATGCTGGGTATGATTATATATTTTTTCTTTTTTCTTTTTTGGTACCGGGGATCAAACTAGGGACCTTGTGCTTGCGAGGCAGGTGGCCCAACTAAATATTTTTTAATACTTCTCTTTTTTTGGGGGTGAGGAAGGTTGAGACGGGGTCTTGCTACATAGTTCAGGCTGGCCTTGAACTCACTATGTAGCCCAGGCTGGCACTGAACTCATGGTGATCCTCCCTCCTCAGCCTCCTGAGTGCTAGGATTGCAGAATACTTCTATGGTTTCCTTTTTGCATTTAGTTCTCTGACCCATTTAAAGCCTATATTATCTTTTTTCAAATGGAGTTTTTGGTTATCTATTGCTTTGTAACAAACTACACCCAAACTTAGTGTCTTGAATCCATCTTATTATTTTACACAGCTCTGTGTGCACATTGGGCTCAGCTGGGCAGTTCTGCTGGTCTTGCTTGTGTTCTGTCACACAACTACAGTATATGAGGCTGGGGCTGGAGTTGTTCAAAAGCTTGATTTGGATGCTGGGACCACAGGGCTGCTCTCCTCCCTCACTTGGTATATGAAACTCAGACAGATGCCATCAAGAAATAATTCTGGAAAATTCAAATAACAACTGCATTGAGATTCCATCTCATCCTAATCAGAATGGCTATCATCAAGAATTGTTTTTAAAAAGCAATAAATGTTGGCAAGGGCACAGGGAGAAAAGAATCTTACAATGCTAGTGGTAATGTAAATTAGTATAGCCACTGTGGAAATCAGTATAGAGGTTCGTCAGAAAACTGAAAGTAGAGTTACCATTTGATCCAGCTATACCATTCTTTGGTTTACACAGTTCTCAAAGAAATTAAAGTCAGCATACTGTGGAGATACCTGAATAACCCACGGGGAGAGACAATTGTAGTAATAACTGTTACCGAGATCTTAAAGGTGTCTTCAAGGTATCTTATTCTTTGGCTCTGACTCTCAGAGAGAACTCCTGCCTGTCCAGGTTGTGAGCTGAGCCTCTCAGCATGCTGGGTAGCATGCTCCCTAGAGGAAGGAACCCAGAAGCTGCCCGTTGTCATTTATTCTGCCTGGCTCCTCAGCTCAAAGACATACCAAGGTTGTAGAGTTGGGTAAGGGATAGAAAAAGATCACGAAGAAAAGCAGCCACCAAAAATGAGCATTTGACCTGTGCTCAGGATAGTTCTCCTTTCTGGGCCTCATTGTCCATCTCTGGTAGAGGAATTGGTAAGGAGTCTTCCTGTTCAGAACATTTATGACTCAGAGAGGAAGCAGAATTGCCATTTCTCTTGGAGGCTGAAACATGAAGGAGATCATCTCCAGAGGCGGCTTTATTCTGCTGGTCAATGTCCGGATATGTTGTGAGAAGCCAGACTGTGAACTTCCCAAGAGCAGGGACAGGATGTCCTCACCTTTGGGTCCTACCTTGGGGATAAAACTGTTTAGCTGAACGAAAAGACTCCAAAAGATTTTTGTTTTTAGCTTTAAGCTCCTAGATTCTGCCATCTTGGATCTTGGCGGAAGAAAAAGAATTAATTGTGAAATTCAAAAATACATGTGTTGTAATTTAATCTGAAACACGACAGTGTTAAGAGATCCAGCCCACGGTGGTGATTAGGTCATGAGGGCTCCATCCTCATGAATAGGGTTAATGTCCTTATTATAAAGGCCTAAAGAAAACTGTAGGCCCCTGCAGCCACATTAGGACACATAGAAGGAGCCATCTATGAGGAAGGAGTCCTCACCAGCCCTGCCAGCACCCTGATTGGGAACTTCACAGCTTCCAGACCATGAGCAATGCCTTTCGGCTGTTCATAAATTACCCACTTAAAGTGATGAACGCCATCTTCTCTGTCTCTGACTGGGCCGCGTGTCAGTGGAGGGTCCCAACCCCTCTCCTCCCATTGCAGGCTCACTGAGCCTCCTGGGACTGCTTTCTCCACCCAGCCTCTGCCTCTAGGTCCCACTGTGGTCTTCTGGGTTCCTGCCTCTCCTACCTGTCTGGGTGCCTGGAAATGGCTCCATCTCCATTCCTCTGTGGAGTCCCCATGGCCGGACCATGTTTTTGTAAAAGATTCCTTTGTTAAACATTGTTCAAAGTTTAGACTATGTCCTCTCTTTCTGCCAGGCCCCTGACTGACAAGAGAGGTGACTTAATTCATTGGGGAGTTTAGATGGAGAAATGCGATGTGACTCCTCCAGCTCCTTCTTTTTCCTTTCTCTTTAGGGGCTGACCTTTCCGCACTGCTGTGCCATAAAGTGGCCCGACCTGCCACCCCAGGGCCAGTTCTGCCTCACTCTGGGCTTTGGTATCAATGTTGATCAGCGATAAATATGGTGTCCATTAGAGGCTCATTTATCTCATTTCCCAGGCAGCAGAAGGCTTGGGTAGGAAAAAGGGGTGTTACTGGGTCCCGCAGATGTCCCATGAGGGTAAAGAGACCCTTGGCCTTTCAGGGTACTGGGTAGAAGGAGCTTCCACAGGGACCCTTTCTGTACCAGAAGACGTGGCTGTTAGGAAACTGGTTTCCAGATGGCTGCCCTTTCCAGAGGAGGCTGCTGCGAGGTGGGTAGAAGGTGCCCATCCTGGTCTCTGGCAGAGCTGTTGAGTCAGTCATGGAGCTGACTGGGAAGTAGGACGCCCCTGGTTGCATTACTCCCTCGTCTACCCAGTGGCTCAGACCCAGGTTTAGGAAGTGCAGTCTTGCCAGCCAAGGGCGCAGGGCCTGGGAGCCAGGGGAGGGGCTCTCCAGCATCTCAGGGAAGAGGAAGTGGGTGGTCAGGAGAGGGAGGGGTGCTGACACCAGGGCCCCAGCTCTGTTATCCTCTCTCGGGTGCCTGGGGACTCTTCCACTGTGGTCTTCTGGGTTCCCACCTCTGCTACCTGAATGGGTGCCTGGAAATGGGTGCTCAGTAATTTTCACATTCATTGGGAAGGTGCATGAGCTGCAAAATAAGTCTTCCGGAGCGTTTGAGGGCTGCTCTGCTCTGCTGTCTTCCACTCCCTGGTGCTCTGTAAGGGAATAGTATGTGGTGAAGGCCGAGGAGTAGTCTGGATAATATATACAAGTAGGATTCAGGGAGGAAGTGGCCTTCTTAGGAAGGGAGACGGAAACGGACTCACGGAGTTGGGGGTGATGGCATTTTCCTCCCTGGCTGGCATTCTGCAGCTGCCTTTGTCACTGCTTCGTACAGTCTCACCATAGGGTGTTCCCACAGTTTATTTAATCAACCCTCCACTGTTGAACAGCTAGGTTGTTTCCGTTTTTTGTAGCCATACCTAATACTTTAATGAGTTTTGCATATTTACCGCCCTTGCCCCTTTTTCGGATACCTGATACTGCTCAGGTGATCTTAGATGCCTGGGCACCAGTGATTCTCCCGCTTCAGTCTCTCAAGCAGCTGCTGTGCACCATGGCACCTGGTTCCAATTTTTTAAGGGCTGTTTTTGCTTGAAAGGGAGTTTATTGGCCAAAGGGTATGGACAGATTTTTTAAATCATTATTTCTTTTTCTGATGACCAAAATAATACTTACTGTAAAACATTCAAACATGATGAGAGGGTATGGTTTTGAGAATGAAAGTCTTCTGCAAGCCCACATCCCAGAAGTTTGTTCTGATAACAGTTTGGTGTGTATTTTCTTTTGGGCGGAGTAGTTTTGAGCCAAAGTCTTGCTGTGTGGTCCAGATTGGCCTTGAACTGAAGATCCTTCTGATCCTTCTGCCTCAGCCACCAAGTGCAGGGATTACAGGCATGCACCACCATGCCCAGCTATAATTTTCTTTGGTACCGGGGATCGAACCCTGGTCCTTGCGCTTGCACAGCAGGCGGCGAAACCACTGAGCTAAATCCCCGGCCCTATAATTTTCTTTTTTAAAGGGAACACTAACATGTTGTAAGAGGCACGCCTCTGAGGGCTGATTTGCCACCCTATGTAGAAGCCACCAGAGCCTGGGACTCATGCCATGGCCGGGCCAGAGTGGCCCTATCTCCCTCTTACCCTCTCCTTACTCACTTTGCTCCAGCTGTTGTCCTCTGCTTCTGCTGCTTGAGCCCGGCGAGCAGGTCACTGGCACAGGCTGGTGATGGCTGAGTCTTCTGACGCAATGTTCTCCACCCACATGTTTCCCCGAGTGCTGCCCTCACTTTATTCCAGCCTCTGCTCAGCTGTCACCATTTCAGAAAGGCCTTTCCTGACCACCCTACCTAAAACAGTGCATCTCGTAACTTGGTTTCATCATAGCACTTATATTTATCTAACTTTTCGTTATATTATCTATTTATTTGCTTATTTTCTAACCATAAAGCTGTGGATGGGCAAAAACTTTGCATTGTTTCCTTGCATTTCTCCAGCATGTGGAATAGAAACTGGCACATAGTAGGTGCTCAATAAACGCATATGGAGCCATTGAATAACATTAAATTCCACTGATAGTTCTGGAGACTATGGTATGGTTTTATGGTAGAAAACACAAGCGTTTACTAATAGATAATAACCACTACTTTTTTCAAGTTCTTTACATATTGAGATACTCGTTATAAAACCCATTGCTCTGGGGCCCGGGATTTAGCTCAGTGGTTTCACCACCTGCTGTGCAAGCGCAAGTGCAAGGACCCGAGTTTGATCCCCAGTACTTAAAAAAAAAAGAAAGAAAAAACACCCCATTGGTCACTGTACAAAGAAATATAACTAACTTTGACATCAAAGAAAGGGAAAACTATTAGAAAGAGGGCTGTGCATATTTACCAGACACTCGCTTTTGCTTTTGTGCTCAACAGTACGTCATGGCCATCTTTCACATCAGTATATAAATCTTTCTGGTCTTTCTGAGACGTTCAGTAGTATCATAATTTATTTACACAGCCTCTTTTGATGAGCATGTGGGTTGTTTCCAATGCATTGCATAATGTATACACATTTCCTTGCATGTTGTCAATGTTTTATGTCCTTTATCTGAGACAATGGGGTAAAAAAACCCAACAAACATAAATATCTAGCCTGATGTTGGAAATGCAGACCAAGATCTGGAAGTTTTATAGCCTAGGGGTAGATTGGAGACTTCTTCACACACCCCCCATCATTAAAGTAGGAATCAATGAAACATAAAGAAGAAAATCAGGCAAAGCTCAGAGACATGAATCCTAAGCAATGTCCGCACTGGGAGGGGAGGGTAAGAAATTACCCACTTATTCAACAAAGATGTACTGAGTTGGTATTTTCTAAAGGTTCAAATACAAGAACATAACACAAGTAAACTTTGTAACTGCCTTCCTGTGGCTTAGAGTCTAATGGAGGAGGGATGCAGAAACTAGGAAATGAAATAAGTCACAGTCGGGTAGGTAGAATAAGAGGATGTTGAAGTACAGTGTCAAGAAGGACTACCAAAATTGCAGCTTTTATGGAAAATGTTTTAGAAGTAACTTTCAGCCTGAGACTAGAGTCAGGAGGAGTCAGCCAAGGGAGGGGTACTAGGTTTTAAATACGGAGTGTTCCCCAAAGACTCATGGACTAAGGGCCTGATTCCCCCGATGTAGTGATGATTAGAGGTGAGACTGCTCAGGAGAGGAGTAACCTCATTGTACATTAACTGATTCTGAGTTCATTAGCTAAGTGGGCTGTAGGAAGGTGGGACCCAGCTGGAGGAAGTAGGCCACTGGGGCTCTGCCTTTGAAGGGTCCTACCTCCCTGTCTCTGACTCTTGGCTGCCATAAGGTAAGCAACTTTCTTCTGCCACGCCCTTCCACCATAATGTTTCTGCCTTGTCAGGCTCACAGCAATGGAGTCAGCTTACCATTGATGGAAACTTCTGAAACTGTGAGCCAAAATAAAATCTTTTCTCCATTAAATTGCATATGTCAGGTATTCTGTCCTGGCAATGGAAAGGTAACTAACATAGGAGGTAAAGATGAAGTTTTTATTTCTGGCAAATCAACTTTGAGGTATTCGTAGGTTAGCCAAGTAGAGATGTCAGGAAGAAAAGAAAGGGAGGAGATCTGGGCCGGAGACAGCGTTAGGTGTTGTTTAATTTTTAACACTCTTGCTGATGTACTTCAAAAGGAAAATGACAGATTTTTCAACAAATCATACTGGAACATCTGGATCACCATACTTAAAGAAATGAGCCATGTGTCTTAATTTCTCACCATTCACAAACATTAACTTGAGATAGATCACAGACCTATAGTTTAGTAAAAACTAAATTATAAAGCTTCTAGAAGAAAACATAGGAACATATCTCCATAACCTTGGAATAGGCAAAGACTTTCTTTCCTTGGGCTATAGAAAATAATAACCATAAAGGAAAAAAATCAATTCATTAGACTTTAACAAAAATAAAAATTTCTGCACCCTTGGGAAAATGAATGGTGATCCACAGTCTGAGAAAGGATTTGCAAAACAAAGATGCTATCAATAAAGTAAAAAAGCAATCTTACACTGAATAATAATAAAAGTAATACTTTTTAAAAAAAATAAGCAGATACTTCACAAAAGAAGATATACCAATGGCTGACAAGCAAGTGAAAAAAGGTTCAACATCTGTATTCAGCAGAGAAATGCAAATTAAAGCAATTATACAGCTATTAGAATAGCTAAAATTGAACTACTAGTGACATCAAATGTAGATGAAGATGGGGGGGCAACTGGAACCCTTCTAGACCATTTGGGAAAACAGTCTGGCAGCTTCTTATAATTAGCACATATTCTGTGACCCAGCAATTAGATATCTAAGTATTTACCCAAAAGAAATAAAGATATATGTCCAAAAATGGCTTGTACAAGGATTTTCCTGGCCCTGTTGCTTAATTAGCTGAGTGTCTTTGTTAGTCAGGGTTCTCCAGGGATCTATAGATCACTAGATATGAGATTTATTTTAAGGAATTGCTCCACATGTTTATGGAGGCTAAGAATTCCCAGGATCTACTGTTGGCAAGCTGGAAACTCAGGAGAGCTGAGAATATAGCTTCATTATAGGTTGGAGTCCTAAAACAGGTGAAGACTAATACCCAAGCTCAAAGGTTCTCAGGCTGAGAGAGTAAATTTTTCCTCATTCAACCTTTTGTTCTACTCAAGCTTCAATACATTGGATGAGACCCACCTGCCCTGCGGAAGGCAATCTGCTGGATTCCATCTGTTGATTTTGAATGTTGCTTCCATCCAGAAATACACTCAAAGACACACCCAACATCATATTTATTATTAGAGTGCCTCATTGTCCAGGAAAATTGAAGCATAAACTTTGCCATCACAAATCCACCCTTTGTCAACTTGGCAACCTTGTGCATCTCCTTAATATTTAATATTTAATAACAAGGTCATATTTAATAACAAGGTCATAATTCTGCCTAACATGATACAAATACCCTGCATACAACCAAAAAAACACACTAACCCCTTTTGCAGAAGAGGAACTAAAGTTCTCAAGTGATATTTACTTTCTCCTTCATATCCTGTAACTTAAATATTACAATGTAGAATTAACAATGTGTAAATATAATACAAAGTCAATACATCTTACATTACACGGTAAGGAAATAAGAGAGGAAAAAGATGTTTGCTTAACATACAGATGGGTAGATTAATCTCTCTCCCTTCACACAATCATATTAATAATAAACTAAGGAGGAGATAATCACAATAGCTACAGCCCTCATTTCTGTAACTGGTCACATGGCTGGAGCAGCTTCCCCCATTACCCAGTCTCCATTGCCTTTGACCTCAGCTAGTCATGGTTCTGACCCACTGGAGTGACTCAGACCTTTATTCCTGAAGGGACCAGATCATTCCCAGTTCTGGCTGCATTGAACTGTTGTAGCTTTCCATTGACTTTAATCACAGGATATGATCAAAGGGATTTCCTGTGTTCTCCTTCCTAGAGTAGTAGCCCAATTTCTCCTTGGTAATCAGTATCAATCACCCCACCTAGCACAGTATTCCTTCTTTGCCTATTGATTCAAAGTCATTAAAAAGGCCAAAGGAGGCTGAGGCAAGAGGGTCACTGAAAGTTTAAGGCCAGCCTAAGCTTTTGAGACCTTGTCTCAAAAAACCCCCAAACAAACCCCCAAACAACAACAACAACAACAACAACAAGCCAAAGTGGCCAGGAGGCAGTCTTACCTTCTAGTTATTTGGAATTATTGTTTTGTCTCCTCATGGAAGCATGACTCCCTTTGGTACTAAGACCTCTAGGCCTGCAGATCAGAACATAAGAACAGGAAGCAAAAAAAACTTTGCTCATGAGTCACAAAAAGTATTAATGAGTGGTACTACTTACCATGTTTTCTGGACCTGTAAATGCTGGCTGAAGGAGATAAAGGACCACTAAGGTTTAGATCTAAAACATCTCCCAAAAGTCTCATGTGTTCAGAGGTGAGGCTCTTGGAAAGTGATTGGATCATGGGGTGCTATACTCACCAGTAAGTTAATCCATTGATGAATTCATAGCTGCATGTGCTGTTAGGAAGTGGACCCTCATTGGAAGAGGTGGGCCACTGGGGGTGTGACTTGGAAGGGTGTATTCTTGCTATCAGCTCCTCTCTTCTCTATCTACTTCCTGGATGTCATGGGATGAGAAGCTTTCTTCCACCATGCCCTTCTACCATGCTGTTTCTGCCAACCAACCATGGACTGAATCCTCTTAAACTGTGAGCCAAATGAACTTTCCACCTTTAATTTGCAAGTGTTCAGTGTTTTGTTCCAGTGACAAGAAAGTGACGAATACGACACCATATGTGGGGCACCTACAGCTTTCTGGAGAGCTTGCTGCAGATCTATAGGGTATAACCACCAGGCTCGTCCTCAACTTGAGTCTTTAGAAGGTCATTCCCCTGTTCTATCAACCCGGCTGCTTGAAGATGGTGGGTATATATACCAGCTTTCCATTACTGTAACAAAATACCTGAGGTAACTTATAAAGAGGAAGCTTATATCAACTTACAGTTTTGGAGGTTTCAATCCATAACTGATTAGCCTAATTGTTTTGGGTCTGTGGCAAGGACACACATCGTGGCAGGGAGTACATGGTGGAGAAAACTGTTCCCAAACCTCATGTCCAGGAAGCAAAACAAGAAAAAGAAAGAGACCAGAGTCTCACGATCCCCTTTGAGGGTTTCCCGATAGCCTAAAACTTCCCCCTAGATCCCACCCCTTGAGGTTTCCACCACCTCCCAACAGCACGACTCTGGGAATCAAGCTTTTAACATATGGGCCTTAGAGGGACATTCCAGATCCAAACTATACCATGTAGGGAATGGAGAAAGAGGACATTACAGAACCCCTGCAGTGGGTCCTGGTCTCCTGTGAGCCATCACAGCACAAGGTGAATTAAGGAATAAAGACTAGAATTGAGACTTAGAGAAGAGGCTGAGTTTTGGGCTTGATCAATGCTGCTCTGGGCTGCAAAGACGAAGGCACCCCAAGCTTGCCACACCTTTATTTGGTTCATCAGGAGTAACATGACTGGAAGGGCAGTGATAATCTCAGGGGGATGAGGAACTTATGCTGATGAAGAACCTTGGTTGATGAGGAATTTAGGTTGATTAGAAATTTGTCCCTCCCCAGGTGAAACTTTTCTCTTACTACTTGGATCTCAAACCAGGATGTCTTCAGCTGATGTAATCCTGCCCTGGAGTGTCACAGCATCACGGGATCATTGAGCTTCAGCTGTGACTGGAGGCAAAACAGAGTTATGTTTTTGCATCCCATAGGTGGTTCACTGGCAAAGTGACATTGAGCCTTAGACAGCTATACTCATACTTTAATTATGAAATGATTTTTCCCCCAAATTTATGTAAATTGCTTCCAACAGTAGCAGTGGGGAACATGGTAAGATCAGTGAATTCCAGGAGCACAGGCCCTTTGTCACATGTTTTTTTTCTGTGAACTATGTTCTTGATCCAAAGTAATGCTGTGTAGAATACCATGACAATGGATAATTCATTCTGTATGTCCATAGATGGCAGGGTTTTTTGACAGAAGTACTGAATGCAAGTCCATATCCGAAGTAAAGCATTTATTTAGGCAGAACAAAATGCTACCCCTTTCATGATGGAAGGAGTCCAATGTAATCAACTCACTACCAAGTAGCTGGCTGATTACCCCCCAAAATGGTGTCATATTGGGGACTCAGTGTTGGTCTTTGCTGCTGACAGGTTAAACACTCAGCAGTGACCATAGCCAAGTTGGCCTTGATGAGTGCAAATCCATATTGCTATATTCACCCCTGGTCCCATGGCCACTTTTTTCATGAACTTGTTGGACAATGACAAGGGTAAGGGGAAAGATGGCTGGCATCCACAGGACTGATCATTCTAACCACTTAACTATTAATATACTCCTCTGCTAAGATCACATGGAAACAAATATCTTTATATCTTTTGCCTACTCAGAAGGTACTATTTATTTATTTGTGTGTTTTTGTTTTTGTTTTTTGAGACAGGGTCTTGCTATGTAGTTCAGGCTGGTCTTGAGCTCACTGTGTAGCCCAAGCTGGTCTCATACTTGGAGCAATCCTCTTGCCTCAGCCTCCTCAAGTGCTGGGATTACAAGTATGTGCCACCACGCCGGGCTGAGAAGGTACTATATATTTATGTACCTCTTCTCCAGGTTTCCTTGTTAACAATTTTTCAATCATGCCCCTGCCAATTCCCTGACTATCCAGCCAAACCATTTGCCACATGAATCTGTATATAATTGCATGCCCTGACATTTTTCTTTCCATGCAAAGTGAACAGCCAAGCACACTTGTGCAAGTGTGGGAGGATTTTCCTTCACCAGTGTCCTTCATAGATTTCCTGCAAAAGGACTTTAATGCTGTAGCTGTCTACTTTCAGGTGGTCCCTACATATTGTACAGAATCATCTGTGAACCAGGCCTCAATCTGGTTGATAGGGACCTCCCCATGAGGCCATAGGTACAAATTAGAGAGAGAAGGCACTGCAGCAAGTGAGGGCTATTGTTATTTGGGCTACATTTTCATGTAATGTACTTATGCCTCAGGACCTGTTCAGGTCCACTCACCTATGTATCCCTTCCATTTGATGATGGAGAATTGCTGTGCATACCGCACTTACGGCTTAATGGCTCAGAGAGCACCCAGTTCATGAGAGATAGGAAGCTAACGTTGCATGGTAACTTGGTGGCCCATGGTCAAATGTTCAGTTTCTACAAGGGCTAGTCTCAGGCAAAAAGCCATTTCTCAAAGGGAGGGCAGTTGCCTGGCACGGTGGTGCAAGCCTGTAATCCCAGAACTCTGGGAGACTGAGGCAGGAGATCACTAAGTTCCAGCCCAGCTTGGGCTTCTTAGTGACTTAATGAGACTCCATCTCATAATAAAAAGTAAGAAGGGGCTGGGAATATAGCTCAGTGTGAAGGTCTTGGGTTTAATTCCTACAGACACACACACACACACACACACACACACACACACACACACAGAGAGAGAGAGAGAGAGAGAGAGAGAGAGAGAGAGTGTTATCTGCAGATGATGGCAAAGCCTTGTTCCAAAATCCTAAAGGCTTGCGCTGCATGTCATTTATGGGGTCTGCCAAAAGCTCCAAACATTACCTTATCTGCTGCACTTCAAGCACCATTAGGTCTGCTGGGTCATACAGCCAAGTGCCAGAGCAACTTGTACAGCAGCATGGACCTATTTCAGAGCCTTCTCTTATTCTGTGCTCCACTGAGAACTAGAAACTTTTCAAATCATGCAGTAAATAGGGCAGAGCCGCACACCTGCATGAAGATATATTGCCTCCAGTATCCCAAGAGGCCTAGTAGGCACTGGGTCTCTTTCTTGATCGAAGGAGGGGCCAGATGCAAAAACTTATCTTTCACTTTAGGAGAGATATCTTGACATGCTTCACATCACCAGACTCCTAGAAATTTCACTGAATAAAACCACATCTGTAATGAAACTACATCAGTAATGAAACCACATCTGCTACAGCAGATGCCATTGGAAATACCACCTGGTTAAGCTTATGATAATCCACTGTCATCCTCTCAGATCCATCTGTCTTCTGCACAAGACAAGAAGGTGCATGGAATGGGAATGTGGTGGAAATTACCACTCCTGCATTCCTTAGGTCCTTCGTTCCTTTCTTCTTTCTTTTTTGGTTCTGGGACTCAAATGGAGAACTTCCTGTATACTAGGCAGTTGCCTGCCCTTCAGCTATAGCCCCACCCCCCCACCCCTTTCAAAAGCAAGTGGCTGTGATCTATTTCCTTTAAGTTCTTGATAGTGGCACTAATCTCTGCAACCCCTCCAGGTATTCAGCATGGTTTTCACTTCACTATTTTCCTAGGCCATTTTAGTGGCTTCTACTTGGACTTTCTCAGCATAATAATCACTGTATTCATTTCTTGTTGCTGTAATGAAATAGGTCAGATTGGTAAGTTTATAAAGAAAAGAGGCTTATTTAGCTCACAGTTCTGGAGGCACAAGGGCACAGCATGGGCATCAGCATGGCTCTGGTGAAGACCTCATGGGTAGGTCACACCACAAAGACAGGAGCACATGCGGGAGAGAGTGATCACATCACCAAGCAGGAAGGCTGGCAGGCTCAAGGAAGGCCAGGCTTGCTCTTTTACAACAATGTTCTTGTGAGAGCTGCTTCTAGACTTTCTGCTTATGAAACAATACAGTTCCTTGTGTATTTAAGTATGTGTTTTCTAGTACTTGAAAAATCCTAATCAACAGAATATGAGTCCGGATTTCCTACATTAGCAGGTAGGAGCTTAGAGCTAATAAGATTTGGGTGTTAAGGAGATGTGAGGAGTACCCTTACAGCCTGGTGTGGTGAAGACACTGAGGTCACTTGTGCCTCTGCACATGTCAATTCAAAGGCAGTCTTACTCCACCACCTCACTAAGTTAGCAATTCTGTATTTCTCTATTTTTGATTGTATTTCTCTGTTTTTCTTCTAAAATAAAAGCAAATCGATTCTGAGCCTCCAGTCCTGCCCAGTGGACAAATTATTAATCTGGGGAGGCTCAGATTCTCCCTAAAGATTGTGAAAAGTATGGGGTGTTCCATCTAATCACCAGCCGACAGTCTACACGAAAATGTCTGTTGCCTCAGATTTCCTTTTTGGTAACTTTGCTGTTTCTGAGCCCAGGAAGCTTTGGTGAGACTAGAAGCCCACCAAATGTCTCACTCTGAGAGGCAGCTGGTGTTGGGGTCCTGGCATAGGCTCTGTCCTCACAATCAGAGCTGTCTTCTGTCTTTTTTCTGTCATTCTGGCCTCTGAGCACTCTTCTCTCTGTCCTTGACTTCAAGGCACTCTTTTCCCTCTTCACCCTTTCTCCCTCTGAGTATCTGCATCATCTCCTCAGTGAGCCAGGGCTGTTACCAAAGACAGGAAGACCTATTACCATCAAGCAACATCTGCTTCCTGACCTAAAGGAATTCTGAAGAGAAGGAAAAACAAAAAAGCCTCACTGACTGGAAGTACCTGCTTGGAAAGAGGAGGCAATGGAAAAATACAGCATACAAATTAATGTCTTAATCGTGTTGCTACAGGTAACTCAGGTGACTGGGGAGAAAGCCCGGTCCCATCCAAAGGCTGGCTCCCTGCTGAGTGGCAGAGGATGTGACAGAAAGAGGATGTGTTGCTGCTGGGGAACTTTCCTGTGAACTTGCTAAGAGCCTTAGGACGTGGCTGCTTCTTTCCTGTCTCTTATCCTGGGGTGTCCTTCAGAGTGCATTTCCATTCCCATAGCACCTTCTTGTTTCTGTCCCTTGTGGTCACACAGAGAGAACCATTTAAAACACCAACTTCACTATGGAGAGGAAAGGCGGAAGTAAGATCCTGTCTGGGAAGGTCTTCGAGTTGTTTAGCAGGAGGAAGCTCTGGCAGCCCACAGGGCTAGATGACCCCTGGTCTTCCCACCTTCCCTCATGGAGGTTGCCCTTCCTATGGTTCTGGGACTCCCCTGCAGCTAGTATTTGCCGTGGGCCTCCAGGTGGCACAGGGTCTCCTGGGTTTCTGGGCTGACCTCAGAGGTAAACCAGAGAGCAACTGTTTGTGCAGCTTGGATTTCCATAGTATTTTCCCACCCAGAGCTGAAAGAACTTTGAGGTCATTAAGACCAACTCTTCTATCTACAGATAAGGATCAGAGCTCAGAGAAGCCCACACCAGGCTAAGGTCATGTGAAACCCTGAGAGTGCACAGCCCCTTACTCCTCTGACTCTCAGCGGTCCTTTCCTACCTACTTTCCTGGTCCTGGCCCCTGAGCCTGGATGTTCCTCCAGGTGCTTTTAGAGTCACCTGCACTGTCTTCTTGCTGCTTCTGAGGCCAGCATACCTAGCCCTTCCAGTTGACTCCTGCTCTCCAGGCTTTTGGGCTGTGCGGCCACTGACCCAAGGGCAATGAAGGTGTGTAGTGCTCCGCTGGCCTCGGATCTTGGGCTGGGTTCTTGCTTAAAATCATTATCCTCAGAGCGTTTTTAAAGGGAATTAAGACTGGGTTACTCAGAAAACTGTTGTTTCCCAGTTTACAGGTATCTTTTTTAAGGGATGTGGCCTCACTATGTTGCCCAGGTCGTCTTGGAATTCCTGGGTTCAAGCACTCTCCTGCCTCGGCCTCTGAGTAGTATATGCCACCATACCTGGCTATTGATAGGTATTTTCTGGTTATGTTCATTTGTGACTTTCTGACCTGAACCATTTCAGCCTAGAGATGATCTTCAATGAAACTACTGAGGCAAACAGACTTGCTGTTTTTTGTCTTCCATTGTTTTAATTGGCTTAATAAATAATCAGTCACATATTCTGAGCCTTAAACTGTCTTCCAGCTCTCTGCTGTGTGCAGCATTTTATAATTGACCATACGTTATTTTACTAGCTCTATGAGATTCTTTGAGTGCTTACAAAGGTACTACAATTTATGGGAATGGAAACTGAGTCAGCAAGGTTAGATGACCTGGCATGGTTAACCAGTTTTAGAAGGACAAATCAAGCCTATGACTAAGATGATATCCTAGACTCTAGCATCATTGTGTCTGTGCTCCTCCATTAGGTACAGAATGCAACAGGACCTGTAGGACCTGTGTTGGGGGAGGGATCTTGGCAAAAATACTGATGAGGTATTTGAGGCTTTGGAGGCACATTGGGAAATGTGTTTGAAACCCACCAAAGTCACACAAAAGTGGCTCTGTGTACTCCATTATCTCCACCTCGAGGTTTTCCATCTTGCCTCCATCCTGGTTGCAACTTGGATTCTGTGGTCTGGAGTCCTAGCCTGAACCAGGTCTTTCTCCAGTGAGCCCAGGGTTTGCAGCTGCCCTTGTTGGCCTCACTCTTGCCACTGAGAGCCACCATGCCTCTTGAGCTGCTGACCAAGCACTAATGACCCCATTTAATTATTTTTCCCTGTTCAAACATCTAAGAACAGTTGGTGAGAGAGCCAAGTACAAGAGGTACCAAATGATTACCCAAAGGACAGGATTAAAATGAATTTAGGTTAAAGGTCTTAATTGGCTTTATTTGTGATCCTAGAATCCACCAAGACTGCATTCCACAAAATAATAATAAATGTTCTGCTGGGCTGAGCAGAGAAAGTTGGTTTTATAAACAGACAAAGGCTGAAGCGGGCAGAAACAACAACAAAAAACAAAAAGGAGACCAGTCATTTCAAAGTTATTTTCCTTTTAAGGCAGGGACAGGGAAACAGAACAATAGAAAGATGACTGGTTAGCATCAGGTTATTTTCCTTTTTTCCTTTGGTGTTGGGGATTGAACTCAGGGCCTCAGGAATGTGAAGCTGCTGAGGGCTGCACCACTGAACTACACCCTCAGCCCCACTTTTCTTGGTAAGGGTTAAAGCAGGGGGAACTTCATTTCCATGCCAACTGAAGCTGTTCTGTTGTCAAAAATTTTCTATTCTCTCTCTCTCTCCATGTTTTGGAAGGTTAAGTAACAACTTATTCTCAGTGTGGTGATGTAAAACTTTAGTATAAGTGACATTATTTTGATTTTTAATCTAGTCTTTAGGGTTTAGTACAGGAGCTTAGTCCAAAACCATAGACTCCTGTAATTTTCATTTAACATTCCCCCATTACAAAAGAGCCTACAGAGGCACAGGGTCAAAGTGAGGATACCTAGGGGCAGTAAAAATCCAGGCCAGAGGTGTGTATCTTCCTGACCTTTGATGACTACTTAGCCAATTCACTCTTCCATTATCTAGGAACAGGGGCCCTCAAGTTTGTGTGGAGAGAACTTCCCCAGGGGAGCTGCAAAGTTCATTAATGCCTCTGCCCCCACCTAGACTTGCTGAATCAGACACTTCAAGTTAGGACAAAAGTCTACATTTTTAACAAATGTCTCAAGGCATTCTGTTTGAAAACCACACTTAGGAAACATCGGTGCACTGTTTGGAACCCACTTGCTGTGAGAATTTGGGCAAAGCTCTCAGGGCCTCTGAATGGGATAAGGCAATTGTGAGGATCAAATAAGATGGAATGTAAAGTACTTAGCATAATGTCTTGCATATGGCAAGCACTCAACAAATGCTGTTATTGCTATTATGATCATTTTAATCATGTCACTGTTCAGTTAGACTCCCTGGTGCTGGTGCCTGCTTTAAGTTTCAGTTCTCTTCTTCCACCATCTTCCCAACCCCATCAAATAGATTTCTTATCACTCCAGAGCAAAGACTAAAATTATAAATAAAGAGCAAAATAAAAGATAGATAATAGGAAGTAGGGAGCTAGATCTTTCACAAATGGCAAGGAGATCAAGAGATACAGGGAGGAGAGGAAGGGAGGGAAAGGGGAGGAAAACAAGAATAAGGATGTTTTGGGTACATGTGCCAACTCCACACAAGGAGGTAAACATTAAGCACTGCAAATATGGACTAACAATATAAAATGAAATAAAACAAAATGCAGGGACTGGCCTCATTTTCCTCTCCTCCTCCCTGCCTGTGCTTTGGCTATGCACATTGCTACTGTAAATTCTGGTTGTCAAGGTGTTGAGGGTGTTGATGAAAGTTGTCTTTGGGTGGGCGAGATTGTAGGTGGGTACTTCTTTGAAATTTCTTTTCTTTGCTTGTCTGTATTTTCTGATTTGTTTGTCATGAGCATGCATTGCATTTGTACCAAGAAAAAATTATTTTTAATTTTTATAGAATGTAGTTGTTGCTATATCTAGGAAACTTTCTCTGAAGGGTTTCATTGCGTTCTGAGCACTCCTTTTAAGCTTCACACCCCCTCAGCATCTCTTCTCTGTGCTCAGTGTTACATTTGCATTCATGAGTGAGTTGCTCCCCAATGCCCTTAAAGGGTTTGAGAACACTTGAGCAGGTAGTAGCCACTTTGAGGGGAGAGGCAGTTTCATTTCTTCTGTAGAAGTAGCTTGAATGTTTCTTAGACACTTTAGCTCTCTGTCTTCCTCTCTGCATTGTTCAGGCAGCTGTGAATTGATAGTGCTTGGTTAGAGTAGAGTTTGGCTCTGATTTTCCCACTGTTCCCATTTTGAAACTCCTGACACTGGGCTGTAGCTCAGTTGCAAAGCACTGGTCTAGCATGTGCAATGCCTTTGGTTTAATCCCCAGCACCACAGTAAATAAAATCTCTGACATTCAAGTTGACAGCAGAGTGCAGTGTTTGGGAGAACTCTGATGGACATGGCAGTGTTAGGTAGGGTTTGGCTGGGTCATGAGACCTGAACAGGAATTGAACCTAAATCTTGCAAAATTTCCAGACGTCCTCTTTCTTGCTTGTTTCTCTAAGGCCCTCACACCTCCAAGAGGCTAGGCTGAGGCTAAGACTCATGTGCTCGTATGGCATATATTTAAGCCCAAACATGATTAAAATCAGATATGATTAAGGACATGGGTTGTAAACTGGGAATAGAGGTTTATACTTTAATCCCAGCTTCTCAGGAAACTGAGTCAGGAGGATTGCTAGTTTGAGGCCAGCCAGGGCAATTTAATAAGGCCCTGTCCCAGTGAAGCCAACAATGCCAAACAATCTAACGGAATGAATATACCAAGCAGGGTAAGCAGTTAATGAGAAGGGGAAAAAAAGAATAAGCAACAGGGGGAAAAAAAATGCAATGACAGGAACAAATCAGTACCTTTCAGTAATAACTCTCAGTGTGAATAGTCTTGTCACCGAGAAGCTGGGTCCTCATGCAGTGAGGAACCAGACCCTCATTCCCTTGGTCCTGAGTTCTCTGTGACCTTGATGAAAGAATTCAGTCAAGACAGAAGTATAGGTAGAATTTTTTTATAAAGTAGATTATCATTCGATCCCCGGTACCAAAAATAAATAAATAAATAAAGTAGATTATGAGAGAGTTATGTCTTCAAGTGAGAAGGCTGGCATCGCTACAAAGGAATCTGCACCAAGTGCAAGTTTGGATACATTTTTATGCACCCAGGAGTTACTCTTCACATCCTTGAAACTGGGGTAAATATGATGCTTATCAACATTTTACTTAGAAGTTACCTAGGAATTGCAAAACAGGCTGAATTCCTGTTTTGTCCTTTTTAGATGATCAGTGTCTCCTCTAGGGCTTTAATCATGTAAGAAACTTACAAAAGACATATTCTTAATTCAAACCAGGACCCAGCCCGAGGCAGGAGGGTTTATAAAGAACTTTCCTTTCCTGATATCATTGGGCTGTAGGCTATGGCAGCCAGGAATGCAAGATGACTTCTTCTGGAGTTAGATGGCCAGGTGGCCTGGTAGCAGAAGGAATGTGCTCAATATGTGGCCTTAAGATGTGGTCATGCTCTGTGGGATCACTTTGGGTCTGAAATCTAACAAATGATTGTAATTATATTATACATTGAAATCTTTATAATTAACTTTGGAACCCATCCTTTTCATCCCTCAGATCTGCAGTGTCATATTATAATGAAACTAGAAATCAGTAACAAAAGGAACCACGGAAATTGTTCAAACACATGAAAATTAAGCAATATACTTGAATAATCAATGGGTTACCAGTGAAATGAAGGAGAAGTTATAGACAGTTAATAGAATCAAATGATAAGAATAGTACATTATCAAACAATAATGCTAGAACCTATGGGATAAGATGAAAGTCATCCTAAGAGGAAAGATTAGAGCTATGAATACTCAGATCCTAAAAACTAGGAACTTGGCATGGTGGCGCATACCTGTAATCCCAGAACTTGGAAGGCCAAGAGGGGAGGATTGCCATGAGTTTGAGGGCAGCCTTGGCTACACAGTGACTTCAAGTCCAACCTAAATGACATAGTGAGACCTGTCTCAAAAAACCAACAACAATAATAGCAACAACAAAAAAGGAAAAATAGAGCAAGTCTAAATCATGGACCTCAAGGTCTTAGAAAAACAAGATCAATTCAAATCCAAAGCTAGTACAAGGAAAGAACTTACAAAGATGAGCACAGAAATTCATGAAATTGGGACTGAAAACAAAATACAAAGACTCAATGGATCAAAGAGCTGGTTCTTTGAAAGAATAAGCAAAATATTAAAACCCTTAGCCAATCTTACCAAAAAAAGTTAAATATCCAAATCAATTCAATTAGAAATGAAAAAGGTGAAATCAGAACAGACATTGCTCATATCTAGAAGATTATTAGCAACGACTTCAAAAACCTGTACTCCAATAAATTGCTGAATCCAGAAGAAATGCATAGATTCCTAGATACATATGAATAACTAAAATGAGCCAAGAATATATTTTTTAAAACTATGAATAATCCAGTGGCAGGCAATAAACTTGAAATAGCAATTGAAACTTACCAATTAATAAAAACCCCAGACCTGATGGATTCAATGCTAAATTCCAGCAGAACTTCAGAGAAAATGTAATACAATATTCCTCAAACTCTTTAATTAAATTGAAAGGGAAGGAATACTTCCAAAGTCATTCTTGGAAGCTTGGATCACCTTGATTTCAAAATCAGACAAAGACCCAACTAAAAAAGAAAACAACAGGCCAATATCTTTTTTTTTTCAGGCCAATATCTTTAATGAACATAGATGCAAAAATTCTCTGGTGAACAGAATACAACAAATAAAAAATACCACACATCATGATCAAGTAGGCTTTGTCCTGGGGATATAAGGATGGCTCCACATACACAGTTCCATAAATGTAATACATCACATAAACAGAAGCAAGAACAAAAACCACAAGGATCACCTCAATAGAAGCAGAAAAAGCTGTAGACAAAGCCCAACATCCATTCATGATAAAAACCTTGAAGAAAATGAGTATAGAACAACTTATCTCAATTTGATATAAGCCATTTATGACAAACCTACTGCTAACATCATATTAAATGGGAAAAACTGAAAGCTTTTCCTCTAAAATCAGGAACAAGACAAGAATATCCATTATCACCGCTCATATTCAATGTAGTATTTGAAACTTTAGCCAGGGCAACCAGGCAAGAGAAGGAAATAAAAGGGATAGATATAGGAAAGGAAGAAGTCAATTGTCATTATTTGAAGATTACATAATCCTCTAAATAGAAGACCATAAAAATTCCACAGAAAGACTCTTAGAATTATTGATCAAATTTAGCAAAGTAGCAGGATACAAAATCAACACATAAAAATAGTGTTCTAGTACATCAATAATGAACTCACCCAGAAAGAAATATGAGAACAATACTATTCACAGTACCATCAAGAAAAATGAAATACTTAGGAATTAACCTAACCAAAGAAATGAAAGACCTTTGCAATGAAAACCATAGCACTCAGATAAAGTAACTTGAAGAAACCAACAGAAAATAGAATGATACCCCCTGTTCCTGAAACCAATATTTTCAAAATGGCCATACTTCCAAAACTGATATATAGATTTAATGCAATCCCAATCAAAATAAACAGCATGCCTCAGAGAACTAGAAAAAAATTCTAAAATTCATAGAAAACTAGAAGAGACCCAGAGTAGCAAAAGCAATTCTGGACAACAAGAGCAAAGTAAGAGGTATCACAATCCTGGATTTCAATTCATATTACAAAGCTACAGTGATAAAAATAGCATAGTACTGGCACAAAAACAGACACGAGGATCAATGGAACAGAATAGATGATGCAGAAATAGCCCCAGCACATTCAACTATCTGATCTTTGACAAAGGGGCCAAAAACATACACTAGAAGAAATATAGCCTCTTTAGCAAATGGTGCTGGGAAATCTGGCTATCCACATACAGAAGATTGAATCTAGGCCCATGAATCTCACCATGTACTAAATTAAAATAAAAATTAATGAAAGATCTAAATATTAAAACATAACTTTCTGGAAGATAAGATAGATAAAACTCATGAAATCATAGGAATAGGCAAGAACTTTCTAAACAGAACCTCAGTGACACAAGAAATAACATCAAGAATCAACAAATGGCATTATATCAAATTTAAAAGCTCTGCGTAGCAAAGGAAACAACCAATAGAGTGAAGAGACAACCCATAGAACGGGAAAAAAATTTTTTTTGCCAGCTACTCCTTGGACAGAGGAGTAATATCTAAAATATTTAGACTTCAAAACAATTAGGCCCTCTGAAATAAAAGACCCATTCAAAAAATGAGCAACTGAAATGAATACACATTTCTCAAAAGAAGTATAAAGGCCAATACATTCATGAAGAGAAGTTCAACATTGTTAGCTACTAGAGAATTGTTAATTAAAACAATGCTGAGATTCCATTTTACAGTCCAGTAAGAATGGCCATCATCAAGAAATCAAACAATAACAAATGCTGGAGAGGCCATGGGGAAAAAGAACCCTCCTGCATTGTTGGTGGGAATGTAAACTGTCACAACCACTATGGAAGTCAGTATGGAGATTCCTCACAAAACTAAAACCAGAAATTCCATTTGACCCAGCTATTTCCCTTCTAGGTATCTTCCCAAAAGAGTTGAAGACATCATATTACAGTGACGCATGCATTCCCATGTTTATAGCAGTATAAATCATAATAGCTAAACCTTGAAAGAGGCCTATAAGTCTGTCCACAGATGAATAGATCATGAAAATGAGATATTTATGCACAGTGGAGTCCTACTCTGTTATAAAGAAGAATAAATTTGCGTCATTTGTAAGAAAATGGGTGTACCTTGAGACCACAATGTTAAGTGAGATAAATCAGACACACAAGCTTAAATGTTGCGTGCTTTCTCTTATATGAGGAACCCAAATTATAAATTAAAGAGCAAAACAAAAGACAGTAGCAAACAGAGAGATAGATCTTTACAAATGGGAAGGACGTGAAAAGGTGGAGGGAGAGGGAAGAAGGAAAGGAGAAGGGGATGAAAAAAGAACTGAGATGTGTGGTGTACATGTACCAGCTCCCCAGGATGAACGTAATCATTATATACTGCAGACACATACTAATAAAAATGAAAAGGGATGGGGATGTAGCTCAGGGCTCCCTGAGTTCAAAATAAGCATTCACCCCCGCCCCCCCCAAAAAACACATGGGCTCAGGATTAAGCAGATCTAGCTTTAAACACCAGCTCTGATCCTGTAGGTACTGTTACTTCCTTTCTCTTAGTGTTTCCTCACGTGGAAAATGGGGATGTCAATTGTGTCTACCTTATTGGATCATTATGTGAATCAAGGAAAGCAGTGCATATTCAATGCTCCATAATTGTCAACCATCACTGCTGGGATTCTTTTTCTCCTGTCCTAAAAGTGAAAAAGAAGGAGCTGCTTGTGGTCCCGCTCTCACACACAGGAGGGAGTGAGAGACACGCTATAGATGGATGTGTGGGGTGCTTCCTACCAAGGGAACGGTGGGGAAGTCTTCAGAATGGAGGTGAGTCCTGAATGAACCTGGAGAGAGAGGTTGAGAGATGGAGAGAGAGTCAGGGCCAGCGCAGTTTGGAGCAGGTTTGGCAGGAGGGGTGCAGGCAAAGCAGCGAGTGGGGAATATAGGCCAGTGGTTAGGAGCTCAAGTGCTAGGTCCTTAGGACCTGTATATGCATCATTAATGAACCACGTGGTCTTGGAAAGTAGAGCAGATGACTTGCAAACAACAGATCTCCCCCCCTTTTTTCTGTTTCTATAGGTCTAGAAGTTGGGAAGTTCAAGATCCAGACTTGGGTGTCTGGTGAAGTCTTATTTCCTGGGTCAGATGGAGCCTTCTCGCTCGGTCCTCACCTGCTTAGGTGGGCAAGAGAGCTCACAGGGCCTCTTTTATAAGGGCACTAATTCTACAAGGCTCTGCCCTTGTGACCTAGGCACCCCCCCCAACAGTGTCCCACCCCCAAGTACCATGAACTTGGAGGTGAGGATTTCAATGAATAAATTTTGGAGGAAACAAATATTCAGAACATTGCAGTTATTTACCCCCTCCCCTGTTGAGCCTGGGTTTTTTTTTTTTTGTCTGTGTAATATAACGATAGTTCCTTCTTATTAGGATTTCTGTGAGGAGTTAAATAATGCTTGTGAAGTGTATTTTTAAAATTCACTAAATGCTAACCAAGGTTACTATTGTTGTAGCACTATATATATTTTTTTTATTTCTTTTTTTTTTTGGTACCGGAGATCAAACTCGGGTCCTTGCACTTGCGAGGCAGGTGGTTGAAACACTGAGCTAAATCCCCAGCCCTGTTGTAGCAACTATAAGCCCATACTTGGCCATTTTTTTCTCAGGAAGAATTCACTTGCATATCCATTGAGGTCCTTCTTTCCCATACATTTACCTACCTGCATTCATTCATCTATCACATCACAATAATATATAATATCTATTAATGTAATAATATAATAGGGCAACCCGTTTTGGACCCTTCCTATCTCTCAGGTGCTTTTCCTTTTTAAAAAAAATTTTATTTTATTGGTACATTTTAGGTATACAATATAATGGCATTCATCATTGGAAATTTGCACCTTTGCATAGTCTCTTTTGGTTCTTATTTTTTCCCCCTTCCCCTGACCTCCCTTCAACCCCTCCATCCCTCCCTATTTACAAAGACTTTGTTTCCGCTTTTTCATTTTCTCATATTAATTCCATTCCCTTCT
>NW_004624734.1:35711884-35740183 GCF_000247695.1 Heterocephalus glaber | reverse complement strand
GTCTATTAATGAGCTCTAAGAATTCTTTATATATTCTGGTCATAGGTTATATGCATTGTAAATATGGTCTGTTTAAGGACTACTTTTCATTTTATTACCCCTATTTTATAGAGAATAAAACTGAGAAACAGAGAAGTAGAGCAGCTTGCCCAAGGGCACACAGCTAGCAAGTGAAAGAGCTAGAACTTTTGGTCCTAGGGAGTCTGGCTTAGCACCTGTCCTCTTGACTACTTGACCACTAGGTTTAATGACTCTGGGAAGAATTGAAAGACAAAACCAGAAATTAAACACTGATCTAACCAACAGGAAGCATTATCCAGGAGGAGTAATAAGACACAGTGAGACCACACCCACCTGAGGAGTGTGAGCATTGCTGTCTGGGGGGGCTGGGTTGAGTCCATAAGGACTCTCGGCATACCTCAATGAGCACTTGTGGCCCACTTGGGTCATCAGAAGTCCCTGTTGCAGTCCCGATAACATTAGTGCACTGACCAGGCACATTGCTGGTACCTCTTTGCCACCGGACTAGCCCAGCGCGTGGCCCTTGCCCAGTGGAAGGTTGAATGTAAGAATGTGGCTGGATGAGTATGAACCCGTCACATTCTGATTGAAAAAATAACTCAAAGTACAGATCCCATTCAATGCAGACTGGGTCATTGTCCCATTGGACTGTCAACATTATTCATAGACTGGCCACCTATTTTGCCAACTTCTCTTCTCTGTGTTGGATATGACTCCCAAGACGTATTTGTTGTTTCTTTCCTCCTGAGTACACTTCCAAAATCCCTAGCATTATGCACACATTGCTTTCTGGCTTCAAATGGCTTATGCTTTAGTATAAACATTTAGAACATTGGAGCTAAAAAGTCCTAGATAGCAGTATCCTGAACATCAACTCATAAGAACAGATTGCTAAATTTCAGGAATTTTCCAAGCTGATTGTTAAATTCAGCTGTAATCCAAAAATTGAATTATATAATCTTCCAGTAAATAAACTCTATTAAAAACAAAGGTAATAAATATTCAAAACTCATTGCTTTATAATTATTGTGTTATATGATATGCTACAGCATACCCAACCCTAAATTTAGCGATGTGATTTTGGTGACTTGAATTTAGCCTTAGTGGTAGTATTTACACCACTGAGATCAGCAACACTCCACACCATTTCTCCCAAAGCTCCTTGTTAAACATTTCCCAGAACCTCACCAAACCCTAGAGATAATCAAAACTGGTGGTTTTTACCCCTGTGTTGCGGCAGTAGGAATCCACTGAGAGTCCTTGATTAATGCCTGGAGGATGAGGTTGAGGAGGTGGAAATGGAAGGGAAGGAAAAGGAGGTGGAGGAGGAGGAGTGAAAGAGGAGGAGGGGATGCAGATCCTGGGCAAGGCCCTGCCCATCGTTCTGGCTCCTGAGCTAGAACAGCTCTGTGTGGCTTTGTATGATTTTAACACAAATTTACATGTAAGATTTTGTTTGGGTAAGGTTGTTTTTACAGTTAAAAGAATTGGAAGTGACTGCTCTGGTTTAATCTTCTTATTTTACTATTCAGGAAATGAAACTTCAGATCTAAAATGAAGTGACTTCCTCTCAGCCTTCCAGAGCCTGGCCACCTGTGGAGCCGACACCATGGCACCCATCTTAGGGACAGACTCCAGCAGACACGAGCCAGGGCCTTCTCTGGGCCCAAGCCGCAGGAGGCTCTGTCTGTGCCTAACAGGTCTATGTCTCTTGCCAGAGTCGCTTGCACTCTGCCTCCTGGCTCTGAACAGAGTAAATTCCTGACCAAGTCTCTAAGTGTTTTCTCCCACAAAAGAAACCCTTCCTGATACTTTAGGACTTTGGGTTTTCTGAACCCATCTTCTCCAGCTGATTTGAGGTCAAGTTGAAAAATCTGACCTTCACAAACAGGTTTTTAAAACTTGTTCCCAGTTTTTGGTTGAGGAAATTTGCTTAAAGTCTTAGAAAAGCAAACAAAACAAAACAAAGCACAATGGCTATTTTACTTTTATTAAGTTGAGCCAGGAACGGCTATCAGGGCCTGCTGGAGGGCAGGAGGGTGAGCTGGCAATGGTGTACAGTGGCATGGAAGGTAGGAGGCAGGGGGCTAGTGCATGCCGGTGTGCGACAGTGTTGGGTGGGAGGACATTGGGAGGGTGGAAGGGTGGTAAAATGGGAGAGAAGGGGCTATGTCGGTGAGAAGATAGAAACATTTAAAAGAGTCATTTTTAGGGGTAAGAAAATTTAGCTCCAGGCATCAAGAAGTACACAATTTCCTGAGACAGTCTTGCCAATTGCTTCCCTCTAGCAAAATGTGATCCCTTATGTTACTAGTCGGTTTTGTGGTATTACGTAATCTCAGTCATATGGTGTTCACTGAGTACATGAAATCATTACACAAAGCCAGGTTCAAGGACTTCTGTGATAAACATTGAATTAATGTTTTAGGGCTGCCATAACAAAATACTACAGGGTGGATGCTTAAACAATAGAAATTTATTTGCTTATAGTTGTGGAGGTCAGAAGCCCAATTTCGAGGTGTCAGCAGGCTTGTTTCTTCTGAGGCCTCTCTCTGTGGCTCGCAGATGGCCACCTTCTTGGCGAGTCCTTACAGATTTCCTCTTTTTAGAAGGATACCAGTCCTACAGTAGACTTAGAGTCCACCCCCAAGACCTTCTTTCAACTTAAGCATGTCTTTAAAGTCCTTATCTCTAAATTTAGCTATGTTCTGAGGTGCTGGAGGTTAGGACTTCAACATGTGAATTTTAAGGGGATACACTTTGGCTCATAACAATGTTTAGGAATTTTATGGGTTATTGACAACTATAGTGTCTGTTTTAAAACAATTATTATAGTAAAAGACACATTGCCATTAATCCCCCTCAAAATACTCTTACTTGGTTAGAATACACTTATTTTATTTTTCATACCATTTTCTGAAGCGGTTCTGGAAGTCCTCTTTCAACAGGGTCTTTATGAGATGTGATGAAAAATATGGTGAATGTTGCTGCCAAGTCCCACCCAACTTAAAGGCAGGCTCGTAGAAACTTTACAGTGTATCCTCATCCATTTTATTCACTGGATCTGGCACAGTATGGCTTCTGGCTCTTCCCCAAAGTAAAAATTACCATGAAAAATAAACATTTTGAGTCACTGCAGGACACTGAGGTGGCCACGACAGCACAACTAAAGATACAAAAAAAGACTTCCAGAACTGCTTCAGAAAGTGGCAAGAACAAATGGTACAAGTGTATTCAAAGTGTATGTGTATTGGGGGTGGTATTTGGAGGGGAATTAATGGCAATGTGCCTTTTACTATAAACATTAAAAAAATTTAAATAACCATCATATTTTTGATCATGCCTGGTATACTGCATGATTATGACCACAGTCACACACTTGACTATAAAAGGTGCTCCCTCATCAACCCTAGGAGGTTTTATCTTCTATGCAGGTTGACTGCTATGCTGTGGGCTGACAGCTTATCAAGGGAAGCACTGCTTTAAAAAATCTCATGCTGGCTTAAATTTTTAAAAAATTTCCATCTCCCTTTCAAATTGCCCATTTGTCTTGTTTTTACAGAAATTTATTTTCATAGGTGAGAAGACTCCAAAATGATTTTTTTTTTTTTTGCACCAGGGATCGAACTTGGATCCTTGTACTTGCAGGGCAGGGAGCAGAACCACTGAGCTAAACCCCTGGCTCCAAAATGATTTTTAATACTAGCAGTAGCTGGTAATAGCATGGAAATAGGTTCAGTGGCTGAGCGTAGATTAAAGTAGGTGGCAAGGAGGGTCCCTGGTCAAGGTAGAGAGGGCAGTTGAACTGTCAAACTGTTTCTCATCTAAAAAAAGTATAGAGTACTTTCTCATGTTCTGTGTCAGCTACAGCTTCTTTCCTGAATCCGTTAAGTGTTTGTCAGACATCTAAAGTAGGCTGCGCAACTGCAGATGAGTGGTACTGTCATGTTCCTGTGGTTAGAAGTTTACAATTCAGCTGTTAGAGCTATTAAAGAAAGCGACTCACAGAAACATAGTCCCTGCCTTACAAAGAGAGAGGATCCTAAAAGATTCAGGACCAGTAAATCTTCTCACACCTGGAGGAGTGGTTTTATTCTGCCTCCAGTGAAAGACTTAAAAGATTGCTGTGTAAGACTTTGTATGAGTTGAAGTTAAAGCTCTTTTCTTTCTCCCCATACACACGTTAAAATGAACCAGAAATATGAATTTCAGGTATTCTTTTAATGATCTAGGTAGTGAAAGTTAAATAAGAAAAAGCATTGTGTATCCCGTGTATGCCTTTCCTGTCCCCTTCCCCATTAGATTATAAACCATCTGAGGGTGTGTCCTCGGTGGCCTCAAGCATTCTTTATGTGAAGTAGGCATTCCATGTATATATTCTCTGATTTGACCTGAATCTTCAAGAGGAAAGACAGCTTCACCAAAACGACTCCTAACACTTACAAATGTCATCACTCTCTCAGGTTGTGTCAGAGGTGGGGCTTGATGACCTCAGAAAGCAAGCCCAAGGGACCAGGAGGAGGTCAGCACACTCTTTTCTTCAAGGGCACCTATACGTCTATGGTCCTCAAATAATGAGCTGAAGAAAATGGGCTGGTAATGAGTCTCATCTGAAATTCCTGTGACCCTTAAAAGGAGTGGACTTGAATAACCTCTAGGTCTGATGGAATTGTTCTCTGGTCTGCTCTCTACAAGCAGCAACCCAGGACTACTTCTCTGCCACTCTTAAAAGTTAAAAAAAAAAAAAAAGTTAACTCAGGCCCGGAGATTTAGCTCAGTGGTGCCGCCGCCTGCCTTGCTAGCACAAGGTCTTGAGTTTGATCCCCCGTACAAAAAAAAAGTTAAATCAACTCGATTCAACAGATATTTATTCTGTTGTTCAAGATAAGAGTGCCCAAGAAACCAGAAATTGGAAGAGGCAGCTTCAAAAAGTGTTGGCCTTTTGCATGTGAATTTACAGTATTTTTCAGATCTAGGCATAGAACCCTAAAACAAAGAATAAGTAGAACCTAAGCTGTTGGGTGGAAATGTGTAAGCCTAGAACAGTGGAATACTCATTCTGCCATGCTAAGGATCTCCAAACATGGACTTGTGCTCCCTTGGTCAGTGGAAACGTTGAGTATAAACATGGGACTCAGCGCTGGGCAATAAGAAATGAAAAGAACAAGTGCAAGAAGGCAGGGAGAGGAGAGAGAGAAGAAGAGTTCTGCTAAAGTGCTCCTTCATCGTTGCAATGTTCTAGATATCTATTAGCCATCACGTGAACATTCTAAGCAGAAACGGTTTTAATATAGGAAATCAGCTGCTTAAAATATTATGGATGGGTTAAAGGGGCAGGTCTTAGGCCATGCCTCCAGCAGAACCAGCAGAAAGAAATGTCTGTGGAGTAGCTGTTACCTGTGTCACCATCAGGAAGCTGGGGGAGTCCAGGACTATACCTCCTCACCCATACCCAGGGATCAGGAAGCCACACAGTCTGGGTCAGACTATGCCTGCTTGGTCCATGTGGGTGAAAATTAATGCCCAATTCCTGCTTCTCTGTACCCAGAAAGCTGGTAATGGGTCTGGGAATTTTGCTAACAATGCTGCAAAAGTCCAATGCCTCTATGCCCATGTTCACCAGGAAACAGTGACAAAAGAGACCACAGCCTCCTTTCGCCTCTAAGAAAGTGTAATTGGTGCTCAGTCTTCCACAGGAAGAATCCTACCCGCTACTTTCTTAGTGCAACACCTGGCCCTTCTTCCATCCGGTCACATCCTTATTCCCAGGGAGGTGAGTGACTGTCAAGTTGGGAAGAAGAAATGACACACATGGACCAGTCCCCGGTCTTTCCTTCCTTCACTCACAGGGAGTATGCATTCTGTGCTGTAATTCCAGGGATAAGCTTTCTCCCACAGATAGATATGGTTCTCCGGATTTTCCTGTCACTGGTTGTTGGGGGTTCAATATTAGGATGCTTGCTTACCTGCAGATAATGCCCATATCAGATGGATCAGAAGCAATCTGATGTTTTGATCTCCATATACCAACATTTTCCCTCCATGTTTCTTCATTGATCTGGGAATCTGGTGAGGAAACATGGGCTGGAGGAAGGTAAGCCAGCCTTGCTGTGCTACTGGGTGACACCAGGAACTCCATCTGTCTGTCATGATGCCTCCTGTTTTATAACCGGCAGCAGCTTTAAGCATTTCACATCTGTATCTCAGGGGATCTTCAAACAACCTGTTGACCAAGACAGGACAGGTATCATTAGTTCACAGTGATGGCAAACCTTTTAGAGCTTTCAGTGATAACAAGCAGCTGGCTGTGGTGTGCATGCCATAGGTTTACCACCACAGGTTTAGGAGCAAATTCTGCATCTCTTAGTGCTACCTAAATTTCCATATCAAGATACACATAGGAAATTGAATATGTACACAAATCTATATATGTTATACACACACACATATATAATATGTATAAATATAAAATCACACTATGGAAAAGTATGAGGCTGTGGACAGAAGAGATGACAAGCCCAGAGGCTCTGGCTGCCCTAGGCCTTGCCTGGCTACTCTGAGCAATGAGATAAATGTCTCATCAAACTCATCCCCTATTCCCTGTGCATCAGGTAGGAAATTCAGCTTGGAGAAGTGTGTGAACTAGTTTAAAGCCACAAGATTAATATATAGAAGTTGAAACCCTGATCCTCTGAGTCCAAATCTAAACAATCTCAAACAGAGTCTGCAGCGGGGAGACGTTTCTTACCAGCACAGGTCCTAACTATAACTCACTGGATCAGGAAGGCTCACAGGGATGGCTTCTTATGCTCAGTGATCGGACCAATCTCTATCTAGAGACACAGTCCACCTCCTATTAAGTTTTCATCTTTCCAAACCAGAACAGATTAAGAAAAATAACAAACATAATGTACTGCAGTACAAATAAGCAGTCTCTTCAGTATTAAAACAGAACAGGTTTTTCTTATTTCCCTCTGGAGAGAGGAAGCTGGGGGAGTCTGCTTTAGGGTCTCATGATTTGGTCTTGTAACCCACCATGAGTGGACAGTGCCTAGTAGATAACCTAGGAGCTATCCCTGCCTCTCTATACCAGAAAAGCCCCCCAGTCCAATGTGACCAGAGCAATAGATGACACATTGGGCCAAGGATTTACCTCAGCGGTTCCACTGCCTGCCTCACAAGCACAAGGTCCCAGGTTCGATCTCCAGTACCAAAAAAAATGGCAATAGATGATACATTAATTAATAATGATAATTTAAGAAGATACCATGAAAAGTGATAGAAACACGCTTTAAACTTTTACATTTAACTTAAAACACATACAGGTATGGTTAGCCACTGTTTTTTCTTTGTTTCCTAAGCTGGCCTCAAGTTTACAATCCTTCTGCCTGAGCTTCCCCAGGAGCTAGGATTACAGGTGTGTGCTACCACACCTGGCTTTCAGTTTCAGTTTTCTTCAAGTGGAATAAGAATTTAAAAACACAAGGCAATCTGAGTACAGAATTACCCTAAAATGTTTCCAATGTTTTCCCTAGTCTTCCACATCTTTCCATACCTGTTCAATGGCAGTTTTTTGTGACTTGTCCTTATGAAGCCGTTCCACTGTATACAACTCCAGTCACATCGTTGGAGTGGCGTGGACAATGGGCAGATGTGGGTTGGCAAGTAGCACTGACTTCAAGAGAGCACTCAGCTTGGTGTGTGGAACAGAAGTGCCTGGCACGCCGTGGGCAGTAATGGCTTCACAGAGGTGACAGCATACGCTCCCCGTGACCCGCTGGGTGGAGGCTGTGTCAAGAGCTCCTGTCAGGCTACACACCGTCTTCTCTGGCCCAGATGCATATAGACTTGGATGGTGTCTCAGGCCACTGTTTTATCGGTGGGCTCAAGTCCACATTCTAAAGCTTTATAAAGGTGGGCCAAACAAGGAGTTGTGTCTTTGTTTAGCTAAGTTTTTTTCTAAATAAAATTCACAAAGGGAAAAATACACCCATGTGTTGCCTTTTGTGAGCTGTCTTATGCGAATGTCCTGTTCTCTGTAGTCATTTCCTATTTTATTGTTTCATTTCTAACTTCCCCTTTATTCATCTCCCTGGTCAGGCACCCAACCCCTCTCCCAGGGTGACACTGAACCCTCAGTTGGTACAGCCGCAGCCCCTTCTGGGGCCTCACACTTCTACCTCTTCAGGCCCCAGCCAGGCTCCACGGGGGCCAGAGGTGAATTCTGGTCCATGGGCGCGGGTGAAGCGCGAGAAGCAGGAGGACACTGGCCTCTGTCAGAAGGCAGATTGCCACCACCACCACCAAAACTATGGGTTTCTTCGGAAAACCATCCAGTTTGGTCTTTCCTTTTCATGAAAAATGCATACTTTTCTTATTATTATGACTTGGCTGCTTTTTTCGTGTCTTGGATTTTATAACAAAGAGCTTCTCCTGCCCGAACCACTGGGACAAATGGCACTGTGTTTAAGTGCTATGAACACATGCTGTCTGTGGTTCTCCCTGGATAGTCGGGGCTATTTAGTTCCTCCACATTAGGGCACCTGCTCTAGGGAGAACCAGCCCTCCCTTTGTAAAGGGATAAGAAGAGAACATGTCTGTTTCCTCACAACAGCAGGCCATATTAGAAGCAAACAGGCAACTGTAATGCTAAGGAGTCAGAGATAAAGATGCTCCCCTGTCTCACAATGCTTCCAAGATGACAATGAGACCGTGGAGATCATTTCATCCCAATCAGCTTTTATTAAAAAATAAGGAAGCCAAGATAAAGGAAATGACTTGCAGAAGACAGAGCCAGCCTGAGGCAAGGCTGGGGTAAGAGGCCTCTGACATTTAGTCATTTGTTGTCTCCAGGACAGCACCCCGCTGTCAGTGTGGTCCATAGGCCCTGAGGGTCCCTACTATAGTTTGAGGTGTTCCTTAAGTCAAAATCATTCTCATAATAACACTGTGGTGGTTTTTGCCCTTTTCACTGTGTGGACATTCTCACTGATGGGACAAAAGCAACAACGGGCGAAACTCCTGGCCCTTTAGCTTGGAGTCACGCAGGCGCACTACCCTGTGCTGCTCATCACTGCCAGACACTTGTCAGAAAACAAATGCCAGTTGCACTAAAGAATGTACTCAGTGAAGCAGTAAAAATTGTTAATTGTATTAAATATTGACACTTCTCAAAATAATCTGTGTAACAAAATGGGAAGTATGCATAAAGTGCTTTCACTGCATTCCGAAGTAAGATCACTATCAGAGAAAAGCACAGACAAACACTTAGGCCATTATTTGAGCTGGGAGTTGAGTAAGCTACATTTTATCATAGAACATCTTTTTTTTTTGCTTGAAAGAATGACAAAGAATGCTTTTTCAGACGGGGCATTTGGCAGACATTTTCTCAAAAATGAACAAAGGAAGCCTGTCATTTCAAGGAGGACAACTGATAGTGTTTGTTGCCAGTGATAAGATTTCAGCTTCTAAGTGAAGATTAGAATTTTGGAAAACTTGTACCTCCCCCTGTGGTGCTTGGCAGTGTACCAATACATAAGGACTTTTTTCTACTGAAATCAATAGTAAAATTAATGAATACAATTTTTTCCAATGTGGTATAATGAAATGTGTCAACATTTGGAATACTCGCATAACTCCTTAAACCAATATTTTCCAATGACCAATGCACTGTGTCAAAAAAGCACATATGGATTGGGCTGGGAATTTAGCTCAGTGGCACTGTGCCAGCCTCCCAAGCACAAGGTCCAGAGTTTGATCCCCAGTACCAAAACAACAACAACAACAACAACAAAACAAAAGCACATATGGGTAAAAGATTTATTCTAAGTGCTCAGGAGCAGGGGTTAGAGGCAGCTCAGTGGTAGAGCAAGTGCTTGCCTAACATGTGCAAGGCCCTCGAGTCAGTCCCCAGTACCAAAATAAGAAGAAGAAGAAAGAGGGGGAGGAAAGAGGCAAAGAAATAAAAAGGCATTTTAAATACGAAATAGACCAATGAACAGATTATGAAAAGTTTATTGACATGGTTTCATATACTACATTATAAGTAAGATTTAAATCACTTGTTAAATTTTGGTACATTATTAAAAAAGAATAACTACCATTATCTAAAAGACTATTCTATACTTTTCCTTTTCCTGGCTACATGTTTGTGTAAAGCCAAGATTTTTTTCATATATTTCAACCAAAACAACATATTCTGGATGCAGAAGCAGATATGAGGATCCAGTTGCTTTCTATGAATGCAGACATTTTTAAAAATTTCAAAAATCTGGATTTAGCTCAGTGGTGCTGCCACCTGCCTCACAAGTGCAAGGTCCCAAGTTCGATCCCTGGTATCAAAAAAAAAAAAAAAAAATTACAAAAATGCAAAACAATCTCACTCTTCTCACTAAATATTCTGTTTGTTTTGGAAGGTGTGATTTTTAAAAATAGAACTATAGTATTCCTGTTAACATGCAATGGATTTATTATTGTTGTTTTATAATTACTAAACATCTTACATTTTTTGTCAGAAGCTGTAACCTCCATAGATTTCAAGGGTATGAAAGGTCCTGAGACTACACTGTTGGAACGACTGCATCACACCACTCTGCGCTCCCAGAGGTAGACAGGAGGGAGAAGCATCTTTCCACTTTATCCACGTTACCCATTGTTGTTACTGATTTATTTTTAAATCCAACTTGGCTTCTCCCCTGAAAACTGTTGAGAAGTAAAGAAAACTGACCATAGCTTCCTGAAGTCAAAGCACCTAAAACAAAGAGAAGGCCATGGAAGTGAGTAAGGGGCTTCTCCAAGACTGCAAGGTCACCCAAGGTCCCTACCGTCCATGCTGCTGAGAAGCTGCCAGTTTCTTCTTTGCTTGGTTGGTCTCACAACCAACCACCCACTCCCACCCACTATACCTCAACACCCAACCTGGAGAGGTGTTGTTCTCTGGGTCCTGAAAACACTAAGGGAAGCTGGGAGTAGGGGGCACATGCCTGTAATCCCACCACTTGGGAGGCTGAGGCAGGAAGATGGTGAGTTCCAGGCCTGGATTGCATAGAAAGACTATGTCTCAAAACACACACACACACACACACATGGGGACTCACTACGGCTTTGGACTGACCCACCCCCGACCTCTCTGGGATGATGGCGCAGGGAAGAGCACCCTCAGTCTGTGGTACACTAGCCCCTGTTCTTGGGTTGGGGCTCAGATGAAAAGCGAAGGTCACTTTTCTAGGCCTGAAGAGGAAATGTAAATCTCTCCCAGCCCACGTGGCAGAAGCTGCCAGAAGGCCATTGCCCTGTTAGTAAACAGGGCTGCCTGGGCCATCTTTCTCTTTTGTAATAACCTGCAGGGCACCTATTGATTGCACGTGCTGGTCCCTCATAAGTGAGGACAGGGCTGTCTTCCGGTTGCTCTGGAGCTGTGAGGGTGCCTAAATTGGCTGACTAATACTGCATGCTCATGGAGCACAGTGTCCTGTGCCACCTAAACATGAAGAATATGTATCATCAGGCGCCGTGAGAGTGCAGGCCCCAACTCCAGCGGCTTCAAGGCTTCCGGGCGTGCTGCAGACTGCAATTAGGCAGTTTGCTTGCCTCCTCCCGAGAGGAAAGAACACTGATGTGGCTCCTGCTGCAGCCTGAGCTACTTTAAGATGGAGGGAGCGGCAGGTCTTGGAGGGTGGGCAATGGGCCAGCTCCTCACCTCAGCTACCCCCTCAGCAGGAATGGCAGCCAGCAAATAGAAACCAACCCACATCTTTTAGCCTGTGGTGGACAGAGTTATGACTCAAAAGACACGTTCAAAACCCCCACTTCGGCCACTTTTGGCTGTGTGATATTAGTGGCTTAACCTCTCTGAGCCTCAGCATCTCATCTGGAAAGTTGAGAAAATAATATTTCCTTAATTGTTCATGTGGTTAGGCCTGCCTGGAACCCAGTATCCTCTCATAAATACCGGCACTGAGTCAAAAGCAGCTGAACACAGCAGTAGGTACCGGACTGAAACTACTTTTCCTTTCCACCCCTGAAATCTGGCACCAGGAACTTTTCAGTGCTATTGCCAGGCAATGCCTTGCTATCTAAGAAGTGAGGCCAGGAAACTCCTGGCTTGATAAATTGGAATTATCTCTCCCATCCCTTTCATCTTTCTGTGCCCCTCCTGACCTAGCTTCTGAATTTAACATTGATTCCACAGGGAATGTCACTAAAATGTATCGTGAACACAGAGAAGCATGGCACCATAGCTTACCCTTCTAAAAGAAAACCTTGGCACCCGCAGGCCCACCCTGGGCAGAGCCTTCAGAGCGTCTCTAACTCTGGCCCTGGACAATGGGCTCTATGAGTAGCACTGTCCTTGCAGCTCACTTGTGGCTCCTTTGTTGATGTTGCCACAATCAAAGCCGATGAAAGGACGGTGTGAAGAGCCATATTTCCATATTTTCCTCCTGGTCCTGGAAATGACATCTACTGCCTTGGGACGGAGGGTACAGTGGGTGAATGGTGCCCCCCAAATATATGATCACACGGGGACCCTGTGAGTGTGATCTTCTTTGGGCAAAGGGTCTTTACAGATGTGATTAAATCAGCATCTTGAGCTGCCATTGTTCTAAATTACCTGGGGTGGGCAGGCGGCGTAAATGGAGTGACAAGGGTCCCTTGAGACAGAAGAGGGACTGGCACAGAGAGAAGCTCAGGAGAAGATGATGGAGATGCAGCCTGGAGTGAAGCAGCCCCAGTCAAGGCTTCCTGGGCCATCAGGAGCGGGGGGGGGGGGGCGGGGGGCAGAGGAAGACTGTCTGGAGAGCCTTTGGAAGGAGGGAGTGTGGCCCTGCTGACACCTGGGTTTGGGACTCTGGCTTCTACAATTGGGAGAGGATGAATTTCTATTACTTTAGGCTACTGCTGAGGCTTAGATACGGTTTTTCTCCAAAAGCTCATGTGCCCGAGACTTGGTCCCTGATGTCCTGGTATTGAGGTGTTGATGACTTTCAGAAGGGTGATTAGCCAGGGGCAGCACCCTCAGAAAGACCGGCTTGGTTACCCTCATAGGGGATTGATAAAAACGAATGTGGCTTTCTTTTTTGTTGTTGTTTTTTTGAGACAGGAACTCACTATGTAGTTCAGGCTGGTCTAGACTCACTATGTAGCCCATGCTGGCTTCAAACTCATGGCAATCCTCCTGCCTCAGCCTCCTGAGTGCTGGCATTACGGGGATGCACCACTATGCCTGGCTTCTTCTCTCAGCATATGACCTCTCCTGCCTGTGCTGCTGCCCTGTGATGCCATCTGCCCAGAAGCTGAGGCTACACAATGCCACACACTTGGACCTCCAGAACTGTAAGCTAAATAAACCTCCTTATTTTCTTTATGAAGGAAGGTATCTTATGATACGAACAAGGTATCTTGTTATAGCAACACACAGTGGACTGAGAGCCACCAAGCTTGTGGTCGTCTGTGATGGCGGCTCTACTCCAGCATGCTCCTGGGGTGGGACACAGCTCAAGGTCATCTTCCACGGGTGATGTTTTCCCTGTCTGTGGCAGGACTTACCTGAACAACAGCCTCAGCTGGCCTGGCCTGCAATCCAGGAGCCGCAGACAACCAGATAGGAGTGTGGCTGAGGATCTGCCTGGGACAGAGCCTTCTGAAATGCTGGAAACAGGCTCCATCTTAGAACTAGACAGACTGATGTTGAAATCCCAACACTGACTGACTCTGAGGCCTCTCTGCCTTTCAAGTCCCTCATCAATAAAGCGAGGAAATAATGTTTACCTTGTAGGCAAGAGCAGGTCCAGCATCCAAAGCTTACAGAATTTGGGTGACACTTTAAAAGAGAAAGAATACAACGATTTAAATCCAAAGTTAGGGAAGGAGTCTTGGGAGGCCCTGTATAAGTTCGGGCCCCTGAGGTGTAAGTCAGGCCCACTCTGTTCATTGGTGCTCAGAGAATCACAGGTGAAAACAGGGAGCACAAGGCAGAGCCTGGATCCTGCTGAGAGCTCTGTAAGAGACAAAAGTTGTCAGCTGGGCGTGGTGGTGCACGCCTGTAATTCCAGCGCTTGGGCGGCTGAGGCAGGAGGATCACTTCAAGTGAGTTCTCTGTCTCCAAAAAAAAAAGAAAAGAAAAGAAAAAGAAAGTATGGAGATATGTGTGGAACACAGAAGAAACTCTGAAGGATACATTCCATAGAGACTGCAGTTGTTGCTCTCTTGTCTCTTTTCCCTTCCTTTTGGTAACAGGAAACTGACTTCTAGGACGATGGCTGTGTGCTCAGCTAAAGCCACCTGTCCCAGCTTCTCTCACAGCTGGGTGTAGCCATGAGACTAAATTTTGGCCAAGGAAGTATAAACAAAGCGTGATGGCTGAAATCCAGCTTCCCCAGAGTTCACAGAGGAAGCGCTCACCTCGTGCTCAGAGTGTGGCCCTAACGGAAAGAGGGTCCCTGAGGACATTAACCGAGGGGATGGGGGACTCACATCCCACATGAATAATGGCCTAATGAAAAGGGGAAATTAAGACGCGCACGCGCACGGAGAGCGCTGCGTGAAGATGGGGCAGAGACCAGCAGCTACTTCTACAAATCCAGGGACCTCAAAGGCTGTCGCAGAAGTCAGGAGAGGCAGCAGTGCTCAGAAGGCACCAATCCTGGGTTGCCAGCCTCCAGACTGAGAGAAGGGCGACAGTTTCTGTCATGTAAGCCGATCGGGTGCGGCACTTTGTTACCGCAGCCCTAGAAAACGAATGCAGACAGATAACGTTCTTCTTCAACCAGCAGACGGAGACCGGTATCGCAAATGGCAGACAGAGTGCAAGGAGGAACCCGGGACCCCAAAAACCTCAGGGAGCTGTCACATTACTCTTGCACTGCCTACCCCGGGGCTTATTTTCTAGAAAAATAAACTTAAGCTTTTGTTATTGTTTTATTTGGTTTTTGAAATATACGATTTTGATAAATTACTCTTTGAGGGGAGGGCTTGGAATTGAAATATCAGTGAAGAATTTTTGCTTTACCTGTAACGTTTCAATTCTGATTTCAAGGATATATTTAGGTATTCTTTTGTAACTAAAATAAAATTATTTCATAAATTACATGAGAAAAAAGTATGAGAACAAAGATTCAAAAAGATCTACGAAATATTATCAACTGCAATGTATGAATCTTATGTGGATCCTGGCTTACCAAAAGAAAGGGAAATTTTTTGAGACAAGCTCTCACTGAGAGTCTAGGCTGGCCTCGAACTCATGATCCTCCTGCCTCAGCCTCCTAAGTGCTGGGATTATAGGCATGTGCCACCACATCTGACTCCAAAATTTTTTTTTAAGTTATGAAACAATTGTAGCTGGGAATGATGATGCACACCTGAAATCCCAACACTTGGGAGGCTGAGGCAGGAGGATTGCTGTGAGTTCAAGGCCAACCAGGACTACAGTCAATTCAAGACCAGCTTGGACTACAAAGTGAGACATTGTAAATAAATAAGTAAAATAAGCCAAAATAAATAAAGTTATGAAACAGATGAGTACATTTAACAGCCGTTACCCCCCCCCCACACACATACACATACCCCTGTTTCCTTATTCTCCACGTGTGACTTTACATGGCTAAAGGGGCTTCACGTGGCCACCTGAGGGGCCTTCACAGGGCTCACAGCCCCTGGGTGTCTCAGACTTCAGGCCCATCTGTCTTCTCAAGACCCTTAGGCTTCCAAGGCTCAGCCAGGATTACCTCAGGGTGAGGGTTAGAAGATGTTGTCCAAGACCAGGCCTATAAGTCCTCTGAGGGGCTTTTCACCTTGAGGTAAGCAAGCTTTGGAGGTTGTCTGCTGAGGAGAGATGGCTCTGCACTCTGGGGGCCAGAGTGGAGAAAGCAATGGGGTGTGCTCAGGGCCCAACACTAGGCCTGAGGCCTTTCTGCTCCAAGGAGCAGGGGGTACAGGGGCCGTAGACGGAGCCCAGCCTGGCAGGGCCTTCCCAGCAGTGCTGGACATTGGTGGACACCAAAGGAGGCAGGGTAAACCAGGACTGCAGCCATCCTTCAGACAGGAGGGAGCAGGACTGAGTAAGATCAGCCTGCTGATTTTTATACCATTCCAAACCACAACTGCCAGCTTCTGAAGGTAGGTGGTGATGGCCCGGAGGAAGAATCTCTGAAGTGAATGAGGCAGGAGGCTTGAGCACTACCACTTTCTCTTCCTGTCTGAGTGTTCTGTGGGCAAATTATCAATCTTGGTTCCACTCTAGTTCCTCACTCCCTTAAGAAGAAGGAGGTGCCATCTCGTGTGTTGCTTTCCTAGAGGCAATCGTGGCCTCTGGTGAGTTAAAATCATTTGAGAGCCTCTAATGGACTTAGGTAAGGAGCTTTCCCCCTCCCCTCTGTACAAACAGAAAATTGCACAGATTTATAACAGAATTTAGGAGTCAGACAGCCTTGGATTCAAATCCCATATATTCATTGTATGAAGCAGGGGCCAAGTTCATCAACATGTCTGTGCCTCCAGGTCCCAGTATGTGAACTGGGAAGAATCCTACTGACTTCCTAAGGTTGCTTTGGAGTATTGTCTCATTAGATTCATACACGTAATATTTTAGGGGTAAATAATATCTTCTGTTCCCATGACCACAGGTAGTGATAACATCTGACACCTATCGAAAGCCTGCTCTTAATGACAAAGATGCCTTTCATCTGTGGGCCGGTGGTCAGCAACTAAAGTAGAGCTAAGTGGCAAGGGGGCAGCTGTGGAGTCATTTGAGATGTTGAAGCAAGAGCAGCATTGAAACAATTGAATGTAGGCACAACATGACTAAAATTTTGTAGTGCAAAAATCTATTGAGTACTTGGAAGTGTTTGGACTTACCAAGCTGGTGCTCCTTGGCCTTTGATTATAAACACTTGTTGTTTCTGCCTTTCCTACTCTGTCTTCAATGCCAAATGGTCCTTTGGGAATTTGGATATGTATTGGGTTGAAATTTAATCTCCAATGTGAGATATTAAGAAGACGGAAGTTGAACCTGGCTGTGGTGTTTAAAGGTGGAAACTTCAGGAGGTGGTTAGGGTTAGGCAATGTCATCAGGGTAGAATGGAATCTGGGTGGGTTTATAAGGAGACCAGAGGACTACTGTGCTCATACCCACTCTCTGGTTCATGCTGTAAGAGGCTCTGCACCAACTTTGGGCTCCACTGGAAAGGTCATCACAAGTTGTGAGCCCTTCAACTTCTAGAACTATGAGCTAAATCATCCTATTTTTTTTAATAGTTACCTGGCCTTAGGTATTTTATTATAACCTGTAGCATGGACACATACGGGAAATCACTCATCTTCTACTCTTTTGCCATGTAGCTAAAGTGAGGTTGACCTCTTTCCCCAGCTCCAATGTGGGTACATCACCAGGCCTGGCTGAGATAGAAAAAAATAGTCTGAGGCCTCCCCTTTTCCTCTGCCAGCCACAGGGGTCAGGATCTCATTGACAGCTTTCACGCCACTCTCCCTCACTATCCCCACGGTGGTCAGGGCTACTGCCCCAGCTTCTTCCTGCCATGGTTCAGTTGCCTCAGCAGCCGCCCTCCAGGCCAGTAGCTTATTACTGCAGCCCTGACAAGGAGCCGTGGCTCAGCCCACAGCTGCAATGCCTCTGTCGCACTCGGCTGCTCCAGGCTGCTGGTGCTGCTAACGAGCTGCTGGAGAACCATGCCTAACAGGGCAAAAATCAGGGCGGGACTACGGACCAGTGGCAAACCATCAATTGCCAGTAGACTATAATCTACAAACCTGTCCCTCCTGGAGACTCCTTGATAGCTGCCATGGTTGTAATTTCAGCCTCGCCTTTTTTGAGGAAACCCAGGAGCTTTCAATCAAGTAGCCATTTCTGCAGTTTACAGAGCCAACACCAATGATAGATGAGATTGTTGTAGACATCATGCCACTCCAGGAGATATTTGCCTTGGACACAGCAGGCTTTAAACACACACCTCTCCCAGATGAGTGGTAAAGCCACTCCACCCTATAATCTCCAGATCACCACTCTGAAAGTCCCTCAATAGTTCCGCAAAATGCAGGAAGCTGCACGTGCACAGACGACTCTTCTACATAAGCACGGTGCTTGGGTCAGTCCAGGAGAGTCCACCTGTGGTCCCTGCTCTACAGGTCCCAAGGAAAGCCTCACCTGGGTGGTCCTACTGCTTACTCTTGATTCTTACCTCTGGTGGAGCGGGCCAAGCAGGTTGTACTAAAGGTTGTAACACTAGGGGCTGTCAGTCCCGAAGAGCCCTACAGAGTGGCAGAGGAGTGAAAAGCCAAGGGCAGCAGAGACCTGTGGTGACCTATGGAGACCTGTGGAAGAGCCCCAGAGAGACAGCTGAAGATGCTGGAAGAGTTCCACAAAACTGCAAAGGGGCTTTCAGGCCTCAGCTGTGAAACAGCTGATGGGGTGGCTGGGAAGTATCAAGAGCTATCATCCTAAGAGCTAAGAGGCACTAGGATGCAAAGTTCATAGCTGTAACATTAAGGGTTGTAAACCACTGGCACACGAAGCCTGAAGCTAATAACATCAGGGGAGCTGCACCTTGCCAATTCATGATTTCTGTCCAAATTGGGCAAAAGAACCTCAGCCAATTGTGGACATCACTGCAGTCATGATGATTAGTTTAGAAGAAAGTCCTTTAACTAGAGTGGGTTAGTGAGAGTGAGCCTTGGGACTTTTGCTGAAAGAGGTACTCTTTTTCCCACCAGTATTGCAAAGCTGAGAGGATATAAACCAAACCCAGTGCTGGCTAACTTGGCCACCTCATGGACAGGGTCTACCTAAGAATAAAGACAAAAAAAATGTCAAACAAACCCAAAAACTAGAGACACATAGACTTCAGGTTGCCCTTGTTGGGCATCTGGAACCAGTCATTCCTAAAGACATAGAATTTTTATTTATATGAGCTCACATATTACCTTTGTAAAGTTAGCTCGAGAACTTGGATTGGGTTTCTTCACTTTATGGTAATGAAAGAGGTTGTGACTAATGAATATGTTTATTTTTTATTTGGTGAAAAATTTGCAATTTTTACATTGTGACATAAAAACAGAGCTCTGACATGTTTGACAACATACTTTTGACAGCTCTGTTTCTGACAAGGACATGCTGGATAGCTGTGAGAACCTATCCTCTGTGTACATCCTCTTAGCTCTTACTCAGAGCTACATAAATGCATGCTAAAGATCTGATGATGATGATGGTGGTAAGAAGTGGGCTCTGTGAATATTATGGCAGCCATGAGTAGTATTAGGGTAGGAAGAAACAAGATGGAAAAAAGATCACTCAGGAAGCCAACATAATAATTCTAATGAGAGTAATCATTTTTATGAGGTGAAGGCCACAGAAATAGAAAGGAGAGACCATCCAGGGGTTAGATCAGTGATGGTGAACCTTTCAGAGACCTAGTGCCTAAACTGCAACCCAAGACTCACTTATTTATCTCAGAGTGCCAACACTGCAGTTAAACCTGAATACTGAGATTTTAGGTTAGAAAAAAACAACTCATACACTTGGTTTGGTGCCAACAGAGGATGCTCTGTGTATCCACTGGTTTGCCACTATTGGTTTGGATGATCATAGTTTGGCAAAAGATTAGAAGGTAAAGGAGTCAAAATACTTTCATCTACAGAGCCCTATCAGAGCTCACCCCTACCCCACCCTGGCTTTGTCACTGATTTATTTCTTAGCCCCTGGCCAATCTTCTCAGCTACATTTTGCATTTGTTGTGACCTTTGCTTGGGATACTCTCATTCCAGAGGCCCTGTAATTCATTTCCTCACTTCCTCAGATCATTGCTTCCCTGAGGTAGTGATGTGGCTCATGGGTACAGCACTTGCCTAGCATGCACGAGGCTCTGGGTTCCATCTCCGGTAGCTCCTCTCACCAAAGAAGTCTTCCCTGGATTCATCTATTATTGCATCTCCTACCCTCAGAACTTCTTATACCTGATTGATTTTTCTCTATAATACTTAATTCCAGATCAACTATTTCTTTTCTGTCTTCCTTGACTAGAATGCAAACTCTATAAAGGCAGTGATTTTTATTCCCTGCTGAAATCCTAGCACCTCAGACAAAACTGGGCACAGAATAGGTACCCAATGACTGTGAATCAGTAAACCTTAAGCAACGAAACAATGATGTAACAAGGACCAGAGCAGGAACATCGTGAGATGAATAGGACCAGTGTTGGAGTAGTGAAAGAGATGGTGGATCAGGTTAGAGTCCATGGGATTTAAATGTAGATATCTGAGGGGCAGTGCACCTGGTGTTTTGAGTATTAGCCTGATACTTAGGAGGAACCAGAGGTGAGGATTCAGTGGAGAATTATGCATCAAAGACTGGTGAAAGCTGTGGAGTTAGTGAAATCTCTGGGGAGATTGTGAGGCAGGGGAGAGGAGCTGGGGATAGAGCCCTATAGGTGCCTAAGGTGGGCAACTTGTCCTGGTTGCCTAGAATTTTCCTCGTTTACAAATGAAAAGTCCAGCATCTTAGGAAAGTTTTGGTCCCAGGCAAACTGAGGTGGCTGGCCCACCTAAGAAGGTGGAAGCAGGGGAAGAGCTGGTTTGAGAAGACGGAGGCAAAGCACCCTAGAGCTTCCTTCCAGAACCCGTGGGACAGAGACAGGTCCCCTTCTCTTGCCCTTAGACCCAGTTTGGTTCTGAGCCCGTTGCCCAGCAAGCACACCATTGCTTCCTGTTGAGCCAGGCAAATGGTTTGGTTGTGGAGCTTGAGCTCCAGCCCAGACCAACTGGAGAAAGTATGAATGAATCCTTAGATTCTGGAGTCTGGGGCGGAAGTAGAGCTCTGACAGAGTTCTCAGTCAGTGCCCATTTCCTGCTTATTCCAAGGTACAATTTAAGAGTGTAAACAACTCAGCCACCACTGTGGCTAAGCAAACAGGAAAGTGCCTCTCCTCTTGTAAACAAAACTGGTCAAGATTAGTAGCACTTGTAAATTGTCAACTTTTATAAGTGGGCATTGAGTTGTGCTCAGGACTACATTTCAGTGGAGAGAGATGTTTGCTGGGTACATAGAAAAACAAAAGAAAATATCCAAAGGGAGCATTTTTAAGCCTCTTTTTTTACCTTGGCAATGGCGTAAGTCCTGTTCCAGGTGTTTGGAGCCTTGACTATTATAAAGAACAAATAATGTGATACATTAGAAAATATCTTGTAAATTTGTAATGATTATATAAACCAAAGTCTGGGTCTCACTGAAAATAAAGAGACTCAATATTTGATCTATAGAAAACATGGTTGTCCTCAAAGAACTTTATGGCTTACCCAGTGTATGACAAGACATGAACCAATCTCATGATAAGAATGTAACTATATTTACAATATATAAGGAAGGAATAAGGATATAAGGAAGTAGAAACCAATGCTGTGTTAACTCCCTGACTGTTATGGCCCTTCCAGCTTACTATCCCTCACTGCATGTGTCTGCCTTCCTAATGAGAAGGGAGAAAAATGCCTTAATGTTTTCTATTCCTAGTTTTGCTTTTTTTTTTGGTACCAGGGATTGAACTTGGGTCCTTGCACTTTCGAGGCAGACAGCAGAACCCTTGAGCTAAATCCCCAGCCCAAATGCCTTAATTTTTTCACACAAGAGGTTGACAGAGAGTGTTTCCAGCTACCTTACTTTACTCAGAGACCTATTTGGAAAGAAGGGGTCAGGAATGTGGCAAGCCTGGATTTAGATATGTTGCTTAGAAATTTAATTCAGTAAATACGTTACAGCAAAGTGTGACAGCTCAGTGTTACTGCCCAGAGTTACAGCTCAGTGTTGGACCCAAGTGTTAGAGCTATCTGAAGGTCTCCAGAAAAAAACCAAGTGACACTCAGAGAGATGGAGGGAAACTTTTATTACACTGGTGGGTCCAGAGGGGTTCAGACTCCAAAGTCTGAGTCCCAAACAGAAATGGAAGCAACCTTATATAGAGATCTATGGGATAGGGGGGTTGGATTCATGTGCTGGGCAAGCATGTTTACAGAAGCAGAAGGATAGAGTTAACAGAATGTCTTGAAACATCTGGTATGAACATCTTGCAGCTTGCACAGTTAAATTTGCAGTTAGGACGCTGGAACAGTCACATTGCTTGAACTGTTACATTTGCAGTGCAGGTAGGTAGCTTTAATAAGACATCTTATAGTTCCTGGCAAAAACATGGGGGTGTGGCGGGAACAGACGAAGGCCTGTCATGTTGTACATTATTTCCTTATCAAATATCTATAGGAATAACCAGGCATAGTGGCTTGAGAGGATCACCAGTTCAGGACCAGCCTGATCTACACAGTGAGACTCTATCTCAAACAAACAAACAAACAAATATTTGTAGGGCATCTATTTGAAGCCTTATCTCTGTGGGGAACTAAAAGAAAGCCTTTGCCATTAAAATCTCTGGAGTGATAAAACTATGGTTCCCAAAACAAGTTCTTGTATACTTGTTTTAGCTGCAAGTGCAGTAAAATCCTAGAAAAGAGAAACATTAATATTTTAAATAGACTTTATACTTCATGGAGGGTAGAGCCATGAACTAGACAGACTGGCAAGACAGAAGGAAACTTGATGATTCAGGGTATAGTAGATTGAATAAATATGGCATTTAGAAAAACAGTGGAAACACTTTCTACCTAGAGCCTGCTTGAGAAGGTAGGGAACATACCTTAACTTTCCTATTAAAATATGAGTTGCTTTTAGTCTAAAAGGCATCTGTAGTTCTTAAGAAGTTTAGGGGTTTAATTGGAGAAATGTCTCACCCCAGGACTTGAGCAGACTGCCGCAGACCAGCTGCAGTCGATGTAGGGTAGGAAGGGGAGAGGTCCTGGGCCAGCGATGAGAAAAGAACCTTCACAAGCAATGTTCAGGTTCCCTCTGACAAGTCTCAGGGTCTGATTTATTTTTATATCTTTAAGCAATAGCTAAGAGGCATTGGGCAGAATATGTTTACATTTTTGGTTACCTTAGCAATATCTAGTGAGGTAAAGGTTATTTTTGCTAAACAGTATATTTTTTCTAAGCTGATTCATTTCAATGAACATCATGAATACATTTCTTAAAAATTACAATTGTCCCCTTATTTTCCCATACCTAAGCAGAACAAAATGTAACTTAATCAAAATCTCTGTATCAGTGGGGGTACAAGCAAGATTTAATTAATTAAATGTCAAATTTGTGGTCACCAGCTAGCCCTTGAGAAACTGCACAATGGTTAATATAGTTTGCTATTAGCTCTCTACTTTCCTATACCTCTATTTGTCTTACCTAAGTGTCATTCGGGTTCATAGTCCATGAGCAGGAGATATTTTCAGCACTGTGAGAAGTATTGAATAACTTGCCCCCTTAATGTATTTGCCTGTCTTAACTTTCTCTCCATTTCTCATTTCCCACTATTACTTACATCTAAGGTCTGTCCTTCTAATTTCTTTATAAGACCCCTTTAGTAAAAGGAACGTCAGCAATAAGAGAGGGAGTTATAGTTAGTGGGAAAACAGAGGGAGTTTCAGGAGAGGTTTCTTTAGAAGTAGATGAGGTAATAGAACTAAGAGAAACTGGAATTTGGGACTTTTGAGCCAGATCAGATTTCAATGCATCATTGCCAATTTGCCTCATGGAGAGTTTGTTGTTAGTCACAAACACAATGACTCCTGTGACCAGAGTAACAATTATAAACATTATGGCATGAAAAAAATAAAACATGAGGGTACGATGTGTTCCACCCATCTTTTCCCCAGCTGGAACTTTGTCAAGCAGCATCGGAGGTCGGATGGGCTTCGCCAGCAGACCACCCGGCACTTAAGGCATTGAAGACCCAAGTCATTTTGGAAATGAAGATCCACTGTGCTAGGGAGAAGTACCTGCTATTGACTGACATGAGTCCATGACTACATTAGGATAGGCAAGGTAACAATGAACCTCTAAATCACAGTGGCTCAATATGGTTAACATTTATTCTTGCTCAAGAAACGTGTCCGATGTAGATAAGGGTAGGTGGGGGCAGAGGGCTCTCCTCCATATAATCTCTTAGGAACCCAGGTTAAAGGAAGTTTCACCATCTGGGATTGTTGCCATCTCTTCATGTGGTTTCCAGGGCTGCTGCTATATCAGGGGAAGAAAATCATAGGATGTTTATAAGATCAAAGACTGTGAGTGGCTTCTATTACTTTCACCACCAAGACCCAACCTGCTAAAACCTAGTCATAAATGAAATAAACCGTTGATATATCATCTTCTTTTCTGCCCTGAAAGAGGAAAAGTGAAATAATATTTGGTAAACACAGACTATTATAACAACTATGGCCTATGATCCAAGGACTCTTCCTCCATTAATAACAAGTAACACTTAGATTTTGCTAAGTCTTACAGTAATTCTATGGGGTAGCTTTTATTACTATCATCTCCACTTTATAGATGAGGAAAGTGAGGCAGAGAGACATTAAATCACTTAAGCAAGATCCCACGGCTAGTAAGAGTGCAATAGGGATTCAAGCTCAAGTTCTTATCCAGAGTTCCTTCTCTTAACCTTGATGTTATACTTCCCTGTCAGAGACTTAGGTAAATGGGAGTCATATCATGATCCCATGCACCCTGCACCTCCTTCACTGAGGTATAGAGAGCTTCTAGCGCCAGGCATGGTTGTGCATGCCTGTGATCCTAGACTCAGGAGGATCGCTGTGACTTGGGGGCCAGCCTGGGCTACATAGTGAGTTCAAACCCAGCCTGAACTACATAGTGAGACCCTGCCTCAAAAGAAAAGAAAAAGCTTCTGCCAATGGGGTTATGTTTGACTCTCACCAGTTCACTTTGTCAATATTCATTTTGTTTGTTTGTTTGTCAGGCAGGGTCTTACTGTGTAGTTCAGGCTAGCCTTGACCTCACTATGTAGTCCAGGCTGGCTTCAAACTTGTGGCAATCCTACCTCAGTCTCCCCAGTGCTGGGATTATAGGCATGTGTAACCACACCAGGCCCAGTGCTCATTCTTACAGCATCAGTTGTATAAATGTATTCACAATGCTTTTGACCTGCCTATCTTGGTATCCCATCTGTTCAAAGGGCTGTGGATGAGAGCTTGATTGTGTATAAGCTATATGTGTAGATGCTGTTTCTAAATGCAACCCATCTTGCCTAGGCATCAGCAATCGTCAGAAGCATTGTGTCCTCTATTTCTGTCCTTGGGTAAGGCATTCTGGTTCTCCTGTCCTTAACTGCTCTCCAACACAAGTTCCTCTCATTCTTTGGGAACAGAAGTTAAGTGAACTACATTTTTCTCCTAAATCAGTGTAATGGAACAGATTATGTACAGACAAGTGGTGGAGGAGACTTTGGCAGCTGGCCCTGAGCACAGCTGAGTAATGGATGTACCAGGATCCCAAGTTATCTCAAGCTTCAGAATAATTCAAGTGTCTTTATGTAACCCATGTGTCCAAGGTCAGACTTGCCTGGAAACAACATAAGGGCTACAATTTTAATAATATCCAGTCTTGGCAAAGGAGCCAAACACCTTCACTGGAAGAAAGATAGCTTCTTTAATAAATGATGCTAGAAAAACTGGCTTTCCACATGCTGAAGATAAAAACTAGACCCATATCTTTCACCAGGAGCTAACCTAAAATTGAAATGGATCAAAAATCTAAATATTAAAACAGAAACACTAAATCTGCTGGAAGAGAGAATAGGTAGAATGCTCAAGGACATAGGAGTAGGCAAAGACTTCATGAACAAAAGCCAGACTACATGGGAAATACTACAAAGAATCAACAACTGGGACCTCATCTTATTAAAAAGCTATTGCACAGCAACAGAAACCACCAACAGTGTGAAGAGACAACCCACAGAGTGGGAAAAACTTTTTACCAGCTATTCAGATAAAGGACTATTATCTATAATATATAAAGAACTCCAAAAAATCAGACTCCCCCAAATTTAAAGACCCATTGCAAAAATGGGTATCTGAAATAAAAAGACACTTCTCAGATGAAGAATTAGAAATGACAAATATATGAAAAGATGTTCAACATCACCGGTCATTTGAGAGATGGAAATTAAAACAACACTGAGATTCCATCTCACTGCAGAAAGAATGGCTACTATCAAGAAATCAACCAATAACAAATGTTGGAGGGGATGTGGAGAGAAAGGACTCTTGCTCTACTGCTAGTGGGAATGTAGACTAGTGCAACCACTGTGAAAATCAGTGTGAGTATTTCTCAAAGAACTAAAACTAGAGATTCTATTTGATGCAGCTATACCTCTTCTTGGTATCTTCCCTAAAGAATTAAAAGCATCACAGTAATATATGCACACCCATGTTCATAGCAGCACAGTTTACAATAGCTAAATCTTGGAAACAGCCCAAAGGCCCATCAACTGATGAATGGATAAAGAAATGGGTTTTTTTTATACAATGGAGTACTACTCTGCCATAAAGAAGGATGAGCTTTAGACATTTATAGCTAAATGGATGGACCTTGAGACCATACTCTTAGGTGAAATAAATTGGACACATATGTTTAAATACTACACTGTTTCTCAGGTGTGAGAAACTGAATGTGGAAATAAGGACTGAAATGTATAATGGATGTTGGGAAATGGGAAGAAAGTGTTCAAAGGGGAAGGGGAACAAGGGAGGAGGGAGGGAGAAAGGAAGGAAAGAACAAGAAAAAAGTAAAAATAGAAGGAAAAGTGGGAACAGAGCTTTAGTACATAGGGAGGGGAGGGGGCTTATGGGAGGGGCTGGGATAGAATAAAATAAAATTTATTAAAAATAATATCCAGTCTTGAAGCCTAACATGAGCAGGGGTTTTATTTTTTTTGTTCACTGCTATATAGGGAGTATCTAGAACCATGTCTGGAATATCGTGGACATGCCATAGATCTTTGGTGAATGAATTCTGGTCCTCTTTGGAGGCACTACTGGTTTAGTGCTAGATCACTGACTTTAGAATTTTAAAAGCTTAGAGCTTCACAGCTGTGTGACCCCTTGTAAATTATTTGCCTCTCTGGCTTCTTCCTTTCTCACTGGTAAAATGAGGCTATTATTACTTATCTCTGGGATTGTTATGAGAATTAAATGATAATTGATGTCAACCACTCAGCACCTTGAAGGAACTACGGCTTTAGCTTCTATCCGAAAAATCCTGGGTGCTTTCACCATTCCCCTCAGACATTTCTGCAGGTCTTCAGAGTTCAATCAGGCATGTTCACTAGCAAATCTTCTTTATTACTGAGCTTTATACTTGCCTTGGATTTCCAACCAAATTCTTTCTCCTCTGCTCTCACTTTTCTGGTCCTGTCTGGTGCTGAGCTTTTTATTACCATTGCGGTGCCCACCATGTCTGTTGCTGATGTCTTGAGCTCATGGTGGTATCTCCTTCTGGAAGACAACCGCTGCTGCTATTCCCTGAAGGTTTAATACTCAGGGCATGACGACTGCCCACTGAAGTCGCCTGGGGCCCTCTCTACTGGGCACCTCACTGAGCCTCCTGAGACTCCACCCACTGAAGCCGGAAGAATTTGCACAGAAATTTTGTATGGCTGTGCCTGCATCCGCTTTCCACCACTCAAGCCCCCTGTCCTATCCCATGTGATTACGGTGTGACTACAGGCCACAGGAGGAGAACAATCCAAGGGGTAGACACCAACTGTCACCAAACCACTCCATACAGAAATCAAAGGGTTGGTCAAGAACAGCAACTTGTGGCTGTCAGTTTCCCTCTCTCCTAGAGTTTCTCCTTGGTGGCCCCTACATCCCTCACACAAATGTTTGCTGACAGGACTCCCCATCAGCCTTCTACCTAAGACTGTCACCAGACAGGGACCAAGCAGGTCCACAAAGTGGAGATGAGGAATTTTGACTCACTCCACCAACTGTGTAGGTTGCAGGCTTGTTGACATCACAGAAAATGAATTTTCAGGATATATCAGTAAGAGGCATAAAATTTTTTATGTGAATCTTTTTCTCCATTAAGTTTATTGGTACATTTTAGGTATACAATACAGTTACATTCATCATTGGGATCTTGTACCTTTACATGATGTATCTTGATTCTTATTTTCTCCCCATCTTCCTGCCCTCTCTTCACCCCTCCACCTTTCCCTATTTACAAAGACTTTGTTTCCATTTTTCCCTTTTCTTATATTTTTTTCTTTTCCCTTCTTTCCTTTCCCCTACCCTGCCCACTTCCCCTACTCCTTTAGACCTTTTCTTCCTATTTCACATTATCAATTATACATTTTGATCCTTATTTACACTTTTAGTTTC